>CM034004.1:3971974-4062776 GCA_019603395.1 Cyrtorhinus lividipennis | reverse complement strand
TTGATTTAGTCCTAAATTTTGGACGTTGAGTCGAATGAGATGGATTCTGGAACTACTGCTTGTAAATGGATATTTCGACTATCGGTTTTCGATATTTTTCGGGAACCTACCGTGTACCATCTTCTACTGAATAATGGGCGCTGAATCGATTGTAATGGATATCCCTACCGATTATGGCACACCTGAATGAGTGGAAATGCGTGTTTTTAAAGTGAAATTTTTCTGAGTTTTTACTATCGTGTTGCTGTCACAATTGTTGTTAACTAATTCTTCCAGCAAAAATTATTTATTCATCATTATAATAAAGTCGCCCCTCTCGACATCCAGTAATGACTTCAAGCACGTACACATTAACCTGACCCTCAACAATCGGATTAAAGTCGGCGACAAAAGCCTTCGAAGGTGCGTAGGATGAAGGAAACCTCAGCTTCACGACAGCTCCGAGATGGTTGGCTGATAAGTGGCTTTTTCAAGTGCGAGAATGGCTCTAAGTGCCACCGACAATGGGTCATCAACCCACGCACGAGACCCGTTTACTCCTTGTGTTCTTTAAACAGGCAGACGGGAAATGATGGCTCGAGAAGTTATTGTATGCCGTCATTGATTGGGGAACTTGTCAGCGGTTGTAAAAGTAGGTATCTATTCATATTATGCGTCGGTACTCTGCTTTCAAAGCTGTTGTATGTACCTCAAAGGTAATGTTATTTTCTATTTTTCATTGGTCTTACAATTTTTTACGCTCCTCCCAATCATTAACTACAACTCCGCTCTCAATAAAGTATTTCGTGGATTTACCGCCGAGGATTGCCACAATTTTCATGGAAATAGTATGTAAGTAGTTTTTATTTCTGAGCGTCCAAAGAGAGGGATCCCTACGTCATCTGAATTCTACATTTGTTCTTGACGGCTCCTTGGTCCTTCCAATCCCCTCGGAATTTATTCGTTTCTCGGGGACAAAAAGGTGCACAATTCGTAATCCAAACGAGCTCCTTGAAATCCTTCGTGCCTTTCTCGAGTGCTCCCTCGAACCACCTGGAGACCAGAGTATTAATTCCTATCCCACGCTCAAGGAACCGCATAAGGTGATAAATAGAACATCGCATCCTGAAGAAGGATACGCCTGTCATCTCAACCCTGGACTCGTCCCTCTCCGCTCATCGGGCCTATAATATATTGCGTTTAATGTGTAAAAACACCCACTTCAGATTAAATTAAACCGGACTTCTCTGACATCATCGTAACCCAACGGGAATGCTTTGTGCTTCAAATTAATGAACATAAGATCTGATCAAAGCCCATTTCAACTTCATGATTTTCATAACGATTTTCAGACTCAGTAGCTCAATCTTCTTATACTTTTCTCTGAAGATGATAGTTTAGAGGAGTCACGCTAATTATTTACATCTTCAAGTAATTAAAAAAAAGCATATCTTTATTTAATTATTTTGAGATTGTAAGTTGAGCGGTTTGAGTGTCACAGAAAAAGGGAAGTGAGCAGTAGTTAAAGTTGATTTCAATCGATTGTTGGGATCTTTTAATCAGTTGGGGGTAGAAAACCCCCAATCCCCAACACTTCCAGTGTTAGTTCCCCCTGTCCCTCCTCTCTATCGAATCTGTATCATTGAAAGTTAGATTGATAATTCGAATACAGTCCATGCCCAATGCAGAATGTGACAACCTACGAATTATGAAAATGTCTTCTTACAAGGAATGCATAACATTTTGATAATTACAAACATTTATCATTGTTTTTTTTTGTTTGCAGGTATGTGACGCATCTAAGAATTGTCCGGATTTTGGACGTCCAAGTAAACAAATCTCTTCACAATCATGATTTGTTACATCGTACTCATTTGACGCTTTGGATGAGGGATCGCAATATAGGTTAGAATGTGATGTATGCTTTTTGATCCTCTTCAGCCGCTGCGAAACAGTTGAAGATTAATCCCTCACCTCTCCCTTGATTGTCCTTCGGCCATTTCGCTCTGTTTATGCAACCAATAAACGGTAAA
Source organism: Cyrtorhinus lividipennis (assembly GCA_019603395.1). Lineage (NCBI taxonomy): Eukaryota > Metazoa > Arthropoda > Insecta > Hemiptera > Miridae > Cyrtorhinus > Cyrtorhinus lividipennis. The sequence continues at coordinate 4,060,764 of CM034004.1, read as the reverse complement.
TAATAATCTTTGCCTACCAGAATCGTAAAATCGATCTGGCTCCTTGGCAGGTAACTTGTAATTTGCAATCATTCGTTCGGGTCTGGCCGTTGGTATTCATTAGTGGACCTCTCTTGGGCTGAGTAAATATTTTCGGTCGAGCGTAAATCATCGGCAATCGCCCATGGGTACCGGCCAACCATTCATACCAGCGATTTGAGAGGACGAATCAACATTTTATGGTAAATTGCCCGGTATTTCTCTCCGTTTTAGACTCGATCTGTGCGGGTTTTTGATTCTAGAGGAAACTGATTCCTGATAGTAGTAGTCTTGAAACTGTTGAGGAGCTTTCTGACCGTAAATGGAAAAGCGAAACTGGTTCCTTCGTTGCAATAGTTATTAGTTCCATTGATGACTCAGTAAGGAGTGAATGCCCGGCACCTAGGCGTGAGAGTGTAACTGGTGAGTAACGACAAGATGCTTTTTCTCGTTTGATGCTGAGTTCGAAGTAGTTGGGACTGAATAATTTTTTTCTGTAGGTAAAATTTCTAATGTTCGTTTAAGAGCGAATCAAATAGTTTCGATCTCAATTTCTAACTTCAATGAAAATTCGTTTAAAAAATCAAGACAGCCCCATCATCCTTGGAATTCATCATCATTTATGTATTAAGCCTGGGAACGTACTGATGCACGTTGATATTCCTGTCCCTTAGGCGGCGTTCAACATTTTGGAAGCAGGGTGAACTACGAGTGCAAGAGAGACGACAAGACGGAAAAAATCGTCGTCAACCAAGGAAGGATTTGCTTCGGTTGGAGCTCTAGGAATAACACTTCAGACTGTAAGATGTCTGGAAATGGACCGGAGCTCTTTCGACTGTAAACAACGAGTGAATTATTAGAGTGGGCTCTTCACCCGGAGCGGCATCGCGATCCGAAAAATTGAAACGACCAACGATACGGTTCGTCATGATGACCCCTTATGCGGTTCTGAGCTGCCCGATTTTTGGTATGCCTTACATTATTCAATCAAAGAATCCTTTCAACCCTACGAAAACATCGATTTTCCTAGGACTTCGCCAATGAATTTTCGTTCAGAACCTTTCCTCTCGCACTTGGTTGGCAGCAGAAGTGTCTCCCAATTTCCCCCAATCCTGGTCTTAGAAAAGGTTTTCTGGGAATTGTGCTCAATGTGGGAATGTGATCAGGAGACACTGATGTGTTCCTATCCGTTACGCAGGTAAATAATCCGTAAAAATATAACCACCAGAAAGAATTCACTTCTCATAAACTAATAAATATCACATTGGTTGAAGAATGAGAATAAAACTGCTAGGAGCATGGGGAAAACAGTAGGTTTGGAGAGACCTTGACCCATTCCAATCGACCCGTCCTATCGGATTAGCGTCCAAAATTGAGTCAAAATAATACTCTCCCCACGCCTAGATTGCTGAAAATCTCGAAAATCCATTTTTTTACCATTACCCCCTTCAAATTCGGTTCGATTGGGCCGAAAAGGGGCTTTGGGGGCAAATCGAAGAGATTGAATTTTCGCATGAAAACATAGGTTGATTATTCAAGAAATGGCCAACCAAAATGAACGCTTTGTCGTGAAATTCAAATGAATTTTGGTGGTTATCGTCAATTTGATTCTTCTGGCACGTTGGAAAACGTCTGTTTGATAAAGGAGAAAAAGTTTCTTTTAATTTTGACCGCTTTCATCAACATGAGTTAGAGGGCATTTCAGCACTTTGAAGGAAAGCCATTTGAAAAGTCCACAGGATGAAACACTAACACGGACCATGCGTGTCGAAATCCCCCGCGAAACTAAAAGAATATCATTCTCACGTTGATAAATAAATTATCGATCGTGTGTCCTTTGTGCCAACTCGTAAAATGTTAATGAAACTGTCGAACAAGACTCATGCGGGTTTTACGTGCTCGAAATGATTTCAAGATTATGTAAATGTGAAGGGTCGAGAGGTTCCGTTCGGATGAGATTTCCTGAGCCAACGCCAACTCCGCCTCTGGTAAATATGTGGATGTTGGAGTTGTATTTTGCCCCTACGTGTATTTTAATATTCTTCAAGCGAAAAACAAGAATTATTGATATCGGCACTGAATTCGGAAGTTTCTTTGTCGTCTGTTGTTGCTCTTCGAATCAATGAATCTGAAGCCAAAGTAGCCTAGTGCTGTTGTTGAATATCTCATTATTCTGCCCATATTTAGCTTATTGATCGGTTCGCATGGCCCCAGATTTTTTTTCCTCAGAAACCATCGAGGTTTTGAGAATTACAAAGTTTTTTGACGGACCTTTGTATTTCCCAAGCTCCACGAAGGCTGCAGTAAAAACCACAAATCCCTCAGTTTATAGGATTAACTTGGATAAAAACTTCTCCCTGGAGGTGCGAATATGGTCGTTTGGTTGATTAAAGGCTATTCCTCCACCCCCCTCTCACTGTGCGTTCAAATGGGATCCCGATCAGAAACTTGGGCCACAACCGCTCAAAACTCTGTCCAACTGGGGGGTGAGATGGCTGTCAATGAAGGGGTCGGGGGGTAAAAACCCTGCACGTGCCTGCTCCCAGCTCGCCGTCCCCCTTCGGATTCCCCATTTATTGACACCGGGCTCGAGTTTTACTGCCCTACCAACTGCTTCAGAACAGCTGGAGCTGCCGTCTTCCTGGCAGGTAGGCGGTCTCGTGGCATATGGTCGGAGGCCGAGCAGCTTGAATAGTTTTGCCTTTTATCTCCCATAGAAACGGAACGAAACTAGTCCTGTAATGAAATTCGACCTCGGCCTTTGTGTATTGAACCGTATCGTCCGATGTTAGATCAATTGGTCAGAAGTCCAATGATTCACCGTACGCAATCGAGGGTTCTTTTGAGTGGATAATTGGTGAGGATGAACATAATCTGAGTTCAGATTAGTGATGGTACTTCTGATGAAATTTATAAATGACGAAGGGAAGGTGATTGTAAACATACGTATGAATCAAGAAAATTGACACCTGTCTGCAGTGTAGTCTGAAAATTCGTGAATTTGAGTCCATATCAGTTTGTATTGCAACAGGATTAGGTACGCTATTACGCCAAGTAATGGGAAAGAGAGGATTGAGGACCTAATAGATCTTGAAAATGCGACCCTGTAGAAGAGTTAGCTACAATGGACAGTCAGCGTCAAAGATGGATTGATTTGGGGAGGTTGGACTTGGGCCATGGATGAGGGCGAGGATAGTCGACGTTTGCAACAAGGATGAAGGATGTACGTCTGAAGATGAGATTGGCGGTAGCTAGGCAGCTGTAATTGCTTCTTGGCTGAAGCTGGGCTGTCGAGGTAGCTGCCCTTTTGGGATATGGATGGAGTGACTTCGCTGGAAGAGAACATTTTGGGCTTACAGTTTAGTAGCATAACTGGTCGCTGCGCTCTTTCAAGTACGCATGGTTTGTTGAGCTGTTTAGAAATTCATGTGGCACGGCAGACTATGACAAGTTAGTATTCAAATCTTCAAAATTTGAATTCTCTCGTGTTTGCTGTCCATAACAGTTTATGTGCACGTCACCCTCTTAAAATGAAGAAAAGTTTCACCGTAATTACCGGGAGCGTGCTCGTATGAAAATCATCTCGTCTGAAAGTATTGAGGAGCGAGACACCCAACCCGCGTGCGTTTCCGAGCGCGAACGTCCATAAATTGCGAAATCTAGTTGAAAACTCCATTGAAGCACATCAACGTTGAGACACGCGTAAATTAAACGAGTTTTTAACGTCACTCTTTCAAAGCAATTAAAATTGCGTGCTCTAGGGTCAAAGAAGTTCACGCACGCAATTACTGTGCGCCTACATGATTCACGAAGAGACGCTGGAGAATCCGTGTTAGCGTAATTGAATTCGAGTTTTTATCTAAGCAGGTTAGGTATACATTTCGCGAATACCCACTCGTTAATACAAATGATACATACAAGTGATATTATGAATGCCGACGTGCCATCTGTCTGAGGTTTTTTTTACTGACTGGCAACGTCGATCGAGTTGCTTTATCTCTGCTTTATTTTCCGGGGTCCACAACTGATTGCCCTATCAGGTTTTCAATGCATATGTTTAGGCATCCTTCATTCTTCCTCTTCGGCTAAGATCAGTTTAGATACTAATCATATCTAACGCTCCAGTTATGCAATTACCTTCGTATATCTTCTGCCTTTGAGGCCCTCCCTTGTCAGCCGTAATTCAACGTCGAATTTTGTCTTCCTCGGAACTCAATGACAAAAATCGCTTAACTACGGATTTCCATTGGGGTTGGCCTCAAACGGCTTGTATTATTGTAGCCTTTGGTTGAGGAAGAGATGTTCCCAGGACAGCGGGCAGCGCGGAACGCGAGCAAAAATGATCATCTACCAGCCTTTTTAAAATGTATGTATTTTTGAAAATTGATATTTATAAAAAAAATATACCAACCCCAATTTTTCAATTATTATTATTATTATTGTTTTGATACGCTTAGTAATTCTAGAATAGAACACCTTTTGTCTACAATTCCGTTTTGTTGTAAAATAAAGGCTAATTTACGGTGACTTCCCTACATGCACCCTATTTCAGAACAGATAAGAAGTTTTTACGACCAAATCGTCCCCTTAACACGAGAGGCAACTAGTAAACATCATCCCTCTTGAAAAGGGCTGTCTGGGCCAACTTCGGCCCGCTAGTGTTGGATTGACATTGACGGTTTCTCCTCCATAAATTCTTCCACGTGGCTAACAAAGACCGGTAGCTGCGGCATTCGGGGAACGTGGTGATATATTTACCTCTGAACTTCCTCGCTCTTGGTAACCATTTCTATTAATATAGTAATACTTTTTTGAATAGTACGAGTTTCTCTTCTTTCTTCTCATTTCTCTTGTTTGTTTCTTGTTTTTCAACTGTCCGAGTTGACTAAACATCAAGACGTTCGTATTCCGGTCTGTGGAGTTATATGTTTCCAGGTCTCTTGCGTGGCTATATCTGTTGAGGACGGATTTATAATTCTCCTTTAAAACGCATCCGTTCTGTTTCATTAATGAGCATCTGACTGAATGTTTGTATTTTAAATTCTAACATAGTAGAAATCCATGACTAGGGAGTTGTTGTAGCCTCTGCTCTTTATTGTGTCTTTCACCAGACTTGGCTGAATTTATATAACTTGTTTTCTTTACCACGATTTTCTACTATATGACAGCAACATAAAACCAATATGAGTTTGTGGCTCTGAAAGAGTTGGGGTGTTTTCACCAGAGAAATTTTAATTTTTTGACTGCAACATGAAATCAAAAACTGTGAGAATTTCGCAATCGAGTTACTGCCACGTCAGTCGTAGGAGGAACATGACATAGACCTCATGAGAATTGAACTCAAAATCACGTGTTGGGCCACCAGGAAAATGTCAGAATTCCTTGTTTGGATTACTATGACTGGAGCAGCTAGTTCAGTTCCTTCTAATCATCGTGTGATTTCCACCATTCGGTTTTGTACCCCTCACAACGTTTCAACTAAATTCTTTCTACTCGACCCTCCTATTTGACTGGTCTTGACTCTGACGTACGTCTAGAAGAAATCCCATGTTCCCCGACTGTGACTGATCATCTATTTGCGCCTAACATTTCCAACAACCGCAGACTCCGGCTCTGACTGACACGTTTCCCCCATTTCCTCTTCGAGGGAGTGACTAAGGTTGAGGCCTCTTATTGATTGATGACAAATGGGTGAATCTGTGAAACTCCGGAGGGAGATTTTCATTTTGAATGAAAGTTTCAGAAGCGTTGATCGTTATGATGAATCGCTTAGTCGAGGATGCCTTTCAACGTTTCCAGTTTCTCGGAGTCCGTTTCATTTAGGGGATTTGTTGAATGAAATGCTCAGATTCGATGGCGAGTTCACACGGATGGTACTTTTCAACAAGCGAATTCCGACAGTATCCGTTTTGGCGTCGCACACCCAAAATGGCGGTTTTCTTCAATTTGTCTAAACATGGTATGACGTCAGTATGAGGCTTCTGTTAGGATAGGCGGCATTAAACCAGTCATTTTGAGACAGAAAGCAGGTAAAAACAGGAAATTGAGTCAAGGTTCCTTGATTCAAGGTTACATTTAACTTTTTTATTTTATTTTTTTTTATTTTTTTTTTACTTTAGCATGATGTAAAGTGCAGCTGAATACGAGATCGGTATCATTCAAGGTACGGAAGGTGAAACAATACGATGATCGGAGTATCTTATTTATCCAAACTTGATTGAAACTTGATACTACGTCGAACTTACTGAGGAGGATCTTAACGAAAAGCGAATGTCGAACATTTCTTAAAAGGACAAACTTTAGAAGATTATGAATGTTTAACGCAGTTTAGTGTGTAAAATTATTCTGATGATTACAAAAGGTGCCCCAGGTGACAAAACTCGACAGGGAAAACGGAAGAATTTGCATTGTATATGTCTGTACAGCTACAGAGATGCCTCGAGAGAGGGATTCCCCTTTTGTCTCCCCCTTGACGCGTTTCGTTCTGATTTAAAATGGTGAGCGAACTTCTAATCAAAGGCGAATTTTAATCATACTGTTTTTGGACTCGTTTGGTTGTGAAAAATTATGACCTTAAAATTTGTATCGGTTTTGTTGATTTTACCTCGTATTCTACCCTGAGGAATGAACAAGGTTATAGTGTCGAATTGTGTCTTGCCACATTAGTGATTTGGTGCAGTTCAGTTTGAACAAAAAGGCAAAATAATAATAATCAACGCGGTTCGTTTTCCATGGAGCAAAACGCGCTTTGAACAATAAGTCGATAAATCATAATCATAGGTTGGAGATTCCATTGGTGGAAATGAATGTCCTATTGTTCGAGATTGCCTCGACTGATTTAATATTACAGTATTTAACGGTGATGAACTGTACCTCGAGGCGTCTAAAGAGACTGGTTTGCCCGTTCGAGTCCTGACGCGTCTTGGAGGATATCTTGCGCCGAAGGACTCACAGTATCTGAGGTTTCTAAACGCGGTTCGGATTGTTAATCGATAGAGCGATTACGGTGTTGTATTAGCCGGTAAAACCCTCGGGGCCCTGGGCCATTAACGGCGCTAGGAGTCCCCTTTTGTTTGAAGTGCACCTCCGTGTGTTCATGCTCATTCGATTGAACGTAATACCCACCGAAGAGTTTCCTTACGATTGGTATTCGGCTGAGTGAATTCACTTTGTCATCCCCGTTTATTCCCGGGCGGAAATTTTAGCTTTGCGCTAGATTGTATCATTCTCTACGTACATGAACCCTATTCTCGGGAGCTTAATCATCAAGTTTTGGAGTGTAGTTCGAAAAAATGGGGAATTTTGATGGACCTGTACTGTGAGAGCTGTTGGCACTTGTGACATGAGAATTCAAAAAAGGACCCCCTCCCCCCCCCTTATTCTCAATGGCCTCCAGGTCGAAGACCAATCGGTTCCTTGCGTGGAAATGACGAGAAGGTGCGAAACTAATCCCGAGGCGGTTGCGTCTGGTAATAAGCCCGAGGCGGACTCAGTATTCACTTTTTTCAAGGCTCAAGTCACGCATCGTTTTTGGTTAGATCGCATCCGAATGGTGTTCTGAAGTCACTGAGACCGCTGTTGGTGAAAGGCTTGTGGGAGTCCTGAGGAAAAAAAACCGCGTTCCGTCGAGTTCAACTACCTTGACCCTCTCGGAGGATCTTGAAAATGGAATTATCCTCAATCTATGGCGGGCCTATGCCCGAACCACTGAAAGACCTCTTGAGGAATGTGACGAATCAGATTTTGTATTCTAAGGTGAATTTTCGGGAACACAAACGTGCATAGTCTCTCGGAAATCCTGTCGCAGCATGGTAATTTGATTGCGCGGAAAATGAAGAAAAATAATTAAACTGGTACGATATGATGATAATAATAACAATAATAATAATAATCTTCCTCTTGGTTAGGCCAGCAAGTCTTCCAAAATACTATGAAAGTACAGAACATTATAGAAACGGATATGTGTTGCTCCAATGTACCAATCAAAAATGGATCTAAAATAAAGTTTGGACCTGATTTCTAAAATTAATGTTGAAATTATACGAGCTCGGATGAATTCAGAAGTTTTCTCATTGTTGCAATTCTGCAATAGGATCGAAATATATTCTCCATCCTTATAAAAGACTCGAGCAGAGTCATTCACTCATAGTTGTTGTAATTTAAATGTTTTAATATTTTTTGGGAACCTCATATGTATGCTAATAATTTTAGCTCAGGGTTCTGAAAACTTCTTTCTAATGGTGCGAGATGAGAGCGAGTGAAGTGGAAGAATCTGGAAAACCAACCGTTTTCAGTGAAGGATATGATTTTCAATATTTGTATTCTAAGCTCAGTCCTTCTGATCCTAAATGTTGATCGCGAGCTATGTTGGATAGCCCCGTTCTTATCTTATCTTATAATCTTCCTTGCCTTGAATTCTTGGAAAAAGTCAATCTCGCATCAAATGTAAGTATCGCTCGAAAGTCGCCACTTGAGGTTGTGAATGAGCCGAATACCTTTTGACCTCTTTCACACTCAACCCGTTAAGAAAACAAACAATGTGTACTCAAGGAATTCAAATAGTGGGGAGAGTTGAAATATTCATGTCACGAGTTTCGAAGTGATCGTGGGTGTGCGAAGTGTTCAATCTATTAGCACCATCGCTTCGCGTCGTTCAGACCTACACTCAGACGACCTCCCAAAGGCCGGAATGAACGATTAATCATCTTCCAGGCCTCTTTATGTATTCACAACGAGAGCTTTTGTATTATGCATGCTCATTGTTGGAAAACATCTTCGGAATTTCGCTTGACAGGCGCCGTGAATGTTACCGATTAATTTATCGCCGTTCAACCCTGGAAAAATCAAACCTACGTTAATGAGGGTAACATCACTGCTGAAAGTCAGCAAAGATACGGGCACAATGTACTTTTATCGTGGTTCATTTTATCTGTATGCGTAACATTGTTTCATTTCGTTAATGTAAAGTTAGGTTTGATCAATAATAGGTAGTTTATTTTCGGTTATCTGTACGAACATGCTTGTAATACGAAAAGTGTTTCAGCTCCTTCAAAGAAAAGAAAACACTGTAGATTACTTCACTGCGGTTTATTATTCATTGTCATTCCACTGTGTTATCATCATCCAAAATTTCGCTGAATAAAACGCCCTGCATGCTCAAATCTCCAAAAATCTCTGATGCCCATTCTACAAATTCCCATTTTCACAAATACTTTCTGGTGAGTCCGGTCACCGCCGAATGCTTTTTCAGTTTTGCTTTGATTTCATCTGATCCGTCAATCTGATCTTCTACTCAAAAGGTCAATCCTTCTTAGTTTTCCCGCCTGAAGTCCGCAAGCTTACTGCATATTTTCGGTCTCAACTGTAACGTGGATGTAATTTTGTCTTTTATTTTTTTTCGTAATGAAACGATTTTAATTATCCAATGTACGTATATAGTTAGTCGCTTTGAAAAAAATATAGGGATTTATCATTTGGATGAATAATAAAATCGAGTGGAAAGCTTCTTTGGAACGACTGAGATTCATTGAAATGTCATTCGATATCTTGTAGTCCTCAGGATTTTCCAGCTCGGATTCTTAACGAAGCAGAAAGACCGCGTAAAGGCATTCAAAACCAAAGAAGGCTGAATGAGGGATAAACGAGAAACGAACGAAAAAACGGAAGTAGAAGCTAAGGTACCAGCAGTAAAAAAGGCCCCCAAGCCACGTGCGGCATGAATAAGACACCACGAGGAGGCCGGCTATTGATCCCCTGACGCTGTAACTCGAGGGCCTCGCCCGAAACTACGGCAGAATCCTCGTCCACGCCCAGGCGATAGACTTTAAACGCGGGTTAACCGCCAGCCGGAATTAGAGGTTAAGAGATGAACCGCGAAATTATCTGTGATTGACTGAGGAGTGCGTTTAACCGGACCACTGCCACTTTATTGAAGGGAATCCAAGAGGGTTTCCCACTGGAAGTGTAGCGGCCACAGGAATTCATCAGGAGTACGGTCATCATCCGTCACGTCAAGCTCAGGCGGTAAAGGCAACATTTTTTCTTCTTTCCATTCCCTTTACACCTTTACAGCCACAATTTCCCCCTCATAGCCAAATGATGTATTCATGCCCAGGCCGAAAACTCGCTGATACAACCAACTCACAGAAATAAAATCAAGAAGGGTAAGATGAAGAGTAAATAATGGATTCGGAGTTCTCGAAAAATCGACAAATTGGTGCCATTTACTTTTCTGCTACTAGATTAATTTTTATTTTGATTAATTTCAAATGTTTGACGTGATGTTTAGTAATAATGGTTCTTTGTGTACGAAGCGTTTGGTGGAGTAGAGAGAATAATACTCGTAAGGGATGAAGAGATGTAGGATGAATTCATATTATTTTTCTGACAGCCTTCTTCAGGCCCATCTACATTACATCTCCGCTGCGTAACCCAACTAAAAGTTCTCGTTGTGTCCACAAGATACTTAAACGCAGGAGACACGTATGCTCGATGCCACAGTTATACCCTTCGCTGGAGTCGTTTCAGGAAATTTAAGAAAAGCTCTGCAAGAATCTTGGCGAATGTAGCTAACCTTTTCTACCAAAATCCACGGTGGAGTGGAAGAAGCGTGATGTTCTCCACAGCCAAGCAGAAGTACTGCAGCGTCTGAAGAGATGTCCGGACTGCACAGGACACCAACACTAGAGGATGCGTCAGTGTCAGCCAGGATAGACAAATTTGCGTCCCAACAGTCCTTTGTTTTGAATTCCAAATATTGAACCAGTTTACGGTCCGAGAAGTATGCTCATTACTAATTGTTCGCTATTTTTGGAACCAATCCAGAAATCCTTCGAATATCTATCCCCTTACCGAACCAGATAGCCACCGTTAAATCTTCCTTCCATCCATAAGAATGCAACAGCGTCTGGCTGTGTTTCAATGTTTAGCTAAAGGCGATCTAATTTCGGGACGGTCAACATCAAAAAGACGCCTTCCATATTTCCTCCTACTGAATGAACCTCGAGAAGCCATTGGACGAATTCCAGCAAGTCTCCAGATTCTATACTTATCCGGCCTCGGGGTCATGGGTCACCATTAAATCAGATCTTAAAATGTAAATATTGAGAGAAAACACCCGTAGATGATACATATCACAGTTCACTAGCGCAGGTACTTTAATTTAAAAATAGACCGCTTCGTTGATAATCACAGTTATTATGTGGGATAAACTATTTCACGACGGAAAATAAGGAAATGGACTCCGTCAGGAGTTAGGCGTGGACATTTTATCGCGGAGGGCTTTCGTTTTATAAATGGACGACATAAATAATCTTGTTTGCGGCGTTGAAAGTTCTCCAGTTATCACCCCCACGCTGTGCCTATATTTCACAATCCCCATCATTTAATATTTATACTCAAGTGGAAGTACTCAAATGAGTGGCTGTCTTGTATATTACTGCCTGATGGAATAAATCAGCCTTAAGATAAGTTGTGATACCGGTAGATTAATGGTAGATCTATGTTCAACCACTGATCATTCAGAGGTCTACTATGGGTAAAAAACGCTCGAATTTTGGTCTTGGTTTCTTTCTATGAATGACGGATAGAAAAATGGACGATGGATCAGAAACATTTGTTTTGGTTTTGAAAACTACTTACCTTGGCGGAAAAGAATCACTCCGTGAGTGTGATAATGACCGCTCCCCTGGTGATAAATAATTAAGCGACCTTATTGCCAGGTGGCTTTTCTCAGAACTGTGAGTTGGGAGCCAAGTTGTTCGATTAATGTGTGGATGGAACCATTGTACGTAGTTGGAACCATTGGACAGAGCATCAGAGGCAACGTCACCAAAGCGTGGCACTCCTTCCTTCACTCTAAAAAAAGTCGGAATTTTATGCTTATAACCTGCCAATTTTTGTTTTTTGTTGGGTACCTTACCCCGATTGAGCAACACGTAATACGGAGCCCTTTAGTATCATTTTGGAGCCTGTAAAATGAAAACAAACGCCCGAAAATGAAGTGAACTGGGCAGATGGGAAGGTCGATGAACGGCAACCTTTATTGGTAACATTAGACCTTGTTGAGAAGGGGCGAGAGAAATTTTCATGGCTCCCAGGAGCACTTAAAAAGAATAACATAGACGCTAAGTGGCTCAAAACGTCTAAAGTGTTTTACGAAATTGAGTTTGGTCATTTGGAGTTAATGCTGAAGGAAATTTGTTTTTTAGGCACTATCAGAGTGCGTGAGTGTAGGAAATGAATTCAAATAAATGTATTTCCATAATATTTTTTTACATTCTGTTTTACATAGGACAGTTGTGTATATTATTGTTGAACTAGCTGGGAAGATATTTGCAATGATATTTCAAAATATCAAATTCAGGAGTGAGACGAAAATGTTTAATTAGTTTTAATCGCCTTGAGCCAAACAATTTTGTTCTTCACGCCAATGCCATGGATGAAATGTTGAAAACAATAAGAATTCAGGATAATGAAATGTGAGCTTTTATTTTAATAATTTAATTCAAAATTAATTTTGAAATATTTTAGCCTATGACTGTTTCCTATTCTGCTCTCCACTTCTTCAGAGTTGAGACTTCCATGTAGAAACTTACTCACAGACACAGCACTTTCATTCTGAAACAAACGATTATAGCAGAAATACGAAAATGATTTCTACTGCATTTGTCAATTCAATGCTTCTGCTCCCTTGTTGCCTTATGTTTCATTCTAATCCAATCTCGACGGACTGAAGGGTGTAGCACTCATTGATTGAAACGAAATAACAGTCCTTCTGAGCAGAAATATCGTATTTCATACTCTTTGGCCTAAGAGAACTGTAGGGTAGCCTCTAAAAATTCCTAATTAGTTCATACGGCCTCTTTTTATCGCGTACTGAAGGCCAAGACGCATGCTTCTAGAGTCGACACAAATACGCTGCAATTAGTCGTAGAAAAGCAAATATTTTCCCAAAGGAGGGCCACTTCATCCAGGATAAGAGCACAATATCTTTTGAGTGCCTCGCCGATTAATCAAATATAATCCGTCAGTGGGGGCTTAGAGTTTTAATTTTAATGCATTCACGGACTCATACCACTAAATCGGATTCAAGATAATTTCCCAAATGTCCGCATTGTGGTGAAATATCACGTGCGCCCCTAACTCATTAATCTTTGTCTGGAGGTCAGGTTCTCGATAACGTGATAAATTCGTTGGTCCGGTATTCGTTCATCGAGATACATTTATTTTGGTCACCTGCGTGGGTCCTGCTGTCAGATTTGAACCCCAAAATAAGGAAATCGTTCACTATTCTTCGTTTCTGGGGTCTAATATCACTTTACAATGGATTGACATCGATTAACGTTTAACCAGTCATTAGTTCTCTTTCCATCCCACAATGACACTCACCTATTCAAACGTTTCCTCGGTTCTACTGGTAGCTCATTTACAAGCGTTAAGAAAACTGTTTACCCACTTATCTATTCTGTGGAGCTCGAGATATTTCGGTCTGTTCAGTTTTGTTTACTTGAGGATTTTTACGTCTATTAGAGCGCTGTTTAGTGTTTGACGTCAACGCATCCAATATTTATGTTATCCTAACCGCATTTCGCCTGGCCCCATGCTCTTTCAAAACCTCGAGTACAAAGAGAGAAAAACTAATTTTTAGGCGCTATCCAAAATCAGCATTTGATTATGTAGGTAGAAGAAGTGAAGCTTGAATGATACTTTCGAGAAACATGTTTTACCCTGAGCAGTTGGTTAGGAGATATTGACAATTAACTCGGTTTGGCGATTTTTTTGCATGCCAAATTTAGTGAATTTCTCTTTCAAATTGTAAATTTTATGCTCTAAGGGTCCGTGGGTACCTATAGCAAATTGCCCTTGGTCATTCATATTGGTGGTATAAACATCTAACGTCTGAACACACAAAAATCACTACCACAACTCAGTTCTGAGTTATTGAAAAGCATAGAGATGTGCTCTTCATCACCATTTGATACAAGAATTTGACAGAAGTTCGCCCACCCTCTTGCCGGCAACGATTAATGGCGGGCATAAGTGTGTGCCTATTCATTATTTTTGATCCATCTCTCGAACAGAGTCTGTAAATAGAGTTATTCCCTGTTATTTATTGTCAGCTGCTGTCGAGAAATTTCCTTGATTGTTTTCACGCTCCACTTCAAACCCTCCTTCAGCTTCATTGGTCAAAAAGACGTTTTCTTTTCAGATCGTTATTGCCTTGAATATTCCTTCGTTACGTAATTTGCCCTGTATTCATGATTCTCTGCCTGAAATTTGAGAACTTACTTAACTAGGATGTTTGTCTGGGAATAAATTATTTCGGTGTTGTACGTTTGAATTATACACTATTTTCTTCCTAAAGAAAGAGAAAAAATACCTTTTTACTGTGTACTTTTTTCGCATAAACTCGAATAATTATGAGATAATCTTACTGTACTCTGAATTAGTATTTATTTATTTACTTTGCACTTCTCTAGGTGCCTACGAAGTGCTTTGGGCTTCTAGGAGAAATGTGAAGAAATTTCGCAGTTTCTTGTCATCATTTTGCAACTGCTCACCAGTTTGAATATGTACCTCTATACCGTTTACAATAAATATTAATGAGACATTTTTTGTTCCAGGTAAGCGTTCTGATGAAGACTGCAAGGTACTAGGTCTATCTGGTAATGAATGATAATGAAATTTTCTTATATAAGCCGATGCTATGGCCTCTTTTGCTGTTGTGATTTTAGTTGTATTATTGTAGTAACCGATTTGTGTTTGAACGGTAAAATTGGAAATCTTATCAGTCGATAAGATTTCAATGACCTTGTATTCCGTTGACTCTTACTAGTACGGCGGTCAAGAGACTTCGGTCCCACGTGAGGTCTAGCGGACTACCTGATCCGATGGAACATCGATCATCCAATGACGGATATCCACCTGTACGAAGACTTATGAGAAGTAAACCCACTCTCTCATTACAGGGCGATGGGTTTATTAAGACGTTAAGCTTCGTTAACATCATCAATATTCCCGCTCAAAGCGACGACTATACTTCATCGAGAGAACGTAAATTGGTGGCTTGTTCCTGGATCATGGTTGTCATCTTTGGACTAAGATTGATGGCAATTTATTTCGTCCACTGTGTCCCAAACTAGGAGCAGGTATTTGATTTGCCGGTAATGCAAGAACATCTGAAATCAATATCGCTTCTGAGGGCGCACAATATTCACTTCTGACTGCTTCATCGATTTAAATCGAATGAGGAGAGAATTAATGTGAAGAAATGACGACTCAACCCCAATCGAAAATTTTGAGATCACGACGCTCATAATTATCATCACGAGGCCATTGCTAAACATTTTGAGTCAAATACTCCTTGAGAAAACCTTACAGGTGCCTTCAATCCACGTTATTGAGTACGGTTCGTTCTGCGATAGAGAGCTTGTAGTAGGAAGAGTTATTCATGTCACTGAGTTATCATTCGTTCACCTTGACCCTTAACAACTGTAATCTATCCTGTTACAATGGAATAAAGACATCCTAACGGCTCGATAATTTTCTGGAATCGAGGTTGCTAGTTAAAAGTAGATTAACTTGGGTTTGGGATGTCTAGCTGTTGGCTCACGGGTGCTTCCGCGAGCTTGTATTTCATTTTCGTCTTTCTTTTAGTAATGGAATATGTTTTTTTCCAACCGTGGATGGTTTTTGTATGGAAACTCGTTCGTATAGATGCTAATTTCGTAGTGTTTTCACTTCATTTACTAACCAGTTTAATCCAGTGTATACACGTAATGATCTTGTAAATTAATGAGGTTCCACTATCTCCCTATTGTTCATATAAATGTTAGGTGCTCCTAATCGATCGCCCGCGCGCTCACTTCCCGCTCGTCTCATTTAGGGTTCCAACCCTTCTCGTCGACATTAACGTTTATAGAAATCACATCCCTCTCGCGATCGTTCTGTTCAAGACTGAGGAACTTCGAGGGTTTCAATGGTTCTCGAGGGAAGTAACAAGCGGTAGATAAGACCCGAGGTCGAAAGGATCTGGCTCTGCATATTAATGATGGATTACGCTTTGTACTGTTTGAACTAAGCTTCACAAGTCAAGTGGAATTAAGCTGTGATAGTTGTGATGTTGGGGGATCGAGTTCTTGGTCGATGTGTACGTAGCATACCTACTTGTATTATTATTCACCTAACATGCATCTTGAACGAGCAGTTAACTAGTAAATTCCACTATTTCCACTATTAATGTGGAACATTCCAACAAATTACTCTCTATGGAAAATGCTGCTAATTATTCCACTGTGATTCTAGGTAAAGCTTAGAAGAGTTAAGAAGGATTTTATAATTTTTTACTTATATCCTTGTGTTTACTTATATCCTTGCATTTCAACTTATTCGACGATCGAGATTTTGTCCCTCACGTATAAGTTCCCAAACATCTCGAAATCGAACACTAAATCGAAAGCTGGTTTTCGAGATTTCTGGTACCTAGGCGGGTGCGCCATCATTTTCCACTAAATTTTGGATGCTGAATCCATGCATCTCTATGCTCCTGGTTCGAAGAATAGGTAATAAACTCTTGTGAAAGAATTAACAGCGTTTTAAATGTAGGCATATTAGAGTCAATTTTGCGTATGTGTAGAATGAGAGCTTCCCTTTTCTCCCGAAGACCAGTTTTATTTACCCATTAGCTCGTAACAAGAGAAGTTTCAGCCGTTCCTTCAAGGTTTCGAACCAATTAAGTTTTCGCTCGTCGCCGGTTTTGAATAAGTCATCCGAAACAATGGCGCCTCATAATAACAGCTACGCCTACCGTGTCGTGTGCCAAATGTGCAATCAGTCTGGCCCATTAGCATATCCCGCTCTCACATCTATGGCCTCCGCAAAACCGAGTGTTTTTCATGTAGTATCAATTTCTCCGCGATTCCTCTTGCGGGGCGGATTGACCTATGTAGATTTTGCGATGATGTTTTTTACCTGCCTCTTATAATCCGAAGTAACTGAAGAAAGTACTTCAAGTGTATTTGACCAATTGTTGGTTAACGGAATTTACCTCGAAATTGGTGGAACCTCATTCCGTGGAGAAACTTAAGGGTTGTAAGGTCGTAGAGAAGACCCTTGTTGTGGTTGTGGGGTTGAAGTATTCGTCGAGACCACGAGAATTCAGAGGGTAGTTGAGGACGACTAGATCGCCGGCTCCTGGCATCCTTGAATGACTGGGGGAAAGGAACATCGCACCTGGGAAACCTTCTATACACCATGGCCATCCACGCATTTGACGGTGAAAATTATGATTTGTATCAGTTGATACAAACGGAGGTCCCCTCGTCAGTGTCCTTGTTAGTGTGCTATTTATAACTTCCAATAAATCGTTGTCAAAACTAAAACTCGACAAAACAGTCTCAACAAGTAACAAGGATGCCCTCCATGACCAAGGAAAACATTACGCCCAAAACTCTTCTATTTACCCTCTTTTGAGACAGGGCGACGATTTTCACGCCCAGGACCTTGAAGATGACAAAAGAAACCGGAGATACCCTTTTACTCTTTTTTTGAGCCCCTTGAATTGATCGAGGAGGTTCTTGATCGATAAAGGCCCATCAGCCGGCTGATTTCATGCGGTCAGAACGGCGAAAAAGGAAAAAAGGAATCGAATTCATGAATAATGGCGTTATCATTCTTTTTCGAATAGTTCCTGTGAGGTTGGCTGACAGAGCTCCCATGCTTGAACACAAATCACCCCATCGTAGATCAACTTCTACCTCTAGGATACAATAAGTTGGATCCTTTCCAGCTCCGTTATTGGCAGTATCCTTCTGGTGGTCCGAGATGAATTGATATCGTCCCAAATCAAATTAATCCTCCCTTCCACGACATTTATTGACTAAAGAGGGTTCCTGGCTCGTTAAAAATGAATACCGCCAAAGGGTCCCGAACTCTTCGAGTAAATAATTCAGACCGTCGGGTAATGATCCCGTTCCACCCTTCTTAGTCCTGTGTAGGTGTGTTTTTCACCGTTCGAAAAATCCTCAGGAAGTGTCAGGTTTGAGGATGGAGGTGATCCTTTTCGTGAAGACCCTTCGTATCTTCGGAAGACGAATGGGTTCATGGTGAGTTTCCATTGTGGACAAGGGGTTTACTCCGAGTCGAGGCGTGAAATATGTGAGATTTTGGGGGATAGTCCACTATCTCAGTTATCTTGTTGGCTTTGAAAAGATAACAGCCGGCCTCAAGTGGTCATTCAACTTCCAATGTGTAGCATAGAATGTGATCGCTTGTGCAATCAGCTCCACAAAAAGCTCACAAAATAAAATTTAAAAATCCCATTTTTAACCCCTCTTATCACATAGAAAACAACGACAGCCCAAATAAAATCCCTCCATATGAATTCAGATTTCATTTCAGAATGGATCTCTAATAGAACGGTTCCACCTTTGGACTTTTGTGAATCTTCACACACTAAAGACAGAATAAACGCTTTAGGAGTTGTTACAATAAACCAGATGCTAATAACTATTTTAATCAAAATTAAATCAAAATGGCATGATGGCATTAATTTACGTTCATATTGATAAAACTTGGCGATATTCCCCAGAATGTGTTTTAGAGATTTTATTTGAACCAGAAGTGCCAAAAAAGGCACTTCTTGTCTCAACGTCCGCACAAGGAAGTGTGAGTAAGGGGACCTAACCTCCAGGAGCCTGCAGCAGAGCTAGAGCATGTTCAGCCAATCAGAATCGCAGCGCTGGGCAATTCCATCATACTTTCGATGGTTCCGACAAACTTTTTCGAACGAGGTCTGTCATCAGATTCAGCATAATACAGTGGATCCGAAAAACCTTAAGTTCAAATCGTGGTTTCTGAATAAATTTAGCTACTATTAGTACAACTTCAGGATAAAGCGTGGATGCTACAATTACTTCTTACACTTTGAAACATTATTCGGTGACACTCTTTGGCTGTAGATAAAATGCAGATCATTCACCTCTTAAAAGACCGTTATTTGGAGACGGCATGATAGATAATGTAAAAACAGCCACCGTATAAGAAACCGAGGAGAAATAATTTGAACACCGTCATGGAAGCATTTATCAACGGGTCTAAGAATAAGCTTGAAATTCTTCATCTTTTGTTTGTTTTAAAAGGGGCTGCAAAGATCATGTTAGAGTTACGCCTCTTCTGTAACTAATAGGCTGATTAAGATAACGATCTCGACTGTGGAGCTATTTCCAACGAGGTAAGGATGGTTCACAGCGCTTACAATGGGATGGGCTCAGGAATGTGTGAGAAATGAAGAGAAATTAAACTAAAGGAGAAGGAAGATTACAGATATTTACCATGAAATGAACATGAAACACTCACAACATCCCGCACAAGATTCAGTTCATGGCATTGAGCGGCATTGATTTTTGTACTTGAATTCGGAGCCAATGTAGATCAATAGGCCCTTGGGGAAACTAAGGAAGATGTGTACTCCATTTTGTATGTATTTTGCTATTTTTCTTGAGGAAATTGCAATCCTCTGTAAATGTAGCGTTGACCGCTCTTCCCAATCATTGCACGGCCAAATCATGATATTGGCTGTACAAACTCAGGCAATGGCCTATTCTGTGAGGAATGAGGAACGTCTAGAAAAAAATGATTTTTTTAATCTCCTGTTACTCTTTTGTGTGTTAGGGTAGCATGATGAGTAGGGCAGATCGTGTGGGGTTGAGACTCATTGATGCTAGAGCGACACCCAACTGCCGCTAGAGCGCAGTCATGATGGCTTCCCAATGACGTAGTCATCACACCCACGGATCATTCATATCCTTGTGTGACGTAGGTTCAGCTAAAATGTTAAGTCGTTATTATCGAAATCATGATAGACAACGCATTTTTTATGGGATCACGCGTTAGTTTTCTTGTCTGTAGCAGGTAAGCTGAGGCCAACAATTTTCAGTTCCTGACCTCATTAGAGGCAAATGTTCAAACTGACGCCCAGATCGGATCTCAATTAAAAAAAAAAAAAAAAAAAATCTATTGTCTACCGAATTAGTTAGGAACATCAAGATGTGTTGATTAGCGGAAAGTATTCGTCGATCATCATCCCTAAAATGTCTGATAATCCGTTTTCCCGTTGTATTCTCTTAGCCCCTCTGCGGAAGCGATCTCTCCTGCGGCCATAAAATCCTCTGTCCTCGGTATTCACCGTCATTTTCCAACGGAAACAGCCCCTCCCGGGGAATCCAATAACAGAACAGACAGTCCCCTATTAGCAGGATATATTGCCTGAATACGTGACTTCGCGACCGACAAATCTCCGAATGAATTTCTGCCTCTTTAATTTGCTGCGTTGGCTGAAAAAATAATGAAAAAATCGCCAAAACTGTATTGTTCCTCAATAGATACGTTGAAAGAAATATCAGTGAGATTACTTTTTTTTGCGACCACTGTGAAAATCAGTAGATATTGGCTCTCTTTCCAATGAGCCTGTAAGCGGGGTCCTTTATTCATTCAATTACTATTTCTTTCATCGCTAATTGATCAATTATCATTGCTTGGGTTGCTTGACACCTTTCGTTTTACAGGTACACAGTCCTAGGGTCTCATCAAGATGCACTCTTCCTGCTCTCACTCAATTTTAATACGCATTTGAAAATCTCCCTCCGATTAGAGTTGTGACTATTCCTTACGTTAATATGGCATCGAAGAACATCCGTCACCAGTTAACGTTAAAGGAGTATGCTCACTAAGGTAATGAGCTTCAGACCGTGCTTCCTCATGCAAATCTTCTCTTGACATCGCAGTCGACGGAAGAGGTTAATATTGTCTTTGGCGTAGTGATTGGGGCTGGTCAAGACTGATGATTTCCTGCTCTGTAAATGATTTCTGCTGATGTGACTTGAGGTTAGTCACAACTCCAGCTTGCATCTTCAGTAATTTCCCACGTTCGCTACTTTAACGTGGGAAGCTAAAGGAAAAAATAAATAAATTTTACTATGAAAGCCACCAGTGAGCCAATCAATTAGCATTTCTAGTCGCCCTGCATTGCAACCCTGACAGTTCAAAACCCGGAACGAATTACGGCCCGAAGAACTCCGTATCGGAGATTACGATCTATATGTTGAGTTCAGAGGTGCTCGTGATTCGCTCACGCCCGTCTGTGAAGGTCCTTGAAAGTAGAAACATGATCGGCTGACAAGTTAGGAGATCGTTGTGTGCAAATTAGGCTTTCGAAGTTATGGCGAACGCATCAGGCCGCCGAGTTTTCCCAGGCTGCCAACTCGCAGTGGCTATCAAGGTCTCGCTGAGGTCATAGACAACAACTTTCCCTCTTGCGTATTTTCTTCGGATGCTACGGTTTTATTTCTGTGAACTGCAAGAATAAACAAGCTCTTCTGCCTCCGAACCACGTGAAAATGGGGAACGAGGCCATGTTGAGGATGTTTTTCGGAGAATAAGCTGTAAACGATGTACAAATGTTCAAATTGTGCGTATCATAATATTCTTACCTCTTGCAACAGGAGGTAATGTTCGTGACGCTCAGCAAATCAAAAAAGGCAACATACACCTTAATGTTTACGGGACTGTCTACACATGGGTGTAACCTTTTATTTTCATACTATTATATCTTACAGTAGGTATAGAAGAGGGTGGATTTTTCCTCGACCCTCGATGGAAGTTGTTTTAGAACTCAAATTAGAATACATTATCCAATCTTTGGCCTGCACGCGACGTCCAAAAGAGAACGCGATCTGGGGAGAATGTCATGAGAATGATTACGAGAAAATTGAAAGGAAAAACGAAAGTCGTGAACTCCAGGGGGAGTGGCGAGGAATATCTACTTCCAATGTCGAAACCGTTGAATAGCCCAGAGCTGACCGAGTGTCAGATGTAGTTTTCTGATTCGTGTTAAGATCAACGAACAATAAGTATCGAGATGGGCTTGGCAGAGTCTATAATTCCTGAAACTGACCAAGCAGGGTAGCCTTTACTCTAAGGAGATTGCTCGCCTGGTCTCCAGTCCGACGGATATCTCTTCAACGGTATCAACATTCTCCGACAATTTGCGTGCCACCTGTTTGAAAATTGCTGGGTTTGATGGTAATCACAAAAGGATTGTTGCTGGCTCGCCCTGACCTATTGAACGTTCATCTTTTAATACGGGTACTTCAGGATTATAACCGCTTTGCTATTGTCAAAATACCAAATATCTCCACGAATGAAATAAAAGCCTGAATAGACTGCAATTTTCCCTATATTTCCTCACCTACATTGAGAAAATTTTGTTTTCAGATTAAAAAAATGATATATCCTCATTTGTACGTTCTAAAGAATGTTTTCTGTGACTTTGAGCTCGCAAACGTACAACGAGAAACACTGCTTGACGTGCTTCAAGCTCAAACCCTGAGACCATTTTAATTAGAGGCAGGCACCAGCTGAGCTGCACCAGACAGATTCCACCTTCTCGCTGCGGAATTTCATTAAAGCTATTCAAGTCAGAGTTTGCCAAGGGTGGCGTTATCATATTTGAGAAACGAGGGAGGTTGTGGAATGCTCTGAGGCGTCCCTCCTTACTATTCCCACCTGCTTTGTAAATAACGAGTACTCAACGGACTTTTCAGTATGTGACAATGTTTAGAACGTCAAAGCGCATCAATACAGCTGGCTCTGAAGATTCGAACTTGAATACCTTAGATATTTTGTGGTATCGAATGACAATGTGATTTACTTATCAGTCCTTCCATCTTCACACATTATGGTTCATTATACCTTGGAATAATACACCCTTGAATTCGTATCTTGGAGATCGGGTAGAGGAAGCTCCTCGAGCTTTTGAGAATTAAGATTGCAGACAATAGTTTATTATTAATTATGATAGGTTCGTAGTAGGAAAATTCTCTTCAGAGTTGTGTTCGTTGATCGTTGAAAATTTTCCCGCCACGAAACTGGGTCTGTCGTCCCGGGTGTAGATTCACCTGTGTTCAATGAGTTTCGCGAAGCGGAAATTTTGTCGATAGGAGAAAAACCTGACAAACAGAGCGGTCTTGTTCATACGGCCGTTACATCCATTTAGTGTGCGGTTGGAAAGTTGTAAGCTCGAGACGACTTCAAAACCCAGAAAAGCTATCGAGGAGGAAGAGGTCGTGGTTCACTGTGGACTAGATTTCCTACCATGGTGAGTTCGACAATGTTATTCGAACTATGGCTTCGGATCAGATTCGAGGGAAAGTTCATCAGAAGGTCTTAAATTTCACTTATAAAATTTTTTCTCGAATCAGGCGAATACTGCTCTTGCGTGATGAGACTGACAGCCGTCGCCAAAAGTGAAACCCCGCCTGAAAGAAGGCCTCGCCATTGAATGTCAGGTGTCTAGTGAATGTCCTTTGGGAGTTCAGTTTCCTTCTATTCTTGTGTCCCGACGGGGTCCTGTACTCGTCTGGGCTTCGGACGTGTTCTGCAAAACGTTCCGATTATGTCACGCCATTCCAACGCGAACCCTCCATTCGCCCATTGCAGAGGACCTCTGTCATCTATTCACCAAGAGCGAAGGTGTTCTTGTTCTACCTTTAAATGGCCGTTCGGCTTCCAAGTCACGCTCCTCACTCAAAATGGCTTGGAATCCTAATTGAGGGCATTAACGTCTCCAACAGGCTCCGGGCGCTACGTTGGCCATTGTTTTGACTGTTAATTTTCTCTTCCTGACATCTACTAACTCACGAGTCAGGATGGACGCCAAGTTATAAGAAATTGCAGGGAAAGTAGAGTTGAGAGCTGAGTTTAGAGTCCGATTTAATTAAGTAACTCATCTCCACCGATTGCCGCACACACTGGGCAGGCGGGTATGGGTCGAAAATGGATAATTTTGAAAACGATTCTCGAGATTCTTATTATTTTACACCATTCTCATCGCATTTTGCAAGGGTTTTTATTGAAAGCCTTCATTTGGCCTCTGGTAGTGTCCCTTGTTCACTTCGATCGTCGTTGAGTTATGGGTGATTTTGGTATGTATTGAAATTGGGTATTCTAGGTTTTCGGAGCCTTGGACGTGCGAATTATCATTTCTAAATAATCTTTGGACGTTGAACCGCATGAGGTGCGTCCCAGATCGAAACCCGCGCAGTCGAAATAGAGTGTAAAATTGTTTTTAGATATTTTCGAGGTCCTGGACGCGTGGAGGTGTCATTTCCACCAAAAGAGAATGAGAGCACGATTTTCTCCACGATTATGAAATAACTGAAACTTATGTACACCATTTTAATTGAATTTGTTTTGTTTTTGCAGGGAATCTATCATTCTTTGATTTTTAGAATTCTAAAACTCAGACCAATCGCAGCACGTTCGTGGGTTTCCTCCCTCTAAGGTAGCCATGAGACTGTTCGAGAACCAATATTAGCGAAGGATTTGTAGTTTTCTTCTGATGAGTCCTCCACCAGTTTGTCCCGCTCACAAGATTCATACAGATCATACGTTCCCTATTAATCCAGTGAGAATCCTGAGTAGAGAAACACGACATTTTCCGTGTTGTATTTATCCATTCAGTCTGTCATCTGCCGTGCATTCCATTGATTTTTGCTCTTCTTTGGTCGGCACCGAGCAATTTTCTATATGAAATTGAACTAATTCAAAAGATCGTCTTCCAGTTGGACGAGGAAACCACTCAAGGAAACGAACATGAACCCGGCCCCCTAGTTTTTCGTAATTATTTTGAACTAATGAGAATTCTCCGTCTGATGACTGACTAGTCGGCGTACGGAGGACGGAACAGGATGCAGGAAATGGCCGTGTAGTTAGAGTGGAATTCGGGAGAAGTCATCCACGTCCGGAAAGCGTTGGGTGGCTGAGGGTACGAAATATGGACGATGTCCCTCATTATTTTCTCGGCACGCTGTATTTTCTTCGTGGACGGACGATAGCGGTTTTCTGTCTGGAGGAATTTTAGAAATGGCGACATTTGTAATGAAAAATCACGGCTTGTGATGATGAACTGGTTTGTGTATAATGTGTAGTTCGCGCTTCTAATCCAAAGGTCAGCAAGTCAAATAGCTGTTTGTTCAGCGCCTCGAACCTCGCAACTTGTTTGAGTCCAGTCTGGGACGTGGGCAGCACTCACTGCAACTTAGTATTCTCTATGCTTTGTATTCTTCAAATATTGCCAGAAACATCATCTCAAAATTTGGTCCGCATCATTGAGCCGATCGCTCAACAAATCATCCGACTTCTTACTGGGGAATAACATCCTAGTAGACATATCAAGAAGTTCCTTGAACTGCTGGGTTGCCTATGTGCGTGGACTGACCAGGAGTTTAGGAGAACTACTTCTCTTTCTTATTGTCTTGGTGGAAGAATTTGTCACAAAGATCGGTATCGAATTGTGAAAACTACCACAAAACCTAGTTCAGTCCTATTCCTTTCCTTCCCCATGCATGTTGAAATGTGAATCCCATAACAAAAATCTGAACGGTTGGAAGAGGTGGGCTACCATAGAACTAATGGCAGCAGTGTAGCCATAATTGGAATCTTTAACCTTCTCCATTCTGGTGAACCTGCAAATGCACCTGCACTATTGAATAGCCCGTAAAACATTGCTCGTTACTCGACATGGAAACACTTGTACAGAGAAAGCAATCACGGGTGCATTAGTCTCATGCAAAATTCATGACAATTATACTGAAGAAATAAAATAATTGCGGAACGTCCGGAGAAGAGTACGTACATGAATAAAACAGAACAAGAACCTTGTCCCCAAAGAACGGTTGCAGTGAAAGAGGAAGGATACCTTTCTAATAGTCTGTATTCTTTTTGAGAGAAATTCTCTCTTTTTAGAACGGAAATCAGGAGGTTGTTCAGTAAATTAAAAGGGGTGAGTCGGTAGGTACTCTTCAAATATTACTGAATACAGACTGGAGGAGTATAACATCCTCTCTAGCATATGTGCATCTCAAACCTCCATTTTTATTCGAGTCTTGTAGGATTGATTTGCGAAAAGGGAGAATCTATAATATTATATGAACTTTACGAAAATGATCAACGGTTGTTTTCGAAGTACCGTATGTTAGGTGTGAAAAACGAAGGGCAACAATTTAGTCATGCGAGCTCAATCTCGTCTGTACTCGATACTCTGAACAGAAAATACGGCCGGGAACTGGTGCGGTAACGCGAGATGTTCCGATTCCATCCGAAGAGGATGATTATGACTATGAGGGTGAGACCAGAGCGGGAGCCGTGACCGTGTTCCACAGCCCAAGACGATGCCTACATCTTGACGGTGGATGCTCAAGACTGAGATGGAGATTGAAAGGGACTCTCAAGCTTTGAAGTTAGGCGCTTGCCAAGTGTGGTTCGAACCAATGGTATTTGGATATTCTGCTTCCTGCCACAACAGGGCGAGGCAAAGTTTTTCTTACTTATGGATAAGATGGACTTAAGATGGGTGGTAGGTCATAGAAGGATTGGCGTGATCCTTGATGTGGTGATGAGGGCACCTTAATTTAAAAGTACCCTAGTTATGAATGATCAATCACGACTGCAACACATGAACAATCATGATCTTCATGACTGCACTCTCGCCGCAGGTGAGAGGAAATCGTCGAATTACATCCTACCGCCTCACTACTGCTACTGACCTAACACACCAAAGAGTAATAGGAGTAAAAAGGGAGAAAACTCGTTCCATTCGATAAACGTAAGTGCTTTGCAAGTGGTCTCTCGTCAAAGGTTGGAACTATTGCAATAGGTAGCTAGAAGCATCTGCAGTCACAATTATTTTAATTTTTTTAATCCGATGGCTAATATTTCCAGTAAAACCTGAGTAGTTGAACCCTTTTCATTACATATCTATGACGAAAAAAATGAAATTAATAAACGTCGTATTAATATATAATGTAGCCACGTCTGAATCCTGTATGCGATCTGATTGATGATTGATGTGCAAATCGTACACGAAAATACGTGCAGATTACTGAGCTTGGTTCGAATTGCTAAGTTAATTTAGCTGGTAAGAGTTCCAGAGCCTTAGTTGAAGGTACAACGACTGGTTAGGTTATTCTTTCGAGGCCATGTGCTTCCATGTGGAGTAAAACTGCAGTCGGTGCAGAATCGATTTCCCATCACTTCGTCTCGTTCACCTTCTATCGTCCTATCGCCTCCTTGCACCATTTGATTCATCACAAGCCAAAGAAGGGAGCCAATTTTTTTCCTTCTTTTTTTCATGTTTCGTAGTAAAAAGGAGGGTTTTCGAATGTGAAGCTCTATTGTATCTTGATGTTTGACGGGTCGATGAGAAGCTACATGAGCGACGAGATGACCCCATTATTCCCAATATTCGTGGTCATTACGCAGCATCATTCATAACCTAGTTACCCAGACTGATTGAAGGGTGTGGTCTGATGTCACAGACAGACCACATGGGATGACTACTATTTTGGGTGTTTCAGAACCACTGAAATCGAACCTAATCTAATCAAAACCTTCTTTAGCTGTTGAATGAGTGTAAGAACTCTTAATATTCAACCCTATAATGTCTTCATACCTTTTTCGGGCAAACAAAACATAACAATGGTTATAGTATCAAATATTCTGATGAAATAATCATAGAGAATTAAACTCATTTGAAATACTTAATATTATGCTTCTTGTGAAAGCTAAAACGTTTTCAATCTGTAGGGTAAGGACAGATGTAGTAAAGTCCAACATTTCCTCCCATAAAGTGACGTTACGAAGGTGTGACACCGAAGAATTGGGAGCGCCAATCGCTGTTTAGCCTGAAGAAGGTCAACATACTAATTTTCTCGTGTTTACTTGACGCTTGCCTTACACTCTGCCTTACACGATCGGACTCCAGTTCTACACCTGTTTCTCACCTTTTTTCTCGTTTTCATTTCCACTCAGTAGAATAATACGCGGCTAAGATCACATTGGAAATCAGGTCGCTCCGGATCGGGTTTGAGGTTTTTGTCGGTGTCAAGGAACACTTTGCTCTTTATTTTTATATGGAGCGAATGCGGTTTCTTCAGCCCGATACGAAGGATGACTGCGAAATGTGAGGATGCCACTCCCACGACCTGAGTGACTCCGACGAAGAACTTGATTTTCTCACTGGAAGAATCCAGCAAGGATAACCTACCTTCTTTGGGAGATATTTACCATTTTCCGCTTCGAGAATAGATTCACTTGTAGACTCATTGGGAAACACTCCACATAAGTACCCTACACGCTGTTTGGGGTTCTATCAACCGAATGTACTCCAACCATTGCACCGACCCCAATCGTATCAACCTATACCCTCAACCGTGCCCGGCAATCGATTCCTAATTCCATCGTTTCAAAATACAATGTTTGTGCTACCTGCCAGTGCCTCGTTAAAAACGTAGTATAAGAAATTTCTTGTTTTCTTACAAAGCAGCGTTTCCTCCGACACTTAAACACGTAACGCGACTTGGTTAGCGAATGGTAACGGTCCTCCTTTATGAATAATCTCATCAATAACTGACTATTGTTGTTGCGGAATTTCTCAAGGGCCTAACCGTTGCTCCATTACAACGATTCATTATAAGATTCCCATAACTGTCGAGATGAAAATAAGTTTCCTTCCACGATGAGCTATTACCCGTATCAAGCGTCGGGATTCGTTAAAGGAAGAAACACTCGTTTGGAAAACCCGGTTTGAAGTCATAAAATCAACCTGCGTAGAAGGTGTAATACAAGATGAAAGTTGTACAGTGACCATCAAGCTCTGATTTCCGCTCAAGAGGATACTTCTGAAGAATGCAGTGAAGAAAAAGAAGGATAGAACGTTTACCAAAGATGATAGATTGCCACTGAAGGGGAAAAATGTGAAATAAAATTAATTAATCGCCGAATCAAAGCAGCTTTTGAAGAAGGGTCGGCCAATTTAATTATGAACCTCATACGAAAATTCATTTCACTGCCCTTTCTTATTAAAAAAAAATATAATAATAATTATAATAATAATAATAAAGGCATCCAGTATCAGCTATGTTTGTGTTTGAATTGTATTAAAAAATAGGCTTTTGCTCGGATTGGGTTAAAATAATGTTCAATAAAGGTCAATTCTCGCTTTCCTGTCAGTTTTCATTGATGACAGCCTGTATTCATACCATGTATTTTTCAAGTATCAATTTGTTTGCTCTTAGAAGTGTTCTGAGCTTTCGAATGGTGTTTTGAGTTATTTGAACGTAAAATTTCTTCAAATGTGTCACAACGATTACAGTAAAACTCCTTGAGTCATTCTGCATGACTAGCATTGAACTCCTCTCTTCTTCTTCTTCTTCTTCTTCTTCAATCATCATCTTCTGTTTGAAAAGTGCCAGAGGAAAACAGGGATATATCTGCAGCAGTCGGTTCACGTTACCTGTCACGGCGCTGACTAGCGAGTAGTGTAACAGAAGGTAAATGGCATTTGCTTACTAGTTGAATGCAAATCAGCTCTGTAGTCGGATGCCTGAGTCACTTCCATTGTCACTTCCCCCTTCTGTCACACTTCTTGAGAAAAAAGAAAAAAAAAATGAATTTTTTAATTCAATATTTTTTAATAACAAACGAATCCGAATTGGTGGAAATGAAAGGTTCGGCAATCAACTAGAGAGTAGCTGGCCTCCGAGTTTAATGTAGCTATTGTTTTGAAAAGTTGAGGAGTTACGGATGATTGAGTTCTCGCGGAGAAAATATGTCTGTTTCCATTGACACTCCTTTCTCTTTGCCCGTTCGTTGAACTTGACATTGAAGTCGGGAACAGGTGTTTGCGTAACAGATGAATCAGACGAGGCCACTCCGAAGACTCCTAATCGGGAGTTGGCCTCTTCGATGGTGCCCTGGGAGTTAAACTCAGGATCTAAACTGATTTTGTATCTTCTTCTTATCTTCCTTTTTTATAACTCCGTTAGAAAATCAATGACACCAATTCAATTTGCAAGGTTGTTTGATATTCAATTGAATAATTCTAATGAGAATTATTTGAATCAAAAGTGGGAAAGCAAGAAGATAGGGAGTGACGACGCTGCATACAATCTGACGCGGAGAGGTTGAGCACTGGCTACCGGAAAATGGTCTATTACCGACTTTTCATGGTCAGTGAACTCAGTTTGTTTGATTCATATTCACCTGGTGGCCGCCAGTCAGCTTGTGGCCCATCTATTTGGATTCAGCGACCGAATATTAGTGGAAAATAATACCCCACATTTCTAGTTCTCGAAAACCAATCCTAGTTCACATTTTTTGTGGAAATAATTATTCAAGGCCGTCCTCCGGTGATCCAAAAAATTTACTTACTAGTGGTGAATAGTTTTTTCCGGGTTGCTGCTCTTCCATTGAGGTTGTATAATAGTTTGATCATAACATACTTACAATCCAACGTCATAAACAGGAAGATGAAAATCGAACCTCCCACGTACCTCAGGTCGATCCTATGCATCTTCGTGTTGTCCCTTCACCGTGTATTTACCTTTGCATAACCCGAATCTATGACACCAAATTACAGTTTGATGCGATAAATTGTGATCGGAGAGACACGTTTGGTACAGGGGAGCAACAAAGAGCTGCGTATGTGACATCACCAACACGCCTCTTATTGTGAGGGGAGTCACGTTCGCGGAGGCGAGAATCCATTAAACCTTTTCCGCCTGTATAAAAGTCACAAACTTCCTTACGTACACGTCAGATTCACTGGGGAGTATATTACGCTGTGCGCCTGCCACATGACACCGCAGACAACTTATTGAGAACAAAACCAGCAGATGGGGTTGCTTTCTGTTCTTCAAGGAATTTATAACAGGTCTCTCCCTCCGAAGGAAATATATACTTTTCATGGAAAATGAGACCCAGAATCCCTTAGAAAGAAATAGAAAACTGCGCAAAATTGAACTTAAGGATCAATTCAGAATCATTTCTGACCCTGTAGACACCTGAGCTTAATAAAACTGTTAAAGAGGCGTTACAACGAAAGCAATCAAAGGTGCGATAGCCGAGCGGTCATTCATTAGACTTATTAAGAATGACTTCATCAGCTTAATGAACAGACTTTGGAAATCAACCAACTCCTTCTTTTGTTCTTCGAGACTCGGCGCCCACGTAATAAATTAAGTATCAAAGCTTCCAACCATTAGGACAGAAATGAAGCCTAAATCGTTAACTGCAGGCTCAGTTCGTTGGACAGCGGAATTATAATGAAGCGTGTGGTTCGGATTAAAAATTGACTGGTTTCAATAATAAAGAAAATCAGCTGGCTCCTCTTGAAGTAGCAACTTGTTCGTGGCATTCGGGCTTCTAGAGAAATGACAGGGTTGCGATACTACTAAATGTCTCTCCATTTTTCCGATAAGGATCAAAATCCATCAAATTTTAGTCCTTATCTACCAACTGTATTTTAGGGGAAATTTCCATATAGTTTATCCTATCCATGATAAATGTTACGAAATAAGTATTGATGTGTTCAGAATGAGCTCTGGCCTTACAAAAGGGGAACGTAAGGCTGACCGGGCTGACTCAAACCTCTGTATGATCGTATTACTGGATTCCAGCTACCGAGGAATTTTAATCTTCAAACTTACGTACAATGACTATTTTTGAGAGGGCTGATTTGCTGCAAAATTGATCTGAGAAGTGAATTTGGCCAGATCTTTGGAATGACTACTTCTATCATGTAGGTCTGATAAATTCTCTACTCCAAACTTATGCTTTAGTCCTGGAGCATGCTATAGAATTTCAGTTTTGAACGTCACAATGAAAACTATTTTACATGAGAATTCCATAAATGAATTTCTATTTGAAAGCTCTCCTAGAAAAACGTGCGTTCTTTAGCAGAAAATTAATTTTTCATGCAATAGGTAAATTTTTTAAGCTCCAGATATTAATTTTCTTAAGCTAATTCGAACTATGTCCTCAAAAAGAGGAAGGTTGATGTACCGTTCCTCGGTATATCGTTGGCAGCGTTATTGTCCTCCACTATTCACTCACCTTGAACAGCTTCCTGTTAAATTTATTGAAAACACGAGGAATGATTTTTTCTCAAGTGGACGATACCAGCGTCCTTGGGTGCCGTACATTCGTCGCTTGCTGATGAGTTGATAAGTTTGAGTCGTTGATGGGCCATTGTTGCCAAAAACGTGGTATTCCTACGAACTAGAGTTGTTGAGGCCAACGTCGATGATATCTCGGCCTGTGGAAAGATCCTTCTCCAGAGAGCCTATCAAGCAGAACTATTCCATCTTTTGTCTGAAGCTAATCTTCGGAACACCGCGCTTTCGTAACGAGCTGACGATCTTCCGAGCCAGTCGAACGAAATTTCTACACTCGACGAAATACAATCCACACCCTGGTTTATTTTCTACACTTAGGCCTTCCGCGGGAAGTTTGTCGGTCAAGAGCGATCCTGCGGTTTCTACCAGTTCCTGCCCAGAGAGGCTGGAAGGATATCACGGAAGAGTAGCGGTTTTTTTAAAAAGATATTTCGGGGTCACCGTGACGCCGGTGCTGTCATTACGGGAAAATTACTCGAAATCCACATGCCAACGCGTTACCATACCTCGGATATCCCACAGATGATTTGTTTGAAACTGGGATGAGTGCGTGCAAGATGAGCCTCCGAGGGAGGCTTGTGATCCATAAGCATCGGGTTGTCTCAGATTGAGTCAAATATGATGAACGCACGATTTCCACGTGAATTCTTCAAAATTTTGCTGCAAATTCTCCGTGATTTTCTCAGGAGAAATTCCATTAAAACAATAACTATCTTAGAGAGCGGAAATTTAAAAAAAGAGGAAAATTCAGTAGGTATATTGAATAATCATTCAGAAAGTAAATTGGTACATTAATTCCGTTTTGTAGCATTGTATTGCGCGTCTCAGGATATTCAGATTAAAATGTTCCCACCTTTTTACAAATTAATTTATTTTAAGTGAAAATTATTTGTAATAATGACCATACAAACCTTCACAGATTTTTTTAAACGACCCTCGAGTGAAAAAAAGGAAGATTGGTACTACATTGTGGTGTTGGCCGCTCAAACTACATGATATATTATGTTCCAACTCTGGTAGGTACTAAAGGTACTGCTGAGTCAAAACCTCAAATTATTAACAAGTAAACACTTGAATCATCAGATTACTAGAACTCACCGGGTTTTAGAAGCTCATAAAGCAAGAACACAGATGGGTAGATTCCTTTTTAATAAGAAACAAAGAATATTCACAGAAAAAGGTACAACATGGAGCTCGAACAGCACATGTGTGAAAATCATGGGTTGCAGAACACAAAATCATATAAAACACTGCCATCAGAATATGTAGTTCCCAATTAGGGGTGAAACACAAATTATGAAGCCTTGAATAACAACAAGCTATCTCACTCAGTTGATTGTGGAATAATCCTTTAAAATACTTGCAATATCAATATTAAGTATAATACAAATATTCATTGCTAGATAACACAATTATTTCATGGCTTAGCATGATTTGGTATCCCTAGGCTGCCTCACATCCAGTGACAGCTGACAGCCCCAGTCATGGCGTCACTAGAGGAGAGTAGGTAGTGGAGTGGGCAACAATATTTCAACACTCCCTCCGACCACGACATCTAGCCTTATCAGTCCTCAAGACAAAATTAGGGTACCTTAACACACAGTACTTTCTTTCACATATGATATTATTGGACAACTAAATTGGTCACTGACAAATGGTACATACCTAGTTGAGATTTATATGCATATACATGAGAAAGCCTATACAAATTCATATATTCCTGCATTAGAGCAATGATCAATCAACAGATTCACTTAAACAGTTTATGGAATCTAACATCAAACACACAACAACAAAGAAAAATCTGCAAGCTGGTCTTCAGATTTCACCTAGTTTATATTTACATAGCTCTTCAAAAATTCTTCTTTGACAGGTCAACTTTACGATGTACACAAGCATTCAAGAGTGACACTAAGATTGCACGCTTACAATCTCGACACTATTACAATGCCAACAGAAGGGTGGCACACAAGAGATATTTCTATGTATGTAGGTGCAAATATTACTTGCCATTTCCCTGCAAGTGCCACTCATGGCAATATACCACATGTAGACAGGGACACGTAGTTATGCTTTCTAGTTTGCCACATGACAACACCCCCAAATACCCTAATGACAAGTCCAGAGTTGCACTTACCAAGTGAAGCATCAGTAAAGCTCACAATATTGTCACTAGTGCAAACACAAACCCTAGATTGGCAGCACCTTCAAACATTTTAACATTTTGAACATACATTCTTAATCCACGACTGTCAAGTTAGCCTGCTTACGACTAACAAAAATTTAATGGAAAGGAAGTCAACATCAGATTGAATGCCTGGAAGTGTCCCATTCTGCACATACAGTAAGGACCCAATAACATCCCTGTACCTAACAGATAGGAACACTGACAATTTCAAGATAATAGTTAGCCAAAATATACAATATGAATACCTTTAGGTTTATGAAGATTGTCTGCTTCTCAATATTATGAGTGATCTCAAATCCAAGATATTTACAAGGTATACCCAAAACGTTTATCTTAAATTATTCCTTGTTCATTTTTGTTTTCATAATTTGATAAGCCAGAGCTTCAAAAGAGGCTGCAAACAATCATCATCACAGATCAGTAATATTGCAAGATTGTCATAATTATCCCAGCAGAAAAGGCCAAGTGCTCTTTTATAAAGTGAATATAGCTGGAAACCTATATTTTTCATGTAAGCGCTGAACCACTTTGTATCACAATTATGGAGATATTTTTAATCCATATAGGGATTGTACCAACTCACAAACATGCGTTTGTCCGAGCCCCCCTGGTACGTCAGTTAGTTCAACCACGCCCTCAGAAATCTCCATATACACTACCTTTTCCAGCTCGCCATAGAGAAATGCTGTCATTACATCAAGCTGTCATTAAGTGCAAGTTTAGTTTAATTGCTGTAGACACTACCAATTTAACGTCTACCAGCCTAGAAACAGGTGCAAAGATTTCACTTTCATCGTAAAAATTAAAGTCAGCAAAGCCCCAAGCTATAAGGCGACTCTTGTACCAAAAATTCCATCAAATTCATTTTTACGTTTGTGCACCCATCATGCTTCAATTTTTGTTTTTGGGAGGGAAGCGCAGCTACCAAAACATAACACCAAGTTCCGTTTTTCTCATGAGCCTGTAACTCATTAATCATAGTTCCAACAACTCAGACTCATAAGACCTGATAGCTTCCGTATACAAGGAGGGATCAACATAGAGGCATTTCTGCAGTTGAGTCACTCACTTCAGTTCTCTGAGCATCATAGGTACATGTATCGTTGCAGTCAGATTTACAAAGCTCGAGAGCATCTAGTGATTTAGGGTAATCCTTGATGTGATCACCATATACTTGAGTTTCCATACACTTGTCACCACATGAACAAACCAGTGTTCTATGTAGTTCATTCAACAATACACAGCCTGATTCAATACACTCAAGTAAGTACGTTTTACTAAAATTTGGGGAGAATTTTGATTTAGGATTTCTGTAAATTGCTGCTGCTACGCATCCAAAACGCTCAATGTATTTCATACTGGGGTCTACTATACACACATTCTTAAGGGCTTAAGAAACCATTTGATTCATTTGGCATCTGATTTGTTTACGTGAACCACACAATCAAGTGCAAAGGACACAAAGTGCACAAGGAAAAGGACATTTTAGCAAAAAGAAGATTAACTCGTATCTTCTCTATTAGGATTCTGGTCAGACACTCTGCACATTCATTCAATTGAGGCGTTCCTGGTGATGATGAGGATAATTGCATTATTTTCTTTTAGCACAAGGTGTTTCATTTTGGTTGTTCTGTACTCAAGACCTCCGTCAGTACATATTATGACAACAGATTCTTTAACTTTTACTATTGTAGCTATCACATTTAAGCCTCTCAAGCTGAGGGCAAGGCAAACCTACTTTTTATTTATCCCCTATGGCATATGCAGATGTATTTCTGGATGAGTCACATATGAAGGTTACAATGTACCTAGCACCTGTTCTAAAATCTGCTGGTCGAACTGCCCCAATTAAGTCCAAATGTAGTACTGCAAACAGTTTGTCAGTTCGTGTCCTAACAGTATTGTGAGGTTTTCTTGTTGAGTTTGCCACAGCACAGTCAACACAGTCTAAAACCTCATTGCCAATTTTCAAACCCTTCATCTCAGGCACAAATTTACAAGTTAGCTCTAAATAGCACTTGGACCGATGGTTTAGCCTTAGATGCCACATTAACCCTAGGTTATCCTTCAGACTTGGTATAAACATTTTATCTATTACAAACAAGTCCAGGTTCTGTAATGTAGGATCTGATTGTAAGGAGGGATTCAAGCTGCACAACTACTTTGGTAAGCTTTTCTGGATTACTCCCTCCCACTGACTCACTAGCTGGAGGTTTAATAAATCTCTCCCTCCCACTAGGGCATCCCTAGGATCAGACTCATTTACTGTGACCAAACAGAAAAACCTAGGTCTCATACTCATTGGACCAAGGGTTTCCATACACTTTTGTAGATTTGTTGGACTCATTACTTCAAACTTAACCCACCAAAAGTTATTCTTGAAATACCCATTTTAAATCACCTCACCAGTTGCCTCATTTATGAACTGCACAGAATTATCCAAACATACAACTTTCATACCCTGCCTGACTCACACAAGAAATTACTGAATAAGAGGTAAGACATGGTGGATACAGAACATCCTCAAGACAAGGCTGTTGCCCGTTATTCACAAAATAATTTCACCCTGCTTTGAACCAACAAGGTTGGCAGTGTCACCCACTTTAGCCACACTCAAAAGCCTGAGGGATCTGCAATGAAAGACAGTCTATACTTGATGGGAAATGCTCAGTTGCCCCTGTGTCAACTGCCATAACAACTTTCCTCAATTTACCTTCAGAGGCTGCAAGGACAGTATTAGTAGCTTTAGAAATTTACTTGGCACTTGCGAGTGCCCTTCTCTAATCCACTAGCCCCAGCGGTTCCCTGCGCCTTCCTTTGGAAACCTCTTTCTCCTGAACCCTTAACAGCCAGGCAAGAATTCCCATGTCTAAAAGGGCCACCCACTAACTTGGCACCCAACCTACCAACAAAGCATGGCTAAAATTTGTTCCCTGTGGTCTGTGCATCAATCAACATTTCCTGAATCTCTTCAAATATAGGTTCTCAAAGGTCCAAACCTCTTGGCTGTTCAGTGAAGTACTCAATTAAGCCATGGGTAGCGGTATCCCTTATGGCTACTAAAAGAAAAACTTGTTTTAGTCATTCATCATGTCAGAATTGAGTTTGTAAAGTTGTAAAGGTTTTTGAGAGTCTTGGTGAAGCGCGTCACAAACTCAACTGCCCTCTCTGCTTTTTGATCAAAGAACATGGAGTTGAATTGTTCAACCAAAGCTGTTACATGTGATAGTGAAGTGGGCTCAAACAGCTTTGACAATTTGTCCATCATCTCTTTTGGATGATCAAGATCTTGGAGGAGGTCAATGAAATAATCATCCATTGACGATTCAATAAAATATTTTACCTTTTTGGTAACAAGGGGCACTTCCTCATCGATAAAGCAGGCAGGGGTTTGCTCATTGAAGTCTAAAACAAATGAGCACTGCTGTTCATCAATTGAGCTTAGTACTCTCCTCTTCCAGGGACCTAAAACCCTCAGAGTTTTCTAATTTAGGCTCAATAGTCCGAAATTTCAGGATGTCAACCCTCCGGCTGCTAATAACTACTCTATCAAGGGAATTGTGATTATGAGTTACCTCCAACTTATCAAACCTCTTATGAGCATTGTTTTGCAGAGACAGGCGTTGATCGTCACACTCTTCACCATTCTCCGTATTTAGGGGCCACAGAATTGTCAACTTCCATCTCCCTTAAACTGGAACCAGTAGTATCAGAGGCAATTTCTGGACAACTTCCAACAGATTGAGGTCACCACTTTGCCTGGGGTTAGCCATTGTTGATACCCAGATACACAAGTCCATTGAGATCTGAAAGGAAAACAGCTGTATCGACAGATAGGACAAGATCACACTAGCTGTGATTTAGACAGGAAGTACAAAGACATTCAGACCACTAATAGATTGTGAATCATTCATTCCTTAGCACCAGTGAGATAAGTTCACCCCAACTGTTCTCAACAGGTTGCTAGCATATTTCTAGTCTCGAAATTCTTATTTCAGAATCATTTCCATCCAAGCCATCATTTTATCCGTTAATTAAGTTGCACAATGGGTAAAGCGGTTGTGACAACACCATATTAGTCAATCCCCCTCATGTCATCTGTGACCCATGTTCTATCAACAGGTCTATTTTAATAAAGAGATGGGTTAACTATTAGAATCTAGGGCAGCGACATCAATGCTCAACACACCGACAGTGACAACAATCAACCGATGGCTAAGGATGGTTATAGATCCCTTTCAATCAATTGCCACCAACACCGATGCATCAACAAACAGCATCGCCGCCCCTGACTCCAAATCCCCACCATGAAACTACTTTTAGTCCCATTAAATGTATAATCTAATATAATCTACTTTGAATGGAGGTAATTTATATTTTGAATAATTACAAAAAAGGAAGGAGTTGAAAATGATTAGTTTTAAAGACCATTTACTGGGACATCTTGATAGCTTTGAGTTAAAATGAGCTAGTCAGATACCTGGCAGCGTCTGGCTAATACTTATAACCCCTTGAATACTCAGGGGTTCTTGATGCAAACGGACAGGTGAACCCTTTCACTCACTAACTGAAAGTACAAGTCATACTGGCCAACTACCACTTATGGCGTAAGATAACATGAGGACCCATATAGGAAATTCAAACTGCTCAGTGAGGATTTTACATACCAGATTATAAGGTTCCTATAGCCCCTTTACCCAAGCTCTCCTAGCTATGGCTATAGTCGAGTGTGGCCCTCTGTGAGCTGTATGCCAACAAACTCACCCGGGTACCCTAGGCGCTGGAAAGTATCCACCAGCACGGAAAACACTGGTTTTCTACCTAAACCTTAACTTGCGGTCGACCAGGCAAGATAGTTACATCCAACTTGGGCTGATACACTTCTATTGTCATCGCACACTCTGTGTTCAGGATCTGCTGGGCAACAGATTCTGAACTGACATGAAGAACTTGCTTGAAAACCTAGATGTTATGGCACTACCATGTCAGGTGGAACTTCTGGATTTAGATCAAGAACGGCCCGTCGACCGTCACACAGATCAAAAATCGTGTTATCAATTTGACGTTCCCTTGTAGCGGACTGTTTACATACTACCGAGGCTGGTAAAAATCCAGAGCCAAAGCACCAAAAACCGACATACCGACACCGAAAACAATCGAACGGATAAGGATGATAAGGCGATGTCCCTATTCTCGATCCCTACAAAGTCGATAGTATCAAAATCGATACATCAGCAGTCAGAGCCGCCGGCTCCAAACCACAACCCCAAAATTAACGAGAACACCATTCTACTATACAATACTATATTCTACACAGAAACTACATTCTACACAAAACTACATTCTAACTAAAATACTGTGCAGTGAATACTTCAAGAGTAGAAAGGCTACCAACTGGTAATCGCGAGATTCGCGATAATAATATTCTAAGGAAGTCCGCCACTCGTCAACTGAGAAAAATCCTCACTGAGCCATTTCCAAGGATTGAAAAATAAATGGCAAACTAAGAGCACAAACTCATTGCATGAGGCCGTTGTCTTTCCGGATCCGTGCTGAGTCAAAACCTCAAATTATTAACAAGTAAACACTTGAATCATCAGATTACTAGAACTCACCGGGTTTAAGAAGCTCATAAAGCAAGAACACAGATGGGTAGATTCCTTTTTAATAAGAAACAAAGAATATTCACAGAAAAAGGTACAACATGGAGCTCGAACAGCGCATGTGTGAAAATCATGGGTTGCAGAACACAAAATCATATAAAACACTGCCATCAGAATATGTAGTTCCCAATTAGGGGTGAAACACAAATTATGAAGCCTTGAATAACAACAAGCTATCTCACTCAGTTGATTGTGGAATAATCCTTTAAAATACTTGCAATATCAATATTAAGTATAATACAAATATTCATTGCTAGATAACACAATTATTTCATGGCTTAGCGTGATTTGGTATCCCTAGGCTGCCTCACATCCAGTGACAGCTGACAGCCCCAGTCATGGCGTCACTAGAGGAGAGTAGGTAGTGGAGTGGGCAACAATATTTCAACAATATTAGTAAATTAGTGTCGTAGTGCCCCATAGATACACCCATCTTGAATATTGTGTTTTCGGGATTTCTGCTACCTAGGCGAGTAGGGTGTCATTTTCCACTAAATTTTGGACGCTGAATCCAATAAAATGGGTCCCAGAACAATTGGCACCCACTGGAAGAAGTAATGGGTCAAATTGGGTATTTATTACCCAATTTGATTAATGTGTTTTCGGGATTTCTGCTACCTAGGCGAGTAGGGTGTCATTTCCCACTAAATTTTGGACCCTGAATCGATTGGAATGGGTCTGGGACCCGCCACACCCACTGTTTCCCCCATTCGAGGAATAACCAACCCGTGTGTAAGAATTTGCAGCGTTTTTTATATTATTTTAAGAATATCCAACCAAAACTGAAAATGTCCGTCCGCCGTCAGCACCGTTGTCGGTAGTCAACAATTTTCTGTAAATCTGAAATTTTATAATGAAGAATCTGAAAAGTGTGTTTCCGGCTCTACTTGGTCCTCAATACATATCAGCTGGATGGGACCAAATTTGTGATGGGGGGAGAGAGGGGGTAGGGATCAAATATTAGTGTATCTAACAATGTATGGTAGAGCCTCCCAGAAATATTTTTATTTTTTGTCGAACCAGAAGAATTATTACAATTCGTCTTTTACTTAAATGAAAAAAGATTTTATTAATACAGCGCTGATTTTATTGTAATTTTCTTTGTTGAACCTGAAGAATCTTTATAATTTGACATTTGCATTTACACCAAAAAACAATGGACAGATTTGATTCATGACGCTTATTGATGCAGTTGATCATGATGTTATTAACATTAGTATATTACTGTTGTACAGTTATTACTTTTTTATACTAATATTATATTACAATATTTACATTATATTATACAGCATTGAATTTATATAGAAGGAATGTTCATGTTTTGTTTGAGGGGAGATGGAAGAGAGGGCCGCTAGTCCCGGGGATTAGGGTGTATAAATAAAAAATTCAATCAATCAATCAATCAAAGTTTATCATTCGAAAAGTGGGGTATGATTTTCCATTGAATTGCGGGCCCTAAATCCATTGAGATGGGTCCCGGACCGATTAGCACTTACCGGAAACGGGTATGGGTCAAAGTGGGTTTCCATCTACTTATTTCAAAAGTTGATTTTCGAGATTGCTGGTATCTATACGTCTGGGGTATCAATTTCCACTAAATTTTGGACGCTAAATCCAATAAGACGGGTCCTGAAACGATTGGCGCCCACCGGAAGAGGTTATGGGTCAAAATTAGTATCTATCAACGCATTTCGAAAGTAGGTTTTCGATATTTCTGGTACCTAGGCGTGTGGGGTATCATTTTCCACTAAATTTGGGACGCTGAAATCCATTGAGATGGGTTGGACGCTGAATCGTTTGAGATGAGTGGAACACTCCAGAGTCACTGTTTTTCCCCATGCTCTTGCTTCTCGTTATTGAACAATTTTCCCGACTCAGGAAAAATGTTTCCTATCTCAATTGACCAAAGTAATGATTTTGATGACGTGCTGTGCTCTGGTGACGGGTGTTCGTTCTTGTTAAGTTCAAGATCTCGAGTCCGCAAGACGGGAAGCGTTTTGTCACCGGTCTGGAGTATATTGAGACGATAAAGCCCATTGGCCGGCAAAAGGTTGAGAACCACCTTGGACCGAGTCAAGATCACGGGCCAGGACGGTTGAAGGCCTGAGAGAGACATGTGCCTCGAGGAAGTAACAGCTGGAAGTCGGCGTAAGGAGGCCAGCCACCGACCCGACCGCTCCAAACCTGTTCCCGCCGCACTCACGGGCAAGTTCAAGTTCCACAAGACCCTTGAGGCCTCAGACCTTCCAACAATTACAGCCAACCCACTTCGATTGTTGACCACGAGCCGATAATATGCAACACAGAAGTCAATTACAACGTAAGGTCCGCGGATTGATTTAAATAGCCGCCAGTAAATTGTATTCACCTTTCAAATTTACTGTAAAAGACATTCTAGTTCCGGCAGACAAACGAAGATTAATGTCCTTTATCTGCTTTCAATTTACGAGGACCTAGCAGAAGGTATATCATGACATACCGAAGTTAAATCCCAAAACACTCGTTCTCAACCCCAAAGATTTTGTTTCTTACACTATTTTCTCTAATTTCCCTTCAATAACCGTGGCCTCCTCTTGGGCTGTTATCCTGTCAATGCAGCCAAAAATTCAACGTTCATGGATATTAAGCGATTCATTCAAGTACAAGTTTCAAATTATGTTCGTGTTGATGACTTTGGCCCATCCAATCCTTCTGCTACCTAGGCGTGTGGGGTATCATTTTCCACTAAATTTTGGACGCTGAATCCAATAAGATGGGTCCCGGGACGATTGGTGCCCACCGGATGAGGTTATGGGTCAAAATGGTAATCTATATACCTACTTTGAACGTGAGTTTTTGAGATTTCTGAAACCTAGGTTTGTGGACTATCGTTTTCCACTAAACATTGGACGCTGAATCTGGAATGAGTCTCCATGTGCCTGGTTCGAGGAATTACCAACCAAAAACTTTACTCAAAAGAAGGGATAGGGGTCAAAATGTGTACTTCGAAAAATGGATTTTCGATATTTTCAATACCTAGGCGTGTGGGGTATCATTTTCTACTAAATTTTGGACGCTGAATCGATTGAAATGACTCTCAGAAAGAATTTGCAGCGTTATTCAATGATTTTTGGCGTATGAGAGAAATCTCAAATGTTTTCTGGAACACAGTTTAGATTGTATTAGCGGAATAAGATTAAAATCTTAATAAAGAGGTTTTTTCATTATATGTTAACGGTGGATTTATTCAAACCAGTCGCCACCACACTAATGTATTTCGCAGCTCAAGTTCCATCTCCTACTTCCTCGACGACACAAATAGAAATTAGAACATCCTTCGTGTACGATTAACGCGTCACTTCTGCTAAAACGGGTGATAGGTCGCACCATCCAGAAAGATGATCCTAACCAGAATAACGCGCGGAGGTATTTGCCATACCAGGGCCCTATACCAAGGAGGAGGTGGTTTATGGAACAAAATGTACAGTAATTCAGCAATATCGTGCAGAGGGGAGCAAATAACAGGTGACAACGCGAAGCAGAGTTCACTGAACTCGACTGAGCGCATTCCGAAGGTGAACAAATCACCGAAATAGATAGAATGGGGAAAGTGTTGAGACTCAACAGCCCACGGCTCCTCAAATCCAACGCACTCAATTCCTACAGGTGTCGAAAAAGAGCACGTGGGCTGCGCAGCTTCCGAGATACGCGCCTCCGAGACGTTGCGAAAGGGTGGGCGTTCAGTCGAGAGATTAACCCAAATGAGGGGAAAAAAGAGATAAAAATAGTATCAGAATACCAGTAACAGGCAAAACAGACAGAGGAAAAAAAAGCTGCAAATT
The DNA here is from genome assembly GCA_019603395.1 of Cyrtorhinus lividipennis. Classification (NCBI taxonomy): domain Eukaryota; kingdom Metazoa; phylum Arthropoda; class Insecta; order Hemiptera; family Miridae; genus Cyrtorhinus; species Cyrtorhinus lividipennis. The sequence goes on along the minus strand of CM034004.1, from coordinate 4,017,062 downwards.
TTTCACAAGTTATTTACTCCTTGAACCAGGTGCGGGGAGAGAATGGGGGAAGCAGTAAGAACGGAGTGTCTAGGACTCATTCCAATCAGTTCAGCGTTCTATATTTAGTGGAAAATTCCCCCAAATGCTAATCCTATAATCGAGAATTTGATTATTTATTCGGCAGAAACACCAGACCCCAGTACTCATATCGGATGACAATACTCGATTACTCTGCACATATCGATACCTGAGTATACCCATCAAACTCTGAATCGATATACGGAAATTATCATTATTATTGCGTATTTTTACTACAGTTCAACCATCTATTGCGATTAGTAGCTGACGAAGACTGCGATGCAGGCTATCCAGATATACAGTTATATCTATTATTACATTTTTTTACGCTTACTTATGGACATTATACGAGTATTATGGTTGGTTACTCCTAAAATAATCAACCTGTTTTCATGCAGAAAGTCAACCTCTCCGATTTGCCCCAAATCGTTTTTCTGGGCGTTTCAAAAAAGTCAAATGTCCGTCCGCCGTCCATGCCGACTTAGGTAGTAGAAAATATTCCAAAAAATTTGAAACATCGGTCAGGGACCCGACCCGGCTCTAGTAGGTCCTCAAAATTATATAGGCGGAAAGGGTAAAAAAGTGTATTTTATTTAATGGGTTTTCGATATCTGGTACCCAGGCGTGTGGGGTATCATTTTCCACTAAATTTTGGACGCTGAATCCATTGGAGTGGGTCCGGTACCCGCCACACCCACTGTTTCCCCCCATTTTCCCTTTGTTGAAGAAATGAGTCTCCATGCGCCTGGTTCGAGGAATAACCAACCCCTGTGAATGAATTCTCAGCGTTTTTAATCTGGCATTATTGCAGCGATGGAGAAAAAACTCAACTGAACAAATTCACCGCACTTGACGGTAAGCTTTGACTTGTTTTCACAATCCTTCTTCACGCTTCAAAGAACCAATAGCCCATGAATTGGAGGCGTTTGGGGTGTCATTTTCCACTATATTTTGGAGGCTAAATCGGTTGGAATGAGTCTCCATGCTCCTGGACCGAAGAATAACCAACTCCTGTGAAAGAATTTGCAGCGTTTTTGTACTCTAATCGCATTATTTTTCATGAAAACCGTAAATTAGGGCGCATAGTGTACTGAAATTATAATGCATAATCCCGCATAATTCAGTTTTTTTAAATAATTTAAACGTCATCCCTAGTCATCTGTCGTTATCTAAATAACAGATCTATTTGCCTTGTCTGCTGCGCCTAGTCAGGGACCGTAGCGCGTTTGAGTAATTCCCTTTGAGGCGACAGCCGTGGATTTATTAAGATTTTAATCTTATTCCGCAATACAATCTAAACTGTATCGTGTTCCAGTGAACTTTTGAGATTTCTCTCCACGTTTCACTCTTTTTTGTTTTTGTTTTATGAGTTTTACGCTGTTATTGAGTTCTGACCGTCACGCGATATCAGTGTTAGTTGAATATTTCATTGTCGAGTGCCGTAATGGAAAGGAGGGTGGGCTCCCCCAGACCAAGGTTTCCTTTCGAAAGGTTTCCTCATTTCCCGCGACCAACTTGCAAAAGTCTTTCTCACATTCCAGCACCAGTCAGCACCCTCGTCGCTCTACCGGAAAAACTAGGTCAACTCAAAGGCCGAACTGGTTGTGAATTGAAGGCGGAATCGATCGAAATTAACCAATCGTTGTCTCACCTGTTCGCATTTGTATTCGATTTTTCTAAAAATACACCTGGTCCGTACACAATCGGATGTCGAAAGAGGGTTTTGAACTGTTGTATGACGACGAATGAGCTCACCGTTTCCAATCTAGTTGCCCGAACAAGAGACTAGATAACGCCAGTCGGCAATGCGGAGGCCACGTCGGTAGAACCACAGCTCATAGATGTCCCCCGACCAGCAGGTCTGTTATCGCGTTTTATAATAATATTGATCATGATGACAACAATAATAATAATAACATCTACTTTTGGATATTTGTAACGATTAGGTTAAATATGAGCGTCAATTATTCCGTAGTACAAGATTCTTCTGTGAGCTTCATTCGGTTTTTGTAATTTTCTATTTGTGACTATGAAGATTATGAGGATAGATAGATAGATAGATGTTTTATTGCGTTAAACAATAGTTTTTCACGAGAGTTCGCTCTATGAATTACATTAAAAATTAAAATACATTGGATCTTCTAAAAACATTAAAATGAAAGTTAAGGACCCTCATTATGAAGATTATGAGGGTAGTACTGCATTTCAAAATCTTATAACCAGTAGGGCTGAGAACCAGCGATGAAATTCTTACGAAAAATCACGTTATTTCAAGCAGAATTGCTTCAGCTAGCAACCCCTCCCCCGTCTTAACGAATTCCTTAACCCCCCGTCTTAACGTGTAGAACAAATTCCCTTGACGGTACAGTGCAACAACGGCAATAGATTAGCAGTCATTTGTTTTTAAATGAAATAAAATATAAATAAATGATAGAATTTTATAGAAAAGGGCTTATTGATTTGGCAATTGAGATGATTTTATTTGTCCTTGGTGCATTGTACATCTTGAAACAGAGCATTACCCCAATTGGAATCTCTGGTTATTATTATTTTCAATGTACTTATTGTTTTTTGCTTTTGTTGTTACAGGTGAGTTTCATTTGTCTACATCCTTTGGTTTCCTTACATGGTGGTAAGTAGGTAGGTATATAGTCTTTACCAATTCCACGTCATATTTAAAATTTGATCGGAACATAAACCACACTGCCCATTCACAGGAGTTATACCTCGGACCCGCAGAATGGAGACTCATTTCAATCGATTCAGCGTCCAATATTTAGTGGAAAATGAACCCTATAAGCCAAGGTACCAGAAATCTCCAAAATCCACGTTTGAAATTGGTAGATAGATGCGATCAAAATGGGTCCATTTGGAGTCATAACCTCTTCCAGTGGGTGCCAATCGTTCCGGGACCAGTTTTTTTAGATTCAGCGTTCCAAATTTAGTCGAAAATGATACCCCACGCGCCCATTCACCAAAAATCTCGAGAATCAATTTTTTGATGTACACATTTTGACCCCCTCCCCCCAATATTGGTCCAATCGGGCCGAAAAGGCCAACTAGAGCCTAAAATGGGTCCCTGACCGAAATTTCGGGAATTTTAAATATTGTCTGCTACCAAAAACGGCGGACGAACATTTGCTTTATTTTGATCTAGACACCTTAAAACGCCCAGAAAAAAATTTGAAATTGGTAGATACATGCTCACCTAGACTCTTGACCTCTTTCGGTGGATGCCAATCGTTCTGGTCCCCATTCTATTGAGTTCAGCGTCTAGAAGTAAGTGGAAAATGATACCCTACACGCCTAGGTACTAGAAATCGCGAAAACACAGTTTTGAAATTGGTATATATAGATGCCTATTTTGACCCATAAATCTCGAAAATCCACTTTTCAAAAAACTGCATTTTGACATCCCCCCCCCCCCCTCCCCAAGTTTTTAAGGCCGAATCAGAGTGATTGACTTTCTGCATGAAAACATGAGTTGATCATTCAATGAATAACCAACCAAAAGCGTACTCATTCGTTCTAACGAACACAAGCGCAGCAGAGTGGCCAATGCCAAGTCAAAATGCGATTATAACCCAACAAAGATCCGTCTCGAGAGCCACGTAAACGCCTATAGTCTTCTGTGGTCTTTGTACAAGGACCCTCGCCATCGACCCTCAACTTGCCACATATGGCAAAACAACTTTGTCCCTTCACTGTAAAGCAATCCGCCACCTCAGCAAATAATTAATATTTCAACCTTCCCCAGTCATCCACTACCGGGCACTCCAAGGTCTGCGGTTTCCCTCGACCATCTCGGCATTTGTGCTCTTCTATTTTTCTGGCCACTTTTGTGTTCCATTTTTCCACCGTATAAGTCTTCCAGCTATTAAGATGTTGTACTCAATTACAAGTTATCATTCCCGCGTTTTTCCTCTTGGCATTTCGAGGGTGAGGCCTGTTCCAGTGATCTCTGTAGGAATGCGGTTCTATCTTAAGGAAATCGTCGTTTTATTTATCGTACTCGTCTCACCCTGGGGGAGTTTGGCGCGTTTTCGTGTTGAGATTTCAGGGTGGCTTGCGGGAATGACAACGTGGTTGAAAAATACAAACACCCGTTCTCTTCACAGCTGCGACTAATACACGGAAATCATCATGGTTAAACATGGTTAAATCATGTGTTCTCACAATCATTCAGCCCCTTTGCTTTCAAGACCCGAAATTCGTTTGACCACGAAGAGCTCCAATTGGCAAGATTGAAAACTGTAGAAATATTGATTTCAGTTGGGGTTTCCTCAAATAATCGACCTATGCAGAAACTCAACAACTCCGATTTGCCCCAAATCGTTTCTCTGGGCGTTCCAAGGTGTCTAGATTAAAATAGGTAAGTGTCCGTCCGCCGTCCACACCGTTTTTGGTAGCAGAAAATGTTGACGATCTGGAGTGTGGGCATCTTGAGTGGCATCTATCTATCAATTTCGAAATTGAACTTTCGAGATTTCTTTTACCTAGCCGTGTGGGGTATCATTTTCCACTAAATTTTGGACGCTGAATCCATTGAAATTGGTCCCGGAACGATTGGGACCTACTGGAAGAGGTTGTGGGTCAAAATGGGCATATATCTACCCACTTTTCATTGTGTTTTCGAGATTTCTTGTACCTAGGCGTGTGGGGTATCATTTTCGAATAACATTTGGATGCTGAATCCATTATAATGATTCCCCGTGCTCCTGGTCCGAGGAATAACCAACATTTTTTACGAAATAATTTGCAACGTTTCTCTTTTACTCCGCATTGCGTTAGTATTACTAAGTGTGATTATTAGCAGATATAGCGCAGCGCGAAACTATCATCTTACAGGAAGAATGCTTTATATAGCAATCATGTCCGTTGGCCCTCATGACCAGTTCTAAAATGGGAAATAGTTACATTCAAACTGGATAGTACTTAGTCGCTTAATTAACTCGCACTGTACATAAACTCTGGGAATGGAGCAGAACGCCCCAATATTTTAGCGAACAATTTGCTAAAAATTGGCGAAGACCCAACGAGTTTTGTCCCCTCCTGCGAAACGTCAGTTTTATTTTAGGCATCTTTAGGGTTCGATGGTCGAACGTTTTAGGGGCAATACTTCGGGGTAAGGATGAAACAGCATTTTATGTGAGTTCGAAATTGAAATAAATTTTTTTCTTTTTTCTTCTCAAATAAATCATTTTTAAATCCACCTGTAAACGGTTGACATTCCATATTTATCTACGTCAAGTGGATTCGAATAAGCTAAGATATTTAGAATATCATAAATTATATATTTGTGTTTAGTATCCGTAGTGGAATGATAATTTACTCCTATTCGTGTTACGAAAAAAATTGCCAATTCTTTCACATGGTTTGGTTATTCCTCCTAGGAACATGGACACTCGATCCAATCGATACATCATCCAAGATTTAGTCGAAAATGATACCCCCACACCCAGGTACCAGAAATCTCGAAAACTCACTTTTGAAATAAGTAGATGGATACCCATTTTGAGCTATAACCTCATCCAGAGGGCACCAATTTCCCGGGACCCATTTCATTTTCTTCATCGTCCCACATTTAGTCGAAAATGATATCTAACACGCCTAGGTACCAGAAATCTCGAAAACCTACTTTTGAAATTGGTAGAAAGGTACCCATTTTGACCCATTACCTCATCAAGAGGGCGCCAATCGTCCCGGGACCCATTTCATTGGATTCATCGTCCAAAATTTAGACGAAATGATATCCCACACGCGGGGATTGTCAAAAATCTCCAAAATCCATTTTTTGGAAAACAGCTGAAGGAGTAATTCGTGCTCTTATAGGTTGTAAAACACCTCGTGGTTTACTCGTATCATGGGTTGAGATGCTAAACACGTGAAGAGTTTAGTTGAATCTCACAGTTCGCTAGATAAATACATTTCTACAGTAGCTACGATTCACAATGACCCTGTTTATATAGAACCGCAGAATTCGTCGTGAGGACCGCGATATTACTATCCGTAGATTTTTGAATGCCATTGAAATGGCGCTTTATGCCGCCAAGGGGTTTCCAAAATAACAACCGCGCAACATCCCTGGGAAACAAATCGACAAAAATCCTCCGGTCGAATACAATGCGTTATGAAATGATTGCGTCACTCCGATCTCACGCGCGTACCCTTGAAAAATATTGAAATCGTGATGAGGGGTTATGAGCGGAAAACGGTGAATAGCGAAATCGATAGGGCATCGGTGTTTCTGTTAGTTGAGTGATTTGTTCTTTGTGGTTGGTTTCGTCCGATTTATAATGGCCAACTGTTGAAGGGAACTTACTGTAAGAAGGAGAAATTAAATCGTGCTTGAAAGAGTTTTTTTTTTTTACATGTTTTATTGCACCAAGTAGATAACTTATAAGCAACATTTCTGTGATAGACTAATACTAACAACTGCTTTCAGAATAAGATACTTAACATTATTCTTAACAAGTCTGTTGAATTGCTTGGGGCACTCACACTAACTGAACCAGTTCATGCGGTTTTGTTCTTTTCAGTCTTGTGAGTAGGTCATTGGTGTCAAGAAGGCGGACAACATCTTCGTTTACATGACTTTGGAGCCTCATAAGGTGATTGATGGCTTGATTTCGAATTACTTCATCGACAGATTCGATCTGTAGCTCGTAATGCAATCTGTCATTCCGGAAATATCTGTATGCGTCAACGCAGCAGCGCAAGACATTATTCTGGAACCTTTGAATAATGTTGCGATTGCTTTGGGCGGTGCATCCCCACAGTTGAGCACCATCAGTCCAGACGGGTTTGAGGACTTGTTTGTACAGAATGAGCTTGTTATGGATCGACATTTTGGACTGCCTCCCCATAAGCCAGTACATTTTTCGAAACTTAATCACAAGCTCAGCTTTTTTATTTTTGACGTGAGACTTCCATCTTAGTTCGGCGTCCAGCATCATTCAAAGATATTTTGCTTCGTTGGCGTGTGGGATTGCCTTGTTATTGAGGTATGTCGGTAGGTAGTTGATCCTTTTATTCGTGAAATCAACATGTACTGACTTTGCCTCATTCAGTCTAATTCTCCATTTTCTTGTCCATTTGTGAAGAAGGTTAAGGGACCTATTGAGCTTATCAACAGTCTCATTGTTCGTTTCTCCAACGGCCAGGATGGCTGTGTCATCTGCAAACGTAGCAGTGGTGTTCTCTTCAGTTTCTGGCAGATCGCAAGTGTAGAGCAGGTACAGTAGTGGGCCCAGTACACTGCCTTGTGGCACATCAGCCTCGATCCTTGTAGTTACAGAGAAAGCATCCTCCTGTTTAATTCTGAAGTAACGATAGTATGATTCCATGAGATCTGCATAACATGCTGGGAGTAATTTACGTATTTTTTGTATCAAGCCTTCGTGCCAGACTTCGTCAAACGCTTGCGTGACGTCGAGAAAGATGGCAGAGCAAACCTGCTTTTCCTCTATCGCACTTTCAATGATGCTGGTAATTTTGTGGACTTGATGACTTTGTGGACATTTTGAATGTGTTTTCGAAATTTCTGGTACCTAGGCGTGTGGAGTATCATTTTCCACTAAATTTTGGGCGCTGAATCCAATGAAACGGGTCCCAGAACGATTGGCGCCCTCTGGATGGGGTTGTGGATCAATATGGGAACTTGTCTACACATTTTGAATATGTGTTTTCGAGATTTCTGGTACCTAGGCTTGTGAGGTATCATTTTCCTCTCAATTTTGGGCCCTGAATCGATTGGAATGGGTCCGGGACCCGACACATTTCCGCCATTTTCCCCATTTTGAAGAAATGAGTATTTATGAGCCTGGTCCGAGAAGTAACCAACCTCAGTGTAGGAATTTGCAGCGTTTTTGTAGTTCTTTGCTTGTCCGAGGAGAAGACCAAGAACTCATAGCCTATCAAGGGTCAGCTTTGAGCTCAATACATCTCACTTTTCTAACATTTCGAGGATATCGGACCAATCTTGAGGGAGGTAGGAGTCAAAATATGTATTTCGAAAAATGGATTTTCAATGTTTCCGGCGATTTAGGCGTGTGGGGTATCATTTTCGACTAAATTTTGGACGCTGAATCTAATGTGATAGGTCTGGGAAAGATTGGCGCCCTCTGGATGAGGTAATGGGTCAAAATGGGTACCCATCTACCAATTTCAAAAGTAGGTTTTCGAGATTTCTGGTACCTAGGCGTGTGAGGCGTGTGGATCATTATCCACTGAATTGATTGGAATGAGTCTCCATGCTCCTGGTCCGAGGAATAATCAACTTCTTGTGAAGGAAGTTGTTGCATTATGAGTAGATCGAGTTGTTGCATGGATTCGTTAGAATCAGAGGAGCGTAAATTCGCACCCAATGGCCGTATATCTGACCGTATAGTGACCTAGCTGTAGTGCAAACACGGAATTACATCATTAGTGTACATTAGTACACTAAACCGCCATTCGGTTGGAACACCTCTCATTCGGCTTATAACCAACTGTTAATTGCCCATAGATGCGTGTCATACATAAGGATGTTTTTGGGACGTAATGAAACACAAATCAAAAAAGGCTGACATGATCCATGCAGGAACCGGTTACCACTCTCGATAAGAATTCACGAAGCAAACTGTAATAGGGAAGTAATAAACGCGGTGATGAATGAATAAACGATGAGGGAACTAGTTAGTTATGAAAGAACGGTAATTGTTATTGTCTCCGCCTCTGAAGCTCCTTTATGAAGCTATTGTTGAGCTTCAATGCTTCCAGTGAACGTTATCGATGGAAGATGAGCAAGGTGCACCAACATGGGTCATTTTGACGATAAAATTGTAATCTGCTCGTTCTTGTAAGGGGTTGTTAGATCCACCAAACGACAAGAGAACGCTGCAAAATCTTTCACAGGGTTGATAATTCCTCGAACCAGGAGCATGGAGACTCATTGCAATCAATTCAGCATCCAAACTTTAGTGAAAAATGATACGTCACACGCCCTAAATCGCCAGAAATATCGAAAATCCATTTTGACATTTTGACCCCTACCCCCACCCCACAAATTTGGTTTTGGGCCGAATCGGAGAGATTGACTTTCTGCATGAAAACATGGATTGATTATTCAAGCAACAACCATCCAAAACCCCTACTTAGTTACAGTGTGGTTATCGGTCCGGGGTATGTATCAATCAAAATGTCAGAGGGCTATAAATGAGCTCAAATTCAAAATATTCATCGCCGTCTGTTTTCCGCCCGACAAAAAAGAGAAAAAATTCAAAAATACTCTGGAAAATTTTCAGTTTTTCAGAATTTCTGTTAGAAATTTAAGGCATTCGTTTCGCAAAATTTCAGGTTTTCCTCCTTTTTGGTTGGTTATTCCTAGAATAATCCAAGTCTTAAGTAATAAAGCGGTCAAAATGTGGTTTTTTTTTCAAGATTTTCGGCGATCCAGGCGTGTGCGGTATAATTTTCCACTAAATTTTGGACCCTGAATTGGTACCCGCCACACTACTTGTTTCCCCATTTTTCCCTAGTTCGACAATTTGACGACATAGGAGTGTGGGTTATCGTTTTCCACTATGAACGCTGAATCCAATGAGATGGGTCCCAGAACGGTTGCCACCCACCGGAAGAGGTTATGGACGCTGAATCCATTTTTAAATTGATCTCCATGCTCCTGGTCCGAGGAATAACCAACCCCTGTGAATTAATTTGCGTACCTACGTACATAAATACGTACCTCTTACCCCAAGAGGAATAATTAACAATATATGATATTGTCTATTTTGTTACTATTCGTTGAAAACCATTCGGACCAACCATAAAGTAGTGCCGTTACGTAAATATTCATAAAGCAGTTTAATAAAGTATGCAGTTAAGTCTATTGTAGACAACCTACTGTTCTAAAGCTGTTGAAGTAAGTGTTCCATGATTGATGTTGGTTGGTTATTCCTTGAATAATCAACCTATGTTTTCATGCAAAAGGTCAACCTCTCCGATTCGGCTCAAAATTTTTTTCTGGACGTTTCATGGTGTCTAGATAAAAAAAACCCTGCAAATTATTACACACGGGTTGGTTATTCCTCGAATGGGGGAAACAGTGGATGTGGCGGGTCCCGGACCCATTCCAATTGATTCAGGGTCCAAAATTTAGTGGAAAATGATATCCCACACGCCATTCGTTCTAGGCTAGATCAAACCGTGGCGCAAGTGGCTAGCGCGTTCGGCAGTAATGAAATAGTCTTGGGTTCGAGCCTTGGTGGGAGCGAATATTTTTGTTTTCTGATTTAGTTTTTTTTTTACCCATAAATTGACCAATTACCTCTTCCAGTGGGGGGCCAATCGTTCTGGGACCAATTTCAATGGATTCAGCGTCCAAAATTTAGTGGAAAATGATACCCTACTCGCCTAGATCGCCCAAAATCTCGAAAAATGTGTTTTTTGAAATATGGATTTTCGAGATTTTGGGCGATCTAGGCGAGTAGGGTGTCATTTTCCACTAAATTTTGGACGCTGAATCCAATGAAACGGGTCCCAGAACAATTGGCACCCACTGGAAGAAGTTATGGGTCAAATTGGGTATTTATTACCCATTTTGAATATGTGTTTTCGAGATTTCTGCTACCTAGGCGTGTGGGGTATAGTTTTCCACTAAAGTTTGGACGCTGAATTCAATGATGTGTGTCCCAGAACGATTGGCACCCACCGGAAGAAGTTATGGGTCAAAATGGGTATGTATCCACCCATTTTGTATGTGTCAGGATTTCTGGTGCCAAGGCGTGTGGGGTATCATTTTCCACTAAATTTTGGACCCTGAATCGATTGGAATGGGTCTGGGACCCGCCACACCCACTGTTTCCCCCATTCGAGGAATAACCAACCCGTGTGTAAGAATTTGCAGATTTTTTCTCTTGTTTTGGCCGACTTGGATATCGGCAACCCCATCATTTGGAGTTTTACATAAATCTTAGTCCTGACCCTATAAGGAACTGATGTATTCCTCCATGGTACCCTCCACCCTCTCCCCTGCCAGATGATGGAGGGAAATACCACATTTTCTGACTACAAATTTTCCTCGTAATTCCTTCTGCCGCATTCTTGATGGCCACACATCTCTTATACATTTTTTTTTAACGCCTCGTCTACCAAATTCGGAAAAACTCGTGACCGGCCAATGATTTGGAGGCCATACGAGCTTCTCTGACGATTTGGATGCGTACGTGCAGAACTATTAATAATCAACGGTTCATTTCCTACGAATGTTCAATTTTATGTCCCTACGAATACAACCAACCTTTCAACAAAGAATTTGCATCAAGTTTTGACGATGGAAATTGTTAGGAAAACCATCAATGAGGCCACCGTTTTAGTGTAAAACCCAAGAGTAACAAACAGTCTTTTTTCTTTGCATCATTATGTTGGTACGTTTTTTTCCAATAGGGTGCAGCTTAGTTTCTGCTCGAGAAAATTATTTGTATGAAAACCACATCCTTGTATGTAGTAAAGAGTTACCTGTTTCTGTTTTTGAAGGTCTTGAAGAATGAAGGATATCAAGGAAAATTGTGATGAAGCCTGTTGACAGTTTTTGTAAAATGAAAACAATGAATAGTGATAGGTACCGAATTCACTGCTAAAAAAAACTAGTTGCGTTGGATGTTGTCACTCCTCGCTTTTCTGGATTCCTGCGCATGGATGTTCATGTATGCACTCTAAAGCTTCAGTGTTGGAAAAATGGCGCAGGATTGGAATAAATTCAAGTACAATTTGGAGAGTCCTGAGTTTGGTTTCAAATGCAGGTGAGAGACAGAAATTGTAGATTGAGCTAAGCTAGAGTCACCTAAAAAAGTATTTTTTAAGATCAGTTGGCAGAAGTCTACTGCAGTATGTGATTGTGCAACGCAAGTTGTCTAAAATCACCCTTTGCGCGCAATACTGGCCTTGGTTGGGAAGAATATTTGCATGTTTTCATGCAAAACATCTCCGATTCGGCTCAAAAATTTTTTCTGGGTGTTTTAAGGTGTCTAGATCAGAAACGCTGCAAATTCATACACACGGGTTGGTTATTCCTCGAACTAGGCGCATGGAGACTAATTTAAACCTCGGACCAGGCGAATGGAGATTCATCTCTTCAACGTGGGGAAAATAGGGGAAACAGTGGGTGTTTTTTGAAAAATGGATTTTCGAGATTTTGGGCAATCTAGGCGAGTGGGGTATCATTTTCCACTAAATTTTGGACTCTGATTCTAATAAAATGGGTCCCGGAACAATTGGAACCCACTGGAAGAAGTTATGGGTCAAATTGGGTATATATTACCCATGTTGGTTGATTATGCAAGGAATAAGCAACCTATGTTTTTGAATATGTGTTTTCGGGATTTCTGGTACCTAGGCGTATGGGTTATCATTTTCCACTATATTTTGGATCCTTAATCGATTGGACCGGGGTCCGGGACCCGCCACACCCACTATTTTCCCCATGTTGAAGAAACGAGTCTCCATGCGCTTGGTCCAAGGAATAACCAACCCGTGTGTGAGAATTTGCAGCGTTTCCATATGAATCGCACACTACAGGGGCATCTTCTGATAGAAATTCCTAGCGAAGCTGCACAACTCTCATGCAAACGGGCTGCCAAATAAGATCCTTCTTGCCACTTGGAATACTGCAATACATGTTTGATACGTCAGTGATAATAGCTCATACTTATTTTTCTTATGTATTCCACGATCTTCAGCTCCATTCTACCACTCATACCAACGAAAACTTCTTCCATATGCGCAGACTTGCTACTCTTATCTTCTTCTTCTTCTTCTCCTTCTGCTCCTTCTACCCCCTACCCCCCCTCCCCTTCTCGCCCAACAAGCCGGGCTGACGTATTTGATAGACAATACTTTGAAGTTGAAAATCGGACCACCTTCCTCTTGCCTACTCCCCAACCGCTCTTGCATCACAATTTCGTTTTCCGAAATTACTTTTTGACCCCAATGTTGTTCGCAAATCGTCCTCCTGGCCTTAATAATTTTAGTTCTGAACGAAATTTTGGTCTTATTACCGCCGTTTGATTGTCATGGGTACGTAATTTTGAGCGAAATCTTCCTCACGATATGTTTATTTTTTATTATTTTCTCTGTTCTGAAAACCGATCCAAAATTGCAGATTGTGCGTACGAGGACGAGAACCTATCTCTGACTGACTGTTCCCCACTCTGATATGATTTATACGCTGAAAGCGTGTACCTACCTCCCTTCTTAGAATATATTCGAATCGTGAGTGTTCGTGTGAAAATGATCAAATACATAATTATGTAGGAAAAAAAATGTTTTTTCTTGGAGGAAAGAATGTTTTTTCTTTTTTTTAACGAACAGAACCATCAATAACAAGATATTAGAGAATAAGCCAGATCAAAACGAATAGAGTTGTGGCATCATAGAAAATAGGAACGGGCTCATGGCATCATCGCGTGAAATGGTGCATTTAATACAAATAACAGCACCAATTAGACCAATTCATTTTTGACGAAAGAAACTAAAGTGAGTAGGTGCCCGTCGATTTAGAAAATGACGATTTGTGTTATTCACAAAAAAATGATTAAGAAGAAACGTGCAGCGATCAACCAACTTTCCACTGCGCTCAATTAAGTCAGTAACGGTGTAGTTATTGAGTACATTTCAAGGAACGGCAAGGACCTAAATAGACTCTAAATTGCGTCCCTCCGTTAGTGAAGAATCGTTATGAGATATCTATTGAAAACGTTGAATTCAACTCGACCAAAGAGGAGTTTTCAAAAGTTTCTTTCAACTCTGAGTCATTCAGGAAGATTACTTCCCATTTATCACGACAGGGAAAAGAATTTGAGGGGATTGATTATACTCGTAATTGAACGTTGAGAGCCATCAAGGAACTGTATTAAAGATAAGTTGATCCCTGTGCTTAATAAAATCATTCGCTTCCATATTTTATTTATTTTCATCATTTTGTTGGTTATGATCAAACTATGTTATCATGCAAAAAGTCAATCTCTCCGATTTGGCCCAAACTTTTTCCTGGGTTCGAAGGTTCGAAGTGTCTAGATCAGTGGTTCCCAAACACTGTGCAAAAATATGTGCCAAAACTTGAATTCTCAGATTTTAAAAATAGATTATCTTCATACCTGGGGGTTAGCTTTTTAACATTTTAACGTACATTGGGAATATTTAATTTAACTTTAAAATCAATTTGGGATCAAAGAGCCTTTTCGGTTTATTTTCAACAAAACACAATTGAAACATTTCAAAAACAATTTTGAAAACCTAGAATGACATTATTTCAGAAATCTGAGGAAATCATTATTGTAATTTTTTTATTTATTTCATTTTGGTGTCACCCCCAGGTATGAAGATAATCTATTTTTAGAATATGAGAATTCAAGTTTTGCCACATATTTGTACAAGTAGAGGAGTTGGTATGTACGGCACCGTGGAAATAGGGTATTGCAAAATGGAATGCTGATATGTGTAGGGGGGCGTGGAGGGTCTCCAAGTAACCAGAGGGGGGCGTGGTACAAAAAAGTTTGGGAACCCTTGGTCTAGAACAAAACAAGCAAATATCCTTCCGCCGATCGGAATGGGTCCCAGAATGATTGGAGCCCACTGGAAAAGATTATGGGTCAAAATGGGTACCTATCTACTCAATTCGAATATGTGTTTTCGAGATTCTTGTTCCTAGGCGTGTGGGGTATCATTTTCCACTAAATTTTGGACCCTGAATCGATTGAAATGAGTCCCCATGCTCCTGTTCCAAGGAATAACCAATTCCCGTGAATGAATTTGCAGCGTTAGAAATTTTCAAATTGTGATGATTTGAGGTACGAATGTAATCAGCCTTTGACCGCTTTCCTTCCAAATATCCACCCAACTCCCACATCTCTTTCAAATTCGGAAACGATCCCTCAAGTATCTATTAAAGATTTACGACGGTTGTTTACCGTTATTGTTTTTCGTGACAAAAATTGGAAAACATGATTCAACCTTCATTCAATTAAATAATCTGTAATTCAGTAAATCTGAAACTGTGTAATTTTGTCGAAGTTTCATTACAAAACTGATCGTTTACGACACAATAGCACGTTCCAATGGTGAAAACGTCAGAGTGTAGTCCGTCTTCATTTTATACGCTGAATCGATTAGAATGAGTCTCCATCCTCCTGGTCCAAACAATAACCCGTCAACCCCTGTTAATGAAATTGCAGTTTTTGTATTATTAGCTTTTGTATAGGGATTGCATTCATATCTGTGTTGATTAGCGTCCTCCAAATTTGTTGAATTTTTTCTCAAATTGGTCTTAAATTTGCGAAGATGATTCGAAATCGATGAGGGTCTTTTGTCTAAACATTTAACGTTGTGTTGATTGTGGTATATTCGTGTGTCAGAAGTGACGATAACGCGGGAATACGATGTAAGAAGAAGTATTTAAAATTTTCTTTCATCGAGAAATGCGCAAACGTGTGGCACGATAATGGCCTTCGGAACACGGATATGTTCGTTGATGAAGGGTCATAACGAAGGGACGCCATATACGGGCTCTAGTTCGTGATCCCCGAACTGAGAATAACGATAAGAGATGTAGCGTTCGAGAGATACATACGCTGGATAAGGAAGACTCAGGCTACACTCCATTAGGCCGAGTAAATCCAGTTCTACAGGTATGTCACGAGCCTGGCACTGAGGGAAGACAAAAACTAAAGCCTCCCCCGACCTTGGGTGAAGCCACGGAATCATAAGCGTCCGCTTTGTGTTTGTAGCCAACTTAAGGCACAGAAGAAAAACGCTGCAAATTCTTTCACACGGATTGGTTATTCCTCGGACCAGGCGCATGGAGACTCATTTCTTCGTTTGGGGGAAAATGGGGGAAACAGTGGGTGTGGCGGGTCCGGGACCCATTCCAGTCGATTCAGCGTCCAATAGTTAGTGGAAATGATACCCCACACGTCAGGGTACCAGAAATCTCGAAAACACCCATTCGAAATGGGTAAATAGGGGCCCATTTTGACCCATAACCTAATCCAGAGGGGCCAATCGTTCCAGGACCCATACCGATGGATTCAACGTCCAAAATTTAGTGAAAAATGATACCCCACACGCCTTGTTTGCCAATAATCTCGAAAATCCATTTTTCGGACTACACATTTTGACCCCATCACCGCCTAAATTTGGTCCGATCGGGCTGATAAGTTTCGAAGACCAACTAAAGCCAGAAGCGGATCCCTGGCCAAAATTTCAGATTTTTAGTAATTTTTCTACTACCTAAATCGGCGTGGACGGCGGACAAATATATGCTAATCTTGAACGTCCTGAAAAAAATTGTGTGCCGAACCGGAGAGATTAACTTTTTGCATGATAACATTGGTTGATTATTCAAAAAATAACCAACCAAAATACTAAACACTTAGTGCTGTTTTAGCCTTGGCTCCGGGATGCGTAAGCTTGGGTGTTCGCTCAATTAGCGAATGCAGTGTAACTCATATATTTAATAAAATAGAATAAATGCAGACCTTCATGAAAACGAGCTTCCTTACCAACTGAAAAGAGAAAAGAAATCGATTGAGCGTGCAAAATTTAGTCGAAAATGTTACTTCACACGCCTAGATTGCCAAAAATCTCGAAAATCCATTTTTCGAAATACACATATTGACCGGGAAGGGGTCACTGACCGATGTTTCGGATTTTTAGAAAATTTTCGACTAACAAAAATGGCGAG
Organism: Cyrtorhinus lividipennis; assembly: GCA_019603395.1. Lineage (NCBI taxonomy): Eukaryota > Metazoa > Arthropoda > Insecta > Hemiptera > Miridae > Cyrtorhinus > Cyrtorhinus lividipennis. The sequence goes on along the minus strand of CM034004.1, from coordinate 4,000,285 downwards.
GATGGCGTACGGCAGACGGACATTTGACTTTTTTGATCAGGACACGTAGAAACGTCCAGAATTTTTTTTTTTTTTTTTGCTAATTGGAGATTGACTTCTTGCATGAAAACATAGGTGAACACAGGTGATTATTCAAGTAATAACCAACCAAAATCAATGACAACGGAGAAACGGTTATAAGTAATCGGCGTCCTTCATGTACAGTCATAAAGGTAAAACACGATTTCATTCACACTTAAGGAGCCTAATAGGCAACGTACTAGGTTGTAGACACCAACACTTCATAAGATTGAAAATACTGACGGAAATCAGGTGAATCCCAACGTACCTGTGGACACAGTTGCAATGCGAATTGGCAATACTCAGCGAGTAATCATATGATTACAAGGTTCATTACGTCAACCGCTTTGACGTTGATTGATTGCGTCTCGACGGAGGACCATGAAGGAAACACAAGCCGATTAGAACATTGCGGAAAAATAACCGTGTGGACAGGTTGAACTTGAAGATGGCTCTAAATTTATTAATGAATGAATGAACAATGTCAACTCCTACGCTCAAAGTTGCAACGAGTATAGCGGATTTAAAGGGCTGCTGTTTTTCCTCTACAGGAGGTCCTCATTTGCGACGTAAAATATGATGGCCAGAGGGTAGCTAATTAGTAGGATAGCACGGGCTCTTTTTGTTTCAATAAGCAACTTTTCAGTTAAAAACCGCGGCAAAATCATTCATAGGGGTTGATTATCCCTCGGACCGGGAGCACGGAAGACTCATTCCAACGGATTCAGCGTCCTAAATTTAGTGGGAAATGATACCCCACACGCCTAGGTACCAGAAATATCGAAAATCCACTTTTCGAGGTACACATTTTGACCCCTACCCAGCCAAATTTGGTCCGATCGGGCTGAACAGTTTAGAGGACCAACTAGAGCCGGGCACGGACCCCTGACCAAATTTTCACATTTTTAGAAAATTGTCTATTACCAAAGTCGGCGTGGACAGCGTACGGCGGGCGGACATTTGACTTTTGGTTGGTTATTCCTTGAAGAAATCACCCCCCCCCCCCCCCTATCAGTTTTCCGCATGCTCCATAGGTACTTCCGACCTTCAAAATATATAGATCTTGACCCATACTCCACCAATTGGTCAAGGATCTATCACAATGGATTTAGAGTCAAAAATCCAGTGGTAAAAAGATACATTGATAGCAAACTAATCCCTTCTTTATGTAACAAGAACAATGCATCTCTTCTCCATGCTCCGTTGTCGGCCGTGTTATCTAGCGTCGTCTTCCCTTCTCCAATACTTATCGGTTAATATGTAGTCCGCTAGTTGCCAATTGTTCTCTAGTAAATCTCGGTATTCTGAATTTCGGCGAACCCATAATTATAGCCGTAGAATTTCCTGCCATTAACTGCCATTAAAGGTAATACTTTTTTCTTTTCGTTGTTTTCTGATAATATTTACAGGCTTCTTCGGCCGGGACTGAACTATAGGACAAGGTATCGTACTATGAGGAGTCCCCTGCTTTTTACGGACTATATATCCACTCGCGACGTGACGTCTTCCAATTTAATTCAAAATTACCCAAAATTAAATTAGAATTAGTTTTCATGCAAAAATTTAATCTTTCCGATTAAAAAATTTTTTTCTGGTCGTGTCAAGGTGTCTAGATCAAAACTAGCAAATGTCCGTCCGCCGTCCACGCCGACTTTGATACGAGTAGTAGAAAATTTTTGAATAATCTGAAATTTTGGTCAGGGGTCCGTTTATGGCTCTGGTTGGTCCCCGAAACTTTTCAACCCGACCGGATCGAATTTGGGTGGGGTAGGGGCCAAAAAGTGTATTTCGAAAAATGGATTTTTGAGATTTTTTGCCATGAATGTGTGTGGGGTATCATTTCCCACTAAATTCTGGACGCTGAATCCAATGAATAGGATCCCAGAACGACTGGCACCCACTGGAAGAGGTTATGGGTCAAAATGGGTATCTATTACCCTTGAATATGTGTTTTCGAGATTTCTTGTACCTAGGCGTGTGGGGTATCATTTTCCACTAAATTTTGGACAGTCAATCGATTGGAATGAGTCTCCATGCTTCTGATTCGAGGAATAACCAACCTTTGTGAATGAATTTGCTGCGTTTTTTTTTTATCAAGACACCTAGAAACGTCCAGAAAAAATATTTGTGCCGAATCGGAGAGATTGACATTTTGCATGGAATCAGGTTAATTACTCATGAAATAACCAACCAAACCCCTGATAATTCAGTTTTTGACTATTTTGAATCGAATGAACAAGCGAAAAAGCTCGAGAAAAATGAGTGCTCATTTGGGACACTTGAGTCGGTTATATGACGGCAAATATTGGCTAATTTGAATTCAATCGAAGGTCGAAATCTTGTTAACAAGTTATAATATTGACCTTGAGATTTCGTAGGCTATTTGGGGTGATCATGGTCGAAGTTATTTCCCTCAGTGCCGTAACAAACTAACACGTATCACGCTATTAAAATCTCCAAATGACAGAACAAGTGTCAAATATTGATAGATACGGCATTATACTTTGAGATTTATTGTAATTTCGTGAGCTAAATATATTCAGTTATAACGCAGTAATTGGTCATAATTAGGATTAATTAGCTCAAACGTCCGATCGCTGTCTTGACCCTTTTGTGTTTGAATAAATTTATTCTCAAGGTTGAGTGATATTAGCCCCGAAAGTGGAGTTGATGAATAGTTAAAGGCTGCATTAAAATAGAATTGATACGAAATAGAAAGTGCCTTTAATATGTTGATAACATGATAACAGTAGTGGTTCTGTAACTATGGGATGTAGTGGGGTGAGGGGTGGGGTGGGGGTCCTGGGGTTTAGGAGGAAAATGTTGGTTCATCCTGTTCGTAATGTAACCCCAGGATTGACTTGAGGGATGCTAGTGCTCAGAGAGTCTGTTCACAGTCCTTCGCTACCTTAGATGACCGTCCTTTTTTAGTAGGACGGTCATATTCACGGCATATTCAGAACTGGACAAAGTGGAACTCCTTGCCAGCCAATTTATCAACATCCATACAGAAGCACATACCAGGGGTAATAAATCCTTTTCAGAACAAATAAACTCCCAAGTCAAAAAATCAGTCCTCTCGCCGCCCACGCCCGCTAATCAAATTATCAAATTTACATCTCCCAAAGAAGTCCGACAAATCATCTCCCGAATGAAAAACAACAAAGCACCTGGGCATGACAAAATCCAAAACATAGTACTTAAAAATCTCCCGAAAATTGCAATAGTAATGCTCACAAATATATTCAACGCATGCCTCAGATCATCATACTTCCCAGAGTCGTGGAAAATTGCTCAAATCACCCCAATATTAAAACCACATAAAAAATCAAATGATCCAGCCAGCTACAGACCCATCAGCCTCCTCCCCACCCTTTCAAAATTGTACGAACGAATAATAAAATCACGCCTTTAAAAAGAGATTGATAATCTAAAAATCATTCCGCATACGCAAATGGGTTTTAAACATAAACACGCCACGACTCATCAATTAGCCCGCGTAACTCACTGTATCAAGAAAAATATGGAGCAAAAACATTCAACAGCCATGGTTCTATAGACAGTGAAAAAGCCTTCGATTCAGTCTGGATCGAAGGCCTTATTCACAAGCTCCATGCCTACAAAATCCCACTTGGTATGTTCAAACTAATTTATTCCTATCTGACCGACAGATATTTCCAAGTTCAAAATAAACTCGCCAGCTCAAAAAAATACCTTATCCCTGCAGGAGTTCCACAGGGTTCAGTTCTATCCCCCACCTTGTTCAATATTTACATCTCTGAGGTTTTTAAGACCATTCCACCAAATGTCACCATAGCTGGCTTTGCTGATGACTTGGCATTCTATACCTCAAGCCCATCCACCGAAAAAGCCTGTAACAGACTACAAAACGCAGCCACCCTCATCATTCACAACCTCACTAAATGGAAAATTAAAGTCAACACCTCCAAAACAGAAGCCATATTATTTACTCAAAAACTTAACACACCCAAATACATCAATATTAAATCCGACAAAATTAATTTTTCTCCATCTGTTAAATATCTAGGACTTCACCTTGACAAGCGACTCACTTACAACGAACACGTACAACAAACAAACAAAAAAGCACTCAGAAAACTCGCTAGGTTCTACCCTCTTTTCAAATCCCACGCACTACACCAAGACATGAAACTTCTTATCTATAAAGCCATCATCCGCCCGACCATGACATATGCATCATCCATATGGCACACAACAGCCAACACCCACCTCCACATACTACAAGTTACACAAAACAAATGCATCCGCCTTGCCACCAATAGCCCAATCCATACCAACCTGGAAACCCTCCACTCCTCCCTTCAGATTGACCCACTCCACATCCATATCCAGAAATCTGTTTAAAGACTCCAATCCTCACTCCCCTCACACCAAAACCCACTCCTGCACCCCGTCCAGATTTCCATCAAACCCCGCTGGGGGTCAAGAGGAGTTGTGCTCTCATAACCCTCCACGTGTAAATAATTATGTACATATGGGATGAATGGACATAGTGTAAATAATGTATGAATGATTTACTGTTAAGATAGTCGTTAAGTAGTATTTTAAAATTGTAAATCATGATGTAAGGTTTTTTTCCCTTTATTTTCCTTCAATAATTCAGTCAACTACTTATTTTATAATTATGATTTATTAAATTATAGAACATTAAGACTTAGACATTAGAAGCCTAAACTGGCTGGAATTGTAAATTGTGAAGAATTATGACACATGTACTATTGTAAATATTCCACCAATAAAAAAGTTCTGTATTCTGTATTCTGCCACCTTAGATGAGATGTTGGGGTGCTGTGAGGGCTTTAATCGAAGCCTGGCTGTCAGAGAGAAGGCGGATGTGGTGTGCATTTGTATGTCCCCCCCTCAGAATCTTCAGGGCGCATGCGTTGATTGCCAGAGTTTTGGACTCGAAAACGGAGGTGCATTTCCCTACTGGTGTGGAGTGTTACCACCCAGGATCCCATACACCCCAGCACCTGTCCCTGTTTTTATTCTGGACCCATAATTGCACCAGATCAGGTCGTTGGGACAGCACTTTATGACCCTTCGCTCCGCTGAAGTCATTGACGACTTATATTGGTGGGGTTTGGTGGGAGTTCTGGGCATGACATCAGCCACCATATCTAGTAGTGGTGTGTCTATCTCTCTCAGGTGGAGATTGTGAAGTGGCAACATTGAGTCAGAAAAATCCGAAGTAGCTCTATTAGTATGTAACAGCAATGACCACTGTTATTGGAGCAGTTTGCTTGACCCTCCCCTCGCGTCAAACTCTTTCCCCTTCTGTATTCTAGATCATTCCAGACCCAACTCCTGAAATTATCCCCCAATTTATTGAAATTTCATCAATTCCCAAGGAAGATTTGTTGGGTGAGACTTTTGGTTATTCCTTGAACAATTGTAGAACCTATGATTTCATGCAAAAAGTCAAATGTCTGTCCGCCGTCCTCGGTAGTAGAACATTTTCTAAAAATCTGCAATTTTGGTCAGGCTCTAGTTGGTTTTCAAAACTTTTCAGACCAATAGGACCAAATTTGGGCGGGGGAGGGGTCAAAATGTGTATTTCGAAAAATCCCAAAACGATTGGCACCCACTGGAAGAAGTTATGGGTCAAAATTGGTATCTATCAGCCCATTTTGTGAGGCTGTTGAGTCGTCATGCGCCTGGTCCGAGGAATAAACAACCTGCGTGAATGAATTTGCAGCGTACCCGACACATTTTCAACCATTGAGCGGCCTTCCAAGGGAGAATTCGGGTCAAAATTAGTCATTTAAAGATAGGTTATTGCGCGGAGGTATTTTCACGGTACGTCTTATAATCTGATAGTGGTACAGGTGGGTACGTTCATATTTGAACAGTTCAGTCGTTGATCTACCCAATCGGGCAGAATCCTTACGTCAATGAAGTCCTTACAGAGTAGATGGCTAGTTGGTCGGCTTCGTAGTCACGCGTGTTCGAAGCTTCAATTGATTTCATCAGACGCTTTTTGAGGTTTATATTTTCATTGTTAAAATTTAAGGGTTGAGCGGGCCGGCGTGAAGCTTTCTACAGGTTGGTCGAAAAGAGTTGTATGGCATTTAAGCACTTCAGTTGGTTTTTTTCTGCTCTACAGCCCTGCTATAAATATTGAGGAAGGAAAAATGATGCGGCAAGTTAACATTCGGAAGGTCTATTGGTTCCTATGTTGACAGTTCCGTGCTTACGGCATTTTACGACTACACATCCGACGGGAGTCCCGTTTTGAGAGTCGAAACGCGGCTTATATTTAGAATTCGGTGGATGCCGCTTGTTACTATTTCCATCACGTAAGGGTTTGTATAGCGGTGACTTGTAAGCTCAAACTTCCGCACAATCACCGGTCGAAGGATGTGACAAGATTCAATCTGATTGTCAGATCGCCGTTCGCCTGTCCAAGACAAGGATCTGTTTAGTAGCAGATAAGTCGATTAAAGCTATATTGACTCAGGTGAACCAATAGAAAAGGAGTTGAAACTGAAAGAGGAACAGCAGAACTTGGATCATGAAAAACAAGTGAAAGAGAAGCAAGAAATTAAAGCAAATCGGGAATTACATGAGAAAGAAATGAAGAAGAAGAAAGAACAAGGTAAACTGGCAAAGGAAGAGAAAGAGAGGGCAGAAAAAGAAAAGCAAGAGGAGTTAAAAAGGAAGAATAGCAAGAGGAAAAATAATAAAGAGGGAGTTGAGGCTCTGAAGAAGAATGAGCGAGAAAAACCTGTAAAGGGAAATAACCAACGGGAAGAGCAAGAAAAGCAAGAAGACTAGGTGAAAAAGACAAAAGACAAGCAAGACAAAAAACCAGAGAGAAAATCTCTATGTTGTATTTGAAGTATTTATTTATTTTTTTATTATTATTTAATTTATTTAATTATTTGAAGTATTTATTTTTTTTTATTTATTTTTTATTATTTAATTTATTTAATTATTTGTTTTGAAAGGTCCAGCCCCCGTGACATTCGTAGCTCAAGTCCTGCATTATTTTTGAACCCAGTTACTTCTCACTAATTCCCAATATTTTTAAATTCCATACTAATAGCAGCCTGTGTATTCGAGAAAACAGTCTTTCATAACAGTAAATTATAAAAATTTCATACACACGAATATTCGAATACACAAAACAAAATAGAAATGTCTCTTGAATCAAGCAGTTTTTATTCCTTTTTCCCCACTCAATCGGTCAAACTTACTAATTTCCTCTTGGTTTTGTTTTCCAGGTGTTTCTTGACCACAGGACCTCCGAAGAAGTGCTGAAGCTGATCGCTACCAAAACCAACGGTGCGACACCACTGGTCATGGCTTGTCGGAACGGTCACTATGACGTCGTTGAGTACCTGATCGAAAGGTGTAACGCCGATCTCGAACAACCCGGTTCAGGTAGGTTGAATCAGCGGTTGTTACAAACAAGTATTGGCAAACTAGGCTGTGGAAAAAAAAACCCTGCAAATTCATTCACAGGGGTTGGTTATTCCTTGGACCAGGCGCATGGAGACTCATTTCTTCAACATGGGGGAAACAGTGGGTGTGGCGGGTCCCGGACCCAATCCACGTGATTCAGGGTCCAAAATTTAGAGGAAAATGGTACCCCACACGCCTAGGTACCAGAAATCTAGAATCTAGAATGGGTAGATGGGCACCCATTATTACCCATAACCTCATCCAGAGGGTCGAAGGATTGGTCTGGTAATCCGAGTGGCAAGGGTTCGAATCCTGGATAGAGCAACTTAATTGTTTTTCTTGACCCCCATATTCGTCCTCTTCACATAAGGGGGTGAGGCGATGAGCGAAGATACGCAATGATGTAGCCATGAGCGAAATCGTCAGATCAATTTACTATCCTTTTGGAGGACGGCTGACGACGTCCGCGACACTTGACCAGGTAGTCGAACGAAAATCCAAGGTGAAAGTCCTTGTTTACTTTACTTTACTTACTTTTACTCATCCAGAGGGCGCCAATCATTCCGGGACCCATTTCATTGGATTCAGCGTCCAAAATTAAGTGGAAAATGATACCCCACTTGCCTAGATCGCCAAAAATCTCGAAAATCCATTTTTCAAAAAAATATTTTGACTCTTACTTTCCCAAATTTGGTCCGATCGGGCTGAAAAGTTTCGAGGACCAACTAGAGTCGGAAACCAAAATTTCAGATTTTTAGAAAATTGCCTACTACCAAAAACCGCTGCGATTTTTATCACAGGGGTAGGTTATTTTTTAGTCATTTTCAGTTTTTTCAAAATCTCATGAAAATGAAATACGTAAATGGTCTCTAATTTGTCTGGATAACAATAAATTGATGTAACATTGTGTTGTATCGGAGGGCAGTCGGTCCCGCACATTATATAATTTAGATCGAACTACACTGTGTTAGTTCATTTATCCTACAACTGTAACCTGTAGATTCGTGATTGAATGGGAAAAATAATTGTTGTTGTTACTCTTCCAGTTGTTTTTGACGGTGAAACAATTGAAGGAGCGCCACCACTTTGGTGTGCGGCCGCCGCTGGACATTTCGCCGTCGTGAAATTCCTCGTGAGACGCGGCGCATGCGTCAATTCGACGACCAAAACTAATTCCACGCCACTTCGAGCCGCTTGTTTCGACGGACATTACGAAATCGTTAAATTTCTCGTGGAACATGGAGCAGGTCCGTATTTTAAATCAATATTATCATTGACCAGTGACAATTTGATAACATAAAAAACAAAAGTTTTGAATATCCCATGAGTATAAACGTGGTAAATTCATCTTCAGTGTCCATTAATCTCAAGCTGATTTTGCTGGTGGGATCCTGTCTTGTGTCTTACCAAAAATGTCTTGAGAATGAACTAATAATTTGACCATTCCAGCGTTCGAATTTAGGTTTAGGTTAGGTCGGTTTTAATAATGGTTTTTGAATTTGGACCTAGCTATGTCCACGTTACGAAGGAAAAACGCTGTATATTCTTTCACAGGGGTTGGTTATCCCTCGGACCAGGCGCATGGAGACTCATTCCAATTGATTCAGCGTCCAAAATTTAGTGGAAAATGATACCCCACACGCCTAGATTGCAGCAAATCTCTAAAATACAAAAAAACGCTGCAAATTCATTCACAGGGGTTGGTTATTTCTCGGACCAGGCGCATGGAGACTCATTTCTTCAACATGGGGGGAAACAGTGGGTGTGGCGGGTCCCGGACCCATTCTAATCCATTCACGGTCCAAAATTTAGTGGAAAATGATACCACACACGCCTAGGTACCAGACATCTCAAAAACACATTTGAAATAGGTGAATAGATACTCATTCTGACCATAACCTCTTCCAGAAGTCTCCAATCATTCCGGGACCCATTCTAATCGATTCAGCGTCTAAAATTTAGTGGAAAGTGATACCCCACACGCCAGATCGCCGAAGATCTCGAGAATTCATTTTTCGAAGTACACATTTTGACCCCTATCTCTCTTAAATTTGGTCCGATCGGGTTAAAAAGTTTCGTTTTTTTTTATTCAAGGTATAACTAACCAAAATGGTTAGGTAGTACCCATTTTGACTCCCGGTGGGCGCCAATCGTTCTGGGACCCGTCTCATTGGATTCAACGTTCAAAATTTAGTGCAATTTAGGAAAATGGGTCCCCACACGCCTAGGTGGCCAAACACATTGGTAGGTCCCCACCCATTTTGACCCATGTACCCTCGGAGGGCACCAATCGGCCCTGGAAATCATGAACCTATACCACATGAAGACATCATGAAACATGTACAGAGAATTTTGAACTTCCTTGTTTCTATTTCGATTCACCTAGTAAATTTAAAATTTTGTTCATCCAGATATCGAAGTCTCAAACAGACACGGACACACATGTTTGATGATAGCATGTTACAAAGGACATCATCAAATCGCTCACTACCTCCTTGGTCTGGGTGCCAACGTCAATAGAAAATCAGTCAGAGGCAACACGGCTTTGCACGACTGCGCAGAATCCGGATCACTCAACATACTCAAAATGCTAGTCGACCACGGTGCCAAAATGGACGTTGATTCTTACGGTAAGTGTTGAATGTATCGTAACGGCTGGTTCATCGGAGCTATGTCTAATAATTTTCACAAAGGTATCGCTAGGTTAAGGTAAGAATAGACTGCTACGGCGTAAGAAGGTCCCAAACAGGCAGGGGTGGCACTCGAGGGTAAACAGTGACTGAAATATGTCATCAAAACGCTGAAAATTCTTTCACAGGGCTGGGTTATTCCTCGGACCAGGAGCATGGAGACTCATTTCAATCGATTAAGCGTTCATAACCTCTTTCCGTGGACGCCAATTGTCCCGGGACCTATCTCATTGGATTCAGCGTCCCAAATGTAGTGAAAAATGATACCCCACACGCATGAAGGTACCAGATATCTCAAAACCACACATTCGAAATGGGTAGGTAGGTACCCATTTTGACCCATAACCTCTTCGGGTGGGCCCCAATTGTCCCGGGACCCATCACATTAGATTCAAGGTCCAACGTTCAGTGGAAAATGATACCCCACTCGCCTTGATTGCTGAAAATCTCGAAAATTCATTTTTCTAGGAACACATTTTGACATTTTGATTATTCAAGGAATAACCTGCCAAAAGCCGCTCAGAGCCCTATTGCGACGTTGCAGTTTCTTTTCTGAAGTCCTTCGTGATTATAAGCTTTGCAGTGGCCATTTTCCAACCCAGGCTCCTTCGAGACTCCAGTGTTGGACTGGGGGCGTATTTTCTAGAGCCAGTTCCCACCACTGGAAGCATGCACGTGCTTATATTCTGCTGTTGCTAAGCAAGCACTTGATTATATTCTGCTGTTGCCCAGTTGCTTCATCATTTGTGCATTTTTGGTTGGTTATTCCTTGAATAATCAACCTATGTTTTCATGATAATGGTCAACCTCTCCGATTCGGCTCAAAATTTTTTTCTGGACGTTTCATGATGTCCTGATCAAAAAAGGTCAATGTCCGTCCGCCGTCCGCCGTACGCCGTACGCCGTCCGCCGTCCATTGTCCACGCCGTTTTTGGTAGTAGAAAATGTTCTAAAAATCTGAAATTTGGGTCAGGGGTCTGTTCCCAGCCGAGATGGGTCCTCGAAACTTTTCAGCCCGATCGGACCAAATTTGGAGGGGGTAGGGGTCAAAATGTGTTTTTTGAAAAATGGATTTTCGAGATTTTGGGTGATTTAGGCGAGTGGGGTGTCATTTTCCACTAAATTTTGGACGCTGAATCCAATAAAATGGGTCCCAGAACAATTGGCACCCACTGGAAGAAGTAATGGGTCAAATTGGGTATTTATTACCCATGTGGGTGACTTCAGCCGAATAGACAAACAAAACACATCGTCATATCCTGTTGTTTATAACCAGCTGTTAAACTTAGCAACCAATTTTGAGCAGTTGCCTACAATTCTTTTTACTGTCCGAGCTTTTTATTCGTACCATTCAATTCAATTTAATACAATTATTATAGCCTTCTAAATTACCTACGTTTTCTCAATATTATATTAGTAAATTAGTGTCGTAGTGCCCCATAGATACACCCATCTTGAATATGTGTTTTCGGGATTTCTGCTACCTAGGCGTGTGGGGTATCATTTTCCACTAAATTTTGGACGCTGAATCGATTGGAATGGGTCTGAGACCCGCCACACCCACTGTTTCCCCCATTCGAGGAATAACCAACCCGTGTGTAAGAATTTGCAGATTTTTTTTCAATTTGTACTAAGTAATATGTATATTATAGAGAACAATGGAGCACATATGCTGCTTCCCACCTGTAATGATTGATTAGCTTTGTTTGCTTTTCAAAGATGTCCTGGGCGTATTGGTGTTGACTCTGAAGCCTTTTCATCATTGTAAAATCTGAGAGAACTATAATTCTACTTGTATTAAACCGTGAGAACATTCCTGGTCAGTATCCCATGGCAGCTATTATCTGCGCTACTGATTTGTAGTCCAATTTGCTTCAATGCACTTGCAATGCTGCATCTCCAAAACAAAAACAAATAAAATTCTTTCTTGGTACTTTACTTGCACCGAGTAGTCTCATTAACAATTTTGCGCTGACTTACATTACTATAGCTTGTTGATAATTAAAAGAATACGTAGGAGTCGCTACCTGGCGGAGAAGAGGCACGTTAAAGCAGAGCGCTTGCAAAAAAAGAGGACATTGTTTTTTTTTGCGTTGGCAACACTGGTTTGCCGTTGGTTGCTTGTGTGCCGACCGGTGCTTATCAATTTTTGGGAGTCGATTCAGTGCTCACGTTTGTTAAAGAGAAAAATCCTACAAACGGGAAATCTTCCCCGCTTTTTATTTCGCTTCTTCTCCGCCAGGCAGCGACTTCTTCATATTCTTTTCATTACTGACAAGCTGTACTACTGGTTATTAAGACAAAAGATACATAACTTGTTCCCATGTCCCTATGAAATTCTTGGCACTCACTGCCTACACTAGTTCATGTGGTTTCTGACACTGAGTTCCTGGTACGACAAGGAGCTTTGCAGCTTCTTTGTCTACGTGGTATCTGAATCTTGCAGGATGGACCATGGCCGTCAGCTTGTTGTCGTCGTCTACACTGTGCACCTTTAGTCCACAGTGCACAGCGCCGTTTTGGAAATACCACGTTGCATCAGTAATACTCCCAGGACAGTGTTCTGGAATCTCTGAATGATCTGCCAATTGCAGTACAGCCCCACAGATGCACTAAGCACGCCCCAACTGGTTTGAGAGCTTGATTTTACAGAAGCAGTTTGTTTCTGATGGTCATGGAAGATTGTCAGCCAATGAGCCATGAGTACATTTTTCCAAGTTTCAAGCTGAGTTCCGTTTTTCTTCTTTTTGTCATGCTCCTTCCACCTGAGCTTGGCGTCCAGCATCATGCCCAGGCATTTGGCCGCATTTGCGTAGAGAATGACTGTGTGTTTGAGGAAAATGGGGATGTAGCCGATCTTGAGATTGGTGAAATCGACGTGCACGGACTTGGCCTCATTTAATTTGATTCCTCATTTCAATGTTCATATACTTATTTTGGAAATTGATTGATTTATAGAGAAAGAATGTGTTGATGTGGATTATTTGTTACTTTTGCCTACTGCCAGGACTGCAGTGTCGTCTGCAAACGTTGCTGTGGTGTCAAATTCGACTTTTGGTTAGTTGCTTGTGTACAGAAGGTATAAGAGTGGGCCTAATACAATTCCTTGGGGTACAGCAGCGTAAATCTCCAAAAATGTTTGTCACTCACTGTTTTCCCATGTTTTATCCATTCTCCTGGTCTGAAGAATAACCAACCCCTGTTTTTCCGACAAGAATTTGCAGCGTTTTGTTTGGTTATTCCCTGAATAATTAACCTATGTTTTCATGCAAAAGGTCAATCTCTCCGATTCGCCCCAAACAATTTTCTGGGTGTTTCATGGTGTCTAGATCAAAAAAGTCAAATGTCCGTCCGCCGTACTTGGTAGTAGACAATTTTCTAAAAACCTGAAATTTCTCTTTCTCGGCTCTAGTTGGTCCTCAAAACTTTTCAGCCCGATCGGACCGAATTTGGGCGGGGTAGGGGTCAAAATGTGTATTTTGAGAAATGGATTTTCGAGATTTTTGGCGATCTAGGTATGTGGGGTATCGGTATCCACTAAATGTTGGACGCTGAATTCAATGAAATGGCTCACGAAACGATTGGCGCCCACCGGACGAAGATATGTGTCAAAATGAGTATCTCGTATCTACCCATTTTGAATGTGTTTTCGAGATTCCTGGTACCTAGGCGTGTAAGGTACCATTTTCCACTAAATTTTGAACCCTGAATCGATTGAAATGGGTCCGGGACCCGCCACACCCACTGTTTCGCCTCATTTTCCCCACGTTGAAGAAATTAGTCTCCATGCGCCTGGTCCGTGGTATAACCAACGCAACCCTGTGTGTGAATTTGCAGCGTTTTTCATTTTATTCTTATTAGACTTCCCCACACGAGTGAGATCTAGCTAGCATAAAAAACCCGTTTTGGAATAATGATTAATATTAGTTTTTGAAAAAAGTATTGAAATGTCACAAAATGAGAATCTGGCTCCCAGATCTAAGTAATGCGAACTATTGAGGCTTGAACTTAGGATGAATCGCCAGTTTCTGTCGACCACTGGAGCCTCTGTGTTCTTACAAGGTCCTTATGATTCTGGTTGAACGTAATAGTGTATTAATAGTCATAGAAAATATCTATTATTTACTCCTGAGCGACGAACCAATCTTAGAGTTTACAGCGTTCAGATAAATATTCGTTTGTAACAGTACCTACGTAAAATGACGTGATATTTTGATCTCACACAGTTTCTACGCAGGCAATTTTATTCGTCGGAATCGTTGAACTCACCGCTATAAAAGACAAACAAGTTCAAAGGTTTGGACCCGGTAAATCCGTTGATTGTATTTACACTCGAGGAGATTAGTAGACAAAACCCTCCCGCTGCGGTATATAATAAGGTGCTGAGCCCCTCCTGAGCCAGTTATTTCGTTATTTTGATTTGACGGCGATCGCACGTCGAGTGAAATGTCGAATTTTGTGTCTAAATCGCGTTCTGTTTCTTCAGGGATGACACCTCTGCTGGCGGCAAGCGTGACGGGACATTCGCACATCGTCGAGTACCTGATCGGGCTACCTGAAATCGTCAGCAGGCAGGAAAGCATCGACGCTTTGGAACTGCTTGGAGCGACGCTAGTCGACAAAAAGAGGGACATGATCGGTGCTTTGGAACTGTGGAAGAGGGCGATGGCCATCAGGTACGGCTTTCTCTCCCCTACATTTAACCATAACATTCGTTATTGTGGCATAAATGCAATTAATTTGAACCTGCAGCAGTGAAATTCATGGATATAAGTTGCTAACCTCTATCATTTCAAGACTGATGTTCTTCATAATGGTACTTAATTCGTGTGTTGCCCGCCATATTCCTCAAAATCACAGCAAAACAAAAAGTGAGTATCAATGATATAGAATTTGAGGAAGGCATAGAACCAGCAAGGTTTTTAGGAAGTTTTTTCATTGGGAAGGCAGGAGATGTATTTATCAAAGGGGAAAAAAGTGAAAATTAGTGAAATTAAATTAATAAATAGAGATTTAATGAAGTCCTTTTAAAGGCTAGCATCAACTGGAGGTGGGGCGCATCGGGGCGGGCCTCATCGCAAAAAGCGGGCATCTCAAAACTGTGATTGTTTGAATGGAGGTGCGCCCACTGATGGCGGGGCGCAACGGGGTGGGCCTCATCGCATTCTTCAATCGCCCCCAAGGCGGATTTTTGCGGCGGTGCGAGTGGTCCCGGACCGCCACAATGCCTCCAGTGGACGATTGGCAAAGAGAGACAGAAAGCTTTGCTGCCCGCCGCATCGGGGCGGGCCGGGACCCCTCGCACCACCACAATAATCCGCCTGGGGGGCGATTGAAGAATGCGATGAGGCCCGCCCCGATGCGCCCCGCCTCCAGTGGACAATAGACAGACGGATTTCAGACTTAATGGGCGTCGTGGGTACACGCAATTAGTAGCAACAACCACAACTTTGTTTTGTTTTGAATTTTGGTAAAGTTGCGAATCCTGTGCATTCTGTGCTGCCACTGGTGAGAAGGGAGACAAAAAGCTGCTGTGTTTGGTGAGAAGGGAGAAAAAAAGCTGTGTTGATGCCCGACCATTCTAAACTATAATAATTATTAGGTAAGGTACCTTTGGTCCAACAAATCCGAAAATAAAGGAAAGGTATTCCCCGAACACACTTTTCTTCAGAAATATCTCGTGGACCCAATAGCGGTGCTTTCTTTTCGGCTGTTTACTTTTCGCTTTTTCATGTATAGCTAGCATTAAAAAAACTAAATCGTCGAATGAATACATGGTATAACTAAAAACAAAACGTGCTTTGTAAACAAACACGGAACAGCAGCGGAATCCCGCCTTTTTTCTCGTTTCCGCTCAATTTCTCCTATGCGATGCGTCCCGCCCCGTCACCCCAGTGAACGCACTACATATTTATTTTGCGATGGGGCCCGCCCCGATGCAGCCCGTCTCCAGTGGACGCTTACCATTAGGGCACCATTAGGGCGCAACATTATCGAAAGTTTCTCACCATTGGAAACCAGAGGAACCAGGAACATCGACAGTACCTCTATTTACATACATTATCAGGAAACAAATATCTCATGCGCTCTATGTTTTGAATTATTCTGGGTCAATTTAGGCCATTAGGTAGTTACATATAATTACATATGGTTTTTTCACATATTTTTACATATTTGGATCATTGTTACATGTTTTGTCACATATTTTTGAAGTTTGGTTTGTAGGAAAATTGGAAAAACACTGGGGGTGGAAGAATTATGTTTTTGTTTTCAAGTAAAAATTCCTGTTTTCCCGCCATCGCTGGTAGGTTTCGATGTTGTAATCAACAGTTTCCCTTTGATATTCAATTCCTTACTACATTTATTCAAAAATGCCTCGACCCCTGCCATCTGCTAAAGCAGTGAGTTTCCCATTAATCATTTCCTCACCTGAGATGCTTGCCTGCCTCCTCAACCGGATGTAATTTTAAGGCCTAGCTTTCGAGTTTTTCAAAATGCACTTGTTGTAAATTACTTTGCAAAATAATGATTTTGCGTGTTATAAGGACCAACTAGAGCAGGAAACGGGTCCCTGGTCCCGATTCAGATTTTGGTTGGTTATTCCTTGAATAATCAACCCATCTTTTCATGCCGTACGCCGTCCACGCCTATTTTGGTAGTGGACAATTTTCTAAAAATCTGAAATTTTGGGTCAGGTGGTCCGTGCCCGGCTCTAGTTGGTCCTCGAAACTTTTCAGCCCGATCGGACCAAATTTGGGATGGATAGGGGTCAAAATGTGTATTTCGAAAAATGGGTTTTCGAGATTTTTAGCAGTTTAGGCCAACCATCCCTAACCATTTCCCACTGCATTTCGGACGCTGAATCCAATGAAATGGGTCCCAGAACGGTTGGTGCCCACCGGAAGAGGTTATGGGTCAAAATGGGTATCTATCTGCCTATTTCGAATGTGGTTTTTTGAGATTTCTGGTACCTAGGCGTGTGGGGTATCATTTTCCACTAAATTTTGGACCCTGAATTGATTGAAATGAGTCTCCATGCGCCTGGTCCGAGGAACAACCAATCCCTGTGAATGAATTTGCGTTTTTAGGAAATTTTTTACTACCAAAATCGACGTACGGCGGACACTTCGTAACGCCCAGAAAACAATTTTATACCGAATTGGAGTGGTTGGCATTTCGCATGAAAACATTTTGTCCTTGAATAATCAACCAAAATTCACCTCATTTGGTCTGATTGTTACGAACGATTGTGTTTCTTTTGCAGGTTTGACGAGGGTGTCCCGCCTCTACCGAAACCCGCTCAATCAACGCCCGTCGAAGCGTACGAATACTCGCGAGAGATGCAAACCGCTGAAGAACTGGACAACCTTCTCGCCGACCCTGACGAGATGCGAATGCAGGCGCTGCTGATGAGAGAGAGGATCCTTGGACCCGCACACCCGGACACCAGCTATTACGTTAGGTGAGCTCAAATGATTGACAGTTGAGTGATCCGTTACAACATCGCTCTAGCAGTATAGAAATACAGCAGATGTCAGCTCCTGCTTGGGAAAAATTTGGCAGTTGGTGCTGACAATACGTCAGCCTGATTTTGGAAATAGCGTCATTGATGTATTAATTTGGTTGCAGGTACCGAGGAGCAGCTTACGCTGACGCTGGAAAGTTTTCTCGTTGCATCTCTCTATGGTCGTACGCCCTCGACATGCAGCAGACCATGCTGGAACCACTCAACCCTATGACACAGTCGTCTCTCTTCTCCTTCACTGAGCTCTTCTCCTTCATGATGGGTGAAGAAGGTGCGTGCCATTTGGTTTCATGATGATTCCTACAAGTCCTTGTTAACCTTCAAACTCGTTGTGATCTCATATTTTGTGTTCAGGTCGAGCCAGTGGACGAGGTCGCCGTGTACCAGCGGTATCTTTCCATGACATGCTCCAAGTGTTGGAGAAGGCAGTGAAAGAAGTTCGCGCTGGAATGGGTCTGAGTTCCACGACTAATCAACAAGCCACCGGTCGCTACGCGTACAATCCTCAAGCTGGGAGCTGCTCACTGGCTGCCACTTCCGACAACGGAAAAGCCATTGCCTCGTCGACTCAGCCAGAACCTTCACATCTCCACAGGTAAAGGATAGTTTTGATGCACATTGGTGTGTATTCTCATCAGCAAGATTGCCTTGCCTCTCTTTCCTCAAAAGGTGACATTTTCTTTTCTGCTGACAATGCTGGTGTCAGGTCCCACTTGGTGCCCAGGTGCTGGGTGTGATCCAAACGCTTTTGGTCCACATGATGATTTGTGCTGAGCTAGTGGAAAGCTGTAGTAGAGAAATAAAAGATTATAACAACGATTACGGGCTCAGTCTGAACGAAAACCATGGATGAGGAAGAGAAGAGCAGCAATGAGAAAGAGAGAAATCTGCTCTGGTAGGTATCTATCTGAAAAAGCGTTGTGATGCATATTGACTCAGGTGAACCAAAAGAAAAGGAATTGAAACTGAAAGAGGAACAGCAGAAATTGAATCATGGAAAGCAAGAGAAAGATAAGCAAGAAATTGAAGCTTAACAGGAATTACAATATGAAGAAAGAACAAGGTAAACTGGAAAAGGGAGAGAAAGAGAGGGAAGAGAAAGAAAAGCAAGAAGACAAATTGCAAATAGCAAAAGCTAGAAAATAAGCAAAGGGAAGAGAAAGAATAGCAAGAAGACATTAAGAAACATTAAAGAAGCAACAACACAATAAACTTGAAATGGAAGAAGGTAGAAGAGGAAAAAAATGAAGAAGCAGAAACAAGATAAGCTAGAAAAAGAATCAAAGGAGCAAGACAAAAAACAAGCAATGGAAAGAAGGTTAACTCAGAAATGGAACAAAAGGAACCGAAAGAATTAAAGCTAACAGAGGAGTTAGACGAAGGCAAGCAAAAGGCATGAACGCAACTAAGGAAACAGAAAGAAGAATAGAGAGACCATCAGAATCTAAAAGAACGAAATCAAAACAAGAAAAGGAAGGAAATGATGAAGATGTATTTTGTAGTATGATGCCCGTTGAGTGAATTTAAAAGTAAAAGAAAAAGTATTTGAAGTAGACAGAAAAGATGCTGAGCTGAAAGTTATCAGAGAAAATGAAAGGAAATCTGGAGAAGCAAGGCTGATGCGCCTGCAGCAGGAAAGAGACAAAGAGGATGAAGAAACGTCCATAAGAAAAGTAGAAAGAATGGAAGAAGAAGGAAAGAAAGAAATAGGGTGAATCTGTTGACCATTGTTATATGGTGTATCGCAAAACTTATATTCATTATGGTTTGTGCTGCGCTAGTGGAAAGTTGCAGTACAGAAATAAAAGATTCTAGCAGCAAAAAAGGTGCTAAGATTAAAAATCCAAAAGGTTGAATTTGGGTGTGTTCAGGCAGATTCAATTAAGAACCAGTTCATACATTCTTCATGTTAGGTTCAATTCAGAGATCAATGGCGGACTGAATCAATAATATACTGACTGATAGACGTTTGTATTCATGGAAAGAGAGAAAGGCAGGGACCGCTTCATTAGGCACCGCCTGTTTAGGTGTATTGCTGCTAGATAATGAGGATGAAGAAACTTCCATAAGAAAAGTAGAAAGAATGGAAGGAAATTGGGTGAATCTGTTGTCGGTTGTTATGCAGTACACAGGTGACTTTGTATTGCATCTTGTCATTTAGGAAAACTATTAATGAATGTTATGAATGAATATTATTCATTGTGGTAGTGGAAAGTTGTAATAGAAAAATAAAAGATAATAACAAATGGGTTTGTGACCCATGATTTTAGAATAAATTTGTGACTTTAAAATCATGCCAGTACGCTACTGTGGATTATTATTATTTTTTTTTTATTCAATTTTCATTAACAAAGAGCAACTTAGCTGATGGAGCTGCTTGCTGATGCTTCATTATTCAGGCAGTTTCAAAAATTAGTTTCCTTTTATGTTAATAAAAAAAACGCTCTTTTTCTCTACTCACTTTCTTTCTCTCTCTATCTCTCTCATTGTCTGGGCGGAGTCTCATGCTCATGTGTGTTTGTTTGCAGAGTGCTCGTCATATCGCTCCACTTGGCCTGCCTGACGATGCAGTCCTTGGCCCGGCAGAACATCTACGGACCGGACTCCGAGCAGTGGAAGGCCGCCCACTCGGTGCTCTACCAGCTCGTCAGCCTCGATCCCCGTGGCCGCGGCGGACGCACGCCTCTCCACCTCGCCTGTTCCGAAGAGGCGAGCCTCGTCGGCCGCTACCCCGCCTGTCATTTCCCCTCGACCGTCCTCGTCACCTGTCTCCTTCGCGTCGGCGCCAACGTCAACGCCCTCGACGACTCCGGCGCTTCGCCGCTTCACGTGGCCGCTCGCTCTGACCCAAGCGCTTCCCTCGTCCAGGCTCTCTTGTCGGCAGGCGCTCACCTCGATGCCATTGACGGCTCCGGCCGAACGTTTGTTCAGCTTCTCCCTGCTGACGTCCCTCTGTCCAAAGTGAGTGCTAAATCCTCGCCACATTTCAATCCAGAGACGATCATATCGACCAACCCGTCCTCGAAAATTGTGACAACTCAAAATTCGCATTTGTTGGTGTAAGAGTGGTTGCTTTCTGATTACTCACTCGTAGTCCCACACCCAAACGTTCGCTATCTAACCAACCTACATTTGATAGCAGGACCAAATTCCCTGATAGATTCCCGTGAACACCAAAAATCTCAGGTATTTGAAAGGAACTATTGTCAAATAGTAATATGGATTCATTTCCAATTTGGCAATAGAGCACAGTACCGTTTATCGAGACTTGGTGGTCCGGTGAGCACTTCGGGTGGCTACGTCGAAGTCCTGTGGCTGGGGCTTCCCTGATCCCAGGTGAGCTCCACCAAGCGCCAGTTTCCGTCGGGAAGTCCCCTCGCCGCTCCTCGCTTTCCTCGAGCCGAGCGAAGTCTGTCATTGTTTTCCCCTTCTTCGATAATTCGTGGCTGTTTGGTCTGCTGATGTTCGCTGTCGCTCCTGACGTTCGGTTGAGAGGCCTCTGTCAGTGGGGCTGCTCTGTGGTCGAGATCAGGCCTCATAGTTGGGAAATCACGTTTGAACTTTCTGCTTTGCTCTTCTCCACCTCCAAGCTCATTGAGCACGCGCCAAGATTGTTACCAGTACATAATTCGATGTACTAACTACCTATTTATCGTTTTATGGTCCCGGACTAAAAAACTAAATTTTGGACTCTGAATTCAATGAAATGGGTCCCAGAACGATTGGCACCCACTGGAAGAAGTTTTTGAAGGTTTTCTATTTTTTTGTCGGGCGGACCACGGACGGCGATGAATATTTTGAGTTTGAGCTCATTTTCAGCCCTGTGACAGTTGGTTTGAAACATACCCCGGACCGATAACGAAACAGTAACTAAGAACGGGTTTTGGCTAGTTGTTTCTTGAATAATCAACCCATTTTTCATGCAGAAGGTAAATCTCTTGGATTCGGCCTAAAATACCAATTTTTTGGGGTGGGGGATGGATTTTCAATATTTATGGCGATTTAGGGCCTGTGAGGTATCATTTTCGACTAAATTTTGGGCGCTGAATCAATGAGACGGGTCCCAGAACGATTAGAGTCCACCGGAAGAGGTTATGGGTCAAAATGGGTATCTATCTACCTATTTTGAAAAACTAAGAACACGGTAACTAAGAACTTGGTGGACTGAAGCCAATATTATAAGTAATTTTTTTTACAAGAAGAACTGACAAACATGTATCAAGCTTACATTTCTTGGCAGCACAATCATTATGGAAATTCACACTAATCCACGGATGAAGTAGATGCAATGAAGTACCTACACGCATAACACGATTGCACTATATTTTGGCTACAGAGATTATAAACCGTTTTAGGATCTTATTCCTTCGCGCATCATTTTAAATTCTAATTTTTACCCGAATTTCCATGCAAAAGAGATGAAACGGGAAATAAGAGGCGAGAAACGCGATAAGACGAACGAATGCTGGGATTATGTACATAGGTTAGAAATTCAAAATGAAATAGATACCTCCTCTGAGACTGTCTGAAGGATGTAATCACGACTCCAGCCTTGCTAGTTGTTTGGGGAGTTTCATGCTGGAAACTCGGCCGAGGCGACATGGGCTGACCTTCAGAGTCTATGCCGGCACAGGACCGCCGTCCTCCGTAGTAGCCCTGAATATAAATGAAAAAATAACCTCTTGCACGAACTGATTTCATAAGAATACTGGTGGACAGACTTGGACAAACCTGCATTGTGGCCGAGCTGACGATTGAGGCAGATCTGCTGCTAACTCCGCTGGAGATTTGAGGCTCCTCTTCCCATTCGAGGTCTCCATCGGCTTTTCGATGACCCTCAATACTTTTCCTCTTCCTATGAGGATGGTTATCCTTGCTGATATTCAGCCTGTGACGTTGAAACACGAATAAGGAGGCATAACTAGGTATTTCAACATAAAATTTCAGGGCAAACCCTTAATTTAGTGGAATACGAGTATACAGGGTATCCAACAATCCTCCCCCCAAAACTGTACAAACCGGAAAAAACAACAACTTTTTTTTTACCTTCTTATTTTTTATTTTCTGCAACGATCTCAAATATCATATTTGCGTATCCAGCACATTCTACACACAACCATGCGCAAGTGACACGAATATTGTTATTTTAAATGGGAACCAGGGGCGTAGATTCAGGGTAGCGCAAGGTTCTAACAAGGGTTATGAGCCCAGCGTGAACAAAAACTATGGATGATGAAGAGAAGAGCAGCAATGAGAAAGAGAGAAATCTGCTCTGTGTACATCTACAAAAGCGTTGTGATGCATATTGACTCAGATAAACCAAAAGAAAAGGATTTCAAACTGAAAGAGGAAGAGCAGAAATTGGATAATGAAAAACAAGAGAAAGACAAGCAAGAAATTAAAAGCAAAACAGGAATTACAAGAGAAAGAAATGAAGAAGAAGAACGAACAAGGTAAACATGCAAAGGAAGAGAAAGAGAGGAAAGAAAAAGAAAAGCAAGAGGAGTTGAAGAGGAAAGAACTTGAAAAGGAAAAGAATGAAGAGGAAGAACAGGCTCTGAAGAAGAATGAGCAAGACAAACCTGTAAAGGAAAACAACAAAAGAGAGGAGAAAGAGAAGCAAGAAGACAAGTTGGCAGAGCTAAAAGCTAGATAAACTTGCCAAAGAAGCAACAGGATAAATTTGCAAAGGAAAATGTAGAAAATGAAAAACATGAAGGAGAGTTGAAGAAGCAGAAACAAGATAAGCTAGAAAAGAATCAAAGGGGCAAGACAAGAAACAAGCAAAGAAAAGAAGGTTTACTTCAGAAGCAGAACAAAAGGAACCAAAAGAATTGAAGCTAACAGAGGAGGTAGATGAAGGAAATCAACTAGGAAACAGAAAGAAGAACAAGAAGAAGTGCAGGCAAAACTTGAGAACCAGAAAAAGGAACCGCAGAATCTGAAGGAACACAATTAAAACAGGCAAAGGAAGGAAATGAAAAGTGTGAGTGAATTTAAAAGTAACAGAAAAAGTATTTGAAGATGTAGACAGAGAAGATGCTGAGTTGAAATTTGTCAGAGAAAATGAAAGGAAAACTTGAGAAGAAAGGCTGATGCATCTGCAGCAAAAAAGAGATAAAGTGGATGAAGAAACTTCTATAAGAAAAGTATGTAACGATTTATGTTCTTTGTAAATAATTTATTACAATTGTTCACTCAAATACACTGTCCTCATTCACACACTTACACAATCACAAGGCACAGTTATAATGCTTGTCGCACTAATTTATAACAACTCCAAACTGAACTGCCCTCTGCGGCGTTCCTTGGTCCCTTTTTATGCTGGCTTCCTTGGCCAAGAACCTTCTTGAGTCTTCCCTGGTTCTGTGTTGTCTCGAGCAAGACTGGTGCAGGTGTAATCTCGCAACAAGTAGAAAGAATGGAAGATGAAGGAAAGAAAGAAATGGGGTGAATCTGTTGACCATTGTTATGCGGTGTATCGCATCTTGTCAGTTAGGAAAACTTATATTGATATTATGGTTTGTGCTGCGCCAGTGGAAAGTTGTAGTAGAGAAATAGTAGATTATAACAGCAAAAAAGGTGCTAAGAATATAAATCCAAAAGCTGAATTTGGGCATGTTCAGGCAGATTTAATTAAGAACCAGTTCATACAGTCTTCATATTAGGTTAAATTCAGAGATCAATGGCGGACTGAATCAATAATATACTGATCGATAGAGGTTAGTATTCATAAAAAGAGAGAATGGGGCAAGGACTGCCAGTTTAGGTGAATTGCTGCTTGGTTTGGAATAACCAGGTCATTGACCAAGCCCAAGCATTAGTGAGTCTTGTAACCACACAGATGGTTCACTGTAGGAGTGAAGGGTGTTACACACATTTCTCCAGTCATTGCATATTTTTTGCGCTTCCTCCGCTCATCTCCAACTTTTCTGTCAATTATTTTAGGAACCCAATGTTGATAGATTGTGTAATAAGGTTCCGCTTAGGCGTTGATTTCTATAGTATATAGGACAGGAGTCTTGCCTAGGTCATCTGTGCCTATCTTTACGCTCTCCTATACTATTCTTAATATAATAGTAGTTCTAAGGGTGCTAACAGCTCTTAATTTTCTTTTAATTTAGAATACTCGTAGATAGCCAGTTTGTTAGGATTATCTGGTAGAGGCAGACATGGAGGATTTCACAGGAGGACTGGTCGCCTCCCTGTGAGCTAGTCCTGCATGCTGGCTATTTGCGTGGAAATTTTTCGTTCCTAGCAAATGTCCAGTAGAGGAATTTACGCAAATATGATATTTGAGATCCTTGCAAAGGTGATATTTGGACGATTTTATGAGGGGAGTGGGACAACTCGTGGACACCCTGTATTTCAGGTAGCATACCCCTCATTCGCATCTTGTGCAATGAACTGCTTACTTTCTGGACACTGGGTTTTCATGGAGTTCGTGTGTCGGCGATGACGAAACTGTCGTGAACATCCTGGCTGGAACTGGCGGAGGGCTTACAGTTGTAATGACGTTTGTAGAGACAGTGGCCGTCGTCGTTGCAGGAGTAGAAGTCTCTGGGTTGGACTGATCTGACTCGTGACTTCCAACAAGCGTCGTTTCACTGACGTTACTAGGCGATGACGGGTTACTCACCACGGTGGCGTCTGCTTGTAGGGCATAGGTAAGGATCAGTTATGTGAGATTCGGGTAACCCTAGTGCATTTCTCACCCTGCTTTCATCCTCTTTGTGGATGGAAGGCAAGTTAAACACGGATCTGGGTACCGTTGATTGGACAGGGACAATTATTAAGTTGCACATGGCCAACAATGACCACAAAATCATTTGGAGGATACAACATAATGCAACAAAAAGCGAACTTTGAAATAGCAATGGCCTGAAAGCAAGGTATCTGAAATCGGTTCCAAGGAATCTGACCACTTCTACAGCAGCGAATTTCAAGTATAGTACTAGTACTAGTACATCGTACAAGGATTAAAACAGTTACCTGTTAGCGTATCAGCGCTTGAAGAGCCAGCGATGCTTTCTTGGGGTATAGTCAATTTGGAAGCATCCTCAGGTTGCTCAACACGTATGCTAACTTTTCTTTTTGCAGGTGGATCTTTGCTCGGGGATTCACTGGCAATATCTTTTCCTTGATTTTTTCCATCTGCTCTTCTTCGACTGCGGTTTGTGAGAATGTCGTTAGGTAAAAACATTGTTCTAAGGAAGTATTCATTCCAATTCTGGTAATTTTTTGTCTTGGATAAGTTGGGAAAATTCCATCACTTAATAACTGTTTCAAGTAGAAACTGCTTAACTGCTTAGACGAGAAAAGAGGATGTTATCCACTTCACATGGACAAATAAATACCATGATGATTGAGGCTACTATCAAGCAATGGAAGTATCGAGGACCAAAAATTCAAAAGGGATTTTAGAGTTAAAAAAATAGGAAAGTAAAATCTAATATGGATTCTCAAATTAACGTAGCTGTAAAGTTCCTTACAATTACTACACTTTCGATAGCTGCACCGCCAGTGACCCTGGGGGAGGCCATAGTGGTGGAATCATAGCTGTGACTTCTATCTCTGTCACTGATTTCTGATCCATAACCTGTAACATAATCAATTTTGAAGGTACTTTCTTTGAACATTGTTGTATTAAGCAACCTCAGTAAACTGCTACCAGTTAAATTATCATCCTCAAGAGATCCCAAAATTAGAAGAATTTAGAATTTAAATCATTAACAAGAACTTATTATCAATTTTTTGTAAGCAATGTGAACAAAGGGGAGTGGAATTACATGAAGTGAATTGTTCATGTTACTAAATGACTTGAACGTAGTCATTATGTTGAAAGAGTGTCAATTTAGTGGGGTCAAAGGTGCGTAAGTTTGTAACTAAGACCACAGTAGATGCAAAAGGGCGCTCCTAACATGAATACAACAATTTATGGCAGGTGCAATTCAAACAGCCACACATCACAATGAAGACCTTCATTCTGCCAATCCTAATTGACAATAGATATTTTCCTGTGTAAAGCCCAAAAGTAAATTTGCATTGCTTCCTTTCCTAGTTTAACCCCACCACTGACACTGACACAGCAGATTTGCAACCCTGAGACAGAGCTGGCACCACTGGTTCTCCTCGGTGACAAGGCGCTGCTTCTTCTCCTTTCTGGGTCAAACAGGTGTAGCGTTGACAGCGTGTCTTCTCTTTCAGGGCTGAAAACAATAGTAAAACCAATTTCAAGGCAAATGAAATTCTAATGAGGCTGGGTACAAATAAAAAGGGGGAAAGAATTGCTATGCGTTTTCAAGTAGCCATGCGAAGCAAGCTCATGTTGGGCCCAACAACCTGTGTTTCTCCTATTTAAGACTACGGAGGAATTCTCACATTATATCAGTGCAGGGTTGTGATTCCAGGGGATCCGAGTTGTAGAACACCTTCTTCAGAGCCTCAAGCACCGTCACACCGTCTGTGAACACTCTGTACGTCAGTAGGAATGTGTTCAAAAAGTCGATGCTCAAGAACCTCAAATCCGTCAGTCGCTCTAACAACCGTTCAGGCGTCGCGTATCTTATTTGAGGAACCTGAAAAATCAAACAGCGAGCAGTTATTTTTACGCAAGGTTCCGGCACAAGATTGAATTTTAAGCTGGATGTCCACTAGTCAGACATAATCTTTGGAATTTCTAGATCAATTGGCAATCGGGATTCATTCCAGAAACAAGGAGTTGATGAATTACTGAACAATCTGCAGGATTCCCCGCGGTCCTTTGGAGCAACCCAAAACAAGGCCGACATATGTGCAACACAGAAAAGGTAGAAGTCTGTGTAATCCCAAATATTGTCTACACGCTTCATTTGCTGGCCTCATTGAACATGCTGGCCAACAATCCTCAATCCTTGAGTTGTCACCCTTCTTTGTAGTTGGCGTAATGGAGGAGCTTTCCACTCTAGCAGGACAATGCATCCCAAAACAATGGCAGTATAATATCCGGTGGTCATACCATCAGGTCCCTTGCCTCGTCCAGCCTTGAAAGCTCCCTGTTCATCATGAACAGAGCTAAGCTAAAATTATATCAACAACGTTTAATAGCTAGACCAAAGCGGTTTGCAGTCTGATTAGAACAGATCTGCAGCTTCCTAGGCCCATATTATGACACCCCAATTCCAGAAGGGGAAGCAATACAAGGACATCATCTGGAACCAGCCAGATGTGCCAACTGTGGGAGGGCTGGTTACAATGCCTCAGTGCCCAGAATACAAGAATGCTGCCAGCAGCTTGTGGGTCCTTACATGAGGGTCTGCTCAATGTATTTGCAAATGCCTAACACCTACACCAATAAACCTGAACTCCCCTGATGCGCTAAAAAAGGAGCTTTGCACTCTCAAGGGGAACACTGATTTGGGCTGCAGCAAGGTGGCTTTGCTGGTCTTGAGGAACCTGTCCATTATAGCTGGGTGGTGAGCCCCGAGGCTGGAGGCAACGAGATGGACTTGATCAGGGTGAAGAACAGGACTAGAGGATGTTAATCACTGAAGAGGGAATTGGGGAGCTCTATGATGCCCCAAACAGCCAGTGGTCAACCAGAGCTCA
>CM034004.1:3730040-3971949 GCA_019603395.1 Cyrtorhinus lividipennis | reverse complement strand
GCTTCCATCTTGCAACACTGCTCAGGTGTGCAGCATCCACATGGGGGATTCTTCCCACACAACACATCAGAGGGGGAGTGATAAACAGACTAGGCATACCAGGGCCAACCTGGAGCAGGTTTGAACCCTTGGAGGTACTTTCAATCATTACTGAGGAGCCAGACCAGAGTGAGGTCCTCACTCAGGAAAGACTGGGTTGTGCTTGGGCCCAGGTCCACATGGGCGATGCAGGCAGCCATACAGTTACAAGGGAAGTTTTGAACATGAACTTCCTTTTAAGTATGTACATACCTTACAGGAATTCAACGTTCTACTGAATCGTATGTCGACATCATCTTTGAACAGCTTTGGGTCGTTTTTTATTGACTGCGGCATTGTAACGGAAGATGTGTCCGACAAGGAACTGTGCAACAAATCGTTGAAGTGAACATTGTCCATGCACTGAAACACGTCAGTCATTATAAGCATGGGTTGACCGGATTCAAGAAGTTGTTCAAATTGATAACAGTTTTAACTAAATTATTTTACTTCAAAACCCATGAAAACGTACCTGGCTGATGTCACTTATCCAAGCAGCTTTTTCTTGTAAAGTGGGCGCCACCAAATGGATAGAAACTTGCTGCAGGTTATGTCCCTTGCCTTCCAACATTATTTTGAAGTCTCTATTCTGAAGGTTACAACTTCCTCCAGAATAATCTGTCAAATGACTCGACATTGAACAGATTTCTGCAGGAAAAAAAAAGAAATGTTGAACAACTTTTGGGTTTTTTCCTTCAAGTTTTAGCAGTGGTATATTATATTAAGCTAATTCGGTAGTACACTTTATGAACATGATAAGATTTCACACAACAGTTGGGCAGTTTTCTTGAGGTATTTGTCTTTAGGGTGAATTCACTAACTCGTCCACAATTTCCTTCATTGTAGCAGCGCCACAAAAGGGTGTATAAGGTGAAATCAGTGGGGTATTGAGGTGATTTATTTGGAAATTTGGGCTAAAAATTGGTTTTCCTTCTTTTGAGCTAGTGTTTCCTTAGGTTTATAGTTTAATTTTAAGTCTTGTATGCACTTGTTGCATACGTTTTGGAATGCTCTCTCACGAACTGGAAATACAAACTATCTCATATCTCATACCCGCCGAACTATGATGGAAAGAATGAATCCCAAAGGATGATTGATAATGACATGAAAATGAGACAGTCATGCAGGTTACCATCTTCTTCATTCACACCATTCTCTGACGGATCTTCGATAAGGAGGGCGTCGGCTAGCGGGATTTTCCCAATGTCGGGTACAAGATGAAGTCTACCTCCAGAGGTCCTGAAATCAGTTGATAGAACTTGAGTCAAGAGCACATTCAAATTTATCTTATTTATTTTACAGTTTTCCCTGAGTTAAAACGAAGTAAAACGCTACTCAGCGCTGGCAAATTTATTGTTTCCAATACGTTATATTAATTCGAGCAAATTCAAGGCAGTTTTGAACGCGTTTAGGAAGCCGTTTATCCATTTTACGCTTCAACTTCTGTTTACCTCCAACAACCCTTATCTGGAGCCTTTCCAGAAGAGATACTGAACCCACATTGAAAAGAGCTTCTTGTACGAAGCTCCAATCGGTTTATCACAGAAATTACTCTAAAAAAATGGCCAATATTTACAACACAGTAAAGACCAGATCACAATGATTCGCCATATTTTCCGACTCTGAACATGTCACATCCGCCATGACGGGTATGGGAAGTGGAAATTTCCCATAAAATTTGTGCCCGTTGTTTTCCCAATTTGTGAGTTCTTCAGTGCTTGAGTACCTCAATATTCTTGATTTTGCACATACCCAGGTAACCTAGGGGCACTAGGTGATAGGAATCAGATTTATCAAGAAATACTCTCGAGAAAATATGATTCTACGCCGCCGATTTACGGCGACAGTAACAAAAATTTTACATATCATGCTAATTCAGCAACTCATTTAGTAAGCATGATGGAGGTTGTATGAACACCAAGATAGATGCCTTTTTCAGGATATTGGTGCAGTCAGTACCGCCTAGTTTTAGCACCAAAGGCCACTAGAGCAGCCCCATTTTACTTAAACTCCTATTTTCAGAAGCAGTTTTTGCCATTACAGTCTCTTCTGTTTTGCAATCAGAATAGAATTCTATACTGGATGAAAAGTAAGAATATTTCTGGAAAGGCTACCGTCATAACAAATCAACCCAGTTAGAACTTAATGTTAGCAATCACGTTAGGTGAACAATGAATTTACTGTTATTTGATATGAATGTTGGCAGTACTGGAGAGTGGCCCCTAGGCAGCACTGGAGAGTGGCCCCTAGGCTGCGCTCTTTAGGCAGCTCTTACTACTAGCATTTTTCTCCTGGTTCTTTGTTGTATCGTTTCGTGTACCGAACAGATTCATTAAAAGCTCATTCATAAGTGAACAGATTCTTTTAATCATTCTTCTTAACATTTACAGGCACCTTCAAGTGATAAAATGCATGGACTTACCTCGTCGCTAAGATGAGATGATTCGAAAAGAGAAAACACTGCCGTAACGCCTCCTTTTCTGATTTGAAGTTCGTCAACCGACTTCTTTGCCCTTTCAACTTTTCGGCTGGTATCTGTATGAGACTCCCTGTGTGTCAACAATTACATCAATTTGACCAAAATCATTTTGATCTCGGAATAATTTGAGTTAATCTCCACGGATGCGCTCATGGGAATGTTTTGTCCCCTACGACGAAGTCAAACCTTCTCTTGCCTTCATTATTTGGTTGGTCGAATGATCAACCAATGTTTTTATGCATAAAGTCAATCTCTCCGATTCGGCCCGAAAATTGTTTCTGGACGTTTCAAGATGTCTAAATCAAAATTAGCAAATGTTCGTCCGCCATCCAGGCCTATTTTGGCAGTGGAAATTTTTCTAAAAATCTGAAATTTGGGTCATTGACCCGTTTTTGACTCTAGTTGGTCCTCGAAATTTTTCAACCCGATCGGACCATATTCGGGGGGAGGTAGGGGTCAAAATGTGTGTTTCGAAGGAGTGTGGGGTATCATTTTCCAATACATTTTGGGTGCTGGGTCCAATGAAACGGGTCCCGGAACGATTGGCACCCACCGGAAGAGGTTATGGGTCAAAATGGTTACCTTTCTACCCATTTCAAAAGTGGGTTTTCGAGATTTCTAGTACCTAGGCGTGTGTGGTATAAATGTCCACTAATTTTTGAATCCTGAATCGATTGGATTGAGTTTCTATTCTCCTGATCCGAGGAATAACACAACCCCTATGTATAAATTTGCAGCGTTTCCTTAACCCAATGCGGGTTAAAATGACCTCATTGATTGGAATTAGAGGGTGTTACCATCAAACCTTATATAAAACGCTGTAATTCTTTCAAAGAGGGTTGGTTATTCCTCGGACCGGGAGCATAGAAACTCATTCCAATCGATTCAGCGTTCAAAAATGTAATGGAAAATGATAACCCACGCGCCTTGATCACAGAAAATCTTGAAAATCATTATTTGGAAATATATATTCTCACCCCTACCTCCCCAAAATTTAGTCCTATCAGGCTGAAAACTTTCGAGGACCAACTAGAGCCAGAAACGGGTCCCTGAACAAAATTTCAGATTTTCGTAAAATTTTCTAATACCAAAATTGGGACGGTGGACGGACATATTTTGGCACGTGGCCTCAGGGCCACATCTGGGTCTGGCTGGGGAGTGACATATGGCAGGAGGCTGCAATACTACAGGGCGATATTCCTACCCACCATCTTATTTGCGGCTCCTACATGGTGGCGGAATCCAAACCAGCGGGAGAGAGACCAGATCTTACAGCAGCAGCGAGCCGTTCTTCTGGCAACCACACGCGGTTATCGTACAGCTTCCACACTCGGGCTTCAGGTGATTGCGGGCTGCATGCCTGTTGATATTGTGCTTGATGCGAGGGTTGCCTTCAGCTCGATCAAGTGGCCAGATCGTACTGCAGTCCCCTTGCAGAGGGATTTGAATGGTTTGTTGGACGCAGCACAAACGACCGAAATGAAGATAGCCAGGATACGAGAATGGGCACTAACTGCGTGGCAGGAACGGTGGAATAGTGCAGCAAGCGGGCGGCTGACACACCAGTTCTTCCCCAATGTCTCACAGCGCCTGAACATGGATCATGTGGAACCCTCATATGAGACTACCCAACTCCTCACCGGCCATGGTAATTTCAGTGCCAAACTCCACTCCATGCGGCGGCGAGATACGTCTGCATGTCCATGCGGTCACCCTTCGGAGACGGCAGAGCACGTCCTGCGGAGCTGCCCGCTATACAGCAATGAGCGTCAAGTTATGACAGGCACAATTGAGTACAACGGCCCACTATGCTCATTGGTGGAGTCCAGAAATGCATGGAAGAAGTTCGATGCATTTGCACGTGCCAAAGTTCGCCTAAGAGGCGAGGCAGCAGCAATGCCGTAATTAATTTCAATTATGAACCTTGCCCTCAAAACTCCCTGTAAAATCCAGCACATCAGTTAACAGACCGGACAGCGACACAACACATGCAAGTGAATGGCTGCAAAGGGCCAGAAGGGCCTCAGATGCAGACCAAACAGAAACAGAAAGAGAATCCTTGGACATATTTCGGGCTTATTTTGATCTAGACACCTAAAAACGCCCAGGTAACAAGTTTTGGGTCAAATCGGAGAAATTTACTGTTGATTAGTGTTGATTATTCAAGGAATAACAGACCAAAATCGGATTTCATATCAAAAAGGTAGGAAATTTAATGCTCTTTCCAATGGCATCACCAACTTTTAGTTTACAGAGTAATTGAAAGGAGTTATAGCCGTTTTACGGAGACAAGGTCGAAAACACGAAACAATCTGAAAAGTAGGATTTTTAGTTGAGTAAACAAAAAAATCTTGGTGGCACATTTTGTTGCAAATGAGCTGTAAAATCACCCCCTTTAATTTGGGTATACACGTTAGTACATTGTTTTTGTACCCTTCTTCCGAAATACTTGCTCCTGGATTGGTTTCTCTGTTTTGACAAGTGAAAGAGGGTTTTCGTATCCTAATTCAGTTTCGTAATCCAATCAAATATGGGTTTGCATCGTTGAAAGAGATGGAATCGGTCACGGCAATATGGTGACTAGCACGATCAGGAGTAACTGAACAACAGCCTACCTGTGTACAAACGATGTGAGTGGACAACCGAACGAATTTACTGGCACTCAAACGACGAGTCATTTTGAAGAATAGCTGATAGAGATGCGTTTTGTTAAGGACTTTCATAAAGATTAAGCTTGCGTGCGGTGGGCGTGTCACGAAATACCCGTATTATGTTCGACGCACGCTCGATAGCTGATCAACGAGATGTCCAACTTCAGTTAATGTTAAACTTTCTGATAGAATCGTCCGGTACGTGGAAACTACGTGGATATCCGTTCAAAAGGGTTAAACGGGGTATTGAGGGGATGAAAGGACTGCGAAGTTTAGAATGGAAAGGTAAACGTGGCCGTACGTTGGGTTATGTTATGAGATATCCATCAACGTTGATACTGTTCCAAAGGAGGAATTTTGACAGAACAAAGTTTGATTAATTGAAATAACACAGCTCACTTTAAGCAGTGGGATGTTTTTCAATTTAAAATACGTCGAGCCCTAGGAGCTGAATAGGTAGATCTAGTGTAAGAAGATTTAAATTTTGCGGGAAGTGAGGACGCATGTGCTGAGCTCAACCAGATGGAAGGAAGAGGGTGGGAAAATCAATAAAGACACACCAGCTGATTTCCACGAATAGCCCAGCCAAATGGGACGGGGGAAGCGCTGCCAAAAAAACGCTGAAAATCCTTACACAATTGCTGGTTGTTCCTTTGAGCAAGATTTTGGAGGAAAACAGCGAGTGTGGAAAGCTCTGAACTCATTCCAATTGATTCAGAGCCCAAAATTTAGTGGAAAATGATACCCCACACGCCTAGACACTCCAAAATCACGAAAACCCACTTTCAAAATAGTTAGAGAGGTGCTCATTTTGAACTATACCCACCTCCAGCGAGCGCAAATTGGTCCCATCTCATTCAAGTCAGGATAACATAACAAAATATTCAACGAAATGTTGATCTAAATTTCTCAATGTAATTTTTACATACGAGTTCCTCCCTTCCTGAATCGTCCAAATAGGAGTAGAACAATTTTTATTTATTTTTTATTTCTACAAGGATTTAAATATATTATTTGAGCATCTCATCGCGCAACTACGCGCATACAATAATACATTTTAAATGGGAATCTCAATTTTTTGGACATTCGGATTCCATTCCTTCATGAAAATTTGATCACGCAACCAACTTTTTTTTTTGCGCGCAACTGGTTCATCGAGCAAGCAAAATTGAGCAACTTCAAAATTGTCAAATAGTAAATGTTGCTGAACTGTAAACTGTGGCACATGAATTTTCATTTATTTTTAACTTTGATTCGCGTGAGGCCTTCCGTTTCTTGATTCGACTCAATTTTTGCGGATTAATGACCGAAATTTGTTTATCTTGTAACAATTTGTGGGACACCCTGTATTTCTCGGTTTTTAGTCGAACTGTGATGGCATTTGGCATAAGTGGGTGGATGAAATTCGCGAATGTATTTCACGGTTAGGTAGGCGCGACTAAATGTAGTCGGCTCATTTGAAAAGAAATGCACTGAAAAAATGGGGAAAAACAGTGAGTGTGGAGTGTCTGGGGCTTACTCCATTCGATTCAGCGTCCAATATTTAGAAAAATGATACCCCAAACGCCTAGGTACCCAAAAATTTTGAAATCCCCTCTCGAAATTATACATAGGTAGGTGAAGATTCGTCGTGTGTATTGACTTCTTCTGTGGGTGCCGTAGACGTTTGAACCATCCGTTGGCGACCAATCCTTCTTCTTCTCCTACACAGCCCGCAGTGTTCGCTCAATAGCCCCATTCTTGAGAGCGGCAAAATCCCGGACACCCGTCCATCTCCGTATGTCTCGAAGCCAAGAGAGCTGTTTACGGCCGATTCCACGTCTCCCCTCTATTTTTCCTTCCAGAATCAAACGCTGGAAAACATAGCGATCTCCTCTGAAGACGTGACTGAGGTACCCTATCTTCCGCCTTTTCACATCCTTGAAGTGTGTATTGACATTTAGGAGAAATTTCAGCGTACTTGAAACTAATTGTTGAAAATAGGAAAATTTTCACATATTTTTGTGGCAGGCTGCTTTCGAAAGCAGAGCTTCCCTAACTATTTCTGACTCAAGTGTTAAGATTTATAAGGATACCACATTTGTAGACTACATTCGTAGTATGTGGTAAATGAAAGTTTGAAGATTATCAAGGGCCATGCCGCATTATATGTAGTAAAAGGGATGATTACTATTGAAAAATCTATTACAAATTCAACTTTATTTGCTACACAAAAATCAAATTGAACAGGAAGGAATCAATAGGCACAACTTAATAAATATAGAAATAATAATTGGATAGCCCGATTGATTTATGAGAAGAAAGAATTTGTTTTCATTGAAAAAATTTAGAATTAGAAATATTTGGTATAATTTTTGATTGCCGGAGTCTTTTGTTAGGTTCAGCATCTAGGCGACTATAGTTTTCATGAGAAATTAGTACTTAATACGATTTAATAGTTTAATGAAATCCATCTGTACTATTGAATAGTAGAAAGCCCAACAACTTCACCTTGGAATTCGGTAGTAAGTAGGTATTGTGTGGCCCGTTAGGCTCCTCCGAGGAGGATAGCCACTATTAGGTTGCCAAAGAGACATGTTTTGGCCTAAGAGGCTGTACCTACAATCCCCTCCCCCCTTTCCAGTTTTGTACTTCATGTGCTAAAGTATAGGTGTTGGCCAAAAACGCATTGTCCTGCTGACCAAAAGCGGGAAGATAGTTGGAAGCCTGGTCCACCAACAGCCAAAATGTGCTTGTAATGCCCCATAATCGCACATGGCAGTGATGATATTGCATGGGCCCTGGCGACATCGAATGTCGGTCGTCTATTTAGTTTAATAGTAGGGAGTTTTGTTAGTTTCGTTTCGGTCGACGTGAAAACCCGGAAGATAAAGCGAGCAAATTAGGATGCTAACAGCCAAAAACTGTTGTTCTCACGCTAGCGTCATCCTTGCAGTTTTTCTGCTGGCAATGCCAATTTCTTGCCACTTTTCATCCCTGTCTCTTGAGTTGACAACTGGTCACCCAAGGATCTGGGTTGGCCAAACTCCCTAATGAATCTTAATTGTTAAAGACAGAAGTTAGTTTGCATGGAGGCCAAAGGTCAGTAATTAGACAGTGTTGATTGAAGCATCCCTGAAGGCGACCAATGGTTGTGCAGACAAATGCTAATTGTGAGTACTGCAGATGCAACATTGACGCCAAGAGTTGAGAAACCATGGGGGTAGCTCTGGGAGGTGTGCAACAGTTTGTGGTGGTTGAAACTTGGTAATTGGGACTGAAAATCCTGGAACGCTGGCATTTAAGTGATGCTGATATTAGGTCCATGTGTGACCGTATGGTGTAAGAGGGCTAGCATCGTGGTGAAGGCTCTGCAGCTTGGCTGTTGCTGTTATCCAGTTAGAGCCAGGCGTAGGTATCTGCTGTAGAGATGTCGAGTTTGCTGCCAGTAACTGTTGGTCGGGCATCTTCCGTTTAGGTCTACTTCGAACCCATGTCCTCCAGAAGCGAAAACCTATTGCAGTTTGCAGTTGACGAAGAGACTGGCGATTGGTAGATTGTACTGCTGTCCTCCAGAGGCGTCTTGCATGTTCAAAAATGGTGGCCGAAACCTCAGCCTAATGGAACAAGACGACCTGCTAAGCCCAGGACAGCAGGTCCACAAGGATTGTGTGAATACAGATCGATCCCTTCACACAAGTCCGGTATCACCAATCGATATTCGGCGATGGTTCCCCACTTCTTTGCGGAAGACGTTCTGTTTGATCACCGCACGCTTGTTACAAACTTCGATCGTCTTTAAACTGTTTCATCGCACTCGCGTCCTCAGTTCACTCTTGACGACGGAGTTATCGCACTCTAACAGAGAGAAGATCCTCCTCAGACAGTCACACTACCCTATCCTCATCCTAGATTAAATTGGATTCTCTTCACGTCCCTCTGCTTCCCACAATCCTCTCTTTTCCTTAGAAAAGAGCCTATGCGAAGTCAACTGCTATCTCGTGGCTTCGGTAACCGAATTTCACTTCGAACCACTTTACAAGGTGAGTATTATAATGAGCTTATTTTGCAAGGGATAACAGGTGGTTGAGCACCTCCTAGTAAGTACCCAATATGATGGTCCAATGTATCACAACGTAATAACTCATTGATTTGCAATATTTCTGTACCTGTGCATAATACAAGCCGCTTGTATTGTATTTTAATACTTTTTTCAAATTAAATAATTATTGCTATCCATTATTCAACATTTTTTGAGCCTCTTGAACCGTAATAACTACAATTCGATGAACAATACGAAGAAAAATTAAATTTCCATAACTAGTAACAAGTTTAAGGTTTGAAAGACGAGGGTACAGCGCCAAGAACGATGAGAAATCGATTACTAGTTGCGATCTTACATCTATAAATGGCGCCAGGTACTAACCTGGTGGCTAGAAGTAAAATGTCGAGGAAAAGATCATAAAGGGATACAACACCGTGCTCGTAAAAGGAGATTCAAAGGTGATTGTGAATTTAGTCACACAGGTTGTTCCACAAGTATGGCTGAGAAGAACGTTATCGATAAGAACAAGGTTTGTGCCCCCCACCCCTCTACGCTACTTGTGATTTCGTGAAAGTACGTACTTGTTATTCAACCTTATTACAATTATTTTAGTGCGTTTTGATTCTAATTATTATATACCTACTTCTTAGCTTCCTATCGTTCAGTTGATTGGTAGACATCAACATAGGATTAGGGTCGCTACCTACGTAATATGTATGTGTTAGCTACTATTAAACTTTCGCTGGTTGGTTATGATTTTTTTCATGCCCCAAATAGGACGCTTTCCCTTCATCTTCTCTCTGAAAACCAAATTTTCCCCTAAAAAAGAAAATTGGTACCTAATACTGCTGAATTTACGTTCAAATTGCATTTGTTCATTGCTCCCATTCTCTGGTCATATCTACACTACTTCAATTCTGATCCTTGATCCTGATCATGCGCAATGATTTGATGGAACAGTGTGTTTGGTGTTGCAAGCCAGGCTGCCCTTACCGGTACTAACAGGACGCTGGCAGTCAACAAAACCGTAAGTAACAAAAACAAGGTGAGTTGAAGAATAAACGTTTGCTGCATCCTTTGCCTTCTTTTCCAATTTGCTGACTACGAAACATGGATTTCCAAAGTTTGATTATAAATTCGAATGGTTCAGGTTAACCGGTAGAGGAGCCACCACTTTGAGGTTACCTAAAAACGTTACCTATACCTTCAGCTATAGGACATATCCATGTTAGAATAATCATAAAAGCAGCATTGAAGAGGATCAACTTCAAATCCTTGAGGTATTTTAAGTCTTAAAATGGAATTTTTCTAATTCGAGATAAATCTACGTAGATTTTCTAAAATGTTACGGCTGTTCCCATCTAGCATTCAATATTTTCACAATTAAATCTAAATTATTTGCTTAAATAGAAATGTGTGATCACAAATCTACTGGTAATGCCCGCAAGTCTCTTAGCGAGCCTAAATATAGCAAAATACTGAAGGAAATTCAATTTTCGTTATTATTCGACGGCGCCATCGAATTTTTCCGTGTCCCATGAGCACCACCGTGAAGAGCAACAAGAATTACGAAAAAACAAAAAAGTTAGGTGCAATATTGAATTCATGACTTTACCCTGACGGACAAAGACTTGGTTCACGTCTAGGAGTATGTCACAGCCTTCCACAATCATTCTTTCAACGGCCAGATTCTTCCTGAGATTCTCAGTTTCTGAAACCTGAAAGAGAACCAAGACCATAAATTACTTCAATTTCGCTCATATCGGCGTGGTTAGGTTATTTATTACTTCAAATTGAGCGAGGAAAACAAATTAAAAGCCGTTTTGGCGAGCATTTGAAGAATTTTATTAAAGAAAATGACAACTCCGTGATATTCGTGTTAAGCACTTGGACTTTCCTTCAATATTTTTTCCAAAAAATGTACTATCAGATGAATTTTTAGAGACCAATTATCACGGTGAAGCACAACCAAATTTGAATCCCTCAAAGTACGAGGGCTGTGCCAGAAGTAAGGCGCGTTGAGCTATAAACAATTATATAAATTTTTTAATTTTTTCTTCAGATTTTACAGTTTCCAAACTTTTTTTTACGTTGTCCCCGTCCCTTTTTATAAATTTTTGGTAGCGCGGTACAAGTTATTGGATCTCCTTTAGGTGGTCTGGCGTGCCCAGCTCCCTGAGCATTCCCCTCAGATATCCCTTGAACTTGGGAAAAGAATAATGATCAAATGCTGCAAGATCTGGTAAGTAAAAGGGGTGAGGAAAGAATGCCCCAATTACCCCAAAATGGCCTTCCCAGCTGTAGGTTGCCATCCACATTCATGCGACTGCTTGAAAATCTTTGCAGGAGAGAAGATGTAAATAATCGCTCCTTACTTTTGGCACTCGTAGAACAACTTTTAGATAGGTACACGTAATATAGGGTAAACTACCGACTAGTGAGAATTATAACGGATGTTACTATTCATGGCCCTTCAATCATAAGTTTCTCTCATAACCAGTTGAATTATATCGGGTGGCGCAGAGATCGATAGTGTTTGAAAGGAATACTGCCAAAAGAAGACGGTATAAGGGTGTCGCTGACTTTGCTCCCTTGAAGCTTCAAGGAGAGACTGGTTTAAAGGTTTTAGCCATGGCGACGTGGCAGTGGAACCATAGAAGAAAGTATACTTTGTCCATAAGTGGCACTTGTTTTTGCCGTCAAGCACTTTTTTTGCAAAATAACTAGTCGGTAACTGCGGCTTATAACAAAAATCTAACATTAAAATGAGTGAGGCGGGTGGTAACTTGAATTTGGAGCAGTGATGGAGACAATTTCATGCAGTCCTCAACGCAAAAAGGATGACTGAGATTGAATGTGGTTTCAGCAAGATAGGAGCAACTGCCCACTAGAGCAATAATATCCATGCAGACTCACTCATGGTCACAGGTCATCTGATTCCAAGTAATGGCTGATATGAATCGCTTGTTGTACCTCACAACGGATAGGCATTTTCTTATTGTGAGGGCACATTTTAAAAAGTTGAGAGCGCCAATCTCTGCATTCTTCAGGAGTAAAAGCTTCGATCGAGACGGAAATCCGGTCTATTCCAACAGTTCCTTTCGGGCCAATGTGTTTCTCACCCCAATGCAAGGAAGTGAGCCACAATTATGAGGAGAGCTCACCCCGCGGGTTATGCTTCAGGCCACGGGCCCTTTTATCAGTATTTTCACAGAATAGGAATAGTGAGGGCTCCCGTGTGCTTCCACTGCTCCACTGTAGAAGGAAAGCGCCGAGTACACATTCTTTGAGAGATCCAAATGGGTGAGGGAAAGGCTCAACCTCTGGGAGCAACTGGATGAAGATTTGCCATTATCAGCGGAGGAACATGTGAGGAGAATGTTAAATGATAGTGACGGCTGCAAAGTATAGCCAACAATATCGAAGTGATCCTAAGAAGGGAGATGGTCCTTGAGAAAGAACGACAACAGGCCACGTGACCGACTAAGCCTTGAGCAAGCACCTGGAGCAAGGGTGGCTGGGGTTGTTAAGACTGTCAGAGCTAGAGACTTCTCTGGTCAAGATTTCGAGGCTACTGATTCGAATCCAGCATCCCCCAATCAACGTCAAGAGGCCAACTGAGTACTGACAACATGTGGTTGTCTGGGGGCTAACAGGCACGCGTGTCTACCTTAGTAGCGGCTTGCAATTGTCCAAGGGCATGTTGGCAAGGTCCTGCAGAGCCCATCCAACGTCCCTTCTGTAAGTGCAGGCGCAATAGACCCTAAAGGTGCTGTACCTAGGGGCAGCAGCAGCCCCACATCCTTCAATTGCAGACAAAGAAAAAGTAGAAGTAATGTGCTGAACTGTCCCAGGATGAGCTCTGTAGATCAAGGGAGGTGAGTATAGAGCGTTTGGACTCCCACATAACTCGGCTGGCTGTCTTCAAAAAAGATTTTAAAAAATTTCCTCACCTGTTCACGCAAAGAAAAAAAATTGCTAAAAGGAGCAAACTAAATCACAAATTTCCAACTCCAAGACAGCATCACTTAAGCTGAATGACGTTTACTGAACATAACCTCACAAAATTTAAACAAAAATTCAACAAATTTCCATTGCACTAAATCTTTCAATTAATATCGACCGTGTTGGGAACTATATTAAATTGCACCCATCTTATCTGCTTATCTGCACCACCCTCCATCATTCATCACTGATGTGAACACAAAACAAGCTGTGACCTTGAAATTCTACATGCATAATCATACATTGATTCTGCCAACGTCGATGACACGCTGCATTCCAGTTCAGCAGCCTAATACAATTACGGACGATACCATATTGGTTCCTGTCATGCAATAATGAGTCTGTATCGGTTCCCGACTAGAAACTTTTGCTGAGATACGTCCATACAAGGTGTGTGACTTCAATCAGGGACTGATGATTGATTTTTCAAATGGTCGCATTTCATGTTTGCAAGTACACCAAAAAAGTTGCATTCGAGTTTGCTCCTCCATTTGTCTAAATTCATTACTTTCTTCTGACTGCGGATTCTTCTGACTTAGACTGCACGCAACTTTGACCATGTCGTGCATAAAATGGTTGGAAAATGCTGTTAAGTAGGAACCAATACGGCCATGGTCCCGAGGGCTGTGGGAACCGATACAGATACATCCACAATGACAAGGTCCACACAATGCCACAAACATTAAATTATTCTTCTAGCGCCAAATAACTGTAATCTGATGATTTTAACACAGCAATCACAACAATCATTCCTCTCAAAGCCAACAAGGACAATTAATTGGTTAGCATTACAACGATTGTCTTTCAAATGTTCAATTTAATGGTTGGAACAGTGATAGAGATGATACATGCCTCGTCGTGCATCTGTCGGGACAGATCTTCCAGTTGTTGCCTGGCGTTCTGAAGGCTTTTTCTTTCTACGTGGTCGTGAGGAGTGTGGGCTAAAAGTTCATGGAGGGTGATGATATAGCGGGGAACCTGTAAATTGTCGTTATTTAGGAATCAAGAACAATTCGTGATTTTCAGTGAATAACGCTTGCATTGAAAATTGAAACTTTACGAAGTGATGAGAGAAAATACACGCCTATTGGTTCATTATTCTCATTGGGAAAATATACCTCAATACTTATCCCAAACTGTTACTTATGAGTTGCTGAAGAACGAAATATCCTCAGAAACTCACTTGATGCATAGGATACGTGAGGAAGGTTTCTAACGAACGCCCATGGCAAGATGGTTTGTTTTCAAGGCGAGCGAGTAGCGTGGCAAATTGTGGCGACTGTTTGCATTCTGTTAAAACTTGGAGACTGTAGTGGTGATTTCTCACGTATTCTTGGTAGATGCTCAACATGGGAAGGAGCATATCGAAAAGGTCACCTGCGGGAAGAAAATAGGACATTAGATTCGCGCGGCATACGTTTCAACAAAAAGGAGTTAGATGGTAAATTTCAAGTAAAAAAGACGTTCAATTTTCAGTTGTCAACAGTTGTCCGCTAGAGCGCAGCGCCCTGAAAGGCAAGGACCGCTGTTGTTATTCGCGTTTTTTGTCTCAAGCCATTTTTCCGATAAAATTAGGGTTGATTTGAAAATCATCAAACACAAACATGCATTCGTAATTGATTTTTATATCAATTTTTGTGCCCAAGTAAACGGCATGAACATTGAGGACACTAATATTACTCTTTGTTAAGTTTTATTTGGCCTAGGTGTTAATTAAAGGCTATACATAGGTATTTGTAAACTATATATCCTCATATAGCATCATCATCATCAGTTATTTAAAGAATAAGACACCATTGACCAGTGAATTGCTCAC
Source organism: Cyrtorhinus lividipennis (assembly GCA_019603395.1). Classification (NCBI taxonomy): domain Eukaryota; kingdom Metazoa; phylum Arthropoda; class Insecta; order Hemiptera; family Miridae; genus Cyrtorhinus; species Cyrtorhinus lividipennis. The sequence goes on along the minus strand of CM034004.1, from coordinate 3,956,896 downwards.
ACTACTCTTTTCCATTTTGTAAAAGCATCTAGGTAGTTTAAAAAAAACCATCATCCGCACTATTTCTAATGTATCTGACTCCTTTATCCCCCCTTCATAGTTAAGAACAACATCATCGGAAAACCAAAATTGACCAATTTCAGACCCATGGGTACACCCCATTGCAGAAGAAGCTTTCTATTTGCTGAACAATGACGTCATTACCAGTGTGAAAAAGTTTTATTTGAGACAAAAATGCAAATATCTATGACAGCAGTCCTTTCCTTCCACAGCGCTGCGCTCTAGTGGACAACTGTAGACATGTGAAAGTTTCCTCTCCTTGGTTTTGTTGTCATTGTAAACAAACCTTCATGAACAAGAGGCAACAAAGACAGGTAACTCTGGATAAAGTACTGACTAAAGATAGCGGCAGGCATTTTTGAAAATGATAGTGATAACTCAGAAATCAAGGTAAACCTTACTTGGGTTGTCTCAACAGGGGCAGAAAGGAAAACGCTGAAAGCTGACGTCACGGAATTTTCTTCAATTCTTTTCAAATTATTTATTTTGTTTTCAAGCAAAGGTGAAAGGTAGGTTCATACTCTCCAGAGCACGCCTTTTCACAGCAATTTGGAAGCAGCCCCCCCCCCCTCCATTACCAAATGCAGTGCGGAAAGATTTAGTTTGGACAAATGAACTGTCAACAGGGCACAGTTGATAATCCATTGGATCTAATTGAATCAAATAATTTTTTGGTTATCTACACAGTTTCATGAGCATAAATTTCTTTCTACATTGATTATTAGTTTATTTCATCATTAATCAATTGTTGATGTTGCCTATTCATTCTATATTATTGTTTTTCATCAATCGCAATGCCTTAGGCAAGAAGATTAATTGTGTGCTACATGTTACAGTAGCTTGCTTTATGTTGAACGATAAAGCTAACCCCTCACCTTTGTTGCCAATTTCAAAATATTGCAATACCAGATGGTTCATGCTCAAAAATAATTTGATTAATTCATAGAATTACAGTTTCTTTAGGCATATTTATGTGCACTCTTTTAGCTTTTAATGTGTGTTGTTTCCAATATTGTGGGAAACAATGGAGGGATATCACCACCCAACATCGCGCTTTTTTTATTCAACCATTCGTGGAATAACTTAACCTGATAAATGTTGGGTAAATATTAAAAAATTGGCTATGCTGTCCTTTACCATCAGAAACATGCAGCTGTGCCATAAGGATTAGCATAGATACTTTTTATCATTTGGAACTTTGGAAAAAGAGCTCATATAATTAATTTGTGTAATTGGATTTATTAGTGAAGTTTTACCAAGGACAAGAGTCGGCCAGCTTTCCATCCTCGATGTCAAGCCCTTGAGGAATATCTGATGTAGGAACAGTACAGTTTCGCTATTGAGGAAGATTGAGTTGACATCTTCGTGTGAACAGGGCGGCTTTTTGGAGCTGGCAGCCATTTTGAATGGTCTCAGAAAGCAAGATACGAGAACTTCCAACTGCTCCATGTACTCTTCTTCAGCTTCGACCATTCTGAATACGAGGCTGAAATAGAAAACGTGCTACTGATTAGAATGATAAGGGCCTTTTCAGTGCCATCAAGGGGCTATGAGGGAAGTCTGAAGATTAACAAATCCATTAGGATAGTACTGGGCACGTATCTAATATAATTTAATATCAATCATCCATTCTACTTCACAGCTCATTTTTCTAATCATGCATCTCTGTAGGCCTCATAGAATGAAAGCGCATTCCTCATTAACGGACACCATTTATTATTTTGAACTGCTGAGTAATAGTTCGTCTGATAATATAGGTTAGAGTTTATCATTCATCATATTTTTACGACGGCAGACACTACAAAAACGAATCTTCGCTGTACAGGATGTACTTATAGTAATTACACAAACATTATTTTACCTATTGCGCTTGCGCATACTTTCTGCATGTGGGCTTTTTATGTACTGTTCAACGATTTGTTTCCACCGTCTCCTACAGAGCCACCCTCTGAAGAAGCTCTGCACCTTTTTTATTTTCCTCATTTCGACCGAGTCTTCTGGGTACTGCATGGTTGATACGTCGGTGGGAGGGGCTTCGGCGTTGCTGATGACTGATGAAGCACGGCCGAGACCTATTGGTCGAGCTGGTCTCCATTCTTTCTTCAGTGAGCACAGCTACGAAGAAAACACTTGTGAGCAATTATTCGGAAAGCAACAGGTACAAGTGAAGCAAGTTCCAATTGGTTATGAAACGGAATACAAGAGAATGTTCTTCCAAATTCGAATTTAATGTAATTTGGATCTTGTTCCGATAGTTGTTCTGTCAAGATGGGTTGTAAAACTCAAGTTTCCAGCCGTTTGACCGCTAAATTCCTTGGATGTAGGTATTTGCCACACTCTGCATTTATTTGCGCGTAAATCATGTCTCGAGCTGCCCGAGATATGTGAGAGGATGGCCAAATCAGTGTACGAACCTTTTCATTATTTGCATTTCAATTAAAAAGAATGAAGGAACTTGGCGGAAATGGTTCGTTTCACATTGATTTCGAACGCCGCAATGCTAGCCGGCGTAGATTCTGAAAATACCTTCTCTGTGTATCACAACATTGCGAAGACATTCCATTCGTCCCTTCCAAATGCTATTCTTATGAAGATGCCTGTTGGTTCGCCTCAACCTAACCAACTTACAGCATTTTCACGTCAAATCGGAGGTTTTACACATCAATTTAGAGGTTTTCCATTTCAAATTGGAAGTTGACGGAAATGGATCGCTTCAAATTGATGTTGAACGCCGCAATGCTAGTCCGCGTAGATTCTGAGAATATCTACTCCGTGCAACACAACATGACGAAGACATTCCATCCGTCCCTTCCAAATATTATTCTTATAAAGGTGCTTGTCGATTCGCCTCAACCTAACCGACTTACAGCATTTGCACATCAATTCAGAGGTTTTCCATTTCAAATTGGAAGTTGACGGAAATGGTTTGTTTCACATTGATTTTGAACGTCACAATGCTAGTCCGCGTAGATTCTGAAAATACCTACTCTGTGCATCACAACATTACGAAGACATTCCATCCGTTCCTTCCTAATGCTATTCTTCTGAAGGGGCTTGTCGATTCGCCTCACTCTAAAGTTCATTACGGATCTGAAAGTTGCTGCTGCACGGAAAAACTTACGTTGAAAATTTTCGTCATTATTCTCCGTTCATTATGTTCATTCTTACATGTTGAAATTATACTCGCTAACTTGTTATAGCTCTCCCAGAATGGAATAATGTATTTCTAATTTTCTATCACCTTCCATGAAGTGTAAAACCTCCAATTTGAAAATTCTATATGCGAGCCGGAAAAGGCGAGGCGATTAGAATGATCGCTCAGCAAAGCACCCGAGCAGATGAAAGAGAAGAATGGGGATTAGAGATCAAGTCCTCAGTAGTGGGAGGAGTTTATAGGAGTTTATGGGAGGAGTTTAATATGTTTGCGTTCAACGAAGAAATGAATCAATTATCAGATGTAGTCACGATCATCATACTATTTCATTGTTTTAGGTTAATTATTGCTTGAATTATTAACATGATGTATGTTGTATGTAATCATCCCAGAGGTAACCTCTCCAATTGGCGCCAAAATTTGACAGCTTACGTTACACGATGTCTTCCTCAAAACCCTGGAAATTCTTCCACAGGGGTTGGTTATTCTTCGGACCAAGAGCATGGAGACTCATTCCAATCGATTCAGCGTCCAAAATTTAGTGGAAAATGATACCACACGCGATTGGGTATCAGAAATCCCGAAAACCCATTTTTGAAATGGGTAGATAGACAACCATTATTACCCATAATCTCTTCTGATGGGCGTCAATCGTTCCGGGACCCATCTCATTTGATTCAACGTCCAAAATCCCGTGGAAAATGCTACCCAACACGCCTGGGTCGCCAAAAATCTTGAGAATTCATAGAACAACCAACCAAAACGGGAGGTTTTTTGAAACAAAAAGAATCTTCAATGTAATATTCTTGTAGGCAGGTAATGGGCAAATTTATTTTTAATACAGTGGGTAATCTAATCAAGCGTTCCGACCTTGGTTTTGGAGTAAGAGAGAAATAATTCTTCATTTTGATGGAGTTTAGCACACAGGTGGTGAAACTCTCCTATGTTGCCACTTAGACGATATATTTAGTGAACTGTCTTCCTCTTACTTCTATTTATGTTCATTGAAATTTCGATGGAGTAGAATCGGAGAGTAGAGAAAACTTTGAAATGTCAGGAGGCATCTTTCAAATAAAGTCGGACTGAGGTTTAAAGCGACTAGACAACACGACGCTTTGTCAAAAAATGGACCCCGAGATGGATTAATGGATTTGCTAGATTTACAACGTAGTTAATTGAACACAGGAAAAATTCATGACAGCGATATATACGTAACATGGACGATTCTGAACAAAGGCAAACATTTCCCAGAAACGCCCGGCTCAAGCCGAGTTCTTCTTCTTGCTTTTTACGTTCGTCACAGCGGACACTAGGGATGGGACATCGAAAGCAAAACATCGATATTGACGTCGATATTTATGAAGAGCATCGATGCCGATGTTATTTCGAATGTGTGTTTTCGAGATTTCTGGAACCTAGGCGTGTGGGGTATCATTTTCCACTAAATTTCGGACGCTGAATCCAATTAAATGAATCCTGGAACGATTGGTGCCCATTTCGACGACCACTGAGGTTATGCATCCTAGGTCATTTTTCTCCAACATGGATGGAGAGTCCAATGTGTTTTTCACCCCAATGCAAGGAAATGAGCCACAATTATAAGGAGAGCTCACCCCACGGGTTGTGCCTCTCCCCCCCCCCTGCAAGCAGTGGGGATACAGTCTTGACAGACTGGAATGATTGTCCCTTCATTCAGCAGGGCTTGGATAGGGAGTAGTAAACTACTCCCCCCAAGTACCGACTTGCTGCAGTTCGTGCATTCTAGCTTGCACTACCACTTCAGCAGAGTGGTTCCCGAGTGTTGCATCTCAACTCCCAGAGCCGGTCTGTATTGGTACATCCTACACGGATGTGAGCAGCACAGGCCTACCCGTTATAGGCACCTTCATTGGGTGAAGCCCTCTGTCCAGGGTATGCCTCAACCACGACCCCCGCGAACGGTCCATTATTTCGGACCGTAGTTTCCTAAACGTGGATGGAGAGTTGGTCAGGTGTAACACTGAAAACTTCCGGCAACACTTCAAATCTGAAGTGTCATATCGAAAAGGTTCACCCTAAGCTGATTCAGAGCAGGGAATATCCTTACCTAAGAACGCAACCGTCTTGCGGACAACATGGAAAAGCTACTGCTTTTACATTCGTTCGAGGAGGGTGGTTTTTTTAAATGTTTCATAATTATATATTTTGTCATTGTGAATGAATCATTTTTCTTTTGTCTTAATGATTTTAGTATCCTTAAAGAAGCTGGTGAACTGGGAATTTATTCAACATTCTTTCCGCAATAAGTCAAAATTATATTAAGCCGATGTTATCGAATCTCGACGGCAAAACATCGATGTTTCGATACCATCGATGTCCATCCCTAGCGGTCATAATATTGGCGACTCGCGCGGATCGTCTTGTTTTCTCGCTCGCTCTCTTTTTCCACGAAAGACATAGCCCATAAAAGGACTATAATACCTAAAAGACTTGAGGCTATAGTAGGAAGCCGAGGTAGTAACACGATTGCGAAAACTGGTAAAGTCATCCATTTCATGTTATTGTCACAGCATGAGAAATTGTGGTAGTAACACGATTGTAAAATGCTCATGGATTTTTGGTTGGTTTATGCAAAAATTCAATCTCTCCAATTCGGCCCAATTTGGTGGTGGAAAAGTTTCTGAAAATCTGAAATTTGGGTCAGGGACCTGTTTTTGGCTCTAGTTGGTCCTCAAAACGTTCCAATCTGATCGGGCTGACCAATTGGGGGTAGGGGTAGGGGTCAAAATGTGTGTTTTGGAGAATGGGTTTTCGAGATCTCTGGTACCTAGGCGTGTGGGGTATCATTTTCCTCTAAATTTTGAACCCTGAATCGAATGGAATTGGTCCGGGACCCGCCACACCCACTGTTTTCCCCATTTGAAGAAATGAATTTCCATGCATCTGGTCCGAGGTTAAATTAGTCTCCATGCACCTGGTTTTTTTTTTTTTTTTTTTTTTTTTGGTTTCCCTATTGCTGTAACAAAATGGATTCCCACCTGGGGTGAATGCCAAGATTGGACCAAATTTGGAGAAAGTTTCGGTAAAAATATGTGTTCGGCCCCAGGCCTTCCTATAAGATTGAAAGATGCCAAGGAGCAGCCAGTTCAAATTACCCGCCCTTTTGGGTCGACCAGGGTAGGTCACGACATCAGCGCTCGCTCGTTCTGTGAACTAAAGAGGTAACCCGCCGTCAAGGAAACCTCTCAATTTCACTGTGGTTCTGTTCTCCAAATTGAAATTGATGACAACGAATCACTAAAAACTTAACATGAATTCCTAGGCCAAATGTATCCCCTATGTTACTTTAAAATCAACACATTTACCACCTCATAGCTTCAGTACATGGCCACTTTAGAATACTCACCTCAGCCCTGAGTTTTTTAATTTCCGAAGCGAGCTCTTCACATTGCTGCGTGTACTGCCATTTCGCTGTCTTCTCACTTTCAACGATTTGTAGCAAATGGAGGTGTTTTTGCTCCAACTCTTCCTTTTGAAGCAGCAATTTGTTGAAACTAGGAAATATGCAAATAGGGTAAACAACTCAACAGGGTACTACATTACTTACAGTAAATATTCATGAATATGTGTAAAAATGTAATGTAAATATTTTCAAATAAATTCATATTTAAACAAAAAATAAAAGCAGGTCAAAATTGAACATAAATGAGGGGAGGAATGTGCTGCCGTAACTGGTAGCGAAGGTTGGATATTATACAGGATATTCTCAGAAGAAACATGACGGCATGAATAACATTTCAAAAATGGAGTTGCTCTTCCAAGCACATAAAAGATACACTTGTCGACATATCAAAAAATGAATCATGCTTGATTTTGCGCACCTATGTACATTTATAGTGCACACTTCGTAAATCTTCTATATAATTATATTAAAGAAATAGGTGTATATATTTTGTATAATCATAGAATAGGCACCATTTGGAGAATCACCTTACAATTCCGGCCGCTAGGGGCGCTAATAGACGACAAGATGGCGCCCTTCAAGATGGCGACAGGGAGCCTCCTCTGGCTCAGTTTTGATTCGCGCTCTAGCGGTGAAAATTGTAATGTGATTTTCTGAAAGGTACCTAATCTAAGATTAGACGAAATATAATTATATCACGATACAATATGTATTTTTTCGCAAGAAAGGAGTAAGTAAAGATGAGGAAAGTTCCATTTCTTGAAGAAGGCTCTTTTCTCATAATTGATGAAATGAAGACGCCTGACACCCTTTTCAAAACAGCCATCAGGGAAATGCAATCATACTAACTGGGAAAAATAGATGAACAGTCAGAGTGGGTAGAAGAACGAATGGGAAAAGAGAAAATAAGCCCTTACCTTCCTTCTCTGATTGCTTCTATCCAAGCCTTGCAATCGCTCTCAGTGCCCGCTTTCAGTTCGTATTGCCTCTGGTTTTCACGTCGGTACGAAATGGCAAAACAGTGCTGCAAATGGTAATGACTTCATTACAGGACGTGGTCACGTCAAAAGGTTGTTATCGGTAAAAGCGAAAAAAAAACGTGGGATTTGGATTAAAGAGACTTTTTTACGAGAAAAATACGCTCGTTTTGGTTGGTTATTCCTTGGATGATCAACCTATGTTTTCATGCAAAATGTAAATTTCTCTCGATTCGGCCCAAAAATTGTTTCTGGGTGTTTCAAGGTGTCTAGATCAAAATAAGCATATGTCCGTCCGCAGTCCTGGCCAAATTTGGTAGTAGAAAATTTACTAAAAATCAAAAATTGTGGTCAGGGACCTGTTTTTTTAGCTGTTGTTGGTCTTCAAAACTTTTCAGCCCGATTGGACCGAATTTGGGCGGGGTAGGGGTGAAAAATGTGTTTTTTGAAAAATGGATTTTCGAAATATTTGGCGATTTAGGCGTGTGGGGTATTGTTTTCGACTAAATTTTGGACGCTGAATCCGATAAAACGGGTGTGTTTCAAGGTGTCTAGATCAAAAACTCTGCAGATTCTTTCATAGGGGTTGGTTATTCCTCGGACAAGGCGCATGGAGACTAATTTAAGTTTATTCAGCGTCCATAACCTCTTCCGGTGGGTGCTAATCGTTCCAGGACAAGTTTTATTGAATTCAGCGTCCAAAATTTAGTGGAAAATGATACCCCACACGCCTAGGTACCAGAAATCTCATATCCACACATTCAATATGACTACCCAAATGACTGATTGATGATTAAATGACACCCATTTTGCCCCTTTATCTCTTAGGGTGGACGCCAATCGTCCCAAGACCCGTCTCATTGGATTCAGCGTCCAAAATTTAGTCGAAAATGATACACCACACGCCTTGATCGCCAAAAATATCGAAAATTCATTTTTCGAGAAAAATATTTATGGCCGAATTAGAAAATGTGTTTTTTGAGAAATTGATTTTCAAAATTTCTGGTACCTAGACGTATAGGGTATCTTTTTCCACTAAATTTTGGTCTCAGAACCGATTGGATTGAGTCCGGGACACTCCACACTAAGTGTTCTCCCCATTTTTCCCATGCTCCTGGTCCACGGATTAACCAACCCCTATGAAAGAATCTTCAGAATTTTTGATCAATACATAATGATGTTATTCAATGAATAATAAACTACAAACGCTGCAAATTACCCACAACGGATTATTATTCCTTGGAGCATGGGAAAACAGTGAGATGAGAATCATTCTAATCAATTCAGCGTCCAAAATTTAGTGGAAAATGATACTCCACACGCCTAGTTTTCAAAAAGTCCCAAAAATCGAGTTCCAAAAAACAAATCTTTACCCATACCCTCCCCAAATTTGGGCCGAATGGGTTGAAATGTTCCAGAGGGGCTGACCTCTGGCATAATTACGTGGGTTTTCATAATTAACCATGGCGTAAATAATTATAACTCAAATGAGATTTGAGCAGGGTTCACAACTGCCGTTAGAAATGTTTGGTCAGTTACTATTGAAATCGATTTTAGGGTGAGCCACCTTCTGTACATCTGTAACTACGCCGGTTCTGTACTAATGTAAGGTCACAACCGTAAGAATTAAATTGCAATTGAATTGGTTAAAGACACTGCGGCGGAGGGCGGAGCGTCCGAGAAAGGCAGAGCCGGACGAAGTTCAAGGCTGACCCCCGTGTGAAGGTACGCCCAGGGATGCGACGGATGATGTGACCTACATAACTTGACCTTTTAACCTCCTCTTTGAACGTTCGCCGCCGTCCATTCCTTCGTACCAGTTCCCCTTCCGAACCGTTACAGCCCTTACAACCGTTACTGGACTCCTTGAGACGACTTAACACGTTATTCATTGTTAATTATTGTTTGATTCAAAATGAAAATGCGATCATGTGAGGGGGGGGGGGGGGGTCAATTCACCACCTGAAGAATAATTATTATTCTATTCCGTATTTCGAAACATTGACAAAAGAAAAAACTCAAACATCCAGATGCTTTCAAGATTTGCAGCATCGTAATGCACAACCAATCATTGAAACAATAACTTGGTGTACATTATGGTCTTTAACAAATGCATTTTCTTCAGAATTTGTTGTTTAAGAAAACCATATTTTACTAATGAAGGACACATTTAACGAATTTCACGTGTACTTTAATCGAATAATCCACAAACCATCATAAAAAGCTGCAAATTTATTCACAGAGATTGATTATTCCTCAGACCATGAGCAGGGAGACTCATCTCAATCGATTTAGTGTCCAAAAATTATTGGGGAACAATACCCCATACGCCTCAATTTTCAAAAATATCGAAAATGGGGAAAACCGTGGGTATGACGGGTCCTGGACTCATTCCGATCGATTCAGCGTCCAAAATTTAGTGGAAAATGATACTCTTTACGCCTAGGTACCAGAAATCTCGAATACACACATTCGAAATAGGTGAATAGATACCTATTTTGACTCATAACCTCATCCGGTGGGCGTCAATCGTTCTGGGACCCATCCCATTGGACTCAGCGTCCAAAATTTAGCCAAAAATTATACCCCACACGCCTAGGTTGCCAATAATCTCAAAAATCCAATTTTTGAAATACACATTTTGACCCCTTACCCCTCCATCTCAAATTTGGCCAGATCGGGGTGACAAGTTTCGAGGACCAACTAAAGCCAAAAACGGGTCTCTGACTCGGATATCAGATTTTTAGAAAATTGTCTGCTACCATCAGCGTGGACGGCGTACGGAAATTTGCTTTTTTAAATTTAGACACGCTCAGAAAAAAAATGTGGGCCGAATCAGAGAGATTGACAACCAAAACTAGCTAAATAAAAATAATTAGACGAACAGTGGTTTTCCGATTTTTAGAATTTTTGAGCATTGTGAGGAAACTATTAGACGTAGAGACGTCGTTTTGTGCTTAAATTAAAACTAATTACATTTCCTACAACATTTACCTATACGTTTTTACCCGTAAAATGAGTATTTTCACCGATTTTGGGGTCAAATGGCCAAATTTTAATATTTCCCTTAGTGGAAAATTTTTTTTTTTTTTTTTGGAAGACTGTACCTTAGTAACTATTAAACCTACGGAGCTGGTTGTGGTTTCAAATTATAGAAAAATTTGTTTTCTTTAAAAAGGTATATAACATGTTTTATGAAAAAACGTATAGTTTAGAAGGTGTAGTAAAAATAACGAAACCAGTGCTGGAATTTCGCGGTTTTTCAAGTGCTATGAAATTAGCACAGGTATTTCGAAGCTCCAAACTTGGATACACACTAATTGAAGTGTACTTAACAATATAATAAAAAATATAGGTCGATTATTCAAGGAATAACCAATCAAAAGTAGAACTAGATGTTCAATTGCAATTTTATTGCGATTTCTGGCGTACAATTATTTGACTTGTCTACAGTGGAGTTCACTACATAAGAAATCTTTTGAGATTTTTTAGTTGATTTTGGGAAAACGGTGATTTTGAAGTGTTTCGGACTCATTCCAATCGATTCAGCGTTCAAAATTTAGTGGAAAATGATACCCGACATGGCTAGTTTCCAAAAAGTTCTTAGTTATAACTGGTTTTTCACTGTTTCAATATCAACCGTTCGTTATTCCTCCAAAGTTTTTCATTTGCTCTGTCGATCACATTTATCGAATTTTTTTCGTCTATGCCGGGATACTTGACGTCATTCTCTTGTGATGATTAAAACGTTTTCAAGGAGCCTTCAAAACCGACTCCATGGACTACTGATCGGTCTTGTGAGAGGCTGGTTTTGCCTCATTTCTGCCCGATTTCAACTTCCTTGTACAATGTAGGTAATAGGGAAGCCCCTCGGGGTTTTATTGCAGCATTACATCATTATTGACGACCAGTAACTATGTAAACTGCGTTCGTATCCACTAACAACCGATGATAAATGAACATAACCCTGCATGGCAGACAACGCAACATTTGAAATTCCTGTGCTTATCACGCCGTAAAACGGGCATACTGGCTCGATGGCCCGGTAAATTGATTTCATGACTCCTGGAGAGTCAATTAACCCATCGAATCGCTCGTTCTATCATAACCATAGTCACTCAAACGTCACACGTCTCATTTCAGCCAGTGATACCAGTTTAATTAAGAAGAAGAGCAGCTTGAGAAAATTATTGAGTTGGTTTACTTTCAAGAAAAAATTATTGAAGGATGACGAAAGGAGGAAGAAGAAGTTTGGTTTTCATACAATATTAGCCAAGGTTTTGTCAGTTGCTCGAAAAAAAAGCGCATCTCAGCCGACATTTTTTTGCGTGCCGTCTTTATACCTTTACGAAAAGTTTCCTCGTAGTTTTTCAACAGTTCGTAGCTGCCAAAAACGAACCTTTTCAGACTGCCATGTGAACTATAAGGCAACTTATGAAGTAAACTCGTCGAGGAGATTTGAAGCCAGCGACGGATACCGGTTGGTATTTGACGGGGATCAGTGCAATTTGAACGATTTTTTCATTCGATGCGCAGCGAGAGATGTGAAGAAATGTAACTCACCTGAGGATTTTTGTAGGATGTCTGATTATAAAAAGAAATTGGGTCGAGTGTCAACCAGACGGCGATGTAACAGGCAAGCCAAATGGTGTGAGCCATCTTCAGCGAGAGAGTCAGAGCAGGAAGAGCCAAAGTGGAATAGAGGTGATTCTTGGGCGACAGAAGAGGAAAAAGACCCAAGAAAGAGCAGAGTTTTTAGCCGGGAAAAGAGAAGAGCAGTGAATGAGCGAGTTTTTTCGCCAAACATCACAATTGCCACAGAGAAGAGGCCAAATCACAGAGAAGGGAGGATAGACAGTGATGAAACATACAACGAGAAACTTACTGACGTGGATCCTCTATCATCATCTACTAACTATTCGGTGATTTACCCGGAGAAACAAAATTGTTCTTCGGAACGACCAAGCCGATATAAGAGCCAAAATGACACCAACGCCATATATTCACGACTCGATTTCCTCGCTTTTTACCCAAAAGGGATCCTCAACAAAGTACGGCCAACTTGTGATTGGAGACATTGCTGAAGATGTAGGGAAGTCAAGTTGCGAATGGAAAAACACAACGAACAGGACAAACATCGCCAGAGCAGCTAAAGTGGAAATTGGACATTTTAAGGAGCTCAAAGCATTCTTGCAAACTCATCGCATCACTAACGGGAAACTCCAATTCAAGGAAAGACTCGCTCTGGAGTGGGTCGAGAGTAAAGGTGGTTCCAAAATACTTCCAGAAGTTCTCGCCTTCCAGGACAACGCGTTTTTCTCTTCGTCCATTCCTCGTGTCAACAAGTCACCTGCAGCACTTTTCGTCCCTCATTTCCCGTCAAATCGGAAATTCATTTACGAAAAACCTCTGGTAAAAGAATCTGAAAATTGGAACCACGACGGTCAATTCAACGCCACCATTTTGAATTTTTCCCAAGAGTCCTTAGCTCCAGATTCACTATTTGTGGCTTCCAAAGAAAACAAGTCACCAGCGGCGGTGAACTTAAAGTCCAACTTGTGGACTAAGAAGGCGCCTTTTGAGAAAAATTTGTACTCAAGTGCCGAAGAGCCAACCTGCGACAAGATTCTGCTTACGAATTTCAAGACATTGGATTAAGCATTGGCACGTTGCAGGAGGGCTGAGCGCTGAAGAAAGCATGTGCAATATGGTTCATTCTGCAGCGATGGCCATAAATGACGCTTTTGGCCACGATTCGCAAATAATTCCGAATTGCAATGATAAAGTTCGTGAACTACTTCTTGCATGATGCGGCAGATGACTATACTTGTAATTCAGTGCAGAAATCGCCAATATTTCGATGTCTCTCTTCGTTTGCTAATAGAACGATGGATCCATGCAACCGTGCGCTCCATGTAAGGATGTGGTAATCAAAAGTGAAATGAAAAAGAAGTGTATTCCTCCAAATGGCGTGTACAGTATGCATAAAGAAAGAAAATTCACTATTTTTAAGGAATAAATGGACATCGACCTGGAACTACCCCATATCAGAGACATACAATACTTATTGATATGAGTACAATATCGAATATCACTCAATACCAAATGTACGATACCACAGATTTGAGTATAAGTACTGGTATCGCAAAAATTACTCATATGAAATGATTTTCAACAGATGGGAATCGTTTCTGTGTTTTTGTTCAGATTTTGGTTGGTGATTCCATGATAACCAACCTATATTTTCATGGAAAAAGCCAATCTCTCCGATTCGGACCAAAATTCTGTCTGGGCGTTTCAAAGTGTCCAGATTAAACGCTGCAAATTCTTTCACAGGGATTGGACACCTTAAAACGTCCAGGAAAAAATGTTGGGTCGTATCAGAGAGATTGGTTTTTTGCATGGAAACGTTGGTTGATTATTCAAGGAATAACCAGCAATAACCACTAAATTTTGGACGCTGAATCGATTGGGATGATTCTATGCTCCTGGTCCAAGGAATAACCAACCCCTGTGAATGAATTTGCAGCATTTTTTGTATGGTTTTCTGTACTATTCTCAAGAGGTTTAATACCGTGGAGAAAAGGCCTCCCCATGGCAGTATGGCAAGCTTTGCACCAAAGATTCGCACAGTAGTATGAACGATTATGGATTCAAACAGGTGGCAAAGAAGAGGTGGCACATCCTACTGAATCTCCTGGCTAGCAATGAAACATGTGCCACCTACCTAAGGTCCTCATCTATACCTAGTACATACCTCATAGTACCTTGCCAAGGCCAATCTCTCTATCTTAGGGCAAACACGAATCATTGCGAACAAGTGGCAACTGGATTTTAATCACCTGTTCCTTTAGGGGATTTGGAAAACACAAGGTATTAGGTTTTACTCACATTTAAACTCAAGTTATTCGCAGACATCCAGCCAAATATCAATCTCATATCATGGTTAGCATGAGTAAACTGGTCGTTATAATAATCGGAGGTACACAAGATTACAGTGTGATCAGCAAACAGGTGAATCCTTCCTTTAAGAGGAATATCCCCGAATCTATTTATAAATTACAGGGGTTGGTTATTCCCCGGAAAAGACTCATTTCAATCGATTCAGCGTCCAAAATTTAGTGGAAAACGATACCCCACACGCCTAGATCACCAAAAATCTCGGAAATCCATTTTTCAAAATTCACATTTCAACATTTCTGGAAGTTTTAAGGTGCCTAAATAAGAAAATGTTTGTCCGCCGCTCACGATTTTGGTGGTAGAAAATTTTCTAAAAATCCTAAATTTTAGTCAGGGACCCGTTTTTGGCCCCAGTTGGTCCCAAATTTGGTGGATTTTCGAAAAATGAATTTTCGAGATTTTCAGCGATCTAGGCATGTATTTTTCCCTTAATTTGGGACGCTGAATCGAATGAAGTGAGTCCCCTTACTCCTGGTCCAAGGAATAACCAGCCCCTGGTGAATGAATTTGCAACGTTTTTCTTATTTCCCCCATGCTCCTGCTTCAAAAAATAAGCAACCCTTATAAGACAATTTGCGGTGATTTTCGTCCTTGATGGACGTTACTGAGCAGTCGTTTAGATCGACATCGAGTATCGACACTCTTTTATACATGATTTGGCCTCTTGGAGTGAAGCCTCCTCACTTTCCTTGTTAGGTGCTTGATGCAATGAATATCGTTATACATCGACGCTATTAGGGCCAACAGGTAAGCCGCGCGTGAATTCCCAAGAGGGTGGGACGGCCAAAGGGAAAAGCAGGAGGGTGTTTCTGGGAGTGGGAGCATGTAACCGTACAGCGGAGCGGGGAGACCGAGAGGGTTAAAAAAAGACAGTTACCATGGAAACCTCTGACGTCATCGGATTTCGCTCCTCACCTGAACCACCTTACAACACCCACCCCGTCCTGACTTATCATTCCGGAATTCGGAGATGTGCTCCACATCCCGCATTCCTACCGTACCAAGCTTACTATTATTATTATTGTGTAATTCTTGCCTGTGCACATAACGAGAGGACAGCATATACATTATACATCCAGCCGTAAAAGTTGGAAAGAGAAATCAAAAATTGTTCAAAAATCGAGCCAAAATCTCACGATTGAACGGGTAAAACCAACTTAATGAGAACCAGCATAACAATATTAAGGAGACATTGAAGTAATACAACAATTAATATAAGATGAAACATAATAGTGCCACCATGCTCCTTTAGTATGATTCCGCTGTGTAATTTCCCACATATTCTATTTCAACAACAACCATTTTGAGACCAATTGAATAACTGAGAAAAGGTACAGTTGGACTCATGTTGGCCATGAAACTGTATTTACCTTGTCAATATTGGTGCCAATGAGTCGTACATTGAAAATGATTGAGAAATCATTTGGTTTTTTATTTTATATTGTTCTTAAGTCAGCCCACCCATTTTATGAGAGGATAGGACGAGCATGATGTACTGTAAAACCAGAAATTTCAACGATTGATAATATTGTTGCAAGATTACACTTGCACCAGTCTCCTGGGCAACCAGCATTACAAGGTCAAGGACACATGGAGGGCTAAGGGTCACTCTCAAACATTCGTGCATGGTATCAAATTGGCTGGAACCTTCCTGCTTGCTCGAGACGTTCCCTGGGAGAGTTCCCAGAACCAGGGAAGACTCGAGAAGGGTTTGGCCAAGGGAGCCAGCATAAAAAGGGACTGAGGAAAGCTGCAGAGGCAGTTCATAAATTAGTGCGACAACCGCTACAACCATGTATTGTGCCTTGTGGTTGTAAAGACAGTGTATTTGAGTGAACAATATTGTAATAAATTATTTACAACGAACATAAATTGTTACAATATGATAAGGCAATCCCAGTGCCTTTTGCCTACACACTGTCTGGAGATGGGAAATTGTGAGTGATTGGCAATGTCAACCTTGAAACTGAGCCTCACCAGTGTCAAATTAGGACCTTTATACAGAGTAATCGTGCACCAACACTGCCTCCACGCCCGTCCCTAATACGATAAATAAATAGTGGTCAGGAGACGCGAAATTGTGGGTCCTTGCTATGATCAATCTGCGAGGGACGTAGCCAGATCTAGTAGCAGAGCCTCAAAATTGCTAAATGAACACCATTCTTCAGCGTCCTTGTGCACCAACTCTGCCTCCACACCCCTCCCTAATATGATAAATAAATATTGTCTGGAGACAGGATATTGTGGGTCTATGCCAATGTCAACCTGTGAAGGCTGGATCAAAATCTAGAATTTGTCCACTTTTTGAAGTTGCATAAAACGCTAGATGACTTCTGTGTCTTTGGTTTTGTCCTCTTTCATCAGAAATTTCCCTTTGGAAACTGGACGATTTTGGAACTGAATTTTTCCCTACATTCCACATTTTCTTGGTAATCAGGAGTGAACCCCATTGCGCGCTGTAATTCTTTGTGAATTTTGTCTTTTTTCGTTGAATAGATAGGCTAAAACTTCATTTTAGGTCTTTTTCCCCGGGTTTGGTTCCACCCAAATGTGTCTCTTTGGGGTTTGAACTTCATTAGGATGACACGGTTTTAGCATGTTTTTCTGTGTAGTTTCGACGCTCTTCAATCTCCCATTGGCCTCAAACCGAATGATAATTTGTAGTTGAACGTGCACTTCTGCTCGTAGACCAACATTTTCAACATGATGAAAAAGTCACAAACCAGAATGAATAACATTTGAGGATTGAGATCACGTGAAAGATGACCACTGATGTCAGAAATACACTCGCCCCTGCTGTACGCTGAACTTTAGGCAAACGCTATGGATGTGGCAGGGCTTGCTGAATTTAAAGTTTTCTCATGGGAAATTCACGTTGAAGAAGCAACAGGAACAACAGGCATTCGGAAAAAGCTAGCAGGGAGAATTGTGCCTGGTTGTGCCCTACTGTGGTAAAGGAGTTGAGGAGTAGATTTTTGGTGAAAATTCTGTACATAATCCCCCCTCTCTCCCCACATCTAATAAAATGTTCTCGCCAACATCCAACAAAAGTATCCAAGGAGAAAATATGGCATATTATGTTACCTGTTTTTCCGACAAGTCCTTGTTTTTAGTGGATGCTGAGATGAGTCGTTCGCAGTAGCAGCCTTCCAACATGACGACACCCGAAGGACGGTGGCTGTGCTCGCTGTCATAGTAGAATAACAGATTCTGAAAAGAACGGAAAAAATATTGATCAGACGAATCAAGCCGCATATTATTTCCATATTGGTTCCATTGGGGGGATACTACCCGTATCATTGAGGTGTTCAGAGTAAATAGCTACTTATTTGGAAAAAAAGAGGCATTGCTGCTGAAATGCATACAGGGTGATTAATTAAAGTTATATTTACCATGAGTGCCTGGGAAATCCAGGGTACTCCTGTAGGTCAACAGGAATAAAGGCCAACATGTCCATGTTTTGACTTAATGAAGGTGGATAAATATTTTTGAGTGTCCAGGTGAAAACCAGTGGACTGGACATTGCATTACAAACTTCAAGATCATGCAGGAAATTTGATGCTGAACAAGAAAGTTCCTCTTTAACAATGTCCAATTCCTAACTTTTCAGGCATATTGATTTTCAAGGATATTCCTCAAATTCAGTACTAACTGACGGGAAAAAGACGGGAATTCGTTTTGAGGCTGTCAAGTGAACTTTCTGGTTTTTGCCAGTTAGGTCCCCGTAAAAACGTATTCTACGTTACAATACCCATAAATCCTTGAAAAATCCATTCTACTCCACATCATGTGAAAGCACCATTTGGATCTACTTGAAATTCGCAACTTAATCTCGTTCAATACCACCATAAACTCATGTCAAAGCAGTATCATCCACAAATGATGTACTATGTTGCATACAATTCTTCATGTAGACACCGGTCAATTTCCTGAGAAATGTTCCTTTAAATAAGCTTTACAACGGTACGATTGTTTAATTTTTAGCTCCATCAAAAAGTCGAAAAATTGTATGTAGAATGTGAAAAAGTAAGAGCAAAAGGCTTGATTCCAGGGATAACCAACAAAAAAGTGAACGAAATACGCCGCTTTGCTTCACATTATCATTCATTTTCTTCTGATCCACGTTCAGTAGCGCGTTTTGGATGTTTTTGGTTGGACAATCCTTGAATAACCAACCTATTTTTTCTTGCCATGGTTACGAGAGGGGGGGGGGGGGTATCGATCATCTCCAATTGGCCCTGAAAAGTTTCCAAAATAGGCACAGAAGTCGTCCGCCGGAATTCCAATTGATTCAGCGTCTAACATTTAGTGGAAAATGATAACCCACACGCCTGAATTAACCAATCATAACACTTTCTCCACACCCATACTTTCTCCAAATTTTTGTCCAATCAAGGCATTCAGTGGTGGAAGGAATCCATTTTGTGACAGCAACTTCATAGTATTTCATAATCGTGTTACTACCTCAATTTTTCATAATGCGACAGCAACACGAAACAGATTACTCTACCAAATTTGCAATCATGTTACTACCTTGGCTTCTTATTAGAGATGTATTGTGGCAGTAACATGAAACGGAATACGGTTGAGCTCGCACGATTACATAGATTGACTACTGAGGGAGTAATAAACCAAAACCCAAATGTCTGTCCACCGTAGGACAAGATACGACAAAGGAAGGGCATTGCCGTCCTGACCTTGTACCTAGTCTGAGAAGAATATACGCCCTTTTTCCCTCCCAGACTGCATTATTGCCTTTCCCGTCCCCTTTTTCAGGCATCTGAAAAGGTATGTGTATAGTGATAATATCACAACTATCAAAAGAGCTTTACACAGAACGCAGGCTCTGGCTCTTATAAGACATTTTTCAAGAGTTACACTCTTTCCACTTCCCGTAACCTCTTAGTTCTTTGACGAAAATACTGTTGCGAGATCGCACCTGCACCAGTCTCCTGGGCAGCCAGCATTACAAGGGGGTCACTCTCGAACATTCGTGCGTCAAATTGGCTGGAACCTTCCCATTTGCTGGGAACAAGTTGAGTTCCCAGAACCAGGGAAGACTCGAGAAGGTTCTCAGCCAAGGGAGCGAGCATAAAAGGGACCGAGGACCGCTTTTTTAGGTCCAAATCAAGTCTTGAGCAGAGAGTTGGTATTTTTCTCTTGGTGTTTGGTGTAGGGTGAAGAAACCATCATATCGCTCCATTGAAAATGTGATAAGTATTTATTGACTACTTCTACAAACTGAGCTTTTTTCGCTCCCGTCTTCCTCAACCATGGTTTTTGTTTGAGCAGGGCCTGTAACCTCTGAATGACCTCTGAAACACATGCAAAAGCTAATAATTCAAACCAAAGTCTTCCCCAAACAGCATAATGCTACACTGTCACCTGTGTAGCAAATAACACAGTCTACCCTTGGCTTTCATTGATTTTTCAAAATTAACCTCAAACGTCTTTCTTAAAGAGGGACAAATCATGTAAAATATGATAGTTAGCCATAACGGAGCACTGCTTGGGATAGCATATTGGAGATGTTCTCCAAACTCCCATTGTGTTTGCATTATTTTGTTGGTGAAATTACTGCATCATTTGTAATACATTATGTTCCATCAACTGCAATGTTTGCCAGAATGCAGGTTCACTCAATGCTAAATACCTTCTCCACAATTTGTTGCAATCCTGGTCCAGTGTATCTAGTATTCCTTAGTTGTCCTATGTACGGATTTTCTGTAAACTGATCTGTTCTTGTAGGCATTGCGTCTTTTTGACACTCACTCCCAATTGAATCACTCCCAATGCTAAAGTGTTTATCAGAAGAGCGGTAATGGGTAAGGAAATTTATTAACAGAAACAAAGTACTCATAATGCCGTTAAAGATATGATAGTTGGTTCAGATTGAGCTGACACAGTCAGCAAAAATCAGCAAAGGAAATGATTAGGCAAGAACTAAAAAACACAAGATGTCCAAACTGAACAGCTCACTTGCAGAAGAAAAACTTGTGATTGTGAGGCATATTCTGCATAATCAAAACATTTGTCTTGGAACAGGAAGAGAAACAACATGGCGGTTGGTCGAGACTCAAGACAAAACCAAATGCTGATAGCTGATTGGCTGATACAATGCACTCCACAGTGCTGCTAACAGTGGCTGTCCACCACATTACAAACAGTAGGCTTGTTTTACCTATGAAGTTAACCTGTTTGAATCCACTCTTGGATCCTTCAACAGAATGTCTGTGTGTAGTACAGACAGATGATTCTCTTCACCTAAGGGAGTGGGGGAAGGCCTTTTGAGACTTTGGACTGTTCTAGCACAACACTGCTCAGTAGCAGCCATGCATTCAGGGGACTTGTAGGGAAGGACATTCATATTGACCAAGAAACTACAGGGTTGAAAGTCACACAAGAAGAAAAAATGTATTCATTAAGCATGAGAGGAAGGATTTTACCTGGTAGAGTATGAACCAGCGGAGTTGCCATTTCGTGCTGTCTGATGAGCGCTTGTGAAGGTAGCCGGAGTAGCTGTGGTCGTAATGAGCCCGCTCAGATAACATGATCAGTTGGGAGTCATTGACCCTGACCGTTCTTTGCATCTTCGGGCTTAGCATGGTAGCGACTCACTGCGTCCTCCTGCTCCTCAACGCGACTCAGCTCCTCTCTGCACAATAAAAATAGAAAAATATGATTAGTATAGCATGTCATCAGCATGGTCACAATTATGGCCTGGTACGTGTCTGAATTGAAGGTTTGTACGATGAAACGATGGAACAAATTGTTCAGAAATTAATCAATTTCGTGAATGTAACAATGATTACGGCTTTTAATGGTTTCAAACCGAAAAGGGGATCAAAAACGTAAATTCTCTGGTCAAGCAGTTCATTCAATAATCAGATCACCCGCCATCTTGCTCAAATGAATCAACAGGTGGCACACCAAATGGATTGGGATATCATATCGTTGCATGTCTGGGTGATATAAAACAGCCGAGTTTGTTGACCAATTTTGGCTAGAAACACAATCAACCCCAAGAAAGCAAATTGAAGTAACTGCAGCCTTTGGTTCAACCTGTTACGGGGAATCCTGTTTATATACGTCAATGAGAGTTTGGTAGTGATGTCGTAAATCATCCCCAAAAGTTCAATTCAACCTGGAGTCAGGAGCTATCACTTGCTAACATT
This sequence comes from Cyrtorhinus lividipennis, assembly GCA_019603395.1. Lineage (NCBI taxonomy): Eukaryota > Metazoa > Arthropoda > Insecta > Hemiptera > Miridae > Cyrtorhinus > Cyrtorhinus lividipennis. Next base: position 3,935,128 of record CM034004.1, on the reverse strand, counting down.
GGAAACAGGCAAATATCTCGCGAATGAAAAGTGAACTACCAAATTATTGTGGTTAAAGGGGAGAACTGTTGACAGCAAGACGTCTTGAACGAGCTCTGTGGTTGATGCACAAGACTCGTCCAGCCTTAATGAAATACTGCTAGATGAATGCGAAGGTGACCATGGTTGGTAGAAGATTTGGGTGAAGAAAGTGATGTAACTCCACAAGATGACGTGGGAGAATTTCGAGTACGGAGCAAGACGCTGACAAATTCAATTTTGAAGGGGAGGATGCATTGTCGTACGTATTGGGAAAGGACAAGATAACCAAATGGACCTAAAAGCCAAGCAGATGCCCTAGAATTTTCTGAATGTGAAAGGGAATGAACTAAACGACAGTTTGGAATCAGTGTGGACAGCTCTTGTGTCATACATCTTTTGAAGGATGTCATTCTTGTATCTTCTCTCCATAATGACAGCGCCATCGACAAATCAATTAGGAGGGATAAGAAACCTGAGATGACCACATTCTATAATTCGACTATAGGTTAGGCAAACACAGACGATCAAATGTGCACCAATTGCAATGTTTTCCAAAACAACAAGCGCTGCCGAATGGTCATCTTTTTGGGATCAATACTCTCATCATTATGGCCAATGAGCTGCAGTCTTTATGCAAAGGTCGTTGTAACCCGTCGTTTTCACGTAACGGGCTAGGGATCCAAAAATAGACCTAGGCGAATAATTAGTGGGAGACTAAAGACTTTCACTTACCGTCCGGAATGTCTGCGATGGTCGGTCATGGACGCCAAGTACACCTGAATTTACCAAGCTCTGAGGAATGGGGTTTCGTGATTGAAAAGACAAGGGTTCAATATTGACTTATAATAAACGCAATTGACAGAAATATAAAATACGGAATGTCTCGGCCGAGAAGGATATTGACTATTACGTAATCTAATTATTGAGTAGGCAGAAGTGAAGGGCTGAGGGCCAAATGAATTTACGGGATAGCTGAAGGCTCAGGAATGTTTGATTTAACAGAACGGTAAAATGAAAGTGATTTGTTAGCGTCCTCCCCTAATTCCTTTCTCTTTTCCTAACGCACGACAGACGACATGCTAAATAATGCGGTCACAATCTACAACTCTATGATCAGCTTTCTGGTGACTAAACGTCAAGGGCTTGGGCCAGATTTAGAGATTCGACTTTCGCGTTGCGAGGGTACGAGACAGAGTTATTTCGCCACTTACGTGTACCAACTTCTTCGGATGGAGACAACAGGGTGATGTTCTCTTCGCTGCTCGGCTTCGGTCAGGGGAACGCCGTCCAGGCCGGAGGAGGCGAGGCTCTTTCCGACGGAGGTCCGACGACTGGCGGTGCGTGGGAAACCTGGACTATTGGCCGTCGAATCGGGCGCGAACGGATCAACACTCGGGTCCGACGGGGGATTTTCAGTTCGTATAAGGGCCCACTGTTACGGGAGAGGAATTGGCTGATCTCCCAATTCCCGAGTTCTCACCCTGAAGGAACCACGATACACTTGTTCCCTCAGGTCACTTTCACAACACCGGCTTCACAAGGGGTTGATTTGCTTCGCGTCGGTTGTTCCGCTTCGATGTTCCGCCCCGAAACAGGTTGTTTCGCTGGGGTTGTTCCGCTCCGGTTGTTCCGCCCCGAAACAGGTTGTTCCGCCCCGCCCCTGCCTCGCCTCGTCCTCTCGAGATTATGGCGAGCAGGGGGGGCCAACCTCGTTTCGGGGTTCCCAACTTTCCTTCACTTGAGTTCGTACACGACTGACTGATGTTCCTTTCCCCAGTCCGCTCGTCAAGTCGCCTTCCCCTCCTACTCCTCCCTGGGTGTCTCGCGCCGCCCATCGCCCAACCAATCCGATGAGGTCACGCCTTTCGCCCAGCTGGGTCAGGCGCTTGGAGGGGAGAGGGCCCGATCCGTACCCCGCCGCCGAAGTTTCTTGACGGGGCCCTTGGAATCTGCCGCCCCGTTACATCGTTTCAAGGAAAATTGGCCCATGAGCTCATGTTTCCAGAGCTGAAGAGAAAGAGTTCCAAGAAACATGGAATCCCTGCCAACCTCCAGACACGCCTCAAAAATTACCCTGTGATGAATGTGTTGACGATGGCAACCAATCAGCCCCTTCCCCTCCCAGAATATGATGATGTACCACTTGCACCATAGAGACTGGATCTGGGAGGCTAACAAAACATTACTGCTGCCCCAATGCGAACAATTGTGGTTTTGGAGCTACAGGTACATTCCCAGGGGACATTGAATCTAATGATGATGATGATGTTATTTAAATTGAACTGAACAAACCTCAAACCCGACTTTCTTTCCGCTACCTGCGCTATTCCTGCATCTACCTTATGCAAAATATGTCTAAAGTTTACTCCTCTAATTTGAGGCTCTGGTGCCAGCTGTATTATCTAATGAAATATCAAGAATCAGAGTTAACAACGGTGGTGAATACACTTTGAAACGTTTAAAATTGTTATGGCGAATTGAAGGAAATGCGACTCAAATTTACAATCCCGAGAAACCTTGAGTGAAATCGGATCAGCAAACGATACCATAGGATAAACTCTCAATACGGCCAGATGTTGATAGCTGATTCGCCCCTCGACAAAACCTTTTGGGGAGGTGCGGTACAATCAGTCGTGTGCAATATTAACCGAATCCCTACCTCAGTATTGTACAAAAGGGAAACACCCAGCCAAAAGTGGGAACATCAAATATTCGGGCTTTTGGATGCAAAGCTTTTGCACACATCTCGAGAGAAAATCGGACGATCGCAACAAGCCCATGTATTATGTTACAAATTTTACGACCCTGAACAGGAGCAAACCATCTGATCGTGGATCGTAATTTTTGACGAAACGACACATCCACCACCATTACCATTACGATACTCCAAAAATGCGCTCGACTTGTCTGGAATACCGAAAGAAGAAGAACAAGATCAAATCCTGGAAGAAGACCTAGATTTAGATGAAACTGTGAGACCTTCTTCTGATGAAGAATGTTAGAGACAGACGTCAACCGACCCGATCGTCTATGCTTCTTGGCTCTGCTCCTCAGAGAGCGCCATCGCGTGGCTGGCTTCTGCCATCTGAAGTCCTGACCACGTACGAAGAAGCCACGAAGTTCAAAGAGTGGAATGATGCAATCAAGAAAGACCTGTCAAACGTGGACAACAATAGTATCGGATGGAGAACATAGTATCGACTCAAAATGGGTATTTCGTCAAATGCTCGTTGACAGAAAAATCGTCCTGCAGAAGCCCCTAGAGGAAGAAATCAACCCCCGTCGCTCACTTGATTACTCTTTGTATCCTGTTGTCTCTCGCAGTCAAATTGACTACCTAATACATCAAATAAATTTCGACGCTGCGTTTGCTCAATGAAAGTAAACGATTCATAGATTCAGAGGGTGACAGTACGAACGGTCCCGATAGAGATTAAAGTGAAACCGTCGTGTTGACAATTAGCGCAAAGGGGCCGGTTTCAGTTCAAGGGCAATGCCCGAATGTTCCCATCGATGTTTCTACGAGGTAGTTTGTGATTTGTTTTCGGGCAATATGATGGACAGCGAGGTGGAAAACTGGGTTAAGCATTTGTTTGGCTTCCCCTTGCTGAATCTTGACGAGTTCGGGGAGGCATTATCAAATAGGGTGATTCATGTCCCAACTACGACGGTAATGGAATGATGTGCACACGACTGCTACAACGGAGATTCCTCATTTCATCCCTCCCCTATTTATGGGCCAGCAGGGGCACGGATCCTAAAGAGGTCTGTGCAACGAAATAAGTGGCTGGAAAGCTTGATTGTGAAGTATGGCTGAGGGGACATACCGTTAAGTTCTTATGTTCAACTTGTATCCCTCAGATATCAACCCAACCCCTCAATTTTGGACGCTGAATCCTTCTATATAAGTCCGGGACACTCTACACTCACTGTTTTCCCCATTCCCCCATACTGTGATCTACACGTAATGAAAGGCACACAAAAAACATTGAAACCAACTGGAGATGGTTGACCTCCAATGACCTTGGGCATGATTACAAGGAATGACCAACCAAAAGTGATGCATTGAAAAAGAGCGATACACGAGAGATATGTAAGTTGCATAGACGAAAGGTATACAGAACTACATGCATTTTATTATTTTTTTCAAATATAGCACCATCATTGATGGCACACTTTCTCGAACGAAGGACACTTATTAGGACGCCTAGCAGTCTCTGTTAAGATTTGAATAAGGAGCCAAACCTAGGACCAATATAACAGGACAGGACTAGGACAGAAGGTGAGGTTGTAGTTGTTGTTTGTTGTGCCACCCGAGTAAAATCGTTCTCTGTTGTTGCCATTAAATTAACGTTTTCTTAACGAGTTGCTTTTCATCACTCCCTCTAAATAACTTAAAAGTCTCAGCCATTGAAGACCCGCCTTCTTTCATGTCTCAGCAGTGAAGCCATGGCGCACGGATCCGTCAATTCCTCCATGTTGAGGGCGGCATGAACAGCAGGAAACTACAGCGCACAGCTCAAAAGACTGTGCATTCCATTATGAGGAGCCAAACTACGTCAAGTAAGCCGAGGTTACAGACCTGACATAGCTGAACTCTGGATAAGGTGCTTGTGAGCCGGTCAAGAGTGATGCGGCTATGGATTCCAAACGGCCAAAAGTTCTTTTGATGAAGAGAGAGTGGTTCAGGTTTAGGTATGCAGCTACACACTGTCCTGCCAGAGCGTAGGGATTTCTCGGGGACAAGTTGTACCTAAAGCAACCAGCCATTTGTGCATCCTCCTTCCTAAATTTCCTTTCTATTTTCAGCAAGATGGTCTGCTGATCTTTCAAGTTCTCAGCGGCAGCCACCGCACTAGATCCGCAGTCTAGGCAATCTCTAGTTACCCAGCCTCGTCCACCATCCAAACATGCAGTTGGGAGTTTCAGGTGTGAGAGACCTGGTTCAGTTCGGACCAAGCAGTCTGGTCCATCCAATGCCCAGGAGGGACTTGAAGGATATCAACTGAATCCGCTCAAGTACAGTTGGTGAGTTTCTTTAGGAATAGATCTAATTCGTGAAGCTGGGAGAAGTAATCAGCGACAGACAAACTTGCGATTTCGGGATTCCTCCTGCGGCTGATTTACTTCATCCTCTATTTCAATCAGCTGTTGAATAACAGGTGGTGGGGGAAATGGTGCCATTTGCTGATGACACATCCCTCATTATTTCTGGCGACGACTGGCTAATATCCAGAAAAGGAAGAAGAGGAAGATGCAGAAGTAGAAGGGGGCTTTTGGCTGCAGTAGTTTACCTCAATGAGTTGGGTATGAAGCTAAATTTCGAAGAAACTCTCCTTGTGGCATCGTTTTGATCTTTGTAATTCGAGTAGCCCGACGCTAAGGAAGGTTAACTGCCACGAGTTGAGCTGTTCGGCGCGTGAAGTGCAAGTATATTGCAAGCAAATACCACCCGTTATTTAATAGTCGTAATGAACCAGCGTCTTAGGAGGGCCCTACATGTACCTATATATACCTACATAAATCACAGAGTTGGTCCCAAATCTGAAGACGATCGTCATCCGCAAATGCCAAAGACATAATTTATACAAAAGGTTATGTCCGGTTTCGGTATGAACAAAAAATACTGTTGCTTGACGAAATAAAAAGCAGATGGTAGTAGTAGTATATTAGTTCAGGTAAAGTTGAATATTATTCGTTAGCTGATTGTACTATTGAAAGTCTCTTTTTGAAGAAAATTGTCTATCACACCTCCTCAAATAACCGTTTAAATTTAAATTGTACGGCTAGAAAATGAACGTTATTGAACCATGATCTGTTTGCATTCAAATTGTTATGTACGTACCTGTGTATTTTTATTTTGTTTGAATAATTATTTATTTATTTATATTTAATTCATGTATTTACTATTTGTTTAACATTTATGTATAGCTTATTGATTTATTTTTTATTATGATTGAGTTGTTTTACATTAGAAACTTTTTCATTTGTAGAATTGATCAAGGGTGCCGATGGGTACTAAATATTTTTACAATTGGTACATAGGGATTTAACCATAATTTTTTTTCCCGAGTCTGTAAGATGGAGAAGAATGCCTCCACCTGGTTTTAGTATGTAAATCACAGGGGTTGGTTATTCCTAGGAGCAGCAGCATGGAGACTCATTTGAATCGATTCAGCACCCAAAATTTAGTGGACAATAATACTTCACGCGCCTTGATCGCCGAAAATCTTGAAAATCCATTTTTCGAAATACACATTTTGGACCCTACCTCGTCCAAATTTGGTCCGATCGGGCTGAAAAGTTTTAGGGACCAACTAGACCCAGAAACGGGTCCGCGACCAAAATGTCAGATTTTAGAAATTAGAATAATCAACCTATGTTCTCATGGAAAAGGTAATTTCTCCAATTTGGCCCGAAACGGCCAAATAAATATTTTATAATTATTATATTTATTTATTTTATTTTATATTTTCATACAATTTTTGATATTTTTGGCTATTTAGGCGTGTGGGGTATTGTCTTCCTCTAAATTTTGAACGCTGAATCCAACGAAGTGCTATCCAAAAAAAATCCCCCAAAAAAACCTTAGATTTTTGGTTTTGTTAATCCTTGAATAATCACCCTATGTTTTCATGCAAAAATTGAACCTCTCCGGGGTATCATTTTCGACTAAATTTTGGAATCCAATAAGATGGGTCCCCGAACGATTGGCACACACCGGAAGAGGTTATGAGTCAAAATGGGTATCCATCTACCCATTTCGAAAGTGGGTTTTCGAGATTTCTGGTAACTAGGTGTGTGGGGTATCATTTTCCGCTAAATTTTGGACGCTGAATCCAATTAGTCGGGTCCTGGAACGATTGGCGCCCACCGGAAGAGGTTGTGGACGCTGAATCGATTGAAATGAGCCACCAGGCGCCTGGTCCGGGGGAATAACCAACCCCTGTGAGAGAATTTGCGTACGGCGGACGTACATTTGCTAATTTTGATCTACACCCTTTGAAACGCCCAGAAAATTTTTTTGGGCCGAATCAGAGAGATTGACTTTTTGCATGAAAACATAGATAAATTATTCAAAGAATAACCTACCAAAATGTGCATAAATCGTCGTCAGTCAGCATGTTGCAACTGTATAAGTTAATAAAGTTTGCGCCTTTATTCAAGAAACAATAAATTGTTGCTTTTACCCTATTCATCATTCATCGTAGCTCTATTAAAATTGCAATTTCGCCTTGCAGATTTCATTCAAATTTTCAAATTGCAAGCCGCCCTTTTGGCCCAATAGTCCTTTTGTTGAGAACGACCCATTTCACAACCCGCTAGCGACTTGGGGGGAGTTGGAGGGGTGGTGAAAGACCAAATCGACGTACCCCTCGAGTAAGTCATTCCGGATGGAAATGGGCTTGGTGAGAGAAACCCCTTTGAGTGGCGGACATAAATAAGGGTGCTGGGCGGATGAGGGTGCAGGGGCCCTCTAAAACTTCGGAGATGGAAGTGTATTCATTTATTGTATTTATTTATTCCCCAAACGGTACTGGCTGAATTTTGATAATATGACAAATTTAAGATTATAAAAAGAGGAAAAATGTAAGGGAGTTTATAAAATCAAAAACGTAATATATTAAAACTACAATTATGGCCGCATTGGTTGACCTTTATCTGACTGATGATTACAATTGGGTACTCTGCGGCCTGCTGGAAAAAAAACGTATATAATAAGTATCCCTTCGTCCCCCTAAATCAACCCCGCTGAGTTCAAAAAAGATTCCAATATTCAACATTTTTTAAGACTATCGAGTGATAGTTTTAGAACACCAAAAAACCGCAATTATGATTATCTCTTGTAACTCTCATGAGCTTTTGAGTGTAAGATTTTTCCCTGATCAGTGCAAGTCGGCAAAGTATTTTATCTGCTCCTACGGCCCTTATGAATTCAGAATCACATTACATTCGAACCGTTCGGCGTAAGTTCCTATTTAATACGACTGATTGAATGGTCTCTATCGACCGGAGAACCCGTTAGGGACGGGGAACGGATTCACTTACAACGCAGACTAGAGGGCAAGTATCGTTTTCCAGAGGTTTTACATCGTTCGAGATTTCTCTGGTTTAACGATGGGTGGATGTGAGTTATTCAGAATTTCAAATTATTCGTCAGAGTTTTACAGTTTTTTTTAAACAAAATCTCCATCTTTTGGTTACTGGCTGAATAAAAACACCTTGGTCTCCTTCTTTCTCCTTTGAAAAATCACGATAAATCATTTTCACGACGTTCATTCACCACAGCGCCCCTATAATATAAAATAACAAAAAAAAAAAAAAAAAAAAAAAAACACCAGCGAAAATGGAAAATTCAAGATTCGACTCATGTAGAAAGTAAATTATTTCCCGAAATTGCAGAATAAAATACGGAACGTCCGACCTTGAACCTTTGGCTAATTCAGGCTGTACCTAACGAAGGTTAGTCGAGCAATAAGAACAGTAAAAACTCTTTGCAGAATAAGTGTACAGATTCCCGAAGTGTTGGTCGTCACTTTGCGATGAAGACCCCGATCGATCCGGTCAAAAGGAGTAATGTTGCTCGACTAAAGAACGTTCTTTTAAAGATTGAACTGATTTGAAATTGTTTTCGTACGCCGTTAGTACTGTGACAGTTCTGAAAGCAAGGCTCGTTCATTTTCAATCAAATACTTCAAAATAAGTATCGTGGCATGAGTCGTTCCCTTCAATAAATTTAAATCAGGGTACGAAATGGTTGGGTGCATTTCGGTATTGGGTTTTGAACTTGCTGTTGAATTTTTTTTACTTTTTTTAGAGGTAGGTATGTACCTGAAAAGTGCTAGAAAAAACAGTTTCGCTAGTAGAGTAGAAGAAGGAAATTCGAAAATGCTTCAGTACGTGGAAAATAAATGAAAGTGATTCGGTAAGAAGAATATTTATTCGGGCCATGCGGAGTGATGAGGGGTTTGAGGGTCAGGTTACCTGTTCCAGTCACATCTCTTGTTGCCTGTCTTGGGAGACAGGTCCACTCTGATCTCCAAGCTACCCGACTTTGAACTGTAATGCGCGTAAAAAGCTATCGGTTGCTGTGTACAGGGGGCGCTACAGGTGATGGGTTGCCCCGCGCAGGATCCGAGCACCACCCACCCCTTGTAACTCCATCCAGCCTCCAGCCTCCCGGACGCAACCCCAGAGAGCGTGGCGGCGCCCCTCGGAAAACCCTGGCGGAGCCAGCGCGTGCCGCTCCAATCAATCCACACCCTTCGCTGGAGATTCGTCCTCGAATTCAGCGTTAAGTTATCATATTCAAGCCTGACGCCCATCAGTCTGTTTTACCCCAAAACGCTGCTAACTCATCAACAAAAGCCAACAATTACTCTATGCAATATTATGGGAAAAACCGTGATTTTGAAGTGTCCTGGACTCATCTCAATCGATCCAGCGTCTAACATCATCAATGGAAAATGATACCACATGCCTAATTCCCAAAAAGGTCCAGAAATCTAGTTTAAAAAAATACATTTTCACCCATACCCTCTCCAAATTGAGTCCTATCGGGCTGAATAGTTATAAAGACCAACAAGATCTAAAAGAATGTCCCCGGCCAAAATTTCAGATTTTTAGGAAATTTATCTACTACCGAAAACCGTGTGGACGGCGGACGGACATATTGTCTTTTGGTTATCTCCATTCTAGTCCACTACCTCCAATTTGTCCCTTTTGGTTGGTTATTCCTTGAATAATCAACCTATGTTTTCATGCAAAAGGTCAACCTCTCCGATTCGGCTCAAAATTTTTTTCTGGACGTTTCATGATGTCTAGATCACATAAGGTCAATGTCCGTCCGCCGTACGCCGTCCACGCCGACTTTGGTAGTCGAAATTATTCAAAGAATCTAAATTTTGGTCAGGGGTCCGTTCATGGCTCTAGTTGGTCCTCGAAGTTTTTCAACCCGATCGGACCAAATTTGGGTGGGGTAGGGGTCAAAATGTGAATTTTGAAAAATGAATTTTCGAGATTTATTGCAATCTAGGAGTGTGGGGTATCATTTTCCACTAAATTCTGGACGCTGGATCCAATGTGATGGGTCCCAGAACGATCGGAACCCATTGGAAGAGGTTATGGGTCAAAATGGGTATCTATTACCCATTTTGAATATGTGTTTTCGAGATTTCTGGTACCTAGGCGTGTGGGGTATCATATTCCACAGAACTTTGAACTTTCCCCCATTTTCCCTATGTTGGAGAATTGAGTCTCCATGCGCCTGGTCCAAGGAATAACCAACCCGTGTGTATGAATTCGCAGCCTTTTTTGGTTGGTTATTCCTTGAATAATCAACCTATGTTTTCATGCAAATGGTCAACCTCTCCGATTCGGCTCAAAATTTTTTTCTGGACGTTTCATGATGTCCTGATCAAAAAAGGTCAATGTCCGTCCGCCGTACGCCGTACGCCGTACGCCGTCCGCCGTCCACGCCGTTTTTGGTAGTAGAAAATTTTCTAAAAATCTGAAATTTGGGTCAGGGGTCTGTTACCGGCCTAGGACGGTCCTCCAAGCTTTTCAGCCCAATCGGACCAAATTTGGGCGTGGTAGGGGTCAAAATGTGTTTTTTGAAAAATGGATTTTCGAGATTTTGGGCGATCTAGGCGAGTGGGGTATCATTTTCCACTAAGTTTTGTACGCTGAATCAAATGAAATGGGTCCCAGAACGATCGGCGCCCACTGGAAGAAGTAATGGGTCAAATTGGGTATATATTACCCATTTTGAATATGTGTTTTTGAGATTTCTGGAACCTAGGCGTGTGGGGTATCATTTCCGCTAAATCTTGGAAGCTGAATCCAATGAAGTGGGTCTCAGGACGATTGGCACCCACTGGAAGAAGTAATGGGTCAAACTAATTCTTTTAATTTCTGGAACCTCGTGTTGTATCATTTTTGGATCTGAATCGGGTCTGGGACCTCCGCACCCACTTTTCCCCATTCCCCCCGAGAAAAACCATCCAAGGTGTTATAGATTTGCAGATTTTTTTTTTGGAGTCAGTCTAGTATACCGCAAACACGGTGGAACGCTGTCTGCAAATTCTTCCACCAAGTTTTCTCGAGATGAATTCTATAGTGTAATACGTTGTCTTCTGTCATACCAAATCCACCATTTGTCTGAAACTTTCCATCGAAACTCGACCCAAACTTGATAACGGAATGCAACGTGGTCATACACAGTTGGATAACTTATCGCGTCTGACCACCCCCCTTTTCCACCTAGGTGGCCATTACAAAATTCGTATTCATCTCAGATCACAAGAACGATGACGAACCTTTCCATGGTCCTCAATCTTAGCAGTTCGTGATGCCCTAGAATTGCTTTGAGTCAACTGTTATGACTAATAGATCACACAACCCATCAAATCAATGCTGACAGTTTAAACCACTACCTGAAATACAGCTCTCTAAGGGTTATTTCCAATACTTAACAAGTTTTTCGTCAGTTTTCTCTGAATGTTTCGACGACAATTTCATATTTCGTGATTTTATAGGATGCTGAACTTAACACTGCTCATTTTAATCATATTTTTCTGCGTTACAAGTATTTTCTACCCCACAAGTGGGGCGGTGCTTTCGCCTTATCTATTGAACTTCTTTGAAAAAAGACACGTTACTTCAGTTCAGGCATTTTTATGTGACTTTTCAGGTAGTACTATCACATCAAACTACGATTTCAAGTTACTACGAGTTACTGCACGTTACTGATTGATTTAAATACGCATTCCAACTTGCAATTTTGGTGGTTCAGGCAATCCTCATTCTTTCATGTGGCCACACATTGCATGTAATTTATTATTATACAGTAGTTCTACTGAAATATACTAGATATTCGCATACACTTGCATAGCTATATGGTTCGGTGAACAATCTAAATCTATAATTTTTCAATTCAGTACATAAGCGAATATGTATCCTCAGCCTTCAGTTGTGAAAATTTCTCACTATGCTCCACTGTGGAACCAAACACTCTAAATAATACTAGCAGAAACTCAATGAAATTGCATCTGGTCAATAGCTTTTTGATTGAAGTGGGTCCATTGACTCACCAACCACTCCCAAGAACCATAAAAATACCAAGAAGAGGGACACAGATGGATCAGGAGGTGGATCCAACAGCATTCCTACAATTGTAAAAGCAACCCTCAACTAATAGGGTGTTATCGCGCTTTTAGTTGTTTATTCCTTGAAAAATCAACCTATGTTTTAATCCAAAAATCGGATCGGACCAAATTAGGGAGGGATAGGGGTCAAAATGTGAATTTCGAAAAATGGATTTTCGAGATTTGCCAGAACGATTGGCACCCTCCGAACCCAACCCGTGAGTAAGAATTTGCAGATTTTTACTCTTGACCATCATGATGGCTCCTTGTGAGGCGATTTTGACGGCACAATCCCTTCAAGAACGAAGCGAAAATTGGTGTTATCCGTTCGAGGAGATGTTATTGATCACTTTATTTTTGCAAATTACAATCGTACTTATACGTTGATTGGCTGACTACTCGTGCACCAATCGATGCCTCATCAATCTCCACAGTCGAAGGTAATAATCGATTGAACACTATCTTTCCCCGCCGTCGTTCAGTCTTTCAGCCATGCTGGATGTTCTATAACTCTTGAGGAACGCTGTTTGTGATTTGGTCTTGCTTTAAAATCTTGCTACCAACTTCCAAATCCTTGTGGGCCTGATTTCGGGTGTATATTTATTTAATTTGTGGTCTCTGTTTTGAGCTTCTATCAGCAGCTTGAACCTTTTGGAGATTTTGAAATCCTGAGCCAGCAGACACGTTATCACCTTGAAACGGGATGCACTCCTTGTTAATCAGCTCCATCGCAGCGCCACATTCAATTCCCAAAATCGAGGGTAATAATCGATTACACACCACAGGACTGATGTTACAAAGCGTCCAGCAATCTGGGAGTGCACCGGCTATTGTCGAGGCATTACAGAGAGCGGTCAATGATTCAATCAGGCCAAGAGCACATTAAAGCACGACGACTGGTGGATTACGATTAGGACCAATCCTTTTAGAAGCGTCCAAATAGATCAGTGTGGTAGGAAATCTGCTCCGAACGCAAGGAGCCACGTGAGATACAATCTAAATGAGAGGTGTAGAATAGGGAGTCAATTGGGTGAGATTCCACAGAGAATGTAAAATAGGAGGCGAATACATTTGAGATGGCTTGTGGGCTACAGGTGGAGGTAGAACAGAGATGCATAATACGAGGATGATACGAGATATCGTTCAAAGTTGATCGAATCAGTCGCGCCAAAATGCAAATATTTATAGAAAGAAAAATGTAAACACGTAGGTACTCTCAGTGGCCGCATATGTGGGGGCCAAGAGGAATGCCAGCATGGATAAAATTTATGAAATGTATTTTGAACCAACATAATTTGATAAACCTCTTGTTTTTCATATTTCAGAGGGAAAGCTAATTTTCAGGATAACGAACAACCAACAGCAGGCTAAATTTTTGATCAATGTGAAGATAGGCAGAGTACCAAAGGACCTTCTGGGGTCGTTGGCTTTACAACAGCACAGGATTGGGATCCTCGTTGACATGAGCTGCCAAAATTCGTGGTATTTTCTCCAGAAGGTAAAGTGACAGGTTGTAAACTGAACTGAGCGTGTACTGAACGTGAACTCCCCACGCATTTTGTTGAATTTGGAAATTAATTATGTAAGAAGTAAAACTTGAAAGTAAAAAGCACACTATTTACTGCAAAAGCAGAAAATCAATAGACCAGAAGAATTGGATAGGTGATCTCACCACTGCCTACAGTCTACAGAAGATGGCAGTGTAACCTAAACAGATACCAAGAGAAGGTATCCACTAATAGTTATTGAAAAGTCCGATAGGAGCGTAAATGCAGTATAAGGATTTCCCTCCCTAGAGGACCATAAGTCCTCTAACATTATTTTGTATTTGATACTCACAAAAGGACACAAGTGAATTTCACTTATTCAGCCTAAAGTTAGGAAATTTATCTTCTTTTAGTATATTGTAGGAATGAGGCACTACGGCGAACATTCGATCTGAAGGCCCAGATCTGCTAGTTGTCGAATATAAAACGTTAACGATAACTGTTAACAATTTGAGGTGAGTAAGATAGTTCCTAATGTGAACAGAGAGGATATAAATTAATGAAACTAATTGCTCTGAGGCTGGAATTCAGAGTCCCTACTTGGTTGAATGTCTTGAGTGATCGTGCGAGGCAGCCACAGGCACTTCAGCTATTCATAGACGACGTGCCCAGTGTTGCCAATTATTACTCAAGTTAAGATCATTTTGTTCGGAAGATTAAGATCGTTTTGTAGATTCGGCCAAAAAAATTTTCTGGGCATTTCAATGTGTCTAAATCAAAAAGAGTCAAATGTCCGTCCGCCGTCCGCGCCGTTTTCGGTAGTAGAAAAATTTCTAAAAATCTGACATTTTGGCCAGGGACCCGTTTCCGGCTTTAGTTGATCCTCAAAACATTTCAGCCCGATCAGACCAAAGTTGGGCGGGGTGGGGGTCAATGTATTTCAAATAATGAATTTTTGGCGATTTAGACGTGTTTGGTACCGTTTTCTACTGAATTTTGGACGCTGAATTCAATAAAATGGGTCTGAGAAAGATTGGCGCCCACCGGAAGAGGTTATGGGTCAAAATGGGTTTTCTATCTCCCTACCCATTTTGAATAGGTACGCGTTTTCAAGATTTCCGGTACCTAGGCATGTGGGGTATCATTTTCCACTAAATTTCGGACGCTGAATCAAATAAAATGGGTCCCGGGATGATTGGTGCCCTCTGGATGAGGTTATGGGTCAAAATTGGTACCTATCTACCCATTTAGAATGTGTGTTTTCGAGATTTCTGGTACCTAGGCGAGTGGGGTATCATTTTCCACTAAATTTTGGACCCTGAATCGATTGGAATGAGTCCGGGACTCGCCACACCCACTTTTTCTCCCATTTCCCTCGTTGAAGAAATGAGTCTCCATGCCCCTGGTCCGAGGAAAAACCAACCCCTGTGAAAGAATTTGCAGCGTTTTTCATTCATATCCCAACTTTGGACTGAATTAGTGAATACCAGTACTCAATTATTGGCCACGTTAAGGGGCCCATCAGAAGAGAAATTCGACGCTCTTTCCAACAATGTACTCAGATTGTACATTATCTTGTAAATTAAAGTAGTTATGGCTGTTTTAGTGACGCCAGGCCGGAAAACACAAATGAGAATCTTAACTCGGAAGACACTTTGTCTTGCAAATGAGTTGTAAAATTGAACCTTGTAGGCTGTCAACTTTTAATATAAACTCCCTGTTATAATAACCTACCAGAAATTTGCATCAATTTGTGCAGGCGTCAAAGGAGCAACTGTTTAACACGAGCTACGTATTCGCGTTGAAACTTGAAGAAGCCGCTTTACCGCTGTCGGAATTTGTGCGGGTTCAATTTGACAGCGATATGACGCTAATTGTAGGGTCTCAGTTGTACGATGTATATCAAACAACATCTATCAAGCCCCCGGTTTTGACTCCGTGTGGTACAGCCAACACAACGAATTTCACGTATACAAAACCGCAGAGGTGGAATTTGGACGGCATCACCATCAACGCAACTACAGTAGTAGGTCATTTTGCTTGATATGAAAATCTAATATTGCCAACTTTCAGCGGATCATCTTCAATTACCTACCATGATAAATTATTGTTAACTCAGTGTACCTACTCCTTATTTTTAGATCAAGGATTACAAATGGGGTGATGGCGGCCTTCAAAGATTTATCGACCCTAGCTATCATCCAGAAATTGACGCTTTGTCAAGGTTTGCCCTGGTAGCACAACAGTACGTGGAGTACTTGTGCAACTTCAAGTAAGTTCTTTCTCTTTACTTTCATTCGTATATTCAAATGTCGATTTATATTCAAGTGGAAAATGTATAATATGGCGTAACCTTTAGATTAATATGGTAATGTGATTACATTAGAGGAAGGGTCAGTCGTACCTAACATGTTCAATGCAGTGGGCTAGGACGGTATCGACGTGAGAATTGATTGATTCAATTGACCTGGGAATAGTAGGGCTGCAACGCTCTCTCGTCCTAGGAAATGCAATTGTTACATTTACTTGCCTCAACAGCCATCAGAATAAAAGCGCAAAAATACTTTGATGATTATTCTTCTTTCAATAGACTTATAGGGATGAATAGATATCATGCACAATTTCATTCTATTTACCCCTCCCTTGATTATTATCATCCTTTTATGTACATTAATTGTTTTTAGTTTGAGATCGCTAATTATTCAGAACATCCTGTCTTACAGTAAATAATGCATTGTTCATGCGAGAAACTAGCAAAAGTGATCTTGTGGTGAACCATGGACATCTTGGACCATAACCAGTTGATCTTGGAATTTCAAATTTCTGTATTTTAAATAGTTGAGTCTTACAGTGAGTCAGACCATCCACCGAGTCACTGATATGACGGTAATAAATTATGGTAACTGTTAGCGCGCAAATAAAAAAACGCTGCAAATTCTTACACAGGGGTTGGTTATTCCTTGGACCAGGCGCATGGAGACTCATTTCTTCAACATGGGGGAAATGGGGAAAAAAGTGGGTGCGGCAGGTCCCGGACCCATTCCAATCGATTCAGGATCCAAAATTTAGTGGAAAATGATACCCCACACGCCCAGGTTCCAGGAATCTCGAAAACACATATTTAAAATGAGTAATATATACACAATTTGACCCATTACTTCTTCCAGTGGGTGCCAATCGTCCTGAGACCCACTCCATTGGATTCAGCTTCCAAGATTTAGTGGAAGATGATACCCCACTCGCCTAGGTTCCAGAAATCTCAAAAACACATATTCAAAATGGGTAATATATACCCAATTTGACCCATAACTTCTTCCAGTGGGTGCCAATCGTTCTGGGACCCATTTTATTTGATTCAGCGTCCAAAATTTAGTGGAAAATTATACCCCACTCACCTAGATCGCCCAAAATCTCGAAAATCCATTTTTTTAAAAACACATTTTGACCCCTACCCCGCCCAAATTTGGTCCGATCGGGCTGAAAAGCTTGGAGGACCGTCCTAGGCCGGGAACAGACCGCTGACCCAAATTTCAGATTTTTAGAAAATTTTCTACTACCAAAAACGGCGTGGACGGCGTACGGCGGACGGCGGACGGCGTACGGCGGACGGACATTGACCTTTTTTGATCTAGACACCATGAAACGTCCAGAAAAAAAATTTGAGCCGAATCGGAGAGGTTGACCATTTGCATGAAAACATAGGTTGATTATTCAAGGAATAACCAACCAAAAAGGCATGAAATTTTTTTTTTCAAAATGGTTGATTATTCCATGGAGGAGGCAGTTATCAATTAAAGCAAAATGTGTTTTTCAAAAAATTGGTTTTTGAGATTTTAGGCGATCAATGCGTGTGGGGTACTATTTTCCACTAAATTTTGGACGCTGAATCGAATGGAGCGGGTCCCAGAACGATTTACGCCCTCTGAAAGAGGTTACGGGTCGAAATAATGTTTCAAAAGTGGGTTTTTGAGATTTTAAGGCATGTGGTGTATCACTTTCCACTAAATTTTACACGCTGAATCCATTGGAATGAGTTCGGAACACGCTACACCCACTATTTTCCCCATGTTCGATATTTTCGACGATTTAGGGGTGTGGGGTATTGTTTTCCTCTAAATTTTGGACGCTGAATCGATTGGAATGAGTCTTCATTCTCCTGCACCGAGGAATAACCATCCCCTGTGAAGGAATTCGCATCGTTTTCCTTGAGGAACTGAGAATACCCACTTTTTCGAAGATGGACTCTTCAGGTGAATTTTCTGACGTCGATCACAATTCCCTCTTGGAGGCATTAAAAACAGCTAGGATTTGCCTGCGAAAGCTGCATCTGATGGACAATTTCTTGCTCTAAAGGGAAGAATGTTCTTTTTTAAGGTTTGCGCAAAACATTCTAGGATGTTCAGCATTTAATGTGGAACCTGGACTGTAGGCACAATGCATAGGAAAAAGTTAATTTTTCTGTTGTTTTCTGGATTAAAACAAATTATAGGGCAGATATTGTCGCATTTCTTGTAAATTAAACAACCTCTGAGCACGGGGTGAGATTTCACGGCGATCTTATAGGCAAACTCCTTCAACTCCCAACAGTCGTGCGTTCTTAGTATCCCGCTAAATGTAGCTCCAAGGTATAATCAACCTTTGTGGAAGAATTTGTAGCGTTTTTGATGACGTTTAGTGGGTAATGTATTGTAGGATGAGAATGCCAAAACCCAATACAAGGGATTATAGATAGATATCAGGGTCTAGACAGTTCTATAGCCGGTAGAATTCAGATAAATTGACGGATTTTAGAGGCAAGGACGGACAGTAGTGTTTTAATATTTAATATTGCATAAAATATTTTATTATACTCCTAACCGGTAGGTCATAATAAAAACGCATTCTTTGTAATTTAGAAAGAAAACTACGATTTGGTTGTACTTACATTTCCGCTAATGACCAGGACAAATCTAACGACATCTTCGGATTGGGGTTATTTTCGTCCCAATACCGGTAAATTCGACCCTGAGTCGATGTTCGGATGGTTGGAGCAAGGAAAAGTTGACTTGGGACTAACATTGAGCCGATTGATTTCTGGTCGACTTTCCGTTTCATTTTGGACTCCTTCAACTCGCCTGGTGAGGTAAGCTGACCCTCAAATATCTTGATTGTCACCTTGTCAAGTTATACTGTATGTGTAAGCGAAAAGTTAGATAGTAGTATAGTGTAAGAATGTAATATTATACAGAGGTCACACCTTTAAAATTGAGGGGGTGGCTTTACAACTCATTAGCCACCAAAAACGCCTCCAAGAGATTCTTTCTGAGGTTTTCGTTTCAAGTCATGGTATTATTTAAGAATAATACTTTCGAACACCGGAGCCAAAACATCGATGTTTCGATGATATCGAACATCGATGCGGAACCCAAATTTTCGGTTGGGAGTGCTGAATTTGACCCAACCTCAAAATCTGATCCAGAGAGTCTCGGACCCCAGGGACAAACGCCAGATAGCGCTGTAAACAGTCATATTCACCAGTGGTTCTACCGTGATGCCTTTTTGGAAAATTTTCAAATCGATTTTACATTTGGCGGCCTGAAAATCGATTGTACAGATTAATTGTGCCTAAAAATCAATTTCAAATGGTTTTCACAATTTTAATCAATTTTTTTAGCCATCAGAAGATTGTTAAAAGATAAATTAACTAAACAAAAACAATAAAAAGTATATTTTGGTAAGTACCTAAATTGAATCAAAAGGACGTTTTCAGCAAGTTTTTAAGGAAAATTAAGGGCAATGCCCTCAAAAATGTCAGAATGAGGAATTTCAAAAAATTTCTTGACACAAACCAGTTTCAGGACATTTTAAAACGGGAAAAATCGCGTGACCTAAAATCATTTAACTTTTTTTGCTAAAGATTTTCACGCATAACTAATCGATGTTTAGAAAGTGTAAGTGTAAGCAGGGCCGGCGACAGGGAGGGGTAGAGGGGGCTACAGCCCCGGGGCCCGGGCCCCCGGGGGGGCCCGATCCAGGGCCCTAGGTCTGGTTTAAAATACAAATCAGTGGTCTTTTTAAAATTATTTATTAATTATTATTTACTCTATTTAATCTAATTAATTTTTTTTTTTTTTTTTTTTTTTTTTTTTTTTTTTTTTTTTTTTTTTTTTTTTTTTAAAGATTTCAATTAAAACCATTTTGTATTTCTTCAATGAGTGCCTAAATTTGTGGTTTACTTAAATATGAAACAGCCTGAAAAGATAATTTATGAATGAATAAGTGAAAACAGGTCTAGATTACACCAAAATGAGTTATTTTATCTGTAATTCAACATTGTTCTCAGGGACTGGGGAGTATCCCTAGACCCCCGGTACCCCACACAAACAAAACGCCTTCATGCATACCATACCTAGGGGCCCCGATTAGGTCCAGCCCTGGGGCCCGCGATCGCTCTTGCCGGCCCTGAGTGTAAGCTCGACTTACAGAGGAACGTTACTATAAATCTTCATCAAATTCAGCGTTGAGTACTGTGAGTTGCAACACTATTCCCCAGTTTGCCATTCTTCCCAATTCTTAACTTAAAAATCGATTAGTCGCTGACCATAGAACGATGTTCAAGAATATAAAAATCGATTGTGTAAAAAATGGTGGTCAAAAATCGATTGTTTTCCCTAGTTCAAGGTCATCATCACAATCCGGTTCAGAGAATTGTTGCGACATAGGCATACATGGACATCCTACTGGCACTGCATTTCCCCATAGCCAATGAAAGGAAGCTTGCTGGTGGTTGTGTCCCCTTAGAGGATCATAAAAATGATTCTAAGCAGCAAAATATGTCTCCCCTAACCTCATTTGATGTTTAAATGATTTCTGTTTTAGGATGTCAGTCATATTCAGACACCCACCAGCTGGAGCGTCCTACGACGGTTTCGCTCGGCCTTTTTCGCTGACGACATGGTTGGTCATTTTTCTATACATATTTGTGTCCAGCCTCATTTTATACGCCATCACCTTTCGTCCCGCCATCGACAATCCACCCAACGAAACAGAACTCAGCAGCAGCTTCTTCAAAGTGATCGCTATACTTTCCCTCCAAGGTAAAATCATGGATGGGTATATTAATCAAGCGATGTCAAAGGTCAATTTTCTTTATACGATTCTTACATAATTATGCCAGCTAATTGGAGTTTCATCCTTACATACAAATGAGGAAGTGGGATTGAAAAATTGCTTTCAATCACTTGTCAGGGCCTTTATTTCCCTAATCTAGGCAACTTTTATGAAAATCAGAGGGAGCATCCGTACCCTGTACAGTGGACGAGCGGGCTACTTCTAACTGAACGCAATAATCGCCTCCACACGCTCACTTCGTTGTGTCAGTTCATCTGTTTTGACCAAGTGTAGACTGTGTATTGAGTGTATTGTACCACAACTTAGGCTGATAAACTTCATCAGCACTCATGCCACTAACCAAGCGCTCCACTTTTATTAATTCCTTCAGGAAAGCACTTCTCAAACTGTTAATCTTCTTTGTCACTACAAGTTTATTTGCTGCTGGATCAACCTCTTTAACTTTTTCTACAAGCCGTTCATAAGATCCATCATGCTTTGTTTTATTATGGTAGTCTTTAGAGGTTAACTTCCATAAACAGTCTTCCCCTCTAAACAGTTCAATAAATTCCAGGAGGAAGTCTTTTGTCCAAACGGCCATACTAATTAGTTGAAAAGGCGCACAAATTAAATTATCACAGATCACAAATTATCACAGTGTGAGGAAAATGCAAAGGAAAGAGCAGAGGACGACACGACGACCAACATGTAAAACTCACAACCGGATGCTGTGAGCATGCGCAGACGACGGATGTGAGCAACTGAACTGACGCGGCTGTACACACACTCACCATGGAATTTCCGACTGCCATTTGATGTGTCAGTTCAGTGTGAACACACCGGCTTTAGAGGCAGTCCGTTTGGGCTGAGAATAATGTCTTTGGGACGAAAGTGCTCACTCAATGAAACAAATATGTAAGGTAAAAGAGTATATATGTAGTTAGATGCCCTGGCAGAACAAATCCTTGGCTTGGCGGTAATCAGAAAATATATCCCCGGTTGATTTGTGACCCCACAACGATTTCCCCAGGCCAAAATCGACATCCTCTTTGGATCGCTATCAATCAATATGATTTTCGAAGTAGCCAAAGTATTGAGATAAATTCCTTACTTTTTTAAAGGGGATCCGTTGCTCAACTCTGGGAGGATGCCTTTACAAACGCTCCAACTCGATTTCATACTTAACATTGGCAATGATTTATTCTAGGCAGCTTAGTTGGGTTAGAACCAGTTGGTTTGGATCAGGTTTTTTGGGCTGCAGGTGTGCCTGAAGCTTTATTTTTTAACAGAAGCGTAAGCAGCTAGTTTGCGTGGCCCACCCACTGATTTCTTCCTTTCTGATCGTATTGGACCTATGCCTCGGTGCCAGCTTTGGTTTTTCTTTATCTTGGTTCTGCCTTTTTTTGCTTTTGACATATTTTTTTTGGGGGCATCAATAGATGGGCAGCCCCTGTAGTTAGCAGTTCATTTGACCCACAGTTGGCACAGCGTGGATGCGCATCAATTGGCTTGGTGCAATCTTTTGTTTAAACACACTTAGCAGGCTTGGAAGCCAGGTATGAAAAAATTCTTGGCATCGTTTACACTGTGGGACTGGTTTTGAGTCACGTACAGGAGACATAGTGAATTTTCTTCTTAGTACCACCTTGATTTCATAAATTTTCTCTAGGTTTCAGTCTTGACTGAAGTCCAAAATGAACATATATGTCTGTCATTCTACAGGCCAGCTTATTTGTTGCCAATATAATGTTGAACCCTTTTTCGTTCAGGTCCTCAACAATACTTTCTGTGTCCCAAGAGTGATGGATGCCCTTGGCCATAACTCTGATACTCTTTCCTCTTTGCTTTGATAATAGTGAAATTTTGTATTGCTGTGAAATTTGTAGTCCGTTCCCTGATAGGTACGGACCAAGTACTGTAATCTATAATTACCAGAATTCATTTACAATCCAATTTTCATTTCTTCTGGGCTGGGACATGGGAAAACGCTCGACACCCAAAAAACCTTGGGTTGGTTTGGAGTGAACCAACCTAACCTTATTCCGGATCAGAATTCCTCAGGTTCTTGCTTCTTCAAGGCATTTGATGGAGACCTACCCTTCTGATACACCGCAGTACCAATAGCATCTCCACAAAACCTATGATTCAGACCAGTGTCCTGTATCATGCCTCAACAGTTGTTGTGTTTGCTCGACTACCTCCAATTGCTCTATAGTACAGGCCTGGTCTTGTCTCTGGTCAAAAACCCTGGTGTTTGTCCATGGCGAAACCTGTTTGGTCAAAAATGAATGGACCAGTTTACTCTTCACAAGGTAGTTTGGACGTGTGATATATTTCTGGCGATGGACATCAAACAATTCAGCAAATTTTCGTCTATGGAATCTTAGCGGTTAATTCCACGCTTTTGGAGTGAACATGGGCTCTTGCCTCTGGGGACAGATGTTGAGTGGCCATGGCGAACAGCCTACTCGGAACGTCCATACTTTTCATGGCTTATGGCTTCACCCTGACAACTGCCTTTCGCGAAGTTCTGGTCATGAATCGTTCTCCACCTCCAAACTGCTTACTGAATAGTAAAGTGGTCCATTCATCATTTTTTCCGCCTATGAATCAACATTAAGGATTTTTTCCGGGAGGGATCACTTCGGGATCTTTCCAGCAAACCTCTGTCCCATTATCAGTTCTCAAAATTTCAATTTTCTTTCTCGTTTGGTTTTCAACCAGGTCTTTTCCCTTCACTTTAATCGTCTTCTTCATAACGTCACTCTTCATACGCTTCTGTCCAGCCGTTCAATGGCAATGGAGTAAGGGTGCATCTCGGCTCTTAGACTATAAGGAGGGAGTGTGAGAACATCATTATCTTCCCTACCATATCGTTGTTCCCAATTTCTTCTCCATTTTCTTTCCCTCTATTTTCCATGAAACATTTATTGTCAATCACATTGAGAGTCAATGACATTATTACTTCCAGGTTCATACATTGACTCACTGCGGATGCCTACTCGAATTTTATCCGCCATTCTGCATTTGTTTGGCCTTATGGTGTATAGTTATTATGGCGCCGAAATCGTTGGTTTCTTATTGAGTCCAGCACCAAAAACTTTAACGACAGTTGAAAAACTGATTGACAGCAAAATGGATCTTTGGGTGGAAAACGTGTCTTTTCATCGAAACCACTTTGAGGTAGGTACTGTACTTACACTTACCCAGTGTTACGGGATGGCGATCCTGCGTTGTCGAGACTATACATAGTCTAGTTGCTGAAAAGGCAATGCACGAATGAAATATGTACGGTGTGATGACCACATTAATAAATCTTGGAATTACTAATAGAAAATTTCAAAAAAATCGATAATTTCGGTGGCCTTTTTCCAGGCTCGAAAAGGTTCTCAAAACTGTTCAAAACGGAAATAGAAATACTATCCCTTCGTTGTGGGAATGTGTACTGAAAAAGTAGGTTTTTTCGAGATTTTAGGTGAGCAGGATCTCACATTCCTCTGAATTATAGAGGCTAAGATAAGTTTTTGGAGACCTAGGCGTTAGGAGTAACATTTTAAACTAAATTATGAACGCTGAATCGATTAAGATGGGTTCTGAATCGATTATTATAGGTATCTATGAGCTAATAAGGACGCTATAGAAAATGGATACTATTTTATAAGTAATTCTTGGTTTGTAATTGGTGCAAATTATTTCACAATGCTCATCATTCTAGGTAGTTCTCACTCTTGATGGAGACCTACAGAGTAAATGCCAACCTATCTCTTTAAAAAAAAACGCTGCAAATGATTACACAATGGTTTATGGTACACTTGGAGTAAGAGTATGGGGAAAATATTGAGTTTGGAGCGTCCCAGACTCATTCCACTCGACTCAGAGTTCAACATTTAGTGAAAAATGATATTTTACACGCCTAGGTACCCGAAAATCTCGAAAACCCACTTTCAAAGTACATAGGTAGGTGCCCATTTTTATCCATACACACCTCCTGTGAACACCTACCAGTGTGGGATCCGTCTCAAGGGATTCAGGCACCAATATTTAGTGAAAAATGATATCTCATTTGCATAGTTTTCGATAAGTCTCAATAAATCAGGCTTCAAAAAGCCACCCCCACCCACTCAACATTTGGGGCGACAAGGCTGACTAGTTCTGAGGCAATTACAGCCTAAAAAGGTGTGCAATTTCAGATTTTTAGAAAATCTTCTACTGGAAGGGGTTGGTCAAGACCTAAATGGCCATCCGCCGTGCTGCTTTTTGGCTGTAGGAATTTTTCTAAAAATATGAAATATTCTCCTCAGACTCCTTGAAACTTTTCAGCCCCGAAAAAAGACCGGGAAGTTGTTTTCAACGTTAGAAAAATTTTATTACTGAAAAATCGAAAATTTCACTCACGTTTTGAATTTCAGAGCCCTTGAATCTTAAATTGTCATTCCTAAAAATTTAATTCAGCAATCATAAGCCCGTCCGTATTCCGGTTCTCATTTCAAGTCCAATCTTGGCGCCAAAGCGACGAAATATTACGAACTCGCCATCAAAGAAAAGAATAAATTCATGGACAAAGCTAAAGCCATGGGCCGAGTGAAAAAAGGAGGAGTGGCGCTCTACGGGCAGGCAACCGATTTGTTTCGAATCATCGACAACACATTTTCAGCGCCCGAAGTGTGTTCTCTGTACGTCATGGAAATGCTGGCTTTACCCACAGCGATTGCCATAAGGAAAAAAGCACCGTACAGGGAGATATATTACAAAGCGTGAGTATACAAATTTGCCATTGTAGAAGGAGACATGTTTGCAATCAGTGAATTTATAAATTTGTACAAATTATTGCTCGCTTACTCACACATAGTAGAATATTAAAGAAAAAGGCCAAGAATTTTCTGGATGCCCTTGTACAAAGCACACTTAGGAAAGCTTTTTTTTTTTTCATTTTGACAAATTAAACTACCATATTTCCGAGATTTTGGCACCCAAAACCCCTTCCCAAGCATTCTGGCCAATTCTGGATAATGACCGAATTTGGAAAAGATGTGCAACAATTAAAATTTGCTATCATTTTTGGCTTGGAACAGGTTGAAATGTGTTGCCCTTTTTGTCACCAGATTATCAAGGTTTATGGAAAGTGGCCTAAAAGACTACGAGGACAAGAAATGGCACGCCAGGAAGCCACCGTGTTACGGCAGTGAAGACACAGCTCCTGTCAGCTTGGAAGCCACTATGATAGCTCAGATGATTTACGTTGGAGGATTTGCTATCTCTCTTTTTGTGTTCATAGTGGAGAAGCTACATCCTCCGAAAATTATTACGTTTGATGTCGCTAAATGAATGAGCCCTCCGGTGCAAATTTCGAATCTAACAGCGTTCGTAGCACCACTCGCAAATTAGATAGAATTTATAACTCATATTTTTCACATCAAAGAAGAAAAATAGTTTGAATCTCTCAGAAAACGGCATTAGGTTTCAGTAAGAAAAGTCAGAATTCAGAATAGAGTAAAACTATTCCGCAAAAACAACATTTTTACTCAGATATATGCGTTGCCTTCGTATAAAATAACCTTATCCTAACGATGTAAGCAGAAAAATCAATAAAACCCACTTCAATTCGCCTACCTATAAGTACAATTCAAAATCTATCCGATTAGATTTGTAAAACTGATCTGTTCCGCATCTTCTGACGAGGACACCGTTGCCAAAACCTCCGTTTTTGGACTTTTTGTCCATTTCGACGGACGTGAACGGACCCTGGATTTTGTCGTCTTTTTCATCCTTTTTCAACTCCCACATTACTTCAGAGTCTGAAATGAAAATTATTTAGTCAGTCCGTTTTTCATATTTTTATTACTTTGAGAAAAATGAAACATGCTACATAAATTAGGGAATTTTCTGTAAACGGTAAGCATGAAATTTGTATTTGGGTTGTTTCCTACTTGGAGAGGGATAGATAATCGTCTGGAGCCTGGCACATTACAAATTTTGCGGTTCAATGTTTATTTATAAGTGGTGATTCAGTCGCCAATATTCATTAAGAATTAATATTGTAAATGTTAACGAAGTATTAATTTAAATTGTGTCCACAAAAAGAAGAGACAAAATAACTTGAAATTTAATATATTGCGGCCAACAGGTGTCTTCAGCGTCCAAAATTTTGAGGAAAATGATACCCCACACGCCTAGATCGCAAATCCATTATTCAAAACGCTGAAAAATCTTCTAAAGGGTTGGCTTTTCCTTGGACCAGGTGAATGGAGACCCATTTCAATCGGTTCAGCGTCAAAAAATCAGTGGAAAACCATACCCCACACGCCTAAATCACCGAAAATATAGAAAATGGGAAAAACGGTGGGTATGGCGTGTCCTGGAATCATTCTAATCGATTCAGCGTCCAAAATTTGGTGGAAAATGATACCCCAAACGCCTAGGTACCAGAACTCTAGAAAACACTCATTCGAAATGGGTAAATAGCTACCCATTTTGACTCATGACCTCATCCAGAGGGCGTCAATCGTTCCAGGACCCATTTCAATGGATTCAACGTCCAAAATTTAGCGGAAAATAATACCCCACACGCCTACGTACCAGAAATCTCGAAATAGGAGAATAAATACCCATTTTGACCCATAACCTTCAAGTGGGCTCAAATCGTTCCGAAACTCGTCTCATTGGATTCAGCGTCCAAAATTTAGTCGAAAATGATACCCCAAACGCCTAGATCGCCGAAAATCTCGAAAATCCATTTTCAAAATACACAATTTGACACCCTCCCTCCCCCTCTAAGTATGGTCCGATTGGGAATTTGTGTATTGGACCCCTTGAAACGCCCAGAAAAAAAATTGGGCCGAATCGGAGAGATTTGACTTTTTGCATGAAAACAGGTTGAATATTCAAGGAATAACCAGCCAAAAATACATTTTTATCCATACCCTCCCCTCAATTTGGTCCAAATGGGCTGAAAGGTTTCGAGTATCAACTAGAGCCAAGGCTGAAGCTTTTGCTCTTAAACACTGATCGAAATGTCTCATTTTATTTTAGTGGACACTGAGAAACTGTGATATGAAATTCATTGCAACTAACTATATGTTACTACTAAATGTAAAATAGTACAAGGAATTGAAAATGACAGTGACATACTTTTAGGTTCAGGCTGCTCTGCGTTTTCACTTGAAGTCAAAGGGTCGGCAAGCCGTTCTTTCTCCTTGTCGCCAAAATCTTCGGCATACATGTCAAGCTCAGGTTCAGCGGTAGCTTTGACTGACGCGTTCAGCTACGATTAAATAAAATAAAAATTAAATAAAATGGTTGAGAGGAAATAAGGAAGGCAATATACGGTAAACGTAGTAAACGTTGGAAGAATAATATGGTATCAGATTGTTTGGGGCAAGTGCGTAAGTGAGCTTCAAAAGTAGCTCTGAACAATATCTACCTGAACAACTGGCTACTACCTAGCACATATGTTGCCTGACAACACTTATGTACCAAAAGGCGCCAATACAGGTTGAGGCTGGACAGATGCTGGCCAGGTTTGTATCATTATCAGGGCTCAGACTGTATTCTTAGATAGGCTGAGCAGGATTATAGCTATAGACGGTGAGGAGGTTTTACGAATTGCAACCATAGGGTGATGGGAGTCTTGCCATTTTCGTTGGAATGGGGCAAAACATAAAGGTGGTGTCTGAATGGAGGGAGACCGTCAGCTACTCTCCCAAAGGACTGCTATTCAGTTGCAACGGAGCAGTGGTCGACCTATTTATTTATTTATTACGAATGCACACGCAGGCCATGAGATATGTGAGAGTAAAGTGATGAAAGTTCAACATTGCAAACCAAAGACAGGTCAGGGGAGCGATAAGACATCAGTGAGACGAGACCGAAGAGAGCAAAGGGAGATCGAGAGCAGGGGCCTATTCCTAGAAACTCTTGACTCCACGCTTTGCGACTTTTCATCTCATACTCTTCACATTGAAATTACAAACAGTTGGAGAACATCCTGTTCCTAGAAACCTTTCACTTCAACTTCCTTGTTCTACTCAAAATGTAGAGGGTTGTTGTGTATCTATTTTGTTGTAACCTTCCTCACGCTTAGGACACCTGAACGAGAAAAACTCAAGACTTCTATCACATAGATATTTTAAGTATAAATTATCTCCTAAATGATATTTGGAGAGTACTCAACTATTTGGCAAAGTCATTGGTTACTTTACAAAAAAATGGACGAATCTTCATTTGAAACCCACAGTATTGGCTCTTCATAGGACTGAAGAGTTTCCTGAAAGAGAACCCAAGTAGAACACCAAAAACTCTGCAAACCTTGACTCTTCATTTCACTCTACATCTTCATAATGCTCTGTGAGAGTGCAGAGTTTGCACATTCAGAGTGGAGAGTGAGGAGTGAAGAGTTTCTTGGAATAGGCCCCAGGTCTGTCATGCTCGGTCGACAACAGGTTAGCCATTCCAGGAAGTCGGCAGAGAGGTCGAGAACGCATGTAGTTGGAGCGAAATGGCAGCGAAGAGGCGAAAATGGCACGGCAAACAGATTGCAGGAGCGCAGGCCAAACTGGGCATCAATGCGCCCAGAGAAAATGCCGCGCATGAAGGACATGTCTGCGAGAGCCTGGCGGGCAGAGGGGCTGAGCAGGTGAAACTGGTGACCCAGGGCACTGTAGTACACGTCCTCACGACAGGCCCCAAGCTTGAAGGCCAGGTAACGTAGGAATGCAAGGTACACCCTGTTGAGCTGATCCACATGGCATTTGTTTGAGGGACACCAGACGACGGAAGCATACTCCAGGTGAGGATGGACAGTAGCCCGGTAGAGGGCAGTGGTGCTGGTGAACTCTCTAGTGTTTCGCTTAACAAACCCAAGGGCACGCATAGCTCGAGAAGATGCCTGGGCAATGTGTTCATTGAAGGCCAACTGCCTGTCCAAAAGAACACCAAGATCGGAGACCACGGAGGGATGTCAAAGAGCAGAATTATCTTCGCCTCCTAACGATAATAGCATCATCGTCGCTCAAGTGCAATACCAGCTAACTCAGTTTTGCCCATTTTACAGGAGAGCAAAACCGGCTATTATTCCGCTCTAGAGGCTTCCTTCAACGTATTTTGAAAATTCTAAACAATCTAAAATCACTAGAAGAATCAAGGAAGTTGCAAAACGCTGCAGGAAACCTCTTGAGCGGAATAATAGCTGGTTTAAGTGGCTCCCCTGTAAAATGGGCAAAACTGAGTTAGCTGGTGTTCCCTCATCTAGCAACGATGTATCCTTTTGAGCATGTACATATAATTAAATTTGATTACAAATAAAACTTAAGCAAGTTATACTATTTTCAATGGAAAGGTTCCCTTGAGTCACCCTCTACACACGAAAATAGCTGCCATAGTAGACTACAATAGCATAAGAGAGCTCACCTTGATCGATATATCTTCAAACGTCTCCTCGTAAATGTCCATATTGCCAGTATGAGTAAGAATCGCATTTGCTAGTCCGGTCAAAGCGGATACTTTCTCGCTGTCTCCTGTCGAATTGTACGGAAGACCAGCTTTTTTCCGTTTTAACTTCTCGGAAGCCGATAGCGTGGCACCACCACCTGAGATCAAACCGTGAATCAATCAATCAAAGGTTTTATTTGTTGTTTTATGCAACAACTGACCTTTACAAAGGAGTTTGTACTCCTAGATTCAAAACGAAAATAAATAATAAATTCCTTGTACAATACTAGAAAATAGTTCTACTATAAGTGTCTAATATTATATTAATTTAAAAGTCCTACGTCCATCAACATTTCCTCCAGAAAATTCCTTCTTCTCAGGTAAGCTAGCACGAAATTGACTAGCCTAAACAATAGATCCTCATTTATGACCATTAACAAACAACCTTGGATATATTCTTTGCTTAAGTGATCACATCCAATGTACCTAGTTCGGTCCACATTCAGCTGAGGGCATTTGCCAGGCTTTGACTGCCCCAAGCTCTTATTCCCTTTAAAATGAAACGCCCCTAAGACCAATTAAAGCAGGAAACCCACTATGCCGTCACCGTCAGGCACCGTCCGGCACCGTCAGTCACCGCCTTCACCGTCATTTTTTCGGCGATAACCCACTTGCCCGGCTTGCTCCGTCAAAAACCGGAGCTAACCAGAAGAAATGCATCAGTTGCGATGGAGAGTTCATCAGACGAGGAGTTGCTAGTAATAGCCGCAGCATGTGCTGAAGAAGAAGAGATGCAGAAACGGAGGAAGCATAGGTACTGGGTGCACGGAATCTTCAGAAGAAGAAACGAATATGGTGAATTTCATCATTTGTTTGACGACTCGAAAAAAGACGATGTTAAGTTCTTTTTATATTTCCGCATGACTCCAAAGAAGTTCTACGAATTGCTCGAGTTACTGAAATTCCCAGTAAAACACAGTAACTTCCGTGAGGTCATTGGTCCTGAGGAGCGGCTGGCCTTGACACTGAAGTAAGTAAATTTATAAATGTCATGTTACTTTTTCATTTGATTTTTTTAGCGATTCCATTTACGTTTGAATACTGAATTAAGTTGCATTATGAGAACAAATTGAGGCACCCGGAAGGAAAACATGGTAACTGCTATTCTGGCTAAATGTAAAACATGGTAAGTGACATTTTTAAAAGTTATGGGAAACCAATATCTGAGTTTTGAAATGTTGCTACAAATGTATTCTTGTATTTTTACTCTTATTCTTGTATTTACTCATCGCTCACTACACAAAAGGCACACTACAAGAAACACTGGCGATGTGACTTCACTGATAGTTGAATGTCGACAGGAGAAATGACGGACCGGCGATCCGGCAAGAATGCCCCAAACAGCAAGGCTGGCCGTCCACTGGACGCGAATTCGCGCGAAGAGGCGAATTCGCAAGTTTTCGCCTCTACGCCTCTTCGCGCGTCGAAACCCCGTCCACTGCACGCGAATTCCTGTCAGTTTCGCCCGTCCTATCAGCTGTTTTGGGTCGAAAGACAGATGAGGTACATTGTTTAGTGAAGTAGTATGGGGACTACACATGTGGGCTAGGTAAGAGGGTGCGGCAGGTATAGATTTCCATCACCGGGTTCGCCTGTTCGCGCGTTCGGAAACAAACTGGTTTGGTTCTCTTCGCCTTCGCCAGACTTCGCGCGATCACAGCGCTTCCAGTGGACGGGGTCCTATACGAATTCTAGTGTTTGAACTCTTCACGCAAATTCGCGTACTTCGCCTCTTCGCGCGAATTCGCGTCCAGTGGACGGCCAGC
This sequence comes from Cyrtorhinus lividipennis, assembly GCA_019603395.1. NCBI lineage: Eukaryota > Metazoa > Arthropoda > Insecta > Hemiptera > Miridae > Cyrtorhinus > Cyrtorhinus lividipennis. The sequence continues at coordinate 3,903,133 of CM034004.1, read as the reverse complement.
CCAATGGTGGCCGACGGTGACTGACGGACACGGTCGTGGCCGGTGACGGACGGGTATAGTGGGTTGCCGTTCGTTTAAAACAATGCAAAGCAATGTTGCCGGAACGCAACAGTGACGGACGGTGCCTGACGGTGACGGCATAGTGGGTTTCCTGCTTTAGGACGTCACCTGAGGACGAGAAGGGAACACCAAGGTATGTCTATTTACGGCTGAAATCAATTTTGCCCTCGACCAGGTCTGGGTTCCTTTGGTTCCTTGATTTATGGAAGAGCAGCACCTTTTCAGGGCTGATAGTCAATTCGAGCGATTTGGAGGCCCTCATCCTTCTGTCAATATCGATCCTACTATGCCCACCACCACGATGTCATCCTCAAATAGGAGGATCAGGATGCCAGTGGCTGTCAACCCTCAGGCCATCAAACCCTCTGCTCCTCATATACCTTTCGAGACCACAGTTATACAATGAAAACCGCAGCGGGGTGAAAACAAGCCACCCTGAAGTCACCCTTTCCTGTACTGTGGAACCTTGTTTTCGATTTCTGCACTCGTATAGCATGTTCTGCCATAGAATAGATTTCTTAGCACCTCTAATAGGTTCCCTCTTACCCCCAAATCCGCCAGACTTCCCCATAGTAACTCGTATAGATCATACTCGTACTTCTACAGGATCATTTCAGTACTAGATCTCATTTCCGTCAAAACATGAATCAAAACGAAGAACCAATCTGAATATAAAGATGGCAATTCAATCTGATGGTTGATTTTCCATCCAAACCGAGGCATACTAACCCAATCGTTTCAACGCTTTCGTGATACTCTCTTTCGGCTGCAGAAAGCCTATGATTTCTTTGTATAGCTTGAGTACGTCGACGGATGTGTCTTCGTCATCACTGCCACCTTCTTGAGCATCTTCGGGCTTATTTTCGTTGACCTGGAAAGTAAGTTCGTGTGAAAAAAAAGTATTTTGACTAAACAAGAAATTAAGGAAGGAAACGAGGGAGGAAAATACTGGAGAGGTTACTGCCTCAGAGAGTCGTTTTACTGGGTCTTAATAGTGGACAAAAGTAAGTTTTAGTTGAGTAAAAAACTCCGCAAATTCTTTCACAGTGGTTGATGGGTGATTGCTCGGATTAGGGGCATGGGGACTCACTCCAATCGATTCGACGTCCAAAATTTAGTGAGAAATGATACGCCATTCGACAAGGTACCAGAAATCTCGAAAACAGACATTCAAAATGGGTAGATACATACCCATTTTGACCCATAACCGGTTCCTAGATCGTTTCAAACCCCGTCTCATTGGATTTAGCGTCCAAAGTATAGTGAAAAATGATACCCCACACGCCTAGGTACCAGAAATCTCAGAAACCCACTTTCAAAATGGGTAGATAGGCACCCATTTTGACCCATAACCTCTTCCGGTGGGCGCCAATCGTCTCGAAACCCGTCTCATTGGATTCAGCGTCCAAAGTTTCGTGAAAAATGATACCCCACACCAAAGAGATTGCATTTTTGCATGAATACGTAGGTTAATTATTCGACGCTGCAAATTCTTACACAGGGGTTGGTTATTCCTCGGACCAGGCGCATGGAAACTGATTTAAAAACATGGGGGAAATGGGGAAAACAGTGGGTGCGGCGGGTCTCAGACCCATTCCAATCGATTCAGGATCCAAGATTTAGTGGAAGATGATACCCCACACGCCTAGGTTCCAGAAATCTCAAAAACACATATTCAAAATTGGTAATATATACTCAATTTCACCCATAACTTTTTCCAGTGGGTGCCGATTGTTCTGGGACCCATTTCATTTGATTCAGCGTCCAAAATTTAGTGGAAAATGGTACCCCACTCGCCTAAATCGCCCAAAATCTCGAAAATCAATTTTTCAAAAAACACATTTTGACCCCTACCCCGCCCAAATTTGGTTCGATCGGGCTGAAAAGCTTGGAGGACCGTCCTAGGCCGGGAACAGACCCCTGACCCAAATTTCAGATTTTAGAAAATTTTCTACTACCAAAAACGGCGTGGACGGCGGACGGCGGACGGACATTGACCTTTTTGGTTGGTTATTCCTTGAATAATCAACCTATGTTTTCATGCAAATGGTCAACCTCTCCGATTCGGCTCAAAATTTTTTTCTGGACGTTTCATGATGTCCTGATCAAAAAAGGTCAATGTCCGTCCGCCGTACGCCGTACGCCGTCCGCCGTCCACGCCGTTTTTGGTAGTAGAAAATTTTCTAAAAATCTGAAATTTGGGTCAGGGGTCTGTTCCCGGCCTAGGACGGTCCTCCAAGCTTTTCAGCCCGATCGGACCAAATTTGGGCGGGGTAGGGGTCAAAATGTGTTTTTTGAAAAATGGATTTTCGAGATTTTGGGCGATTTAGGCGAGTGGGGTATCATTTTCCACTAAATTTTGGACGCTGAATCAAATGAAATGGGTCCCAAAACGATCGGCACCCTCTGGAAGAAGTTATGGGTCAAATTGGGTATATATTACCCATTTTGAATATGCGTTTTCGAGATTTCCGGTACCTGGGCGTGTGGGGTATCATTTTCTACTAAATTCTGGATCCTGAATCGATTGGAATGGGTCTGGGACCCGCCGCACCCACTGTTTCCCCATTTCCCCCATGTTGAAGAAATGAGTCTCCATGCGCCTGGTCCGAGGAATAACCAACCCCTGTGTAAGAATTTGCAGATTTTTTGATCTAGACATCATGAAACGTCCAGAAAAAAATTTTGAGCCGAATCGGAGAGGTTGACCATTTGCATGAAAACATAGGTTGATTATTCAAGGAATAACCAACCAAAATCTAAGGGGTTTTTCATTGTTCCAAATGAGCTATAGAATCTGAATCTGTCCTTGAATTTGTCTCATAATTTGTATAGACACCCTGTATAACATCCGCCATGCCCTCAGCCACATATAAGTAAATGTTTTATTCTGCTCTTTTATTGTGAATTATAAATCTTTTATCGTGCGTCCATTTCCATCAATTTTCCTGTACAGTAATCGAACCTGGCCCAGGCCATCCCAGGCAAATCCAACAACGTGCCAATTCTCATGCCCCAAAGCGTAAATTGGCGTACGCCCCACAAAAGGCGTAAATTTCTGTTGACAACAATTTGCCTTTCCTCTCACCTTAACCCAATCAATGTTGTCGAGCCAATGATCTTTGGTAACTTTTTCTTTCTTCCAATGGTACATGCCATCGTTGTCGAAATGCCCCTCTTCCAATTCCTCCTTCATGTTGAATGGAGTTATGGTGATGCCTTCGTCTAAACCGACAACGCCATCTTCTTGTCCTGAAGAAATTGAAGAATTATTATTTTCAAGCAATTTATAAATACACCATAAGAATGTCAATGGGATATCTTGGGGGACATGGGATGGGGTATCTTACACAAGTACTCATGATTAGCGGCTAATTTTCTAAAAATCTGACATTTGGGTCAGGGGTCTGTTCCCGGCTCTAGTTTGCCCTTTTCAACCCGATCGGACCAAATTTGGGTGGGGTAGGGGTCAAAATTTGTTTTTCGAAAAACGGATTTTCGAGTTTTTGGCAATCTAGGCGTGCGGGGTATCATTTTCCACTAAATTCTGGACGCTGAATCCAATGAGCAGGGTCCCGGACCGATTGGTGCCCTCTGGATGATGCTATGGGTCAAAATGGGTGCCTATCTACCAATTTCGAATGTGTGTTTTTGAGATTTCTGGGTCCTAGGCATGTGGGGTATCATTTTCCACTAAATTTTGGACGCTGAATCGATTGGAATGGGTCCGGGACCCACCACACCCACTGTTTTCCCCATTTTGGAGAGAGAAGACCAGGAGCATGGAGACTCATTCCAATCGAATCAGCGTTCAAAATTTAGTAGAAAATGATACCCCACACGCCTAGGTCCTAGAAATCTCGAAAATCCACTTTCAAAATGGGTAGATAGTCATCAATTTTGACCCATAACCGATTCCGGTTCTTTCAACAAGCCGTATGCTATACATATTCATAGTGATGGAAAAAGTGTGGTCAGTATACCTTCGATGTCGTCGTCCTTTAGGGCATATTTATCATCGTCGCTGTCATTATCATCTTCGTCAGAATCCAAAGAATTCTTCACGATTTTATCAATGTTCACACCAGCATCGTCGGGATGTTTTCGTTTGGGCATGATGGGTGTCAACAAGATTCCCTCAGGTTCTCTACAGCCTTTTCTGCGTCACTAATAGGAAAAAAATGATGTTATCATCAAATTATTATCAAATAAGTAGGTTTAAAGGTATATCCTCATCAAAGTATAGTAGTACGAGCCTATGGATACAATCTTAGTTCATGAAAGGTGATAAGTAAATTATTATTATTCAGATTAAACCATTGAAATAGCTTACTCCTCCACCTCAACACAGTAAATGGAGGTAGTTTAGAGTAACCTATGACTATTATATGAAGTAGGTTAGTTTTCTGGACTACGAATTCGGCTTAAACTGTTTATTGAACGTGCAAGAATAATAATTGTGCGTTTCCAAAACGGTAGAGCCACAAAATACCGCAGCACTTGGCGTGTTAGTACCTACCTGCTTACAGTAACCAGAAATTATTGGAGTGATGGACGACGTGGTCCTACAAGAATACACTAAAATTTGAATGCTGTGAGGAGTGATCAGTAGAGCCAGTAGTGATCCCAGAATTGTATAGAATAGTAAGATAATATTTTGTTTTTCTACTAGCGCACTGAATGTAAATTTTGGCTAGCGAACATTTTGACCAAACCATACCATAATAAAATGTATATTAGTAAATGCCAATGTGCACAGGTTTGCAAAGAGAAAAGCCATATACCTGTATACAGATGTCAGAAAACAACACCTATGTTTCCCTACAGGAATTGAAAACTGAAAGCACCAAGTACAACAACAACATTGAAGCACTTGTTTGAATATTGGTCATCTTCTTCCTCTTCTCTTGCACTCAGAAGTGTCAAGGTGATCACAGGGGTTGGTTATTCCTCAGACAAGGCGCATGGAGACTCTTTTCTTCAACATGGGAAAAAAGGGAAACAGTGGGTGTGGTGGATCCCGGACCAATTCCAATCGATTGAGGGTCCAAAATTTAGTGGAAAATGATACCCCACAGGCCTAGGACCCAGAAATCTCAAAAACACACATTCGAAATTGGTAGATAGGCACCCATTTTGACCAATAGCATCATCCAGAGGGCACCAATCGTTCCGGGGCCCGTCTTATTGGATTAAGGGTCCAACATTTAGTTGAAGATGATACTCCACACGCCTAGGTACCGGGAAATCTCTAAAACATTCAAAATTGGTAGATAGGTACCCATAACCTCATCCAGAGGGCGCCAATCGTTCCGAGACCCGTCTCATTGGATTCAGCGTCCAAAATTTAGTGGAAAATGATACCTCTCACGCCTAGCTAGATCGCCAAAAATCTCGAAAATCCATTTTTCGAAAATCACATTTTGACCAATATTTTACCCTGGCCAGTATTTTAGATATTTAGCAAATCTTCCACTACCACAAACGGCATGAACGGCGGACAAAAAATTGAATGCTGTTTCCAATGGTATCCTGGAACCGATTTTTTCTAGATTTCTGGAAGTTGAATGATTATTATTGTCAATTATGTAAAGATGTTTACGTGCTGACTGGGCAGAATATTTTAGCGGAGCCAAGGAGCCCCTATAATTTACCCTAAAATCACATCATAAAAAATTAAGTTGAATAAAGCTTAGGAAAGCGTAGTGTTTATTTCGGGGGGTTTTTCCTCAGTTAACAAGATTTCTTAACTTTAAGCTGAATTAATTATCAGAACTCAATTATTGGAGACGTTGAGGGGCCCACCAGAAGGGATATTATGGTTTAAGATTATCTTGTAAATTAAGGGAATTATGGCCGTTTCAGTCACGTCAGGCCTAAAACACAAAAAAAATCTTAAATTGTGAATAACTCGAAAACGGAATTCTCCAAAAAGTTAAGTCTTGAAAACACTTTTGTTGCAAAAATTAGTTGCTGAATCGACCACTTGAAGGCTGTCAACTACAAATGTTAACACCCTGTTTTCCTTTAGCCTGATACTTTATTTTATTGTTCACTATTTATTGTGTTTAATGAACACCCGTAGACGTTATATCTCAATTTTGTATTTCAAATGGCTCTCATTCGTGTTTCAAGAAATAAAAACTATTTTTTTAAATAAATCTGTAGTGATTTGTGGTAGTGACCGGCCGCAGCTGTTTAGGCGCGATCTCTGTTGGGTGGAGGAAAAACTAATCTCGATTAAATAATTGCCTTCATGCTAGGGTTGATCATCGAAAGGAAAACATCGAAGTTCGCCATCGCTACCACCATCGATACAAAACATCGATAGTCAAAAAACATACCATCGATGTTTTTCGACTTTTTTCCATGAAATTCATCGGTCTTATCAACCCAATGTTAGCTAACTACAAAATCAGTAAAATGTAGGTACCACCATTTAGCCATGAAAAATGTTGCAGCAATGGCCTTAGAAACAATAATTTGGCTGTCAACTTCCCCTCCAACCTATTTGGTACAAAATGGACTAGATAAGAGATAAGAAGATTACCATAATGTTCAGCTTTTAGAGAGAAAGAGAATCTATTTTTCTAACCTGCAACCAAAATCAGTTCAAATAACTAAAGTAGGTAGTAAATTTTTCCAACATTGATTCCAACATCTCCTCAACTATCGATAGTGGAAAAACATCGAACCTTTGTGATTGATGGCAAAAACACCGAACATCGAGGCTTACCATCGATGTTTGGCAAACACCCACCATCGATGATCAACCCTACTTCATGCTAGATCACAAAACTGCAGGCTAGGGGTGGCAAAATTTTTCATTTTTTCGATATATCGGGTCTTCGATATATCGGTAGCAATATATCAATGTCCACAATATATCGACCCCGAAATATCGATATTTCCAATATATTGGAATAACGATACATCGAACATTTTACTTTGCTTTTTTATAAGAAAACTGGGTTGAACTGTGCTATTAGGTGCGCACCCCTTGTTATCACTTATGACCTTCCTACACGTTTCGATATATCGAGTTTTGAAACACAACAGGGATGTTTTTTCTTTCCAAATACGCCCCCGAGTTAAATACACAACAGGGATGTTTTTTTCTTTTTAAATACGCCGCCGAATTAAATACACAACAGGGATGTTTTTTCTTTCCAAATACGCTCCCGAGTTAAATACACAACAAAATGTTCAAATATGTTGCAGAAAAAATGTTTTAGGTTATGTAACCTCCATTCCTAAATTCGAAGTATCGAGGGAACTAAGTTCTTTCCTTCGATATATCGAATTTAGTGATAAGAGGGGGTGCGCACCTAATTCGACAGTTTTACCGAAAACTGCTTATTGTAATTTCAAATGTTCAAACAACAGTAACTCTTGGAACTTCAATTTCCACATCGATATATCGAGCCCAGAATATCGATTCAAAAATATATTGTTGCTACCTCTACTGCAGGCTCCTCACCATGTTAATCGAATGCTCCATCTACTTCTTGAAAGATAAAACTTCGGGAGTTGCGGCAGGGGGAGTACATAGGATTTACTGAGTTTTGCCTGGGCAACAGTAAATTCATCTATTTACCTAGTTGGTAGGATTTTGGGGTACTAAGCTAGTTGAGCCTACTACTCGCTGAATATTATTGTAGTGGTTGTGCTACTGTGTTCAGTGTACTCAAATGTTGACATAAGGTGGCCATTGCAAGTATGTTCGGAGTTACGTTGACCGCGATTTCGCTCAATTGCTGGTTGTATTTCTAATGAGCCGTGGATCTTGGAATTCGTGAAAGTACTAGTGTATCTCATAAGCCGCCAAATAGGAGAATATGTCAAAAAATAAATTGAATTTGACGTTGCCGCCTGGCTCGATCGAGGCGGCTCCTCTGTCGCCGTCACTCCCAGTTTTGACTCCCAAGTCCGAAGCTTCCGAGTAAGTATTTATCGTTGATTCGGTTCTAAATTGTAATTTGATTGGTGCTGACAGCTCCTTGAGGGTGAGGAGAAGGAAGTGATAGGAGATTAACATCGCTGGTTCGCAGTTAGCCTACAATCCCTTCAATGTCCACTCCTCTTCACTATAAGTGCATCGAGGAGACTCGTACAATAAACTTGGTTAACTTCAACGGTTCTGGTGCAACTCGGCAGTGCAGTGAGGGCTAATTCTAGTGAACCAGACGAAGTGGCCAAGCCCTACTTTGGTCTAGTCGAAAAAGATGGCCGTTTTCCTGCTGAAGCTGCTGCTGTGGGCGCTCAGCTCCGTCGTTGCACCTAGAAAACAACCCTATTCGTGTTAAAAGGTTTTGTCAACTAGTACTTATTCCCCTTTTTTTCATTCATTTAATTGAGGAATCTGCTTATTTTGGCGCAGGAAGTCAACCCTTGCGGGGAAAACCAGTATTGAAGTTCTCCAAGAGCGTCTGGAAGAACTTGGGATGGACGACACGCAAAGGAAACGCATGGAATTTTTCCTCTGCCAAAAAGAAAAGATCGGCGAACTCAGCGACGACGATTTTGAAAAATTGGGAGAACTTGGTGCGGGCAACGGAGGAGTCGTCATGAAAGTTCGTCACAAGTCCAGTGGTCTCATAATGGCTCGAAAGGTACTTTAAATTTAGACAACTAAAAGTGGTGAAAATCATATCAATTCAGTTAGTATATTCGAAAGGTATTCCTCTGACGGCAATGCTCACAATTTTCCATTATTTTTGAACAAGTTTTGGGCTCATTTGGGGGTAGGAGATCTGTTTTGGTTGGTTATTCCTTGAATAATCAACCTGTGTTTTCATGCAGAAAGTCAACCATTCCAATTTGCCCCAAAAATGTTTTCTGGAAAACCACAAATGTGACGAAAAAATATACCAAATAAGTTGAAATTGAATATATTGCGGCTGACAGGTATATTCAGCGTAAAAATTTAGCGGAAAATGATACTTCACACGCCTAGGTACCCCATGTTCACAGGTAGGTAGGTACCAATTTTGAAACATACCCAACTCCCGTGGGGACCAATCAGTCTGGGACACATCTCAATGGATTCAGGGTCAGAAATGTATACCCTACATGTCTGGATCGCCAGAAATTTCGCAAATCCATCGTTCAAACAACACATTTTCATTCATAATCTCCCCCAAATTTGGTCCGATCGGGCTGAAAACTGTCAATTGTGATTCCGAAGTATGTATTTTCGATATTTTCGGCAATCTAGGCGTGTGGGGTATCATTTGTATATAAATTTTGGACGCTGAATCCGATAAGACGGGTCCCGGAGCGATTTGCGCCCACCTGACGAGGTTATGGGTCAAAATGGGTATCTGCCTACCTATTACAAACGTGGGTTTTAGAGATTTCTGGTACCTAGCCCAGTGGAGTATCATTTTCCACAACATTTGTGGACGCTGAATCGATTGGAATGAGTCCGAGGCACTCCAAAGTCACTGTTTTTTTCCCCATTTTCTCCACGTTTCTGGTCCATGTCCAGCGTCTGGTCCAGAATTTGCAGCGTCTTCCTCTTGTCGTCATTCCCTACCACTGCGGATTGTTGGGCTGAAGTTGAAAGCTCTGTACTGCCGAGCAAACCCACCCCTGCAACAGGTTTTCCTCTCTGTCGGGGATATTCGCCTTGCTGGCTCCTCCTGCAATATTGACGATTACTCGACCCCCCGGATAAATTCAGTAGTATTAGTAGCTAAGCCCCTTCACTTCATGATGAGTGCCACACAGATAAATATAGATTTCAACACTTGGCTTTTAATTCCCCCTTTATATTGAGGGCAGAGAGCAGTACTGCTTCTGGTCGCTGTGACCTCCATGGGTCTATTGGGCCATCTTTGCAATGTCAGCTGGGCTGGGAAGCCCTTCACCGAGTGGCAGCGCAAGCTGGACAATTGCTGTGGAAGCCCATGCTGTCATCCTCGGTGTAAGTCCCCACGTCTGGCCAAGGGTTCTGCGACATGACCACATAGCGGCCATGCCCTTGGCCAGTGCACCGAAGCTCTTTGTCAAGTACCACCCTAAAATATGTGACCTCTTTGTAGAGGGACCGCCTTTTCCCTGGAGCCTGCGAAGGGGTAACTGCTGTTTTCCTTCTACGTCTGAAGGAAACAGCAGTGGTTTTGGCTGGGTTGATGTGCAAGCCCTCCTTGTTGCACCACTATTGTGTGATATCCAGCGCATGTTGCATCCTTTCCGAAACGGTTGAGTCAAATTTGCCTCTCACAGCAGTGCTAGATCGTCCGCGTAGGCTATTGTGACAAAGCCCTCTTTTTCCAGTGACCGGAGAAGGTCATCTGCTACCAGCAGCCAGTGGTGAGCATACGCTCCATGTGGACATCCTCTTGTGGCTGTGACTTTGAGGCGTGGCTGTCCGTGCTTGGCAGTGATCATCCAGCTGTCTAGTACCGCCATGATCCACTTGATGATGTTAGGATGTACACCCTTTCTGTTCAGTCCCTGTTTGACAGCCCCATAGGACGTGCAGTCAAAGGCACTCTAGGCTTTTTCCCTTCTGAAGAGCATACCTGTATCAGTCATGCACAGTTATAGTTTACCAGTATTATGGACTGGCTCAGTTCACTGACTAAAATTTGCAACTTCTGTATAAATTTCACTCCTTATTTTCCAACTGGTCTGAAATTAGAGCGCAGAAATACCCTTTTGTTCCTCCAAGATTGCAGCAATCGAGTAGTCCATATTGTGCAGTTCCATTTCACCGATAAGTAGAAAAGTCCTTTTTTATTGCAATGCAAAATGACCATTCGTAAATTTTTATTTGCAGTTGATTCATCTAGAAGTGAAACCTGCTATCAAAAAACAGATCATTCGAGAACTCAAAGTTCTACACGAGTGCAACTTCGCTCATATAGTCGGCTTCTACGGAGCGTTTTACAGGTAAAATCTACTCTTTAAACCTATCATCTCTATTATATTGAAGAAAGGGCCAGTTTTACGTATCAAATCATTATTTGTCTTGACAATGACGTCGTCGTCGTCCATTGCAGATAATGTGAGGTAAGACTGACCCTCTCTGTGATGAATTGTTGCCAGTAGAAAGAGGGAATCTTGGCCCAAAAAAGGGAAAAAGCGGGGATTTTTGAGGGGGGGAGGGATTTTTATGTGGAATTGCAACATGGCTGATTCGCTGATGATTGAAACCAGCGAGTGATGATAGAAATTATTTCTTTATTAAAATATCACCATAATAGGAACTTTAAATTTGGTTATTCTGTTTTAGTGCCTCTAAAAGGAGCCTGTTTTATGACTTTTACCTTCTTCAACCTACTATCCATAATAAAAATTGAATTATTAACAGCCATAGTTACAACTCAAGTCTTTTTTACCAATGTTGGGGATTTTATTAATAAACTAACTGATCAGTGTACCACAAATCATTGCCCCAAAAACTGCTCAATTCCAGAAAAATTATATTAAAAAAATTAAATTAAAATTAAAAATTATATAAAAAATTATATATTAGTGTTAAAATTATTCTCTTCACTTCGACATGAACTAACTGAGGGTTTTATTCACTTTTGGGCGCAGAAATTCCAACAAAGAGCTCCAGTTTTGCAGGATGGCTGGATTGCTTTTTGGATTGTATAGAAAAGGGGGAATTTTTTCATTTAAAACCGGGATTTGGAGGGATTGGGTGACAAACAGGGGTGGGACAGATGGCCAAAAATAAAGATATTTCCCCATAAAAAGGGGTAACACTGCTCTAATGTAGTTACATTACTGGAATTCTGGAATCTGACTGTTAGTAAGATCCCAGGAGTCAGGTGCTTGTTCCCAGACGCATATCATTTTGCCTTAACGATATTATAAAATGTTTGAATAAGTTGCTTTACAATCATGGTTGTTTTTACAATTTCAGTGACGGAGAGATATCAATATGCATGGAGTACATGGATGGAGGGTCGTTAGACTTGATTCTGAAGAAGGCCAGCCGCATCCCTGAGTCCATCCTCGGAACTATCACATCAGCTGTAGGTGTTGTTGTACCTAATCCAGTCTTAGTCGACGTAATTCTTGATTTATCGTTGCACTTATAAGCATACATTTACCAGTAACTCATCAAGGAGTGAGCTTCATGCTGCATTCCTTTGTTTTAACGCTTGCCAGCAGTGTTCTTCGAGTTGTTGAACTATTTTTGTTGTTTCCAGGTTTTGAAAGGATTGAACTACCTGAGAGATAAGCATGCCATTATGCACCGAGATGTAAAACCCAGCAACATTCTCGTGAATAGCGGAGGAGAAATAAAAATTTGCGATTTCGGCGTGTCCGGCCAATTGATAGATTCTATGGCCAACTCGTTTGTTGGAACTCGGTCCTACATGTCGGTGAGTGTCCTCCTGTCCGTCATAGTTCGGCTTCCTGATATTCGAATTAAATTTGAAATTGTTGTCCTCAGCCTGAGCGCCTCCAAGGGACTCATTACTCGGTGCAAAGTGACATTTGGTCTTTGGGGTTGTCACTGGTGGAAATGGCTATTGGTATGTACCCGATCCCACCTCCTGATTCAAAAACTTTGGACGCCATTTTCGGTCCCCGTGAAGGAGAAGAGACAGTGGATACCTTACAGGCGTCACCTAATCACGGTAAATCATGGTCTACGATTTATTTTCTTTGTTTCATTTCACAAAAGCAAATGAGTGGGATTACTTACGAGGCGTTTCCAGAACTTATGTGTACTCAATTTTTGTAGGTTAAAAAAAAGTGGTTACATTTATATATTTGTGCGCTATTTTTCTACATACAGGGTCCGCCAACGAAGTAGGATGGATTTAAAAAAATCATAACTCGGTTATTTCTCAAGATAGAGTATATATATATATTTTTTAACTGTTCACAAGAAGTGGAATTTTCTGGTAATGTTCAATTTTTGAAGACGACGTCGAGCATGTGATGCCCATCAGCTTGAATGCATTTATCGAGTCTTTCGGTGAAGCTCCTCGAAACGCTGTCCAGCATTTCTCGTGGGATGCAGCTGATTTCCGTGGTGATAGCCTCCTTCAAATCGTTCAGGGTCCTTGGCTTATCTTTGTAGACTCTTTCTTTTAGGTATCCCCACAAAAAAAATCACAGGGGGATAGGTCAGGGGACGGGGGGGGCCAGGGAACGTCACCGCGCCGAGAAATGAGTCAACCGTTAAATTTTTGGCGAAGGAAGGTCATCGTGGCATTTGCCGTATGGCAAGTTGCTCCATCTTGCTGAAACCAAACATGCCTTAATGGGATACGTCCACGTCGGAGTTGTGGAAGAAAAAATTTGTTCAACATGGCCAGATAATGCTCAGAGTTCACAGGCTCTCACGCGCTCAACGTTCTCTGGAGTTCGCGCTGTTTGATCTCCTCCCCTCCTTTTTTTTGTAACACTACCCGTTTCCCTGAAGTTTTCAACCCACCTTAGGATTACATTACGAGTTGGGATAGCTCCGCGGGGAGAAATCGCTTACTCTCGACGGAAATCTCTCTGTGTTTGAATTATCGACTCACCGTTCATTAAAAAACGACTTACCGCGAAAACACGTTGTGGCATCGTCCAAACCATCTTTGCAACTAACCTACAAAAACTTCCCTTCATTGTGAACACGATGGTCCCAACCCCACCCCTCACAGAGTTCCCCACGCTGAGTACTACCCATTTCAAAAACGTCCTACTTCGTTGGCGGACCCTGTAGTAACCATTTCATTCAATGAAGGTTGTGAGACGGCAGATTAATTTGTTTATGCCTGCCTCGTAGAACTCTGCCGCCATCTTTTTTGTCCACTTGTCGACCGCCCCCTTCACTTCCTCGTCAGCTGAACATTTTTTTCCACCCATGTACTTCTTCAGGGAAGTGAACAAGTGGTAATCTGAAGGTGCCAGGTTGGGGGAATACGGTTGGTTCAAAACATCCCATCCAAATGAGTCCAACAATTGCTTCGTGACCTTGGCCATGTGGGATCTGGCGTTGTCAGGCAGCAGGCATTTTATCTTGAAAATTTCCTCAATTTTTTAGGGTCTCACAATATCTTGCTGCGCTGATGGTCTCCCCCTGAGGTAAATATTCAATCAAAATGATGCCTTTGTGGTCCTGATGCCATGATTTTTTGGCTGAAATGGTGGTTTTGAACTTTTTGCTTGAGGGTGAATTGGTGTGACGCCGCTGTTCGGACTGCCACTTATTTTCAGGTGTATAGTGTGCAACCCAAGTTTCATCTTCAGTAACAATAGATTTGAGAAAATTATCACCGTCCAGTTCATAGCGTTCCAAAAACTCTGGAGGCTTGCACTCGATTCAACATGTCTTGTTCAGTAAGCTGTTTTGGGACCCATCTTGCGTACAGTTTATGAAATGCAAGTGTTTCTGTGATTGTTTCGTGGAGCAGAGACCTTAACAGTTGCGGAAACATTGCAGAAAGTTCATCCTGAGTCAATCTGCGATCGTCACGAACCGCATTCGCGATGTTGTCAGGCAAAATCGTCGGTTTCCCACTTCTCTGATCGTCATGTACATTCGTACGGCCGTTTTAAACTCCCTAAACCACTTGTATACAGTGGTACGATTCATATGGCTTTCACCATAAACGGTTCGTACCTCAATGAAAATCTCATGTGGAGATTTTTCCTTCGCAACAAGGTAACGGATAACGGCGCGGATTTCGCACTTACCGGCAGACTCTCGATCGATTTTTTTTTTTTTTTTTTTTTTTTTTTCCGGAGGAAGGTGAGGAAAATTGTTATAAGATATCGGGGGGGACCGCAACCAAAAACCCGGGTACGTGGAGATTTTTACCCACTAAAAACCTCACCTCCTTTTCCCACGTTGGGGCCCAGCCCGGAACTGTTTGACACATTACTTCAGGCTGGGTTCCGATTTCTGCCTGCTAGCTAGTGCCTGCTGTTCCCGTTGCCAGGCCCTTTCCTCGACGAGCTTGCCTTCCAGGATATTTTGGATGTACCCTGCCACGGCATTCCACTTTGACTTGCTCTCGAGCATCCTGGTCATCATATCCTCGGGGGTGGGAGGGCTGGTCATCTCTAGCTCCCTTGCAATCTGCCTACGCTCTCTCTCCCACCTCTCGCATTCGAAGAATGTGTGTTGAGCGCTGTCCTCTTCGTAGGTGCAATGTAGGCATCCTGGAGATTCCACGATACGCATCCTATGGAGATACTGATAGAACATCCCGTGACCAGAGAGGAACTGCGTTAAATGATTGTTAACTTCACCGTGTTTCCTCTCTAGCCAGGGATATATATTGGGCACCAGTCGAGTCGTCCATCTTCCTCTTGTTTCTGTCTCCCAGATTTCCTGTCAGTAGTCGAGTGTGTGTTCCCCACAGTTTTCAACGTTCTGGTCTTGTTTTAAAGGTTAGGAGTAAAGCTATACAGCAGTGTAGCCAATATAGTGAAAAAAAAAAAAAAAAACCTTATGGCCGTGAGAGCTTCAGTATACTTACTTTCTGTACACGCCTCGTATTTCCTGGACAACCATGACGAGGCAAAACGCTTCTACCTCCCAGAAATACTGCCCTCGCTGAGCACCTCTTTTTCAAAGGGACAAATCTTGGAGAAATGATTGCTTTAGTGAAAAATTAACACTTCGTATTTTTTAACTTAATGTTATCTTTTCGTTTCAAGCTGGTAATGGAACTGGACCACGGCCGATGGCAATATTTGAGCTCCTCGATTACATAGTGAACGAGCCACCTCCAAAATTGCCGCCTGGAATTTTCTCAGAGGAGTTTACCGATTTTGTGGATAAATGTTTGAAGAAGAACCCTGCTGAACGAGCGGATCTAAA
This sequence comes from Cyrtorhinus lividipennis, assembly GCA_019603395.1. Taxonomy (NCBI): domain Eukaryota; kingdom Metazoa; phylum Arthropoda; class Insecta; order Hemiptera; family Miridae; genus Cyrtorhinus; species Cyrtorhinus lividipennis. The sequence goes on along the minus strand of CM034004.1, from coordinate 3,887,280 downwards.
AACACTTATGGTGAGTTTATTTTATCCATTGTTGCCCTTACATTCATAGCGAAGATCTAGTTGATCTCATTTGGTTCTTAATTACTGTGAACATCATAGTTTTGTGAGAGTTGACATGATGAAAAGTACAAGTGTTGAACTCTAACGAGTACATCTAGGATCATCAGATAGCCCGATTAAACGTCATTCGGTGGCATGGGTCAAAATTACAAGGAAAAAAGATGACTTGTTTCTTCATCTTCCCACCAACAACACTTGTATTACCAAGATATCTTGAATAGTTTGTTTCTACTTGTTAAATTGTTGTAATTTTTAAAAAAGCTAGAAATTACTTTTTCTGTATTATTATCAAGATAACTACCACCTGTTTTCATGCGGGAGGCTAATATTTCATTTCCCCCCCGAAGTATTCCTCAAAAACGCTGCAAATTCTTTGGTAATTACTCGGAGCATGGGGAAAATTGGGAATACAGAGACACTTACCCATTCCGATCGATTCAGCGACCAAAATTTAGAGGAAAATGATACCCCACACGCCTAGGTGCCAGAAATCTCAAAAACCCACATTCGAAATAGGTAGATGGATAGCCATTTTGACCAATAACCTCTTCCAATGGGCTCCAATCGTTCCGGGACCCGTCCTATTGGATTCAGCATCCTAAATCTAGTGGGAAATGATACCTCACACGCCTAGATAGCCGAAAACATCGAAATCCATTTTTCGAAATGCACATTTTGACCCCTACCCTCACCAAATTTCATTCGATCGGGCTGAAAAGGTGTGATTCCGAATTGTGGATTTTTGATGTTTTCGGCTATCTAGCTGTGTGGGGTATCTTTTCAACTAAATTTTGGACGCTAAATCTATTGGAGTGAGTCTCCATACTCCTGGTCCGAGGAGTAACCAACCCCTTTGAAAGAATTTGAAGCGGTTTTGAAGTACACATGTTGACCCCCCTCCTTTGGCCCGATTGGGCTGAAAAGTTTCGAGGACCAACTAAAACCAGAGAGGGTCCTCTATCAAAATTTCAGATTTTAGAAAATTTTCTGCCACCAAAATTAGCATTGATGGCGTACGGACGTTGATTATTCAAGGAATAACCTACCAAAATGATTCGAATTGCTCTAAATACAGATTGCCTTCAAGAGGTGCTAGGAGGTTTTTTTTTTTTTTTTTTTTTTTCGGAGGAAGGTGAGGAAAAACCTCACCCCCTTTTCCCACGTTGGGGCCCAGCCCGGAACTGTTTGACACATTACTTCAGGCTGGGTTCCGATTTCTGCCTGCTACCTGGTCCCGTTTGCCTGCAGTTCCCGTTGCCGGGCTCTTTCCTCGACGAGCTTGCCTTCCAGGATGTTCCGGATGTACCCTGCCACGGCATTCCACTTTGACTGGCTTTCGAGCATCCTGGTCATCATATCCTCGGGGGTGGGAGGGCTGGTCATTTCTAGCTCCCTTGCAATTTGCCATCGCTCTCTCTCCCACCTCTCGCATTCGAAGAATGTGTGTTGAGCACTGTCCTCTTCAGATTCCACAATGCGCATCCTATGGAGATACTGATAGAACATCCCGTGACCCGAGAGGAACTGCGTTATATGATAGTTAACTTCACCGTGTTTCCTCTCTAGCCAGGGACGTATATTGGGCACCAGTCGAGCCGTCCATCTTCCTCTTGTTTCTGTCTCCCAGATTTCCTGCCAGGAGTCGGAGCACGGCTGGTTCCGACACTGTCTTATAGGCGCTCACTATGCGAAGCGCCCCTCTTCTTTGCACCGTGAGCATCCGTTTTTGGTGGCATTTGGGCAGTGGCTAGTGAGAGACTGTGTCCATCCATCCATGCTCCCACTCTGGACATGGTCTCATTCAACTTCTCTTTCGCTTGCTCCATTGTGATGTATTCTGCTGTCAACTTCCGAATCGCTGGTGTAGGTCGCCGCTGCTCTTCCATGAGACACGCCGGGGGCGTCAGCAGGCGCGAGGGTCCATCTTCTTCATTGCTGCTCCTCTCTTCAGAGGAGGGCAAGTAGACGGGGTTCCGTGTGATCCCTGATTGGCCTGTACCAGGGGGTAGTGGCGTCAGAGAGTGATTTGACTGTGGCTCTAGTTTGTAAGAGAAGAGCTCTTTCTCGCAGATTTCCTCTGTCCACGCCTTCTCCTCACGTCCCCCCTTTGTAGAGGGCGTTGTGAACCATGATCCACCTTCTGGGTTTTCTTTCCACATTTCTTTTTCTTTGTACCCGCAAGGTGCCTTCCAGGACTGGTGTACCAGTCCCTTCTCTCGGTCTTCCTTCTTCTTGAGAAAGGGCTCTGGATTCCATTTCCCCCAGTTGTGTGTCTTACTTCCTTCCCTTCTGGTTTGCACAGTCCAGTTTCCTCTCTGTTGCTGTCTGGTGGCTCTGTTGTGCCCCTGTGTGCCTACCAGTTCAGGAAAGGCTGCTCTTACCTCACACTCTCTATGAAAGGCCCTGATGCCCTGGATTTGTTCCCGGTTGCTTTCCTTTGCTTCGTTTTCCGTGTTGTTATCTCTCTCTCTTGTATTTTTTCCTAGTATTCCTGCCAGGGGCCCGTGTTTAGGGGGGTATGTTACACCAGTCACCGTTTCCACGGCGTACTTTGCCCCCAGGCACACGGCACCTACGGCGGAATGGAGGTTGCCGTTTACTAGCACATCGGATCCGAAACCGATAATCGCATCTGCATCTGCTTTCCTGATTGACGCTGGTCCAGTGGCGCGATTATACGCCCAATCATGCTCCATGGCCAGCTGGTCATCGTAGTCCACTGGCTGACCATTCGGGAGCGGATTTCCCGGTCCAAGATACCTGTGTCCAGGCATCAGAAAACCTTTCTTCCCCATTCCTTGTCCTCTTTGTATTAAACCTACTCACTTATTCTCTACTCGCCTTTTCGTTTCGCATTGTCCCGAGGAGTGCGGAAATAAACGAAAAAAAAAAAAAATGCGATGGAATATGACGATCGAAGGAAAGGCGAGTGTCGGTCGGTTGCTAGGAGGTTATCCTCAAGCGGTCGACTGTCCGTCTGTGACGCTGTTATCAGTCTCTGTTATCCCTGTTGCTGTTATCATCTCTTCTGACTCATATATACGCTTCCATCTGTTCACAGAACCACCAGTGGATCCGGAAAGCCGACAACGACAAAGTTGACATCGCCGGTTGGGTGTGCAAAACTATGGGGCTCACTCCCACCACGCCGACACACGTCGTTCCGCCGGCATAACTCTGAAATTCCATTTTCGGGGCTGGCACAGACTTGTTGATCTACCACATTATCAACAAATATGCGTGAAATAACCAAAATATCAAAATGGGCGGTGACAAACCAAAATCTACAGGAAAGTTTTCCTGCACCTGTGGTTACTTTTACTTAACTTCTCGGCTGAAATATAAAAAAAACTAGCCACAAATCCCACTTTCCCTCTAACGTTTTTCATCGTAGTCCTTTCTGTCTTTTCCGTTGTGATGTGACAGCAATTAGCTACTCATGTCCCCAATTCATTCGTCATTTTTCTATTCATATAGGAAATTAATTGCCGATTTAATAAAATTGTAACTAAAAGCCAGTCCCGAAAAAGGGTGATTTTTTACATCGATTACATTGTCGTTTTGCGACAAGACGATGTTTTTATTGATGTCGTTCGTTGATTTTTAAATTTATTTTATAAAATAAATTTCATTTGTTTTAATTGATTTGAAAATAATGTGACGATGTTCGGATGGTTCTCATCGGCAGCAATCCAATTCTTATACTTTGGCTTCTTCACTCTTCGGAAATCTTGATGTTGATTAAAGAACTTGTTGGTTAGTCAGTTGATCCAATTGTTAATATAGACTCGAATATTCAATTTCTTTATGTAAAACGCACTCTTAGCTTCTCTATTTGATGTGATATTGTGTAAATATTGTACATTTATTCAATCAAGGTGTGGAGGCAATGCCTTACGTGGAAAACAAATGCGAGCGACACGATTTGCTTGAATTGCATGTGATTTTAAAGTATTTGTTTTACTTGGTTGTCCAGTGTTCTCCAGCTCAGTTGAAGAGGGTCGCTGTTGAAGGAGAGCTTGCCTGAGGTGCTATGCTGTTAGCCTTGCTGCAAGAACCAAAGAGTTTGCCATGGTGGCAGGAATGAGAATTCATATATTCAGGATAGCTTGGTAAGTAAACTGGTCCTTCCTTGTGCCGTTATCTGGTAATTCGTACGTTCTAGCTCGTGTTGCCATAAGCAGAGTACTACCTGGTCTCGCCTTAACTCGAAGAGCTAGCTTGTATTGGTACTCTTAGGCAAGATTGCTGCACCTACCCTTTCTTGAGACCATCATGGGGTGATGCCCTCAGGTCCTAGTGCGCCACAACCACGGGCCAGTTTTTCGGACCCCTTGTTGTATGCCAGGAGTTTTCTTGGGCCGGGTACACACGTTGAGGATTTCCGGAGAGGATTCCCCGTTGAGGCCAACCTCTCCGGCCGACCGGACCGTGTGGACGGGTCGAGGCCTTCAGTTGAGGCGGACTGTACAGGCCGCCAGGCCTTCCCAATTTTTGGAAAGGCCGCCTGAGGCCGGGATCCGGCCACTACCACTACACAGTTTTCCTCGAAAGGCCTCGCGCGTCGTGTGGATGCTCCGTTACGGTTTCAGGGTTCCCCTTTCCTCTCCTAGCAAACACCTAGTGTAGGTACCTAGTGTCACTGTGGCTACATCCTTTGTCTTGTGTAGGAGCAAACCCAGGAGTCTTTATCAGTGAGCTCTAGTGGTTAAGTAAGCTCTTGCTTTACTGAGGGCAGGGCAAGTCAGCGGAGTCTAAAACATCCCTGAGGGTGGCATGCTAAGGGATGCGGCACCTGGGCTGGTTGTCGTTTACGGACGTTTTGTTGTATGCCAGGAGTTTTCATACGGTTTTAGGGTTGCCCTTTCCTCTCTGAGGGCGACATGCTACGGGATGCGGCACCTGGGCTGGTTGTCGTTTACGGACGTTTTGTTGTATGCCAGGAGTTTTCATACGGTTTTGGGGTTGCCCTTTCCTCTCTGAGGGCGGCATGCCACGGGATGCGGCACCTGGGCTGGTTGTCGTTTACGGACGTTTTGTTGTATGCCACGAGTTTTCTTACGGTTTCAGGGTTGCCCTTTCCTTTCTGAGGGTGGTTTGCTACGGGATGCGACACTTGGGCTGGTTGTCGTTTACGGACCTCTTGTATGCCAGGAGTTTTCATGTTGTTTGAGGGTTGCCCTTTCCTCTCTGAGGGCGACATGCTGCGGGATGCGACACTTGGGCTGGTTGTCGTTTACGGACCTCTTGTATGCCAGGAGTTTTCATGTTGTTTGAGGGTTGCCCTTTCCTCTCTGAGGGCGACATGCTGCGGGATGCGGCACCTGGGCTGGTTGTCGTTTACGGACGTTTTGTTGTATGCCAGTTTTCTTACGGTTTTAGGGTTGCCCTTTCCTTTCTGAGGGTGGTTTGCTACGGGATGCGGCACCTGGGCTGGTTGTCGTTTACGGACGTTTTGTTGTATGCCAGAAGTTTTCTTACGGTTTTAGGGTTGCCCTTTCCTTTCTGAGGGTGGTTTGCTACGGGATGCGGCACCCTGGCTGGTTGTCGTTTACACCCGGACCGCTTACTTTTGTTGTTCCGTATTATCATGTTATGTGGCCTGTTAAATGAATATAGATTGAGCATACATTCGTCTATGCCGCCATTGTTTGTGTGGGCTAAGTGAGGCACAGTTGATGGACTCTTGCTGAATTCTCTCATCATGGCCGAAGACTTGATACCATAAGCTACTATAAAACAAGGAAAAACGGAAGATTTGTCGGTTCCAATAACGACCTATTTTACTAAAGCATCCAACCCATCCCCTACAATGGCCGTGATTTTCGAAAAAAAGCCATTGAACACCCCTTGGACGAACTATTTCCCGCTTGAGGGTCCACTGTGGCGTTTTGACGCCTAAACCACATCAACCAAAATGGCCCAATGTCGAAAATGTGGAGCGTCAAACGGACCACATACAAGGAGTGCCAGAATCACGATGGACCAAGAACAAGGTTGTTCAGTTCAGTTCTAACAAAGACCAATTCCAACCAAGCATGTTGCTCCTTGACGAACGCTAAATTATTTTACACTAACATCCCTTGTGAGATTCCAGTCTCTGATGAATTCTTATTATTTAGACAAAATATTAAATAACTTGATTTGACTCTGTTTAGTTGGAGAAGAGTATCAAAACCCGCACACAATTTTTGGTCAGTGCTTCAGCTCCAGAGTGGACCAGGCTGTTCTTTAAAGCCTCCTTTGTACGTCAGATCCGCTGCTCTCAACATTCTCAAAAATTTAACACAAAAACAGGAGACTGGATAACGTACAAACATGAACAGAAGTTTGCTAGTAACGATTCTGCGAAGGAAACGTTTCTCTTTAATTGTATTGTATTCAGACGTAGCTAGCTCGTGAGTGTTTTCCACGTTACTTGGCACCCTACTATACCTACCTAAGTGTTTAGTAGACTATTGTCGTTAGTTGGCTGCGCCTTGGCGATTTTTACCTCAATCCTTCAGTGTGTTTAATAGAATAATTATTTCGTTTGCCAAATTAATTTGAAGTTTTTACCTGGCGCCTGTGTTCGTTGTAGTTACTTAGTCCTGCATTTTTGGCTTAAGAAATTTAGTCTGAAAGCCCAGGCCGCCTTTTTGGGTTATTATTCCGTAAATAATCAACCAATGTTCTCATGGTTCTCAGCCTCTCTGATTTACCCAAAAAATTGACTGTATTGTCATTTGCGTTTCATGAAATCTAGATTAATAACGCTGCAAGTAGACCTGCAATGTCGAGTTTTTCCTGTCCCTCCTATAAGGTAAATTTTTGAATTTCCAAAATGGCACCTGCAATGCCACTTGATGCCTGTCAATTCAAGATGGTTCATCGTGTTCCCTGTGATGAGGGAGAAAACAGTCATTGGTATTAGAACTGTTACCAAGTTATGAACTGTCTGCAGAACCCAGGGTGGGATTTGAGGTGTGCTATTTTGAGCTGCAGTGCTTGTCTACTGCTCCCTTCCTTTACTCAGGAGCAAAAGCAGGCTTTGGCTCTCTTTGAGCTTACCTCGAGAACGCTTTACCTTGAATGTATGTTGGCCATGGTTTCCACCAAGACACAACTCTCATCTCTAAAGTAGAACCAACAATTTTGTAAGTAGTCGTTTATTGATTCAAGGATTGCCACATACTACAGGGTGGAACCTAGCTAGCTTTGGCTCTGAGTACTAGGTACAGTATTTCTGGCTCACCAAATTGATGACAATTTCCACAATTAGGAAGTAGGACCTATGAACTCAGGGAGGTGGGGTCCCTCCAATGAGCATTTTCATGTCAAATTTGAGCTTTTAACCATCAATTTGGAAAATTGCAGAAATACATTATTTAATTTTGGGACAGCAGTAAAGAAATGAAGCGAGTGAAATGTAACATTCAACAAATAAGAATGAACACATTTTTTAACGTAAGGCACTGTCAAAAGAATAACATTGGGAAGAGACTGATGGAATATCTTCATCGTGTTGTGTTGCACAGAGTAGGTATTGAGAATCTACGCCGGCTAGCGTTGCAGCGTTTAAAACGAATGTGAAACGAACCATTTCCGTAACCTACAATTTGAAATGGAAAACCTCCAAATTAATGTGTAAAAACTTCAATTTGACTTGACATTTTTATAGAAAACCCGACACGGGCTCCGTTAAAGCATCCAATGTAACCTGTTATCAAAATTTACCAGAATAATCATTACTCAAAAAGAAAAATTCGTAGTCATCAGTCGAAATTTGCCGAATGGTATCAAAACGCTGAAACCTCAAATAGCATGGCTGAAGATGTAACTATTTTTGGCTGATCTATACATCAGTGCACGCACCCCCAAAAATCGATATATCGAACCAGGATGATTCGAGATTGTTGTGCTTGCTTCCTTCAGTTTGCTTCTTCTCCTTTCCGTTGTTTTAAATTTTTTTTTTAAATAATTATTTATTTCGCTTCTCTATTAATGATAATAGAGTTCATGGAACGACACGTATATCTTGATAATTGCGGGAATCTCTTATCAAGGGGGCATGGCCATGGAGCGATATATCGATTTTTCGGGGTGCGTGCACTGATATATAATTTACCCTATATTCATAGTCGACTATCAGTATAATTTCTTCCTGAGACGAGCACTCCATACCAACTATAATCTTGCGCATTAGGAAGGGTTCTCTAGGGAAATGGCCACTTTTAAGGTTATGAAAATAGTTGAAGTGAAACTCATTTTACCAACAAAAATTATTGTTGTTCACACGTTCATTTAGACTGCTGACAGGTTGCCTGGAAACAGCAATTTTTGCAATGCAAGTGATTAGTAGGCCAATTTATGGCGCGTAGAAATAATTTGTAACGCACTCGTTTTCGTGCATTAAAGTATTGTATTTCCTGTATTTTATCTAGGTTTTGTTGCTTCTTGTAATTTATCTACTTGACTCACAATCAATATTATACGTGTCGCCTTTCGTACAATTTCTTTCCCAACAGATTTCTTCACCTTTTTCTTGAGATCATGTCGTGTGAAGGCCAAAAATGCAGAAAGACCCTTAGGAAAAGCAAGTTCTGTACGTCAGCAATAAGCTTTTATTTACAAAATTAGAATAACAGGACCAATATTAAAAAAGCGGTTTAGAACTGAATCATCTGGCCCTGAAACAGACAAAAAGTGATAGTGAGAATGTGGGTTTCCTCATTCGTGAAAATTAATAAGCATGAACGTGGAAGGTTATCCGTGTGGATACATTTTTGAATAAATCCGCTTACCTTCCTCTTCTTGTCACCACCCAACTCGAAGTGCTTACACCTCTTGAGAGGGACTTGTTTGCGGTATTTGCAGTCGGAACATTCCATTCTCAACACGATTTTCTTGGTCGTCTTAGCCTGGAGAAGAAAGTCGAAACATTAGGGAAACAGCTATGAAAACAGTTGGTTACTAAGTGAATTGCTGCTGCTATCTTTCAAGATAAGGTGTAATAAATGCAGGACATTCGGTGAAGATATGCTAATAGGTTCTGAATTTACAACTCAATACGAGATTTTGAATTTTGGTTGGTAATTCCTTAAATATTGATTTTTGAGATTTTTTTTGGCGATCTAGGGGTATCATTTTCTACTAAATTGTGGACGCTGAATCGAACGAAATGGGCCCCAGAACGATTGGCGCCCACCAGAAGAGGTAATGGGTCAAAATGGGTGGCTATCTACCCATTTCGAATGTGTTTTCGAGATTTCTAGTACCTAGGCGTGTGGGGTATCATTTTCCACTAAATTTTGGACGCTCAATCGATTCGAATGGGTACGGGACACCCACAGTTTTCCCCATTTTGAAGAAATGAGTCTCCATGCGCCTAATCCGAGGAATAACCAACAAGTGTGAAAGAATTTGCAGCGTTTTTCCATCAAGTGACGTCTGCAGCTGACTGAAGACTACAACATGGTTATCACTTTATCACTAGCATGCCATACACTCTTGATTTTAGAATGAAAGGGCATTCTGAGGTCGCATGGTTTCCCATTTATTTATTTTGTGAAAACACGGGCTTGAAGCCCAAATACAGAGATGGGGGGACATCGAGCATCAATAAAAGGTATTCACATAATTAAATTATCCATAATTTGGGCCTAGCACGAGTATAACTATGGAGGCGAAGAACTCAGAAGAAATGTGCAACAATTTGCACATAAACCAGCGGATCTCCTTGATTTCATTTAGAGAAATGGACAATACATTCTCGACTCGTATTATTTTGTGATCTGTGTCCTATGAAGAGGATTTTTGCAACACAAGTGCTTACAAGCAATTGATAAATATTGAAGCGGTTATTGATTTGTTGAAAGAATTTGAGATTATTATTTAAAGTACCCAAAATCTTGGTTCAAATCAAATGTTAGCTGCCATTACAGCTCTAAATGAAAGACAACAACCTGTTTTTGGTGCAACCAAGGGAAAAAAAACCCTCGAGGGGTGAGGTTTCAACAGTCCTAAGATCCACAACCACGATAAATTTCTATACTATTATCCTACGTCAATAACCTCAATGAGAAATCTGAACTCGAGAAGTGGGGCACATTCTCTAGGGATCTTATAGTTCAGTTCAAATTCAGCCACTCTCAGGTATAGCATGCTTAGCTGATACACATGCACATATTTTAATCACTCTCCACTTACATCTCTATGAATAACAATATATCCGTACTCCGGCCATCAATTATCCATATTCTCGCATATCTCATTCACCATACATGGACATAGTTCTAGAAATCGCTACTCCCATTGATATGATACCCCACACGCCTAGGTACCATAAATCTCGAAAACGAAATATGAAATGGGCAGATAGGCACCATTTTGACCGATAACCTCATCCAGAGGGCACCAATTGTCCCGGGACCCATTCCAATCGATTTAACGTATCAAAATTAAGTGGAAAATGATATCCCACACGCCTAGGTGCTAGAAATCTTGAAAATACACATTCGAAATGGGTAGACAGGTACCCATTTTGGTTGGTTATTCCCTGAATAATCAACCTATGTTTTCATGCATAAGGTCAACCTCTCCGATTCGGCTCAAAATTTTTTTCTGGACGTTTCAAGGTGTCTAGATAAAAAAAAGGTCGATGTCCGTCCGCCGTTTTTGGTGGTAGAAAATTTTCTAAAAATCTGAAATTTGGGTCAGGGGTCTGATACCGGCCTAGGACGATCCTCCAAACTTTTCAGCCCGATCGAACCAAATTTGGGCGGGGTAGGGGTCAAAATGTGTATTTTGAAAAATGGATTTTCGAGATTTTGGGCGATCTAGGCGAGTGGGGTATCATTTTCCACTAAATTTTGGACGCTGAATTCTATAAAATGGGTCCCAGAACGATCGGCACCCACAGGAAGAAGTTATGGGTCAAATTCGGTATATACTACCTATTTTGAATATGTGTTATTGAGATTTCTGGAACCTAGGCGTATGTGGTATCATTTTCCGCTAAATCATGGACGCTGAATCCAATGAAGTGGGTCCCAGGACGATTGGCACCAACTGGGAGAAGTTATGGGTCAAATAGGGTATATATTACTCATTTTAAATGTGTTTATAAGATTTCTGGTACCTAGGCGTGTGGGGTATCATTTTCGACTAATCATGGACACTGAATCGATTGGAATGGGTCTGGGACCCAGCGCACCCACCATTTTCCCCATTTCCCCCATGTTTTTAAATTAGTTTCCATGCGCCTGGTCTGACGAATAACCAACCCCTGTGTAGGAATTTGCAGCATTTTTTACTCATAACCTCATCCAGAGGGCACCAATCTTTCCGGGACCCATTTCATTGGATTCAGCGTCAAAATTTAGTGGAAAATGATACCCCACACACCTAATCGCCAAAAATCCATTTTTCGAAATACACATTTTGACCCCTACTCCGCCCAAATTTGGTCCAATCGGGCTGAAACGTCTCGAGGACCAATCAGTGCTAGGAACGGATCCCTGACCCAAATTTCAGATTTCAAGAAATTTTTCTACTACCAAAATCGGCGTGGACGGCGGACAGAAATTTGCTTTAGGGGAAGGAGGAATAACAAGTACTCTCTTCACCCCCTAGATTATGTTATGTTTTGATTATTGTTATGTTGTTAAGTGTTATGTGCATGTGTTGTTGAGGCTAGTTAATGTTAAATTTAGGTATTTTATCCAAGCTTTGGAGGAATATCCTGGTGCTCGCCCTACCTACAGCGTTTAAGCAGAAGACTCCTTCGCAGGATTGTGTAGCATGCAGAAAATGGGTGAAGAACTAGCTGGAGTGGAGGACACGGGTGGGGTGTTTTCCTATTTAGGTACCCCTACAAAATGCCTGTATGTTCGGTGATGCCCAGTAAAGTGGCTAGTAAGTGCCACCACTGATTCAAGCACTAAGTCCCAACTATATCATTTATGTATGACAAGTTTTGCGTTCATTTCATTGATTCATTGGCCGTTGCATTGTTTGCAGACGTCGATGACACACGGATCACAGCGGACCCCCCCTGCACTGGGCGCTCGGTAGTCTAGTGGAATAGACGAAGGATTGGTGTGGTACTCCGAGCGGCCAGGGTTCGAATCCTGGCTAGAGTAACTTGTTTGTCTTGACCCTCATATTCGTCCTCTTCACTTAAGGGGGTGAGGCAATAAGTAGCCACGAGCGAAATCGTCAGATCAATTTACGATCCTCTTTGGAGGACGGCTGACGACGTCCGCGACACCTGACCAAGGTAGTCGGACGAAAATCCAAGGTGAAAGTCCTTGTTTACTTTACTTTACTTTACTTTACTTAAGTCCCAACTGCTCCACAGCCACCCCCACCCTTGGCCGTAGCTGATCGCGCTACAAAGTGCGGTTAGTAAGTCAGAGAAATGAGTAGACAGGAGACAAATGGAGGTGGCTTCACTAGTGACAGTCTGCAGCGTGGAACATTTGACGGCGCGCCACAGAATGTAGTGTCGCGCCCAAATGGAACCGGTCCTATTCTACTGCTACATTTTGCCGCCACTACCTTGGCGCCACTAGCTGTAGACTGCAGCGTTGGTTGCGAGAATTATGGCGCGATCAACTACTGCCAGTGGAGCCGCGGCCTAAAAGAGTTGATAAGAACTGAAGGAGTTCACGTCTACCGGCACACTGTCAGACTTCTACTGCTAGTGAAGCCACGGCGGCGCGACGGATTGCAGTTCGTTCTCTGTAAAGCTCTAAAGCTAATAACTTGCCGATGATGGAAGACCGCAAGCACAAGAAGAGGCGCGTTAGTATGGAAGCCTAGCAGAGCAGATGAGCTAATACAAAGACCCCTTGCAAAACCCGGCAGCTCCACGAAGTCTATCCTGGGCTGTCACAGGCAGGCGAACTCCAGAAGAGGGTGGTGTGCCTGACATACCAGGGAAGCCATGGAGCAGGGCTCCCAAATGATCTAGCGCGATAACAAGACTGGATCTGAGAGTGTGGCTTATCTGCATAAAAACATTAGTTTGCAGAAATCAGACCACCAATCTATAATTTTGAGAAAAACAACCTTCGAAGGTTGGGAAATAATAGAGACACGCTGAGAAACAACAGCTGCGGCGTGGCCTATTAATTTTGCCCCTGGCATGGACTGCTTTACTATGGCATCAGCTTCCTTAACTGGCGAATTTGAACAGAATATCCACTTCTCAACTACCAACTGGGAAGAATTTTTATAATGAACGTCGTCATCGATGGAAACCCAGAAACTCTCAAGATGGGGTGACGTCGATACCAATGCCGTATCGTATTGGTTATGCTTGAATTTATGCTAGGTTGATTACAATTGGGTATATGACGACTTGATTCCCCGTGTTGGTGGCTAAAGGTAAAATATCACTATAAATACTGCTTATGTACTGATGAACATTCTCTTGACATACCTTCTTTCTGAAGATGGGTTTTGTTTGACCGCCGTATCCCTGTTGTTTTCTGTCGTATCTTCTACGACCTTGGGCCGCATGCCTTTCTTTCGACTTTTTATACTGGGTGACTTTGTGAGGCTTGTGTACTTTGCATTTCTTGCAAAAAGTACGCCTCTGTTTGGGTACGTTCACCTGAGGAAGAAGTGAAGGAACGGTAAACCATAGCTCAACAAATTCAATAGTGGGGATTTCTAAGTCAGTAACAGCATGGTATAGTATATAAATAGTTAGCTCAGTAGGACCAGAACTTGCGAATATTTTTGCAAAATTGTCAGCGCATCACGTAAATTGATGATACAGGATTAAATTGAGAGTACTTGCCATGCTTCAGAAGACAAATTGACTATAGTTGTTTAGTGGAAACAAAATGGCCGTATGGTATAGGTTTCAGAGAGAGCAGTACGACCAGTGTTGCCACAAATAGGGACATACGATACTAATCGATATGAGTAAAGTATCGAATATTTCTTTCGATACCATGTACTTTTGGTATCGATACCACAAATTTGAGTATAAATACTGGTATCGATACTTTGGCCAGTATCGAGAATATTACTCATATGGGGTCAAATTACAAAAATCGTATAGTTTTTTGTTTTTCAATTGAAAAAAATATTTCAACAACTTCAATTTCGCTACAACCAACAAAATCTGGTTCATCTTCACTAAATTCAAATCTGTGTTGTCTACCATAGCCTGTCCAGGCCTCAAACAAATGGTGAATACTCTGATCAAAACAAGGAACATACTAGGTATCTACCAACAGGTATGTTCTCCATAACCTCTTGGTGTTTCAGGTATGAAGATGGAAAAATGGCACTGAAGAGTTTTTGCCATTTTTGAAGTACTTTCTTGAATAAGCAGCCTTTTCGAAGTGGAGAATTGTTTGCCATTTTTTAATACCTCTTTAATATACTTCCAAAATTGTACTCCCACACTACCTTAACCTGATTTTCTCTATTTTTTAATTTTTGTATGCGTTTCTTGTGAGTTTTCATGGTATCGATACTTAAGTAGTATCGAATATCCGAATCAAGTACACACTTATGTGAGTACTGGTATACTAACACAAATGCAGCAGGTTTGTTCACTTGGGTGACCTCTTTAGTGGAAGGTAACAGCGGGTTTCCTCTACCGTGACGTCATCACATGAGCAGTCACAGCTCTCAAAGGTTATTGTTACCCTCAAAACATCGAAGCGGCAGGCTGGATACACCCAAGGTTTAGGTCACAACCATGGAATATACCCAATCTTCCATGGGTCACCCTTCGACGGAAATTTCTTCTCACATAATCACTGTGATTAGGAATCTAGGATTTAGAGATAGGTATCAATATTTCCACTCAAAATGTCTTTATTTTCAGTATTTCAAGTGGAACTAGTACCTACCTACATTTTTTAATAGTTATTCTAGCTTTATAAAAGCTCACTTGGGTGTTTATTGTCATTTTAATGAAATAATACTATACAGATTCAAGAAAAATCGGTGTTTGAATCGATTTTTTGGTACTATCGAAATTTAAATTCGAGTTTCCGCTGGCATCAGCCCGCCATTTAGAAATATATCGATTTACAGCATTTTTAGTTTAGTTTTACATAGTCATTTCGAGAACGAATATATCGATATATCGATATATTTCCAAGGGGCGGGCTGATACCGACCTTTACCCAGGCTTTTTCCGTTTATGTCGTTTCTTTCCAAAATGCTCGCTAAAATTGACATTTGGCAACATTTTGTGAGAAAAATGTCAGATGAGGCGAGATGTTGTTGAATCGGCCTTGAATCGATGCATCGAAACGGCTTCTTTGGCTAGTTCTGGCGTGTTGGCAGAGTAACCCAATATTCGGCTTCCTGTGAAGTATATAACATCACAGAATATCATATCCTACGATAACGGATTCAGAGATATTTCAGCATGGAACAAGTAGACTGGTTTTTTTAAATGAATTGGGGTTTTCGGTTTACTATAGGGGCTGCGGGAGGTTATGGGGTATATAATCGATCTATCGATCTTTATCAGCAACTGAACAGAAGAGGGATATTTGAGGAAAAAAGATTGGCAATCGTGGCGTATCGCAAGCCTGTCAAAGTGTCAAAAGAAATTGAAGTTTTTTTTCAAATGATATACAGCATAATGTAATATCGTCATTTATTTTTTAAAAGTTCATCATATTAGTACAACATAATCATCACTGTGGGTTGTGTTGGGTGGGTGTATGTGTGTTGAGTAATCCGTAATACCTAAAAGTTCGTGTACCAAAGATTTCTTTCCTTTAAGTTGTTTATTTGGAGAAGTACGGCTCCAGTAAGATTGTTATTCATCTATTTCCACCATGGAATGACCGTCTCGCGCTTAGACCAATTTCAACATGGAACCCAAATTCATCTCGTCAAACGTCGACAGCAGACTAGCGGCGATAAGCAGCGACCTTGATTTGAGTGAGGTATTAATTTAATTATAACCTTATTGGTTTCTAATAATTTCGTTGCCTGAACAGGTTCGTGAAGACTGCCGACAGAGCGTCAGTGATAAATTCCGGACGTGTATAACGTGGCAGATCAACCGTTGGTAGTAAAGTGAATGTGAAGTATGATGCTGAAGGCAGTCATCCTGATCGGTGGTCCTCAAAAAGGCACTAGGTTCCGTCCTCTGTCTTTGGACATACCCAAACCTTTGTTTCCCGTTGCCGGATTGCCGATGATCCAGCACCATATAGAGGCCTGTTCGAGGATACCTAGCCTCAAGGAGATAATAATCTTGGGCTACTTTCCCACTGCGGACTTGTTCCAGTTCATATCCGACATGTCTCACAAGTACAACATCAGCATACGGTATTTACAAGAGTTCACTGCTCTGGGTACTGCAGGTGGCATGTACCATTTCAGAGATCAAATTCGTTTTGGAACCCCCAGTGGATTCTTCGTCTTGAACGGCGACGTCTGCGCGGATTTTCCTCTCGAAGAGATGCTCGAGTACCATATGAGACAAGGAAACGCTCTTATTACCATCATGGCGACTGAGACCAACAAGGAACAAGCTCTGAACTACGGCTGCATCGCTAAACACCCCAAACTCGGACATATGACCCACTACGTTGAGAAGCCGTCCACCTTCGTGTCTCCTTTGATCAACTGTGGAATCTACTTCTGCTCACCTGAGTTCTTTGAAATTCTTGGTTCGGTTTTCAAGGAGAAACTCGAAGCTGCGAGTTTGGCTGGAGTGACGCTCAAGGACTCGGGAGCCATGCAGTTGGAACAGGATGTATTCACCCCTTTGGCCGGTTCTGGTCGAGCCTTTGTCTTCACGACGTCTCGATGGTGGTCCCAAGTACGTTTTTCTATTTAATAAGAGCCCACGCTTATGGCCGAGCTTTGCCAAAACTAAAATAGACCTAATTGTCTTACACCTCAAGCTTGTTCTGGTATCATATCGCTTGTTAGTAGGAGTGTATAATGTTCTAATTCTGCTTCCAGCTCAAATCAGCTGGTGCCGCCATCTACGCCAACCGCCACTATCTTGAACTTTACCGCAACACCCACCCCGAGAGGCTCAGCAAGGATAAAAACAGGATCGGCGACGTCAACATTCACATCTCGTCTGTCGTTCACCCAACAGCCGTCATCGGCCCCAACGTCACCATCGGCCCTGACGTCACTATTGGCCCAGGCGTTCGCCTCAAAGACGCTATCGTCCTCGACGGCGCCCTAGTCGGCTCTCATAGCCTCGTCACGCACGCCATCATCGGAAAAAACGTGAAAATTGGGAGTTGGACTCGAGTCGAGGGCACCCCCTGCGACCCCAATCCAAACAAACCTTTCGCTCAAATGGACAATCTTCCACTCTTCAATAAAGACGGTCGCCTCAACCCCTCGATCACAATCGTCGGCTGTGACGTCACCGTTCCATCTGAAGTGATTCTGTTGAACTCCATCGTACTCCCACATAAAGAGCTCACTAGAAGTTTCAAATACGAAATCATCTTGTGAAATGACTGTGGGGCAAGTTTTGGGTGAAGAGATGCCATGGGACAGCAACATCATTGTACCAAGATTCTTTCTATACGAAGGAAAGCGATCATATTTTGATTACCTAATCAGAGAAAAATGTTCAGTTTCAGTAACTACCAGTTGATGGAACTTTTAATTCCTTGATGATTTTGAAATACGGGCTCTTCCGTGAATATTACTTTTATGATAATCTGAGAAGCAAATATGTAGCTAAGTAAACTTTAATTTGAGAATTAGTCGATATTATTATACTAAACCTAAAATTACTACACTGGAATCGGTTGAACAGGCTCTCAACGTGAACTTGAGCGGTAGATATGGCGATTTTGAACATGCAAGCATGATTGAACGTGCTCAATTTACCATAATCATATAACTAGCTCAACTTCTTCGTTCTCCTTTGAGTTGTGGGAGAGCTTACCTTCTCACTAATTCACTCAGTTAGAGAACCCTACTTCTCATAGGGATGCGTCAATTAACACCCCTTTCAAAACCAGAAGAGAAAATGAGTGTCTAGCTAGTCCCGCCACAAGGAAAAAAGCAAGGAAACATAACCTCTAAGCTCAAATTTTTCTTTTAACTAGGCAGTGGGCTCATTGTTTCACTTGGACCAATGAGTCACTAAATATCCTTTGGCCATGAGAGATGCTTGTAACCTAATCATAGATGCCGTACGATGCGCATCCTTAGCAAGAGGCAAGCAGGTATCACAAGAGACGGCCGCTTATGTTATGGTGTCCTCAAAGAAGAATTACCTGCCCAAAATAGACCAAAACGTTGTGCCTGGATTGAAAAACTGACTCACCGTCCTCACCATTTATGACAACAGCCCTTCAGTCAGTGATCAGAAATTCTTTTTTTGGATTTAGTTAGTTCTCAAAACTTATCAGCCCAAAATGAGGGTTAAAAAAAGAAAGGTAGGGGTTTAGAAATAATGATTTTGAACTTGGGCGCATGGAGTACCACTTCCCCATTATGTTGGACACTAAATCAATTAAGATTAGTTCTGGACTGTTAGCCGTTCACGGTCTACGTCCATCTATGAATATACCATTGTGAAATACGGCGTTCTTTGTACGATGATGAGTCGTGGCCAGCACATTTCCGAATTGTTGATACATAAACTATGATTCTAGACGCAAGAAACTTTAGTTGTCGCATTTTCACGTCAAATTTGAGGTTTATGAAAGCGGTTCGTTACACATTAGTTTTAAACGCCGCAACGCTAGCCTGCGTAGATATTGAAAATACCTTCTCCGTGCAAGACAACACAGCGAAGACATTCCATCCTTACCGAACGTTGAACAATTCGTTCATTCTTTCTGGGTGAATGTTATGTTCTACTTGCTAATTTGTAATTGCTTTCCCAAAATCATGTCTGTAATTCCGTCATCCTCCAAATTGATCTGTAAAACCCAAAAAGATACCTACTACGTGCAACACAACACAGCGAAGACATTCCATCCTTCCCTTACGTTGAACAATTCGTTCATTCTTTCTGGGTGAATGTTATGTTCCACTTGCTAATTTGTAATTGCTTTCCCCAAATCATGTCTGTTATTCCGTCATCCTCCAAATTGATCGGTAAAACCCAGAAAATACCTACTTTGCGCAACACATTATGAAGACATATTCAATCCATCCCTTCTAAATGCCATTCTTTTGAAGGTTCCTGTTGATTCGCCTCATTCAGTCATTTTTGACGTGACAGCTGCTGCTGCAGGGAGAGACTTACCTACTTTGAAAAATTCGTTCATTATTTTCCGTTCATTCTCACTTGTTGAACGTTACGTTTCACTCGGTAATTTGTTATTATGACATGTTAAATAGTGTATTTCTGTCAACCTCCTAATTAGTAAAACCCCTTATATGGCATTAAAAAACCTCCAATTTGACTTGAAAACGCTGTATTCAAATTATTATTTACATGATTTACTAGCATTTGCACAAAACTAAGATTTGAACCTTTTTTTCAGGCTCCGCCTATTCACCAAAAGCGGCTGGTCACGTTTTACAACAATTTCGTTGTCACTATGGTCGATTTCCTCAATAATTTCAACAACTCATGTTCCCATCGCCTCTTCATGTTTGACAGGAAAATCAGCAAAATTGAAGCCGAACTCCGTCTTCTTGAGATCAAGGTAAACTGCCAGACGCAAGATGCTGTATTTGAGTAAAAGTCAGTTCATGTATTCATTGTCTTCGTCTGAATCGATTCTCAGCTCAAATCGATTAATGGTTTCGAAAATGTCTCACCTGTGGCTGGCAAAGATGAAGCAGATGGGCCGCCAACCGAAGATGTCGCCAAAGAGGAAGCGCGAGAAGAGATGAGCGAGGTTGGTTTAAAACACTATTCACTTGTATGACAAGGCCAAATAAAAGTACAATACATGTCACTTTTTGCATAAATCGAACCCTACATGGCAATCATACTACATTAATGTGTTACCCCTCATATCCTTGGCATTTTATTGGGCTTTGAACAAATGAAATCGAGCTAATTGCATTCATTAGAAAACAAGTGCTTAACATGTTAGGCCAATTACTGGAGCCTCAGAAGAGTCACTATTTAGCATGAAAAATAGTTCAATAGTCTGCACGCACTTTTCAATTTCGTGGAATTCGATATTTTCATGGAAAAACCACAATGTTGGTGAAAATTTCACATTTTTTCCTCTTAAAACGTGATTTATGCCCTTAAATTATGTTACAAAAAAAAAGCTGCAAATTCTTTCACAGAAGTTTTGATATTCCTCAAACCAGGCGCATGGAGATTCATTTCTTCAACATGGGGGAAACGGTGGGTGTGGCGGGTCCCGGACCCATTCCAATCGATTCAGGGTCCAAAATTTAGTGGAAATGATACCCCACACGCCTAGGTACCAGAAATCCCGAAAACACGTATTCAAAATGGGTAATATATACCCAATTTGACCCATAATTTCTTTCAGTGGGAGCCAATCGTTCTGGGACCCATTTTATTGGATTCAGCGTCCAAAATTTGGTGGAAAATGATACCCCACTCGCCTAGAACGCCCAAAATCTCGAAAATCCATTTTTCAAAAAACACATTTTGACCCCTACCCCGCCCAAATTTGGTTCGATCGGGCTGAAATGTTTTAAGCACCGTCCTAGGCAGGGAACAGACCCCTGACCCAAATTTCAGATTTTTAGAAAATTTTCGACTACCAAAAACGGCGCGGACCAAAGATCAAAATAAGCAAATGTCCGTCTGCCGTCCACGCCGACTTTGGTAGTATAAAATTTTCAAAAAATCAGAAATTTTGGTCAAGGGTCCGTTCATGGCTCTAGATGGTCCTCGAAACTATTCAACCCGATCGGATCAAATTTGGGTATAGGTCAAAATGTGTTTTTTGAAAAATGGATTTTCGAGATTTTGGGCGATCTAAATGTGTGGGGGTATCATTTTCGACTAAATTTTGGACGCTGAATCCAATGAAAAGGGTCCCAGAACGATTGGCACCCACTAGGATAGGTTAAGGGTCAAAATGGCGATCTATTACCCATTTTGAATATCCGTTTTCAAGATTTCTGGTACCTAGGCGTGTGGGGTATCATTTTCCACTAAATTTTGGACCCTGAATCGATTGGAATGGGTCCGAGACCCGCCACACCCACTGTTTCCCCCGTGTTGAAGAAATGAATCTCCATGCGCCTGGTTTGAGGAATATCAAAACTTCTGTGAAAGAATTTGCATTGTTTTTCTTTCATACAATTCAAATTCCTATTTTCTTTTGAAGCAAACTGCAGTCGACCAGAAACAAGTAACGCCCGAGGAGCCAGATCCGCAACTTGAAGACAACCCAGCTCTGATGAAATACATTAGAATGGTACGAGTAGGCGTACCCATCGATGGAGTCAAACAAAAGATGGCAGTCGAAGGACTGGACCCGGAATTATTGAAAATGTGATAATTTTACTCTAGGGCCTTCATTTCGATGGGATTGGTACCCATCATTGTGAATCCATGGTAAATAATGCAATAATTTACAGCTGAGCACGAATTGGAAATTGTATTATGATACTATTATTGAATGAGAAATATAATCCAGAAGAAAAAGGAATAGGGTTTGCAACCTCAATTCCTTTTATTGTTTATCCCCTGTTTTCATGTCTCCAGTTTTCCCGTAAATTTAATATTTCTTTTCACTTTAAATATATGAATTTTGACTCCTATTATTTAGCGTATAGTTCAAAACTCAGAATTTGTCGTACATTTTTAGACGCAGATGCTACGTATTTTTCCTACCTTAGGTAAAAAGTAGAATTAAAAGATAATACAAATACTCCCTTATTGCCAAATGAGCTCTTTGGTACGTCGAAGATTGAATGCTAGGTTCCAAAACATATTTGATTTTTGGAGGCAAAACTTTTTTTTTTACTAAACCATCTTCTATTTAGACATTCTCATTAGAATTCAATCGCTGCCATAAGTCAACGGCCTTCTATGAATATCCTAATCTCGTTTACAGGAATTGCTGGCAGTTTAGAGTAATACGACACTATAGATACTGTCAAAGTTCACTTTTTTACTTTTTTGCGAGTAGACAAGTGATTCGAACGATTCTTCCTCGCTTTCAGAGCCTGTTTCTACCTCGATCACCAGGCAGCACTTTTCAGTCAACGAGGAGAGTATTTCTTCATTAGTCTGCAAAATAAGTAGTAGTCTGCGGTTAGTCTCAAACTATTAGATGAGAAAATGTGTATTACAATCAGCGATTCAAATATAATTGATGTTAAGGACACAAAATTCGGGTTACTAAATAAGAATTTTAAGCACTTCCAGTAACAAGTATTACTATACTCCAAAATGTTTAAATAAATGTTCGGTTGTTGTTGTCATCTATAAGGACTAAAAATGTAAGACTTAGTAGGTTCATTAACAAGACAAGCTTGGACATACGGATCGACAAGCGCCATCAGAAGAACATTTGGAAGGGATGGAATGTCTTCGTAATGTTGTGTTGCATGGAGTAGGTATTTTCAGAATCTACGCCGGCTAGCAAACGAGCCACTTCCGGCAACCTCATTTTAAATGGAAAACCATCAATTTGGTGTGATAACGCTATAAATGTCAACTATGGGTACATATATGCACTGTTGGGAGCCCCTGTCATGGCGCCCTAATACATCGATATGTCCTGTCAAGCGAGATAATCGATAGTTTTGTGACGTCACAATAAACGCGTCAAAAAGTCACTGCCCAAGTAAATGCGCATGTTATACATGACAATCCATATACACAATTTAAAAACATATACGCTATAATTACGTCATGATCACCGCCCAGGTCAGACCTGCCATCTCTTATCATGACAGTAACATCGATCTCGAAGTCGATATTAAGACGCCTTATCAAGCGTGTTATCAAGGGGCCCCCGACAGTGCATTTCAACACAACTATGTACTCACTTTTGGCACGGTTGGACTGTCATCAGCTGCCGCCAATGCGCAGGACTGGGATCGGTTGACTGGCAGATTTTTCGAAGGCACCGAGCCGGGTTTTAGTATGTTTCTCTTCTTGGTATGCATCAACTCAGACTTGAAATCCCGTTCGAAATCGTTCGGTTCGAAGTGTTGGGAACAAATAAAACTCTTCGCCGGATTCCACAAATCCGCACGGCGGCATCGATTGATCCATTTCTTCTTCAATTTGGGATCTCTAGGAAACCTGAAAGAAAATCTCTCTGCTAATACGACTTGAGACGGGAATTAAGACATCATACTCGGCACTTATGGGGCGCTTTTTGATCCAGCACATAAGCTGAGCACCATGAAACCGACTCGGGTGGAACACCCAGGACATTGTGGAAACGTGAATGACTTCCTAGGAGATTCTACTCACTTATGATACGAGATATTGACGGTCTTCCCAGCGTGATTGGAACAGCCATACACTGCACAGTAGTTGCCAACAGTTCGCTTTTTCTTTGAAGGAGTGCATGTTGTGCTGATGGATGAAGCTGCTAGTTCGGCCATCATATAGCTGTGAGCAACCAACTTCTCGCCATCTAAAAGCTAAAATCAAATGTCAGAGGGGAATGTAGGGCAAAAGCGACTCGTTAAACAAATTATTATTTACAGGAGAGTACTATTTAGAAGTTTATACTATGATAAACCCAAGGGAAACCTTCCAAGGGAGATTATGAATATGAAAACACTCCTTAAGTCTTATGTCGTATTGCTTTAAAATAATTCTCTGTAGGTACCTGTGGTCAGAATTCGCTCCACATTGTGATCACCTTGGCCCACCCATAGCAAGAAGTAATTTCAACGTCCATGCTCCTTTCCGAAATAAAGGCAGTAGGTAAGAGAAACGGCTGACGCAGGGAACTGCAGAGTTAAAAATGCTCATAAATTAGCACCAGTGCACTGTGTCGTCTGTTGTGCCCGTGTTTATCTCAACAACTTCATCAACAATTCAGTCACAACTCACAACAACACAATCAGTGTTGAATCCAAAAAGTCGTCCAATTCTCCCGATCTAGGTCGTGGCTCTAGGGATAGCGAAACTATCGATTCTCAAAGAAATCGATTGTTTAAAAGAAAAAATGCTCGAAGAATAGGAGAATCAATTCAAAAATTTAAGAATTCAGTAATTTTAATCTTAATTTTAGTTATAGTAGAGCAAGAATAGGCAATCAGTAATTTGAAAGTAATTATACGATTTAATTCGGTACATATTTGTACATTTAATGTTCCCAGCCATGTACCTACTAGGTAAATAATGCCAAAATCGATTCTTAAAAAAATCGGTACTTTCATAAAAATTAATGCAATTTTTTTCATTTTTTTTTTTTAAAGGTCTATTAACCAATTTTTTAAACAATTTGAATCCATTCAAGAGGGAATTGATTATTTTTCATTTCGCTTGCTACACTAGCGCCCAAGTGGATTTCATCCAAACAAAACTTTGCGTTGTCCAAGTTGTTCTAATCTGTTTTGTTGCAGTTGCAGGAATGTACATTCCTAGTTCCGCTCGGATAAGCCATGACTGTTTTGGTCTTGTATCGATTTTTATAAAATTGAATCGAATTTATGTGATGTTCTTATTTTCTTGTGTCTGGTGTACATCATGTTTCAGGATTCATTTATCTAGATGTTTTCGTAATATGTAGGGTATTCAGGGCTACTAAGGGGCTTTCTTAGTGAGATGTTCTATCTTACTTCCTATCTTCTATTTTACACTTACTATGAAGTGATCTTGATGTCAATTTAAAGGTGCTTTCTATCTCTGTACCTGATATGTGACATTGTTTCATTAGGATAACGCTGCTACTATATTAAAAGATACTAAATAACACGACTTCTAGGTCTGTGACCGATCAGCAATGCGTGTAGAATCAATTTCAGTTAATCATTCTGTGAATAACCTTTTTTACATGCATTAAGCTTTGATGGCGTGGAGTACTGTTTCTCTTATTGTTACCGCAAATGATCCAGGTTCACGTACAATAATATAGGATGTGGGATAACATGCAGTGCTTTATAAAGTGTCTCTAAATTTCATTGCCGGAAATAGGTTTTGCTACAGGGGTCTAGTAGGAATCTGAAAATTGAAGAAGTTGTGTAACAAATGGAAAAAAAATACTCCCATGAGTCCAACAATCAACATGGCCCTTTCTTCTAGGACGTACCCGTTTCACAAATAAAATGGATGCAATCCTATCGAGAGTTTGGTCAATAAAACCAACAGAGGAATTGTTCACTGTTGTTAAGAAAATGAAACAAGAATTTAAACATATTCATGGACACTCCATTAACCACAGCCCTAGAGTAATTAAGGACTACGTTGAAAATTCTGATTACCAGAAAAAATCCCAGTACCCGAAAATTTGTACTAACTTACTTCTTCAGGACCCGTACATTCATTTGAATAAAACAAAAGATAAGACGAATAAAGGAGAATACAGGAAAACGGCGGGCCAATGAAGACAGGCGTGTAAAGAAGAATATGACCAAAATAATGATATATTACCTAATGTGATGTACACCACCTTACATAAGCTCTTCCGAATAAAATTATTTACGAGTAGACTCATTATTCCATTACAAACCCAACCCATGTAAATGTGAAAATGGCGAGAGTCCTATTAGAAGGAGCGAGTGGTGGTATCTAGTGACGTCACACGCCTGGCTCTTTTGAGTTTTGTCTGTGTACCGTGAGGTAAAAAAATATACTTTGAGGCAGATAATTCCACTTATATAATTTCATGGCCTAAATGGACTAATTCCGCTCCCCATTTAATGCCATTCTGTTCGATAGTGGAGGCTGGATTCGATACTAATTCAATCGATACAACCAAGTAACCTCATCATCGATTACAAAATCAGGTTGTAGTTAGACCGGCTCTCACCAGGAAGCGCTGTACAGGCAAGGTTTTTACTGCTTCAGCTTCTGCTATACGTTCTTTTTCCTTTCGGTGTCTGTTTTCATCGTGTGGTCTGTGGTTCAATAAAATGTCCGAAGCCGTGGTAAGTTATCTAAATTTATCTCATTTTCTATGCTAAATCTACTCGTAAATCTAATTTATTAAGTAAAACAGCCCTTATTGACGTATAAATTGGTATCTTGTTCGTGGGGTTGAGGCTTTTATTTTAGGTTTGTCGGACAGAGAAACCTGATAACCTCTCCCATTGGTTCATTATTTTAATCCCATGTTTTTACAAATTAAAAAAGTCTCAATTTCATGATCTTATGTCGAACCATTGAAATTTGAATTGTGGGAATTTAAGTGGTATTGCATTGGGGCTTATAAGAGATGGATGACATGGAATGGCTATTTCAGTGTTATGGACATGGAATGCTGTGTACCTGCCTTTTTCTTTCGTATCCGTAAAATTTTTAATATCTGAGCTTATTGGGTCAAGTCTTTCCCCGCCGTAAAATTAAATTTAGACAATAAGAGCTAACAATGCCGTTCTACTATATCCACAATAAAATGTGATCTTACCTCGTCAAATATTCCATTGTTGATACTGTAATTCGTGAGTGTTGAATCCACTTTTCGTACAGATGTATGTTGTTTCTGGTAGAATTTTGAGGTTTATTGTTTTTGCTTCAGGATGAAACTCAAAAGAAGAAGAGGACTTTCAGGAAGTTCCTCTTCCGAGGAGTTGATCTCGATCAACTTCTTGATCTTCCTGCGTAAGTACCTATTTCCGTCCATCTCCCTTAACTAATATTCAACGAAAATGAATGGGGGGTTTTCTAAGAAGTTAGAGTACTGAATACTCTTTAATATTAGGCATAACTGTCATTAGGTCAACATCAATGTGTGAGACTTATCATCCTAGACTAGGGATGCACAGACCGCGGCCCGCCGGTGAAATTCTGGTGGCCCGCCGTCACCAAAATAATACTCTCGTACATTCGAAAAATATTGAATTCTGTATCAGAATAAAACCAAAAAAAATTTGTTCAAAAGTAAAGACGTCCATAAAACTTATGAAAATTATTCAAATACCACGCCAGTTCATGAATGAAACGACGCCGTCGAATTAGTCCGAATAGTCCCGAATACCCAATTGCTCGCCAAGATACACGAACACGAAGCTTCCAGAGTCGGTTACGAGATTTTTCAACTCTACGCGCGGTATAAAAGCCACGCTAACCGGCAGCGACTGACAGTTTGGTATCAACCCGCCCCTGACAAACCCACGGTCGCGGGGGAGCGCTGCGCTCCTCATAGTGTACTGCTGTTTTATACAGAAGTATGGTGGCTAAGGCTGGCCGTCCACTGGACGCGAATTCGCGCGAAGAGGCGAAGAGAATCAAACATGTTTGATTCCAAACGCGCGAACTGGCGAACCTGGCGATGGAAATCGATAAGGCTGGCCGTCCACTGGACGCGAATTCGCGCGAAGAGGCGAAGTACGGGATTTCGCGCGAAGAGTTCGCCTCTTACAAACACTATTATTTGTATAGGACCCCGTCCACTGCAAGCGCCATGATCGATTTATCGATTTCCATCGCCAGGTTCGCCAGTTCGCGCGTTTGGAATCAAACATGTTTGATTCTCTTCGCCTCTTCGCGCGAATTCGCGTCCAGTGGACGGCCAGCCTAAATCGATCATGGCGCTTGCAGTGGACGGGGTCCTATACGAATAATAGTGTTTGTTAAGAGGCGAACTCTTCGTTTGAAATCGCGTACTTCGCCTCCTCGCGCGAATTCGCGTCCAGTGGACGGCCAGCCTAAGTCGTGGATTGACACTTGAACGATTTCTAAATTTAATAGAAGAAATTGGAATATTTCTGGTGGAGAAGCAAAGGGATGTCCCAGAACTTGAAAATCCTGATTGGTTGTGTGATTTGGCTTTTTTAGTTGACATTACAAATCATTTGAATGTCTTGAACTCACGGATTCAAGGCAAAAATCAACTGATATCTCAGTTCTACGCTCATGTATCATCCTTTCAATGCAAGCTGACTCTTCAGATCGCAACTGACTTCTGGAAATTACAATCATTTTCCGAATTATAAGAAAATGGCCGAAAAATTCAACAAAACTGCGAGTAATTTCAGTTATGCAGAAAAGCTGGATATTCTGATTCACTCTTTTCAAGACAGATTTTCGGACTTCAAAAAAGTGAAACCTCTGTTGGACATATTCAGCAATCCTTTCTCGATTTCAGTTGAAAATGCGCCAGAGTCAATGCAGTTAGAAATTATCGATTTGCAAAACGACCAAGATTTGCGCAACAAATTCAACGAGGGAGACTTGTTGAACTTTTACCACTGCATTGACAAAAATATGTACAAAGAGTTGCGCATAAACGCTCTGAAATGTGTCAGCTTATTTCGTTCTACCTATA
This sequence comes from Cyrtorhinus lividipennis, assembly GCA_019603395.1. NCBI lineage: Eukaryota > Metazoa > Arthropoda > Insecta > Hemiptera > Miridae > Cyrtorhinus > Cyrtorhinus lividipennis. Next base: position 3,858,907 of record CM034004.1, on the reverse strand, counting down.
TATGTGAACAAACTTTTTCAATACTGAATAATAATAAAACCAAAAATCGAAACCGCCTTGCAAATGAAAGTTTGGAAGCAGTTTAACGTGTTGCTACAAGTAAATTTGACCCAAATATAAAAAAGATTGTAAGCACTATGCAGTCCCTGTCCTAGACCGTCCTCCATTTGTTAAGTGTTGAGGAAAGCTGGTTGTACTCTCTTTTGCCAGTTTATGTTTAAGAACAATGCCCAGACGACGGCCATTTGAATTTATTTCTGCTCAGCAGCACTTGGTGGCCGGAGCATACCTCACTTTCTGGCAAGGAAGGGTGGTTAGGGCCCTTTGGAAGGTGTCACCGTCGCATCAAGTGATCAGTGGGGTTAATGTGACCTGAAAGTCTTCAGCAGCCTCGTAGTTTTTGTTGTTTTCGTCAACGTTCTTGAAAATGCAGTCCACTAGTGAGTAGAATAAGAAGAAATGTCAGCGTCTTACCTCTTATTGTCCCACAACCCAAAAATCCGTATGTCAGCCAGTAAGCCACTCGAACACACGATATTGGGACGTGGATTCTTGGCTCAACACCAGGAGAAATGCCGTGTTTGTACCATATATCATTGCCAGTGCACGTTCACTTGCAGTTTGCTCCAGTAATTAACAGGCAAAAGATCTGATGAATGCAGAGAGAATACTATCCTGATAGTATTCTGAAACCCTACGCCGTCATTTAACCTCCCTGCATTCATCAGATCTTTTGCCTGTTAATTAATGGAGCAAAATGCATGTGAACGTGCAATGGCACTGATATATGGTACAAACACGGTATTTCTCCTGATGTTGGGCCAAGAATCCATGCTCGAATCCATGTCCCAATATGGAAATAGTGTTGGTACTTCCAAGTATTGAGTCATTCAAAACCAACCTACTTTTAAAAAAAATGATTTAAAAATATAACGCATTATAACAGTAATGTTATTTATTTCAAAAGAGCAATATTTTTGATTAATTTACTTCTACAGCTCCCACTCTTTTTTGGAAAAAATGTCCATAAATGTATGTTGGTCCGTAACCTTTTGGGAGACAACCGATTCCTATTCTCCGTCATTATCTCACCAGCTTGTGAGATGAGACGTTCTGATGGAGCGGATGTGGCGTGACCAAGTAAATAACCTCTTGCAAGTTAATACAAACCAGGTAAAGTGGTACGCATATCCTATTTTTATCAAGGTTGAGGCCGTAATGGCCTCCCTGTGGCTGAAATGGAATTGAACGTGGCGAGAATCAACTCATCGAGGCCATAATACAATTGTGAGAGAGATAAACACACTCCCACTAGATATGGTGGCTGATGTCATGCACTCCCTACTAACTCTACTGATATAAGTCATCAGTGACTTCAGTGGGGCGAAGGGTCATACAATGCTGTCCCACAGACCTGATCTGGTACACTGATGGGTCCAGAATGGGAACAGGAGCAGGCGCCGTGGTGTATGGGATCAATCCTAGGTGGCAATACTCCATACCACTAGGGAAATGCAGGCCAATATTCTGGCGATCAACGCATGCGCCCTAGAGAGTCTGAGTGGAGGCCATAGTGATGCACACATCCGCAATCTCTCTGCCAGCTAAAGGCCCTCACAGCACCCAACATCTCATCTAAAGTGGTGAAGGACTGTGAACAGGCTGTGCCCTAGCAGCCCGCAATACAGTGTCCCTTGAGTGGGTAGCGGGGTACAGGGGCATTGAGGGCAACGAAAAAGCTGAGCTTGCCAGGAGGGTCTCCAAGACACCCTTCGTAGGCCCAGAGCCGGCTGTAGTTGACCCAAAAGTTCCCTTCAGGGCTGCCATCAAGGAGTGGACTTGCAAGAAACACCGAACAGATGGCGGGATATTGAAGGACATGTCAACAGTAAACGTGCAGTGGCAAAACCGCCACTTATCACTCACCAAGGGCCTACTAACTGGCTTCGCTCCTCGTCTTCATCTGAGCCGTACACGGATGACTCGATTGACAACCCTATGCAGACTGAGGAAGCAGACGAAACTGTAACTCACATGCTTTTTGAGTGCCCAGCACTCACATCCTGCAGGTTCGCCCTCTTTGGGGCACAAAACCCAATGAGAACCATTCCCTGCGAAAAGTTGGTCCACAACCTAATCATCTACCTCTTAAAAGTGGGTTTTCAAGATTTTTGGTACCTAGGCGTGTGGGGTATCATTTTCCACCAAAGTTTTTTCTTCACCAGTTTTTCTTCTTAGTTGGGCATACATTGGTTTTGGGGGCCCCCGGTGTGTATGTGTATAGTCGTCTGACGATAACAGTTACTAACCTCCTCTTTTTCCCCATTTCCAGCGAACAATTGACCAAATTGATGCACTGCCGAGCTCGGCGAAGGTTCTCTCGTGGTCTCCGCCGCAAGCCAATGGCTCTCGTCAAAAAATTGAGAAAAGCCAAAAAAGAAGCGCCTCCAAATGAGAAGCCCGAAGTAGTCAAAACTCACCTTCGCAACATGATCATCGTTCCCGAAATGGTCGGCAGCATTGTGGGCGTTTACAACGGCAAAACTTTCAACCAGGTAGAAATCAAGGTAAGAAAAAAAATCCCATTTGGATCTTCATATGACCCAAATTACCTCTAAAATGAGATATTAATACAAAATTTTGTGTTTCAGCCTGAAATGATCGGCCACTACTTGGGCGAATTCAGTTTGACCTACAAACCTGTCAAGCACGGTAGGCCTGGTATTGGTGCCACGCACAGCTCTAGATTCATTCCTCTTAAGTAAAAATTTGTGGATTTTAATAAACAAACCGTTTAAAAAAAAAAGTTTTGAGATAACTGATCCTGCCGTTACAACTGCCGAAAATGGACGCTTACTTGGGACTACGTTCTAAAATCTTCTTACAAATTTTATTAGGCACATGAACATGACTTGAAACAAAAGCTATCGAGAATGAAATCGACGAATTTGAGAAACCGATTCAGCCCAAAATAGCAAATGGCCGTCCATGCCGATTTGGGTAGTAGAAAATTTTCATAAAATCTGAAATTTAGGTCAGGTACCCGTTTCCGGCTGAAGTTGGTCATCAAAAACATTCATCGATTGGACCAAATTTGGAGGGGTGTAGGGGTCAAAATGTGTTTGAAAAATGAGTTTTCGAGATTTCTGGTACCTAGGCGTGTGGGGTATCATTTTCGACTAATTTTAGGACGCTGAATCCAACGAGACGGGTCCTGGAACGATTGGAGCCCTCTGGATGAGGCTATGGGTCAAAATGGGTACCTATTTACCCATTTCGAATGTGTGTTTTCGATATTTCCGGTACCTAGGCGTGTGGGGTGTCATTTTCGACTAAACTTTGGACGCTGAATCCAATGAGACGGGTCCTGGAACGATTGGAGCCATCTGTATGAGGCTATGGGTCAAAATGGGTACCTACCAACCTATTTCGAATGTGCGTATAAACGACATGAACGAAGAAGCAATGAAAAAAGATCCATCTTTAACCCTCCGTAGGTAAGGTTATAAAAAAGTGAAATCCAGGTAAGTATCGTAAAAATTACGACTCGTCCACAATTTGCTCAAAAAAATGACTTTATTAATTTCCGTTTTTGGTAAAACCACTTTTAACTCATAGCTGACTAGTTACTAAACTATCGAAAGAGAAAAAAACATCAAAATACAATAACTGTGGCATTTTAGACAAAATCAAAAGTTGTCATAGAGATCAAAACTTGAGCCTGCTTTGTAGTCTTGAAAAAGCATTTTGTTCTCAAAATATTCAGTTCATGATTGAAATTCATTCATTTTAAGACTCTAGAAACAAAATGTATGCAAAATTTTCGGAATCCTACAATAATTCGAGGCAGGACAAGCAGAGCAAGGCGCGGAGTTCTAGGCAGAAAGGCGCCTCGCAGTGAAGGCAGAAATTCTCCGTCATTTTTCTTTTTTTTTGAGGGGCAAGTAGCGCAGATAGTTCTACTTTTTCCTGTACGAGAGCTCTTCGGGACTGGTTGACTTACAGAAAATTTCGGATCGATTTCCTTGATGTTTTCTGTAATGATTTTCCGTAAGGAAATGGAAAGCGTCGGCCTCTGAACTCTAGTTTATAACCATGGCAAAATCAGTTCGTTGGCTAATTGTTTCAGATAATCTTCTCTGGTTATTCGCACTTCTCATTCTTCCGTATTCTGTTGGTGAATCGTCCAGGTGAATACTCATCTTTGGATTTTCACATCGTAGAAATCACGATACTTACCTTTCGAGAAACGAGTAGGGAAAAATGTCGGGTGAGGTAAAGTTCGTAAATATTACGACTGACACACTGGTTTTGGCAGTTCAACGCACATTGCCCGCTTGAAAACAACTGAGTATTGTCACGTGGTAGAGTTAGGAAGGTAGCAGGAAGATCGCCCCTCACCATTAATGTTTCTGGGAATTACAGCAAATCTTTTCTGAGGCCGTCGTGATTTTTACGATACTTACCTACGGAGGGTTAAAGCAAGATTAACGAAACAAAATTAAGGGGATCTAAATTTATGTGAACATTTCCGCCTTTTAAAATTATACTTTCAGAACTCTTACTGCTACAACAGTTTTTGTCACTGCTACAAAGGCCATTTATTTGTCTTCACTACGTATAAGGGAGGGAATCAGAAAATACAACAACATTTGGAGCAATATGGTTTTATTTAAAAAAAAAAGAAAAGATGAACATGGTAAAAACTATTTTCAGACTTTCTCAACTGCAAGATCTGCCAAAGTATGAGCGTATGTGACGTATTGACTTAATTCCAGTCCACCACTAGTACAGTGTTCTTTTAAGCGCAACTGCTTTGAATTGGAAATAAAAATAAAAATTTACTTTATTACTTATGAAGACTAGGGAGGGTGAGCGTCGTGCGAGCCGCTGGCAACTTTTTCCAGCAGGTTCATCAAAACTTGAAATCTGCCTTGAATCTGAGGAATAAAAAGGAGGAAAAATATTATGCAACTTGAGTTTCTAACCTTATTAATGGTTAAGGCGGCCATTCACGACGGATCCATTTGGCCAGAAGCTTTTAGCATGAGTCTATAATGGCCTCAGTCAATATTTGGAGGGTCCTACTGGGACATTCATCTAGGTTCAATGTCTAGCTTGCTGTGGAAGATTGGCAATGATTGAAAAATCACTGTTTGGAAAAGCAGTTGCCTAATTTTAATTAGAGAATCGTTTCAATTAATCCTCACTTCATCAATATGAACAATGAGGAATTTATGAATCTAGCTGCCACTGCTGTATGGATAATACAGCCATCCAGCAAGTAGATTACGTTTACGTTTGTGTCCGCTAGGAGCGGGGCTAGCGCGGCCATCTTGGGGTCAGAGCGTTGTGCAGCTCAGTCAGCATCTAGCCATGCAAAAGAGAGGTTCGTGCTGTGCTCTGTTCGGATGCTGTAAGGGTTTGAAAATCTTGTGAGGTGCATGCAGTAATAAGGTTTCTGACTGCAAATAACTGTAAACCGATAGAAACGGAAAGAGGCACTACAGTAAACTCTCAAAGGTACAGCCAATTTCTCCAAAAACTCAGAAGAGCAATTTAAAACAAGCGCACAGGAATGTTGAGCTCTAAGATCTTGATGATTCACAACAGTCCCAACCTGGCACCAAATGACTTCCACCTATTTCCAGCAATCAAGAAGTGGCTGGCTATGCAGCGTTTTGTTGACGACGCACAGCTGCAAGTAACAAAGTGGTTGAATTGGCAGGTGGCCGAATTTTTTGACGAAGGTATTTCCAAGCTCGTACATCGCTACAATAAATGCCTTAATTTGAATGGTGACTATGTAGAAAAGTAGTACTTGAGTATGGCTTTCATCTGTACATAATACAATTTCCTATACTTGGTTAATTTTTTTATTCCAAAATGTAATCTACTTTCTGGATAGCCCTCGTATAAGCTGTATTTCCATAATGTACCTTCAGTTCATGTTAGTTAAAGATGATGTCCTGACCGTCGAAATCTCATTATTTTTGGTGTAAATAGACTATCGTTTGAATAATCAACCTTCGTTTTCATGCAAAATAAATGTCAATCTCTCCGATTCGGCCCAAAAATTTTTTCTGGGCGTGTCTAGATAAGAAAAGTCAAATGTCCGTCCAACATTTTCCAAAATCTGAAATTTTGGTGAGGCCCATTGCCGGCTCTGGTCGTTCCTCAAAACTATTCAACCCGATCGGACAAAATTCGGACAAGCTGCGGGTCAAAATGTGTATTTCGGAAAATGGGTTTTCGATATTTTTGACGATCTAGGCGTGTGGGGTAAGATTTTCTACTGACTTTTGAATCCAATGAGACGGGTCCCGGAACGATTGGTGCCCTCTGGATGAGGCTATGGGTCAAAATGGGTGCTACCCATTTCGAATGTGTTATCTAGAGTTCTGGTACCTAGGCGTGTGGGGTATCATTTTCCACTAAAATTTGGACCCTGAATCGATTGGAATGGGTATCGGGACCTGCCACACCCATTGTTTCCCCCATTTTCCCCATGTTGATGAAACGAATCTCCATGCGCCTGGTCCGAGGAATAACCAACCCGTGCGAAAGAATTTGCAGCGTTTTTCATTGAATATGGTAAGTGGATGCACCCAGTGAATTTCCATGTACTTCAGCTGCACCTATGAAAATATAATATCAGAACTGAAATTCGCTGAAGCGGCATCAGTTAATACCTGATTGTTGTCGAGTAATCCTGCAAATCGTAAAGGATAAACGGCACTTATTGAAGGTTGCCATTAATAATCCCAAATTGGTGTTTTTTTTTTTTTGTCTTTTTTTTCTGGAAAACCTGGTTTTTTGAGGCCAGGTGTAATGCCTCGTGGTTAGATACTAGGGTCGGCCACCTCTAGTTATGTGGGAGTCCAATCCACTAAAACCTCACCCTACCAATGGCCCAACCTGGTACTATTTATCACATGACTTCGGGTTGGACCTGCGTTAACCTGGTGTTGGTGTGTATTGCGTTGATTGGAAAAGACTGATGAGATTCAGTATCAATCCTAAAGGTAACATTTAGGTTTTCTATAACATCGAAGAAAATTGAATTATTAATTAATTTTTGACAGAAAGCGAATATTGATGGTTGTAAAGATTGATGTTTTTTGGTGATGTGTTTCCCCAAATGCGTCACGTGGTTTTCCCATAGGGTCCGAACGTATGGACGTCTGACTAGGTACTGAAAAGGATTGGACGCGGGATTGGCCGCCCAGTTAGCCCGAGTCTGTTTGGCCCCGAGATTCCACACACAGTACAGTGTACGGCTCGGCCTCCCAGATTTTGGCTTGTCCAAAAACCCAGCCTGGCCTCCCCGACCCACTTAAATTCCCCACACACAGGAGAGATTGGCCTGGTGGATTCGTCGTGTATGGCCACCTATAGATTGATATGGTACCTGGTCAACGCTTCGAGCTGGCATCAAATTTCGAATCCGTCCAAAAGTCTCTTCAGTTCCAATTTCTCTTTGAAACGCTTCCAAAATCATTTTGTCCTCCTGACGGGTCCATTCTTTACCTTCGTTGTCACCGCTTGACTCGTATCCTTCACTGAAATCTTCTTTTTTGACAGAAACTTCGTCGGTGTTAGGTTGGAGAGGATCTGCTGTTTCTGAATACTCTTTCTCTTTTATAGAAACCTGCACAGAAATACTATAAGTATGTGTATTGGGCTCAAAGGATGATGTTTTAGTAGTTTCAGTTGGTTATTCCTTGAATAATTAACCTATGTCTTTATGCAAAAAATCAATCTCTCCGATTCAGCCCAAAAGTTTTTCGTTTTAAGGTGTCTAGATCAAAATTAGCAAATGCCCGTCCACCGTTCATTCTGATTTTGGTAGTAGAAAATTTCTTAAAAATGTTGGTCATGGATCCATTTTTGGCTTCAGTTAGCCTTCAAAACTTCTCAGCCCGATCAAACCAAATTCGGGAAAGGGTGGTGTAAGGTTCGGCGATCCAGGCGTGTGGGGTATCATTTTCCACTAAATTTTGGACGCTGAATCCAATGAAATGAGTCCCAGAACGATTGACACCCACCGGAAGATGTTACGGGCCAAAATGGGTATCTATCCACCCATTTTGAATATGTGTTATCAAGATTTCGGGTACCTAGGCGTGTGGGGTATCATATTCACTGAATTTTGGACGCTGAATCGATTGGAATGAGTCTCCATGCTCTTGGTTTGAGGAATAACCAAACCCTGTGAACGAATTTGCAGCGTTTTTTGACATAGCGTGAATATACAGTAGATTACCGAGCAAATTTCAGAAAAAGCTCTGGTCTCTGGCAGCTTTGTAGAAACATCAATGAGGACAGCGCCGTCTTGGCGATCCTGTAGAAATAAAATACAAAAAAAATCAATATATGTCTTTGATTGTAGAAACCAGAGACAAATGAGCCTGAAGCAATCACATTTGAAGAGTTCAGTGATGTAACATTCTCAAATTTTTACACGCCTATCAAGTACATTTGCGATTACACTTACAATTTTCTTCTCTGGACTGACTTTGGTGTCTTCGAAAAGAACGGTGCAATCTTGAACTGCCTCAGGATGAACGCAGGGGTCGTCCGACGGCCGTTTTTCGAATTTTATGACGTGGGCGTTGACCCCATTTGGGCGGATGTCGCTCACGTCGATGACGACGCCGGCCACGAATTCGCCTTCGCTGGCGCCATGTTGTGGATAGGGCTGCAAATCACTAGTTAATTTGTTTAAATGATAGATGAGCCCTTCGTGGCATATGTTCATCATGAGTTAAGCGATTCGATCGTTGCCGGAGTAGATAATGGAGAATGTAGAAACGAGTTGAGAATGCAGAATCAAATGTAGACTACCTCTGGATATCTGGAAGTCTTCGAGGAGACGTGCGAAGGTACAGGAGGGCAGTATCCCTAGGACCGACGGGTATGCACCTTCTCGATAATTAATCGATAGTTAACCGAGCCAGCAACTATCTTCATGGACTCGGCGATATAGAGGTTTTGCAACGACTGGCGGTGGTCCCCACGAGGCCAGGTAATCCAGGCAGAGGTTTCCACCACTCCAATCTGTCGTAGGTGAACATGATCTAATTGGCGCCCGTTGATACGACAATCAGCTGAGATACCGATAGCCAAGAAAGCAATACATCCTATTCTACTCATCTCCTATTCTAAACAGGTACCTTAGAAAAAATAATGGGTAATTCTTAGAAGTTGAGTTGAGTTACACCACTGGCCAAGCTGCTCAATATAGTTTTGCAGGACCTGTGCTGTTTCTAGAGAGGACCAGAGGATCTGGTCGGCTGACAGCGTATACCAAGTCACCCGCGTAGAGTCCAGAAAAGTCCGGATTTGTTGGTAAAGGAATGTCGTGGCAGAAGATAGAATAAAGATACGGCCCTAAAATGCTTCCCTGAGGGACTGAAGCTTCTATCGAGCGGGTGGAGGAGAGCTCATTCTAAATGTCAACAGTGAAGGTCCTGTTGGTAAGATAGCTGGCAAGCATGTGGTACAGGTTAGATGGAAGGTAGGTTTGATCTTCCGGAGAAGGCCAACATGCCAAACACGGTCAAAAGCCTGTTGAGCATCGAAGAAAGTGGCCTTGCAAACTTCCTTCTTTTGAAATGTGTCCTTGGTGAAGTTTGTAAAGCAAGCTGCAGATGACACGACAGAGAATCTCGGAAGCCAAATTGCTGTTCTGGAATTAGGTGGTCTACGTACCGAAGAAGTTACCTTGAGAGCTGAAACGTGAAGATTATGCCAACTCCCGATCCATTGCAAGGAAGCGTGTCAATGGTGGACCTAAGTCTCACCAACAGGGCGTCAACCGATGTTCCACAAATGTCCACCCCCATCCTCGAAAGAAGAGCGTAGAGTTGCTTAACCCAGTTGAAGCTCACGTCGCAATGCGGCTCTTGAGTGAGCAATACCAGACGATCCAAGCAGACTCTGGGGTACCACAACCATATACAAAACCTTGACCATCCACTTCAGAGCATCAGCAAGGAAGTTATACGCCAGAGGAAGTCTGCCAGTTTCAATGCGAACTATGGCATTGGTCGTAGAGCAAGGCAGCAAGAGCACTCGCTTGAAAAAACCCACCTGAACCCTCTCCAAGGTCCCAAACACCCCACAATAAGGGCTGGTCGATCAGACTAAGCCATCAAAAACAGAATATCGTGATTGCCAGGACCTGATACCCGCACGCTACAGCAACAGTAGCACCAGTCATCAACTGGCAAAGTTGAACTAGTTTATCCAAAACAGTGTCCAAATCTCAATTTTTCTGGCAACTCATCATTTCTGTACGAGTATCCGAATTGCTATCAAGAAAATATTTGCGTAGACCACGAGTTAGCTTTTACCTCTTGAACGGTCGGACACAATGGCGACACAGGAGCATTCAATTGCCGGAGGAAATTAGAATTGTCCTCAGTGTCTTCCGAATGGCGATCAACTTCTTCGAACATGTCTCCGCCAGATGATTTATCCCCTAAAACCAATAGACACGGTCAAAAAACAGCTCAATCTGAACCACTCACGATAGTTTAAAGCAGAACTCACCGCTAGAAACATCGTCTTCTTCCCAGTAATCGTCATCTTCGTCGACTTTGTCTTCAATTTTGGGCGACATCACCATTTGAACGTCTTCTTTGGAGATGATCGCGTTCTCATCTTGGAAAAATAGTTCTAGAAAGATAGAAATGAATTACTTAGCTAGGTTGCTAGATTATAAACGCTGCAAATTCTTTCACACGGGTTGATTATTCCTCGGACTAGGCGCATGGAGCCTCATTTCTTCAACATGGGGAAAATGGAGGAAAGTTCAAAGTTCTGTGGAATATGATACCCCACACGCCTAGGTACCAGAAATCTCGAAAACTCATTTGAAATGGGTAAATAGGTACCCTTTATTGACCTAAAACCTCATCCAGAGGGCGCCAATCGTTCCGAGGCCCATTTCATTGAATTCAACGTCTAAAATTTAGCGAAAAATGATATCCCACACGCCTAGATCGCCAAAAATCTCGAAAATCCATTTTTCGACATACACTTTTTGACCCCTACCCCGCCCAAATTTGGTCCGATTGGGCTGAAAAGTTTCAAGGACCAACTACGGCCGGGAACAGACCCCTGGCCCAAATTTCAGATTTTTAGAAAATTTTTTACTACCAAAAACGACGTTATACATCCGCTTTCTCGAACATCATCTATCACGGGGATCATCGCCTCAGCAGGCTGAACCGAACCAAGTTGAGACTAATAAAGAAAACAGGATTACCCAAAGTACTGCAAGGTTTTTAAACCTGCAACCGAAATGTATTCTAGAGCCATATTGTTGCTTGCAATTGTTCATTATTTTAACCTTGTATTTACAAATTGAGAGATAAGAAGGCATACCAACCATGTTTCTACCAACTTTTGTTGGTTTTTTGAGTCTGTTCTGGGTGCAATTACGGATGGTGGCCAGGTTGGCGAGGAGGGTACAGACTTTTCCAAGGCTTTTGATTAGCTCCCACATAATGCCATGGCTTAGGAGTTAATTGGAATTTTTGGCGTTCTTCTTGCATGGATGCAGAGCTACCTTGAGAGTCACTAATCCTCTGTGCAAGTCAATGGCGTGGTCTCTGAGCCCTTTATGGCCACCACTGATGTTCCTCAAGGCTCAGACCTGGGCCCAGTTCCCCAACTGCTCTTCCTTCGGCCTATTCTTGAACCCAACCAAGTGCACGGTATCCATCCATCGCTGTTTCCTATTTACCATACCTACAGCATCGATGGTTCTGAACTTAGCTGACCAACATCCTTCCGCGACCTTGGGGTGATTCTGGATCCGCAACTCTCCATCAATGAGCAGGTCGGTCTTGCAAGCCATTTCTTGCGCAATGAGGTCTCTTGTTTTTCTCAAGCGGATTACCAGAGAGTTCAAGCATATCCCAGCCCGCATCGTGTAATTGTTCAGCCATGCCTTGAGTACGCCTCGGTCGTCTGAAGCACATTTTATGGCTGCCATATCGACCTGATCGATCAGGTGCAAGCTGATGCCAGTCTTCTCCAAAACTTTGGACTTCCTGTGATTATTGTGTTGTTTTTCTTGTTACTCCTACCTTACCCGAAGTTCTGGTGGGTTGGGGACTGTTTTTACGGGACCTGAACCATGCCTAGGAATCTCCCGCACCCTACTATCGGGGTGGGTGGCAAACTGGGTTCGCTCCCAGCGGACGCCGCGGCAAGAACACGGTCATATCATGATGACTGATCCTAACAAAGAAAAGGCCACGCATTAACCTTAACAGAGCTTCCCTGAGACTCACCGTTGGCTTATTTACAGGACACGGGGACTTCAAGAGGCATCTCTGCAGGATTGGGGTGCGCAATGGCACCCCTGACTGCAGATTCTGTGGCGATGACGAGGAGACAGCGCCTCACATCGTCTTCAACTGTCCTGCCCTGGAACACAGGCGTTTCAGAACCTTCGGGACTTTGGACCGAGGGCACTTCCTCAACCAGGAGACCCTGGCCGGAGCTCTGCTGGACCTAGTCGGGAACACGGAGCTTCGGCCAAGATGAGCTCCAGGGGTTAGCAAAATGGGCCAATAAGTCTAAGTGCGGGGGGGGGGGGGGGGGACACGGCGGTGGACGCCTCCTCTACCCCTGTGTAACTAATCTAATCTACCCGAAGTTGATTCGACCAATATTCTGTAAATTAGGCTCTTTCCCGTGTGATAATACATTAATAAACTTGGAAAAAGACAGCAACACGATCGTTAAATGTGTTCGAGGCAATCTGCAGCTGTATTGCTGTTACAAATATGTGAATAAAAATCCATGATACTTGACAATGTGCCATGCATGAGGGCAGAGCAGCATCTTTACGGCTCAATTAATTATAATTGTTTTCACAGTTCTACCTTTAGTCGTGTCATTAAGGATTGGCGGCACTTTGTTGGTCCGAGACTTCCGCTTCCTCTTGGAGTACAACGCGGGGTTAAACCTTTGAAGAACTTCGTCGTGAGAAATGTCTCCAAAGTGCACTTTACAGTACCGAATGACTTTTCCGTATTGGACATACGCTTGGCCCTTGATGAACTGGAAAACAATTTAGGTTGAGTTGATTTGGATAGCGCTCCGGTAAGTTAAGCAATGAATGGCAAGATGGTTTATGAATTGCTTCAGATGGCGGTGAGCCAAGGTCAGAGAAGATTGACTCACTCTTATATTACACGCAAGGCAAAAGGGCTGAGATGGCGTGGTGTGGCATCTGCAGGGGCAATCTATAACACAACCGCGTTCAGCGTGCTCGGGTATGCGTACGTTTTCCCAACCACCGTCATCCCCTTCGTCCACCATGGCGTCTGTGATGTCCTCGTAGTCGTCCAAAGAGCTGGAAACACGATTTCGTCAAGCAATGGGAAGCTTAACATGCCAAAGGAAGGTGCGTGCAGGTTTGAGTAGTAGAGAAGTGCTCAGGTCAGCAGAAAGGCATGCACACAAGCAGAAAAGCGAGGAGTGCCGACTGTCAGGTATATCAAGGATTCTTGTTTGTGAGCATACTTCGGAGGAGGAGGCTTCTCATTTGGTAACAGATGAAAGAAAGATTCAGCCAAATGAGCATGTCCTTTTAGCAGCGACGAAACAGTTGATTTGACAGTCTCTTCAGTCAAGTTAGGATTGGCTGCCATCAGCTCCAAAGCGTTGATGAGTTTAGTCAGCTGGTAACCCTGGAAAACGACACAATTTCCTGTAGAACAACCACCAATCCACACGCCAACCCTGAGAATAAAATGTCAAACTTACTTCGAGTTTTCTCAAAAACGCCAAAGACCGAGTGATGAATTTGAGATCAATGAGCTTCCCAATTTCCAAAGCTTGGTGAGGCTTCAGTGTACCGATGAAGTCCTGGACTAGTTCAGGATGGTCAGCCAAGAGGACTTTTATTTTGTCGTAGAGCACCACAGCACTTCCTGGTTCATCCTGAGCGCGGCAACGAATTGATTAAATGTTCGTTTTTTTTAAATACAGGAAATTAATATCATTCGACAATGTTTCAGGAAAAACTCACTTGGGTCTCGCTGAGTATTGTGATGAAATTCTGGAAGGTTGTTTCATCCAAGGTTGCCTTCACTTTGAAGAAAAACGCTTCAGCATAATCTGGAATGTTGGAAAAGAATAATAAATATTGGCCGAAAAAAACCATTTTAAACAATCCTGTAGCATCAATTTCCAGTCAAAAGGCCTTGCCAACTAGTCCTGAATTGGGTTCTACAATCCTAATAGCCACTATTTGCAAGCCAAGAAGATTGAGATAGGTCTCAGACCAATTGGTATCAATCACATTTTGGAAAAGGGATCTACTCACTTGTCTTTGAAAAACACAGCAAATTATTCCTTGTAGTAGGAGTTTGGGAAAAACAGTTAATCTGGAAAGTCCCAGGCTCATTCTAATCCATTCAGGGTCCAAAATTTAGTGTAATATGATACCCCTGCTTAGGCACTTCAGAAATCTCGAAACCCCACTTTCCAATTAAGTAGATAGATACCCATTTTACCCATACTCATCTCAAATGGGCTCCGATCGGTCCAGGATATCAATGGATTCAGCATCCAAACTGTAGTAGAAAATGATGCCCCACATGCCTATTCTCCTCATTATCATGTACCTACCAAATTATAACGTACTATAGAGGTTTCAATAAAGATTACAAATGTTTTTACAACTTTTTCATCGTATTTCCAAAAAATTCCTACACTTCCTCTTACCTCTAATGACAGAGAAAAAGTAAGAATGTAGAAAGTGTAAAAAATGATGAACACGACGGCATGAAATGGAAACCACACCAATGAAGAGAAAATGTGGTTTGTTGCGGGTTGAGTGTACCCAAGGAGCGGAATTCATTCCTACCAATGTCCAATTTTCCACTAAAAATTGGAAATATCATCAATTTAGGTATTATACTCGACATTAGAGGCTGTAATACTATTACCCGAAATTTTTTTTTAGCCTGGTGGGACCATCCAACTTTTGAGGTCCGCACTGAAAGTGTTAACACGTTCGCTGCGGAATTGTTGAGCTCGTTTGAGCAGCTGTGCGGGAGTCATCTGAAATAGGAACGCGCCAGGTGCGTGCGCCGCATGTGGAATGAAATTCGAAGCGAGCTCCTAACCCAGTGCGGCTATAGCATGAGATATTTACCTTGGAGTAAACTACTTGCACCGAAGTATTTCGTGTACTAAAGCAAAGCACTGAAAGAAATCTTGAGGCGGGAACACTGAAAACAATGCAAAATGGCAAGAAAACTCCAAACCAGTCCCCTATTTCGGACTCTTTTTTGCATCTTAGCAACATCCCAGCTGACTCCGACGTTTACAGTACCTTCAGAAGGTTCAAAGCTGGCGCGGGAAGTAGAAATATATTCCATTTCACTTTCTGGTATACTGGAGGAGCGATCTGAAGTGAAGGCTGCCTTCACGCGCCAGGCGCGTGCGACGCACAGATTGGACCAGAGCTCACGCGCCAGGCGCGTGACCCGCAGCGAACGTGTTAAGGAATAATTATTAAAAAAAGTCAAGAACATACGTTTTCCCACACGAGCCAGATCTGCCAAGAATGAATCACTATAAAATAATTTGCAGTTTTTCCTTATTGCACGACACCTGTTCGATATTACCTACACTCTCAAGTACTCACGATTCCCTGGTTCTTCATCCATGCCATCAACAGCGTCTGATATTTCAAGTTTTCTCTTCTTTTTGGATGGCGGGTGACTCTGTAAACTCCCCAGTTTCCTCTTATCCGACGGAGGGGAAATGCTTCCGCGAAAGATCAAATCCTCGCAATCCTATGAGGATGGAATTTTATTTAAAAATAAATCTGTTTCCTTTCGAGAGCCTTTGATAAATAAGTGTTTGACTCACCCCAGGAGTTAACTCGTGTTTGACGTCGTCTGAAAAGTATTGTAAAGAAGAGCTGGAAAAAGAGAACGTGATGAGAAACGTTGACGTATTTGGTGTAGAAAGGGAAATTAATTGGTTGTAAAAGGAAAACTTACAGTTCTGAGTCCTGATGGAATTCACTGTCCAATTCTTCTTCTGCTTCTACCTGCGTGAAGATTGATTCGTTTTATTTTTGTTTATTATTCGTAAAACTCACAATTGCGGTCAATAAAAACCTGAATTTCCGTTCAGTATCAACCTTTGGTAACCAGTTAACCTGTGAGTTGGGCTCGCAGCAATGGGATCTAAAACTCATATATCACACAATCTACACGAACAAATTCGAAGATGTACCTTTGATCGAATAGGCGATGAGGGCAACGAAAGGAGAGGCATACTGGGTAGAGCCTTGTCACCCTCTCCTTGTTCAACAATACCATCAAGCAAGTCCATGTTCAATAGTAATCCGGAATCTGCCGTGAATCACAGCGTTGGGAAAATACAGGGCGTAGATTATGAAACATTCAGCTAGGAAAAGGTTCTAGGGCCGAAGGCAAAAGATATATAATATAAACAGCAAAGCCGATAACAATAAACAATAACAATCCTTGATTGTATTACGTCCTCTTCTTCTTCATTTTTTATTGATAAGCTGTCGGGAAACTATGAATAACATTACTATTCTGATTGTCCCTGGTAGGGATAGGGATAAAATTCGCAAAACATCGATGTTTTTCGTTCGATATTCAATGTCGAACATCGACTATCGATGTTACGCCCCATCGATGTGATCCATATTATCGATATTGCCTCCCCCAACATCAATGTTACCTCACCTACCTAGAGAATATATTATATGATGTGCTGTTGATAAATTTCATTTATTTCTTTAATTGAGTATGTCCAAAAATAGGAAAATATATCAAACATCGATGTTAACATCGATGTTTCGAACTTTCATCATTGACATTGAAAAACATCGATGGTTGAATGGGCTACGTTTCACGACATCGATGTCATTCTACCAATGTTGACATCGATGTTTTTGTTTCGATGTGTCATCCTTAATGTCCGATGTTTGCGAAACTTCGATGTTTTCCGTTCGATATTCAATGTCAAACATCAATGGTGAGAAGGGTCGATAACATCGGCTATCGATGTTACGCCCCATCGAAGTGATCGATATTATCGATGTAGCCTCCTCCAAAATCGATGTTACCTCACCTAGAGAATAGATGATGCGCTGTTGATGAATTTCATGTATTTCTTAAATTGAGTATGTATGTCCAAAAATAGAAAAGTATATCAAACATCGATGTTAACAACAAACTTTTAACTTAACGAACTTTTAACCATCGACATTGAAAAACATCGATGGTTGAATGGGCCACGTTTCATGACATCGATGTCATGCTACCGATGTCACCATCGATGTTTTTGTTTTGATGTCCCATCCTCAATTTTGTTCGTTTTCCTTAATATTGTTTACAAAACATCGATGTTTTTCGTTCGATATTTGATGTCAAACACCGATGGTGGCATCGACTATCGATGTTACACCCTATCGATGCGATCTATATTATCGATGTTACCTCCCCCAACATCGATGTTACCTCCCCCAACACCGATGTTACCTCACCTACCTAGAGAATAGATGATGCGCACCAGATTTCTTATGAATAGTATTAATGAGAACAAAAAAGGCCTTGCTTCTACAACCTTCCCTCAGTCTAATCATGCCAAACCCTCTTTCCTGTCTATCGATTGTTACAATCGAAGCCGCTTCTTTGAATCTGCACACCAATACCACAGCATACTGATTTAAAGTTTGCGAACAAATTTTTAGTACGTGTGCATGGAATACTTATTCCATGGTGCATGTAATGCTATTGGTTTGTGGTGTACGGTCGCTTAAGAATCCACGTTTATGGTTGTTATTTCCGATGTTGGGGACTATCTTGTCATGTTGGCAACCCTGGTTGGCTTCAACTGGCAGTGTTTTGAAGTTCTGGATTTTGGTTTTCATACCTACTTCCTCTGTGAGTATCTTGAATTTAATAGTATAATTGTATCTTTGAACATTCAAGTTTACAGCAAGAATTACATTACCCAAATCTATAGTTTTAGATAAGGTCATCGGTCGCCCGTTGTAGTAGGGAAGACCCATTTGTATCCAATCGTGAATCTCTATGATTGCATCGTACGTACATTTCTAAAACTCCTTTTAAAATTGAGTATTTGGTAAGTGCATTTTTCATTACTTACTTGGTTTTTTCATCTTGATTTGTTGAAAACGGGCAAGAATTTGCGCCATGAATCTGCCAGAGTTGAGTCTTAGTTTTGTACTAACGTCGGTTTTAAAGTTTAATTCACATTAGATTTATTGTGCATTATTATTTATAAATTAGAGTAATGTGGAAAAATTTTGTTGTTATGTCTGAACTTATGAAGTGTGATTAAAATGCCGTATACAATTCGTTGCAAATCGAAAAAGACAAACCAGTTATTGGCCTCGTATTGCCCGGCATCTCTGCAGTTGCAGTTAAATACAATTCAAATAAATGATATTTAATCACAAGTTGAGTTGGTTTTAGTGTGTGGAAGGGGAGGGGGGGTTATAGTATTTGATGCCCGACAAAAATATGAATCTACATGTGTGTGGTAATAACACCGTTGCCCAGTCAACTGTCTGATAAAAAGGGGATGAAAGTAATTGTTTTTTTCAGAGGATTTATCAATGTATGTTGGTGTTTTAAACACAATATTATGTTCGCTACCAAATTTGTTACCTAAATGGCGTTCTGCTGACCAAAAACCATATACTTTGAGACATTCGACTGCAAAAAACCTTCTCAGTCATAAGTAAAGATTTAATTTCCTGTATTTTATGCGGAAAAAGTCTTCGGTTAACTCCTGAGCTGTAGTTAGAAACCGTATGAAATACCCAATTATTAATGTAGTGTTTTGTTAACATCTTTCATTGAAAAAGATGTCCTCAGATGTTTCAATAGTGATGTGTTTCTAAAAGAAGCGACAAAAACTGCAAAAATGCTGTCGGTTGAAATGCACTGTCGGGGGCCCCTTGATAACACGCTTGATAAAGCGTCTAAATATCGATTTCAACTTCGAGATTGAATGTATCGATGTCCGTTACATTTATTTGGCGGTGACATGTTTGCGCATGTCAATACGTTACTGTAATCATGCATTACGATTGGCTATTGTCCTAAAGAGTGGGAAAACAAACGTTGCTTCCAAATTAGACGGGGTTCCCTTTTTGTTGGAATGGAAGTGTTTAATTTGTTTTCTTTGGGGTGTTTGAGGCATGAGCGACCGGAAAGAGTGATTGAGATTTGTATGGATCTGGGATTGATTGCAAGAGTGTATGTGTGTCCTGAATGTGGGAAGAATATGTCTCTCAGATCATGTCCTTCAAAGCAGGATAGGTTTGAGTGAGTCTGCAGGATTAAAGCTGCTCCTTTCCATCAAGTGGAAGCATGTCAATTCCTGACATCCTGCTACTGACTCATTTGTTGATTAACCGAGTCGAACACTCTTATTGAACGTGATATGAGTGTGTCTTCCCATACGGTGTGTGATTGGCATAGTTATATCAGAGAAGTATGTTTGGAGGTGTTCGGGAATGCATGAGCACATAGGTGGACCTGGCGTGATTGTTGAGATAGATGAGAGCAAGTTTGGGAAGCGTAAATTCAACCATGGGAAGAGAGTGACTGGTAAATGGGTGTTTGGTGGGGTGGATAGGGGCACGGGTAAGTGTTTTTCCAGGGTTGTTGAAAGAAGGGATAAGGAGACTCTGTTATTCATTATTAAGACCTGCGGTAAAACCCAAGAATATGGACAGTTGTCGCGTTATCAGCTGATATCGATAGTACGCTCTGTCGATATGCACTATCGATATAGTATACGCGAAATATTTATCCCTGTCGGCCATATTTGTTTTGATAAAAAAGGAGGGAAAATACTAAATTGAAATAAAATAAATAAATTGAAATAAACTTACCTCGTACTTTTGGCGTAAAATGTAAATCGAATAATTATTGGAAGAAGTGAACCTAATGGAAAAATTGAAATTGACTTGAAATTGAATCTTTTGGAAAATGTTAAGCTTCACTAAGCCTCCCACTCCCGCCATCTAGCCAATATACATTGGCTACATCCTTGAGAAGTTCCCTCATCAGATCATCACTTTCACTGGTCCACAGAACTCATGGTCGACTAATCCAAGTTAAACAAATGTAAATTCAGAGCAGGACTGGAGATTCCCACAGTAATACGCTCGCAGGAACAGTGGACACAGACAAGGAAGGATGGAGGGAAAATGTACACTGACTGAAGTGAAGTGACTGAAGATAGCAGGAGGAGACAAAAAGGAGGCAACAACAAAAACTTTCAATTATCGATTATTGACCGTATGCGCGATATCATTGCTATCAGTTGATAACGCGACAACGGTCCATATTCTTGGGCTTAGCCAGACCTGCATATGCCTGGGACCACCATCTATTTGGACTGTTGGAGGTCTTACAATTATTTAGCAGATAAGGGGTTTATGACGTCACAAAACAATCGATTATCTCGCTTTACAGGACATATCGATATATTAGGGCGCCATGACAGGGGCCCCCGACAGTGCATATTTACCGCTGTGTCCTGAACGGGTCGTCCACCCAGGTCACATGGTGGTCAGATCAAACCAAAACCAAATCCAAACCTAGATTGAGAGTAAATGAGTTCATACCCAAAGATCCCCCCTCCCCCCACCCAGTATAGAGTATATGGTAGGTGCTTCCGTTCTCCTGCATCATACAGGACTAATTGTTCAATAATAGATGTTAAGAGAAAACATCTCTTTAAAATTATTTATTACTTACTTATTAAATAAGCCCATACCAGCGCTACCTGGCGGACTTTTCATGGGCGTTAACGCCGCAAATCTAACTCAAAACGTCCCCAATTTTGGACTTCTGCCTTTGCTTTAGCTCGCTTCTTTGCTTCTGTTAATCATTGCCTGTTCTTTCAGAGCAATGAAGAAGAAAGACCTGGTAGGAAAAGCCCTCAACGACCTGCTGGTCAATGAAAAGTTCGACTACATCACTACAGGTAAACCAATTTCCTTCAATTTCATTCATTCAACTCCAAAGATACCCCAATAAACAATCTTCCGTCAATTCTCGCAGGCGTACCACCGCACGACCTGGAAGCGCGACTTGCTCACGCGATAACCGTCAGTTCTGGAGAGACAGATTTTGAAAAAGTTCAAACCAAAGCGAAAGCAATGATCGCTGCTGAACTCAAAAACGAAGCTCTTATCAAGTCACCGGACGGCAACTATTTCCACGGTCCGAAGTAAGACGAGAGATAAACCTCGATAATTTAAGCGTTGTAAGAAATGTTGGTTTATTATTTTTGAGGCCTGTTTTCCTAGCGACAGGTTTTTTGCGCAGCAGGAACCGAACAAGCTTGAAAAACGTCGGCAGGAGCGTGAAATATCTTACGCTGCGTTAAAGTGTTTTCCTAGCGCCGTGTTTTATCTCTTCAGTTGGCGTTGAATTGTGTTGAAGGTTGCACGTGTTTGTGTTTGAGTGGAAAAATTGCCTACTGCTGAAATGGAGAACATGATGATAAAGAGAAATGTAATAGTTTCTTTGATAATCAAAGAAATTATGGATGATGACGTAGAAGAAGAATTCATATTAACGAAATTTGCCGGTGTAAGGAAACGTGAGAGTGATTTATTCTCAAAACGCAAAAGTGAAGGAATGTTCAGCAGCTTAATCAAGAACCATCTTGACGATGAAGAGAAATTCCAGAGGTGCTTCAGAATGACCAGAGAAAGGTTTTTCTTTGTATTGAACATCATTAAAGACTACGCCTTCCTACAACAGAGTGAAGGAGCCTATAACACCCGCTGAAAAACTTGCAGTCAGTAAGCCAGAAAGTATTGAACATTTCGAAAGGTTTTTTTTTTATTTCTGCTGCTATTTGCAATTAAATACAAAACATGAGTAGAAAAACAGAATAAACAAGGAGACCACAGAAATCGCGCCAGCGTACTGCGCTGTTGACTCCTCTTCGAGCAGTCGGGCCAACCGCGTCAGCGCAACACGCTCTGCGCTGACGTGATGCGCTCTCTAGGAAAACACTAAAAAAGGCCTCACGCAGGACGCGTTATAACGCGGCGTTCAGGTAACGCGCGTTCCCCCCGACGTTCGGCGATACAGCGACTTCATACTCACCGCGTTATTATTGGGCGTTATCTGGGCGATTCAAAGAAGAAATGTTTCAATGGACAACTCAGTCTAGCCCGCCGTGTAGTCGAAAATGCTTTTGGTATATTGGCAATGAAATGGCGTGTATTTTTGAGACTCTTAGAAACAGGTGTCTCAACTGCTGATTACATCGCGAAAGCAGCTACCTGCTTACACAACTACATTAAAATGATGGGTGATGTTCATCTCGAATATTCTGCCAATGACCGCGATGCCACCGAGCCCATACAAGCGCTGGTTACAACAACTCCCACCAATCGAAGATCAACGAATGCTGCGATTCAAGTTCGAGAAAAGTTTGCTGATTACTTTGCCAGTAGGTCATCATAACACACATCTCCCACATTGATGCATGGTACACAGAACACATAGAACAAAACAGATAACACAATACACAGGTTTTTGTACTTATTTATATTTATATTATTTGTATTTGTTTTTATATTATTTATATTTGTACTTATTTATATTTATCTTACTTGTAATGCTCAGTATTCCTGCAATCTTTTTCCAAGCCTTCATCTTTTTCAACACATTTTTGTATTGTTCATGTGAATGATCGTATAAATACACAAACTTCCGCACTTGATTAATTAACGCCTCTGTTTCCTCACTCATCTTGTAATGTCAAGTGTGAAATGTCTGAGTAACGCCCGAGTAACGCGCGCTATTTTGTATTTTTGTACAACTCGAAAGGCTGACGTCGCGTTACTAAAAGTAACGCCGCGTCTCAACGCCGTGTGTGTGAACGGGATGATGCTTATGCCCGTCATACAACCTGACCGCCGTAACGCGACGGTAACGCGACGCCTAACGCCGCGTTATAACGCGTCCTGTGTGATTGGGCCTTTAACTAAATTCCAGGGAATCAGTGGGCGACGTTGTACGTCCAGCGCATTACGTCGCCCTCGGCGTAAAAATCCGGTCGCTAGGAAAACAGGCCTTTACCGGAATAAACTTCCGCAACGTCGAAAATTAATTTATGTTTCAAATTGTATAGATTCAATGCAAAATGTCCGTCTGCCATCTGTGTCGGAAAGTGCTTATAGCAATACTCCGACAAATTTGAAATCTGGCACATAATATCCACTCAAACTCTAGCTGTGCCTCACTCATAACAACAACAACTGGCAAACGGTGCCAGGTTATTTGTGAAGAAGGATTTTCATCATCTTATTAGTCCTAGCCGTGAATAGTATAATTTTGGCTGGATTTCAAACGCTGATTCGATTTTGACGGGTGTGCTGGAACCCAGGCACGTTGGGTTTCATTTTATACTGAATAAGTGTGCGGTGATCGGGTTGAGAATGAGTGACGTACAACTAAAGACCAATTTGTCGTCTATGGACGAAGTTTCAGACTTTTCTGAGGTCTTCTATGACCTCTTTGGCCTGGGTGGTGAACACACATTTCGTTCACCTCAAACACAAAATGTCACACTTTTGGGCAAATCATTAAGACATAGGTATACTATTTGAAGAATGAGAAAATAACAAGATATCTGAGTTAAGTCGTGTCCAAAAATGAGAAACATGAATATGGATTTTTAACATCAAGGGAAAAACGCTGCAAATACTTCAATTTAAGTAAATACGTACCCATTTTGACCCATAGCCTCATCCAGAGGGCACCAATCGTTCCGGGACCCGTCTCATTGGATTTAGCGTCCAAGATTTTGTGGAAAATGATACCCCACACGCCTAGGTACCAGAAATCTCGAAAATCCATTTTTCAAACACATTTTGACCCCTACCCCTCCAAATTTGGTCCAATCGGGCTGAATGTTTTCGATGACCAACTAGAGCCGGAAACGGGTCCTTGACCAAAATTTCAGATTTTATAAATATTGTCTACTATTAAAAAAAAAAATAATAATAAAATAAAAAAATACCCAATTTGACCCATAACTTCTTCCAGTGGGTGCCAATCGTTCTGGGACCCATTTCATTGGATTCAACGTCCAAAATTTAGTGGAAAACGATACCCCACTCACCCCACCCAAAATCTCGAAAATCCATTTTTCGAAAATCACATTTTGACCCCTACTCCGCCCAAATTTGGTCCGATCGGGCTGAAAAGTTTCGAGGACCGTCCTTTTATTGCATGAAACCTTTTTTTGAGGCCTTGTGATTTTTATTCTAAAAATTTGTAGGAAATCCAATTTCGACACCAGTGAGGCGCAAGAAGACGAATATGAAGACGACGAAGACATGGATGACGACGACGATCGCGGTACGGAATGTGACAAATCGCAAGACGACGTCGACTACACGCCCCCTTTCGCCAATTACACCGCTCGAAATCGCGGCGAAGGACGAGTTTCCGCCAGAATGAAAGTGAGTCCTACCCAGATTGCCGATTTGAAGTGCAGAGTCGTCGTACCATTCGTCAGTCAGTCTTCTTTGTCACAGAAAAGCCGCTACGACTCCGATGAATACGTCTATCCAACTATACTCAAAAATCTCAACAAGAGGCCGTCGCCAGTAAGTGCACGTGTGCGTTTTAACCTTTCTAGCCTAAACCCGTCTTTCTGGCCTATTGTCGAGACAAAGGTGTGTGGGCATAGCCTTACCGGCGCTTTTCTATCCAACTTTCGTTCCAACTTTCTTCCAAGGCGTTCGATAGAGTTTCCCACAGCCACCTCATCGCTTGTCTGCGCTCTCTTGGTGTTCATGGCTCTTTTCTCCAATGGGTCGCGGATTATCTGGTGGATCGCTCGATGTTGGTGAGGATAAGGGGCGTCGCCTCTCAGCCTTTCCCTGCCTCTTCGGGTGTGCCTCAGGGGTCACATATTGGGCCCTTGCTGTTCATAGTCTTCTGTGGTTCGCTCTGCTGGATTTTCCCTGATGTTTCCTTCCTGATGTTTGTAGACGACCTTAAGATTTTTACCCGTGTAACATCAGCTGCTGATTGTGAGATCCTTCAGTCCGCCCTCAATGACTTCGTGGAGTGGTGTGGCGTCCATTGTCTGCAGCTTAACCCATTAAAGTGCTCGGTCAGTTCGTTTTCTCGCTTGCATGACCCTTTCATTTTCAACTATTCCATTCTTGGCACTTCTCTCCATCGCTTGCAAGTTACGCGTGATCTGGGGGTCTTGTTGGATCAACAGTTAAATTTTGGCGAACACATTGACGCAGTTACTGGCCGTGCTCGGAGGGTACTGGGTTTCATAAAGCGTAACACCCGTGAATTCAGTGATGTCAAGGCCACAACGACGCTGTATTGCTCGCTTGTCCGTCCTCTCCTGGAGTATTCGTCCGTCGTGTGGTCGCCATACTACGCCACCTACGCCCACCAGATTGAGACTGTACAGGACATCTTCCTTCGTTACGTTGCTTTCAAGATGGGTGTCCCGTGGCATGATCTCGACTATGGCTCAATCCTACGTGTCTGCCCTCTTACCCCGTTGGTCAATCGTCGTGCTGTGGCCGATCAATGCTTCTTCAATAAGTTGATGAATGGAGTCATCGATTGTCCTCCTCTTCTGCAAGTGATCTCCCTCAATGTGCCTCAATTTTTCTCTCGTTCTCACAATGTTTTCCTCGTTCCATTTGCACAGACAAATTACCTTAGGGACCGTCCGCTTCTCCGTCTTCCTCGTCAGGCAAATTTGATTTTGCAAGAGGCTGCATGCGATCTCTTCTCGGACTCTCTGCAAGCTTACAGGGCGCGAGCTGTTGAAGTCCTCTCTGCCAAATGATTCTTAATGCTAAATGTTTGCTATCCTGGCAGGTGTTGTACCCAGCCATTTTACCATTGTTTTCATTTAATTATATTTATATTCTTGTTAATTGGACCTTGGGTCCGTGCTATAAATAAATAAACTACCTACTCGTTTCAATAGGAGAGGGACAAGGGCGATGACTTGTTTGGAAGACGGTTGTAAATGTTTATTTGACTTGATCATTCAAGGTGGCGACTCCGGTAAAAAACAAGCCTCCTAAGAGGAAACCTGGTCGCAAACCCACAAAACGACTGCCGCCCACAGTGTGTTCGATATGCCGCAATCCGTCGACAGAGGAGATCAACGTCACGTGTCGATCCTGTCCAGTCAAAGCTCATCAGGCCTGCGTCGACGAAGACCTGAAAGGTGTCTCCAGTGAGGAGTGGGCATGCGCTCTCTGCGCTCCAGATTCGCCGGCTAACATGAAAGGAAGATGCAGAGTGTGTCGAACCATTTCGTCCAAGGTAAGATCCTTGGTAGTAGGACATTTCCAAAAAACGCTGCAAATTCCTTCACAGGGGTTGGTTATTCCTCGGACCAGGCGCATGGAGGCTCATTTCAATCGATTCAGCGTCCAAAGTTTAGTGGAAAATGATACCCCACACGCCTAGGTACCTACCAGAAATCTTGAAAACAAGTATACATGGGTAGATAGATATCCATTTTGGCCCATAACCTCTTCCGGTGGGCGCCAATCGTCCTGGGACCCATCTTATTGGATTCAGCGTCTAAAATTTAGTCAAAAATGATACTTCACACGCCTAGATCGTCGGAAATCTCAAAAATCCATTTTTCTAAAAACACATATTGACCCCTGTCCCCCCAAATTTGGTCCGATCGGGCTGAAAAGTTTCGAGGACCAACTAGAGCTGGAAACGGGTACCTGACCAAAATTTCAGATTTTTAGACAATTTCCTACTTCCAAAATCGGCGTGGACGGCGTGCAACGGGCGGACATTTGCTAATTTTGATCTGCTCACCTAGAAACGTCCCGAAAATTTTTTTGAGTCGAATCGAAGAGCTTGAAAACCTTCAACCACCTTTTGCTGGAAAACATTCAAGGAATAACCAACCAAAAATATTTTAAGTAGCCTTCTGCCAACAACTGACTTTGCTTTGGCCAAACGGGTCGTTCGTGCTGCATGGTGGAACCTCACTCTGCTGTAGATGCCTCAGGAAGCATCTTGCAGCAACGTTTCCCTGGCCAGTCAAATTTTCTGCTGCAGCGACTCGCTTGCCGTTATATGCTATCCAAACAATGCACTAATGAGCACCAAACACGTTTCATTTCTCCTTTCAGGATCTAGGGATTTTAGTGACGTGCGAAAGCTGTTCGTCGAAGTTCCACAAAAAATGTCACGTTCCGCCAATTGAGTCTGGAAAACATTGGGAGTGCTCTAAATGCTGCTCGACTCAAAAGAAATGTAAGTTCGTGAAGAAAGATATCATGTAAAAAATGCTGTCATTGAGGTTGCTGGGTTGGTGTAAGGGTAGGTTATAAGCTGTAGTATATGTGCGTAGGCAGAATGAAAGTACTGTTGCGCCTCTTCAATTTAATCTTAATGATTCACATCCTAAAATCACGTCTTTCTCCGTTTTGCAGCTCCTAATAAGACTGCCAAAAGTTCGCTGACGTACGAAGGTGAAGACGATAAGTCAAAAACCGGTGTACTCCCTGAATCTGTAAGTATGGATCAGACTAGTCAGACTTCAGCCATTACTTAATTTCCCTCTACTAATTCACCATTTTTCCTTCAGGTCATGCAAGGCCAGGTGTGCCTCTGCTGTCGGAAAGACTTCACCCTCAACCCCGTTGACAGGTTGTTGTGCTGCGCGTGCAAAATGGCTTTCCATTCGGGCTGTTGTCGAGTCCGCAGCGTCCACAACATTTCCCGATTGGGCTCCCGTAAGCACAGGTGGCGCTGCGACACGTGTAAAATTGTCAAACCGGGAGAACGGATGAGATCGGTAATTTTCATTTTGGTAAAATAGACAAATTTAGCGTGGTATCTTGTGAGTTTTGTGAATGACCGGAGGTTTGCGTGTTCATGAACTTACATAGGTGTGAAAATTAGTGTATAGTTACTGAAGAAGTTTCCAAGAGTTGACAAAATGGTTTCATTCTTTTGGAAAAACGCTGTGAATTCTTACACAAGGATTGGTTATTCCTTCGACCAGGCCCATGGAGACTCATTTCTCCAACATCCCCCATGGGGGGGAAATGGGGAAAAAGTGGGTGTGGTGGGTCAAGGACCCATTCCAATCGATTCAGGGTCCAAAATTCAGTGGAACATGATACCCCACACGCCAAGGTACCAGAACTCTAGAAAACACATATTCATAATAGGTAATAGATACCCATTTTGACCCATAACCTCTTCCGATGGGTGCCAATCGTTCTGGGGCCTATTTCATTGGATTCAGCGTCCAAAATGATACCCCACAGGCCTAGATTGCCAAGAATCTCGAAAATCCATTTTTCGAAATACACATTTTGACCCCTACCCCGCCCAAATTTGGTCCGATCGGGCTGAAATTTTGAGCCGAATCGGAGAGGTTGACCTTTTGCATGAAAACAGGTTGATCATTCATGGAATAACCAACCAAAATCGAAGAAATTCACATTTTTCGGGATTTTTGGTTGGTTATTCCTTGAATAATCAACTTATGTTTTCATGATAATGGTCAACCTCTCCGATTCGGCTCAAAATTTTTTTCTGGACGTTTCATGATGTCCTGATCAAAAAAGGTCAATGTCCGTCCGCCGTACGCCGTCCATTGTCCGCGCCGTTTTTGGTAGTAGAAAATTTTCTAAAAATCTGATATTTGGGTCAGGGGTCTGTTCCCGGCCTAGGACGGTCCTCCAAGCTTTTCAGCCCGATCGGACCAAATTTGGGCGGGGTTGGGGTCAAAATGTGTTTTTTGAAAGATGAATTTTCGAGATTTTGGGCGATTTAGGCGAGTAGGGTGTCATTTTCCACTAAATTTTGGACGCTGAATCCAATGAAACGGGTCCCAGAACGATTGGCACCCACTGGAAGAAGTTATGGGTCACATTGGGTATTTATTACCCATTTTGAATATGTGTTTTCGGGATTTCTGCTACCTAGGCGTGTGGGGTATCATTTTTCACTAAATTTTGGACGCTGAATTCAATGATGTGTGTCCCAGAACGGTTGGCACCCACCGGAAGAAGTTATAGGTGAAAATGGGTATGTATGGGTATGTATCCACCCATTTTTTATGTGTCAGGATTTCTGCTACCTAGGCGTGTGGGGTATCATATTCCACTAAATTTTGGACCCTGAATCGATTGGAATGGGTCTGGGACCCGCCACACCCACTGTTTCCCCCATTCGAGGAATAACCAACCCGTGAGTAAGAATTTGCTGATTTTTTTTAGGTCTTTCTCGGTATGAACAACAAACTGACGTTTTGGATGCCGACTACAATTTATTTTATTGAGTATAGTAAACCACGAGAGGCTGATTTTTCTTTTCTTCCATTCTTCATTGACAGCTTTGTTTAAAATTTTCTCACTCAACCAAATTGCTGCAGCGTTGAAAAGCAAAACTTATACGTTTTGTACGCTGTGAACCAATGTTTCGTCAAACATCTACAAATCACCAAAATGCCCTGTTTTTGAAATTGATCGTAAAAACGAGAGCCGCTCCCCGTCATTTTAAGCTCTTCGTTATACTTATCCGATATGGGCGTAAAAGTTTATACACAAAAAAATCGTATTCACGGAAAAACACTTGGGAACTGCGTGGAATGCTCTCTCCCAGGCACACTTAATTCTAGTTTTATAAAGTAGAAATATTATCTTTTATGCAGACGGTGAGCAGCTGTACGGTTGTGATTCCGAGGCTCTCCCTCAAAGGTTTGGAGGTTTTTAAGGAGAGGCTCTCTGAGGGATCTGACTCTGAAAGCCTCTTTTCACTGCCTAAGGCAAGTACAAAAACAGAAGACAAAGCACCGAAGTTTTTGAGTTGATGACAAATAAAATCGCTTATTCTAACTACTCATTTGACGAGTTTGTTGCAATTGGAGTTGTGTCTGGAACCGTACGATTGATGGAAATGCTTTGAGCACCCTTCTTTCTGTTTGTTTGCACATTAGAGAGAGGAGAGACCTGTAACAGAGTCTGCCAGGCTACGTTCAACATGGCATTTGGGGCCTAGTTTCAATAAGGTTTTGTTATTGGCACTCGCCCAATTCTAAACAAGATGGTTTCTTTTGGCGACATATTGTTTATGGCACCCAAGATTCTAAAGAACAAACATTTGTGCTTGGCACCCAACTTATGGACGACTTATTGTCCAGAAACTATAGGAAAGGTTGGATACCCTTGGTAGCGTTGTTAAAGATTATCTGCATTGGCCATCAAGTTTGCCCAAAAGCTCCTTCAGAGCTGCCATCAAGGAGTGGACGTACAAGAAACACACCGTCAGATGGCGGAATATTGAGGGCCATGTCCACAGTAAGCGTATGGTGGCAGAACCCCATCCATCTCTCACCAAGGACCTACTCAGACTTAAACGCCTAAGAGCAATAGTTGGCCTACTAACCGGCTTCGCTCCTCTGCGTTTTCATCTGAACCGCATAGGGGTAACACAACCAACAACCCTATGCAGATTCTGTGAGGAAGCAGACGAAACTGCAACTCACATAATCTTTGAGTGCCCAGCACTCACATCCCGCAGATACACCCTCTTTGGGACACAAACCCCAATGAGAACCGTACCCTGCAATAAGTTAGTCCACAACCTAACAATCCTCATCAGGGGACTAGGGCTGTTTGTGGACTAAGGGAATGGGACACCTAAGAGAAGCACAAGCCACCAGGCTTCCGCGTTTGGGGCCCCCCCATAACCCCTCCTCTAGGTGTCTTTTTACCATCTACCATCTTCCATTGGCCATCAACGGGTCACCGAAATCGTTATAATCATTTTGCTGGGTGCCAAAGTTAAATTCTGGACATTAGAGGTGCTGAACGCGATCTGGTGCCAAAAGCAACAGCCTCCTTTCGACACATTTGGTGCTGAGTCCCAGTTCCCCCCAACGACAGATACAGCATTTTCAATCAAACTTAAGGTTTTACACATCAATTTGGGAGGTTTTCTATTTCAAATCGGGGAAATGGCTAGTTTCAAATTGGTTTTATACGCTGCAACGCTAGCCTGCTCAGATTTTGAAAATACCTACTCCATGCAACACTACATAAGGATGACATCCATCCCTTCCATATGCTATTCTTTTGAAGGTGCCTGTTGATTCGCTTTGACAGCCGCTGCTGCAAGGAGAGACTTGTTCATAACGTTCATTCATACTTGCTGAATGTTACATTTCACTCTCTAATTTGCTGTTATTGCTTACCCAGAATTAAATGATCCATTTCCGTCATCCTCCAAATTGATATGTAAAACTTCCACTTTGTAATTTCTCTAAATTGATGTGTAAAACCTTTTAATTTGGTATGGAAAACCTCCAATTTGACGTGATGCTACAGATCTGCCAGGTTAGTCCAGGTTATCCATAACAAATGGTCTATCACTAGTCATCTGCTGCGGATACATCAGTTTGATGACCTGCTGATGATTCCGTCACAAATAGAGGGTGTGAAGCATAGCTCTCAGCCATTAGATATTCTGTGACCAATGTTGCTGCCTGCATGTACCAGTACTCTCTGGGAGTGGCTTTTCATCCTGAACAGATCAGACTGCAGTACCAGGGGCCTCACTTGAAGAAGGGTGATTCTAAAGCTGATGCTAGCGTGTCGTCATGTATTGCATTGCCTAGACTGTAGTTGTCTTGTCACTTTTTGCTCAACATCCAAAGATCCTTCAGAGACCTAACCTGCTTGAGGCATCAATGCCAAGTCTTCACTTCCAGTAGCCTGGCTAACCTAAAAAGCAACTCTATTCACGATGTTTTCCTCTTTGTGAAACATTTTCCACCAGTACTCTGCCACAGTGACACAAAGCTCTCAAGTCCCGAATTTGTCCCTTTTCTTAACATGCACGTCCTCACTTCGCGTCTCATACAATGCATTTGGTTTGACAGGAATTGGCAAAACAACGTGAGCTGAATTTGTCCAAAAGTCAAGTCCGATCAGAAGGCTCGGCGTCAACTCAAATCTCCGCCGCTGGCAACAATTTGATGGATGTTGATGAAAAATTTTCAGAGGTTTGTTATTATATTTTTATCATTCTTTGATAAAATGAGTATCCAATGACTTTGCCAAATAGCTGTCGACTTTCCAAATATCATTTAGGAGATAATTTACACTTGAATAATAATAATGAATAATAATAACGCATTGGGCATACTATCCATTTGTCATCAAAACATGAAGCGCCATTGCAGTGTGGCGGTAAAAGTCTTTATTTTTGCTCGTTTAGGTGAACTAAGCGCGAGGAAGGTTACAACAAAATAGACACACAACAACAACTCACTCTACATTTCCAGTAGAACTGGAGAGTTGTTGGAGTTGTAACGATTTATGTTCTTAGTAAATAATTTATTACGATCGGTCACTCAAATACACTGCCTTTGTTCACACACTTACACAATCACAAAGCACAATTCACGGTTGTAATGCAGTTGTTGCACTATTTATAACACGGCACGGCACAATTTATAACACAAAGCTTCTATATTTGGACTCCGAACTGAACTGAACTCCTTGGTCCCTTTTATACTGGCTGCCTCTTGGTCGAGTACCTTCTTGAACCTTCCCTGGTTCTGGGAACTCGACGTGTTGTCTCGAGCGAATGGGAAGGTTCCAGCCAATTTGATACGACACACAAATGTTGGAGAGTGACCCTTAGCCCTCCACAGGTCGTTGACCCTGCAACGCCAGCAGCCCAGGAGACGGGCGCAGGTGCAATCTCGCAACAGAGTGAAAGGTTTCTAGAAACAGAAAGTTCTCCTACTCTTCATAATTTCAATGTGAAGAGTATGAGATGAAGATTCGTCAAGCATGGAGTGAAGAGTTTCTAGGAATTGGCCCCAGGCATTGTTTTTATCGCAAATTGCCAAAAATGCTGTTCTTTGCTTAAGCGTAGCACACCATCTTGAGTCTAGCTTGTACAGTGAGAAGCGACCCTAATTACACGTTTTTCATTTGTCCATGAAGTAAGTAATGTGCCAAATTTTCACCCTCAGACGAAACCAGAAGGTGACCGAAAAGACCAAGTTGCTTGGTGGCAGAGTAGACTCCGTCCAATCGTTGTCGGCAAAAAGCAACCCCCTCTTGGACCCATTCCAGACCTGTCCGTGCCTGACATCTCCTCATGGTCAAGCGTTGATGTTCAAAACTATTTTGACGAGTATTTTCTGGAAAAACGGATCGGGCTAGTCTTCATTGATCAGGTTGGATTATCACTTTTACAATATTCGTATCATCGTTATACCCATGATTAATCAAATCTCTAATCCCGTTCTTTCCTCAGGACATTGACGGAAAAGCGTTGAAATTGATGCGAAAAACCGACGTCACCGCCGTTTTTGAAAAAGCTGGCTTCAACTTGGGCATCATCCTCGATGTGATGCAACACGTGAAACGGCTTCAACTTCGAGTCAACGACCGGCGTTACATTTGGGCTGATATTTTTTAAATGCCAATTAATTCACTTCTCCGTGTATTGTATTTCTATTTAAAAAATGTTAATATATAACGTTAAATAATAACGTAGTACAGGTTGCCTTTTTTTTCCTGTTTAAATGAATATTTGCCTTGAAAAACCTGTAAGTTGTCTATTAATATTACTGTACTGAAACATTTCACTTCAGGAAACAGATAATTAAATAAATAGGTGCAAACCATTGTAATATATCATGCTGAGAGTTTTTTTTTAATCCAATTTAAGGAATTCCTCCTGGGGGACGTCCTACTCTGAATTTCATTTTCAATTTTATATACACCCTGATTTCAACAAGCCATGTTTCAGACCAACCCTTCCCCAAGACTTCATAGGTATTTAAGTTACAAAATTTGTTATATAAACTCAATTTACATGACATAATCAGATTGGTGAGATTTCGTTTTCATTTTGGTTGGTTATTCCTTGAATAATCGACCTGTTTTCATTCAAAAAGTCAATCTCACCGACTCGCACCAAAAATTTTTCTGGACATTTCAAGGTGTCTAAATCAAAATTAGCAAATGTCCGTCCGCCGGACGCCGTCCGTCTTGCTTTTCTCTCCCTATTCCTTCGCCTTTCTGGCTCTTATAGGGGGGCGCCTGATGTTAAAGACGGTCGCTTCCGTTCAACTCCTGCCACGCTATTCGCCACTGCTCAGAGCAGAGCCCAGGAAGGGCCTCGCGGAAGCTGCGTGGGCGGGACCAGGAGGAGGGTAATTGGCTTGTTTGGCCATAGGCCACCCTTTGGTCTGCATTACGGTGTGCACAAACCTCGTTGTTGCACGGAATGTGTCGTTTGTTCCCACAGCCTCCTTCCACGCGATCTCTCCATTTGGTGTCACTACTGATTTCCAGTGTTCTCTTGCGGCTGCGTACTTTGCGCACTCCATGAAGACTTGGTGGGCTGTCTCTACCTGGCCACATTGGCAGGCAGGGGATGGCTTCAGGTTGAACCCATGAAGCTTGGCTGCGAAGTCCCCGTGGCCCGTCAGAAATTGGGAGACATAATGGTCGAGGCTGATGAACCTGTCGCTCCTCCTACGTGTGCCTGCCCTTAGTGGATGATGACCATCTGGCTTGCCATTCTGCTATGGACCACTGCTCCACCTGCTCTGATGTATTGCAGCCTGGTATGGGGCTCCCTCTGCCATGGCTCAGCATCCAGCCTGCTTCCACTGATCGCGCATGGAGGTCTATTGGCATTTTGCCCGCTACGACTTGGAGTGCGTCTGTTGAGACAGTCCGGTAGGCGCGTGTGACCATCAGTAGAGCGCTGCGCTGTGCCCTGATCAGCTCTACCCAATGCCTGCTCCGTGCCTCCATTGTCCATGCTGGGCATGCATACAGCATCACTGACTCAAGGAGGGCGTTGTACAAGGTTGTCTTGCTTCGGTACTGGATACCCCAGGCAACCCGAGCGAGCGTCTTTGTCCTGCCAAATGATGCCAGGGCTTTGGCCTTTGCCGCTGAAAGGTGTGCAGATGGGTCAAAGTTTCTTGCCAGCAGCACTCCAAGGTACGTGGGGTGGTCGTCGTCCGGAGCCGTCCACCGTCCGCGCCGACTTTGGTAGTAGACATTTTTCTAAAAACCTGAAATTTTGGTGGGGTATCATTTTCTACTAAATTCTGGACGCTGAATCCATTGAAAAGGGTCCCAGGGCGGTTAGCGCCTACCCGAAGAGGTTACGGGTCAAAATGGCTATCTATTACATATTTTGAATATGAGTTTTCCAGATTTCCGGTACCTAGGCGTGTGGAGTATCATTTTCCAGTAAATTTTGGACTCTAAATCGATTGGAATGGGTCCGGGACCCACCACACTCACTGTTTCCCCCATTTTCCCCACGTTGTAGAAATGAATCTCCATGCGCCTGGTTCAAGTAATAACCAACACGTGTGTAAGAATTTGCAGCTTTTTGTTTTGGTTGGTTAATCCTTGAATAATATCCTTTGCGATTGAGATTTCCGGTACATATGCGTGTGGGGTATAATTTTTCACTAAATTTTGGACGCTAAATCCAATGAAAAAATAGCGCCCACTGGAAAAGAGAGCTAAATGGGAGCTTATCAAAGTTTTTATGAACAAGATTATATGGTGTAGCCTTTTTCAAAGCTAATTTTTAATTTAAAAAAATTCGATATTTAACGGGAGGGGTACGCAGTTCGGGACTGGCACAAAACCCTGGAGTAATTCCACTTTTGTGAATTAATTTTTCGCCGACAGCTTTAGCCATTATTTTTTCAAAATTATATTTAAGAAAAATCATGTTCTTTTTTGTTATTACGGAAATTTTCAAGAAGATGAAAATGAATTCATGGGACAGAGATGAAAGAGAGTGATGAAAATCTATTCTCTACTAATTCCCTCCCTTAATTCATTCCACTCACACAAGATCGCGACACTGTAGAATCCTTGAGCGCCGTCCTACTCACAGAACCTTCCAATTACCTACTTCTTACGTTACTTTTGTTTTGCTTAGTAAAACACAACTAAAATTTGAAGTTACATTACTTATTTTATTAGGAATTCTCTCACATCCTTTACGCATTGATTGCCCGTCATGGAAAGTTAAACTGAAAGTGGTTGAGGTTCGATTTTAAATTGTGAATTTTAAATAAAGTACTAATTCCGCATGATGTCAGAAATTCTAGAAGAGGAATATAAATCGAAATGTGACCTAGCTTCGTCGTTAAT
The DNA here is from genome assembly GCA_019603395.1 of Cyrtorhinus lividipennis. NCBI lineage: Eukaryota > Metazoa > Arthropoda > Insecta > Hemiptera > Miridae > Cyrtorhinus > Cyrtorhinus lividipennis. Next base: position 3,822,621 of record CM034004.1, on the reverse strand, counting down.
CGATGACTTGGGCAATTTGGAACGAGCTGGAGTGAAAGGGGTTAGCAAGCTACGGACCAAGATAAAGCAAGAGCTTAGTTTCTTGAACAAAGTGAGTAATAATTGAAGATTATTCTCCTGTTGTGGCTTGGATTGTGCTCCTACCTGAACTGGGCTGAAGATTCCATTGCTTTTCGTGCTGTTAGTCAATTTAATACTACCCCTACACGTTCAGTTCAAATTGGTATATTTTTTTCAGGTAAAAGAATCTGGAAATTTGAAGAAAGAACACTTGGCATGCTCGAATATACACCACTACGCGGCTCTACTTGCCTACATCAAGCAATGTGAAAACTGTGTTTCCCTTTTAGAAGTTTTCAATTTCGTCGATGATGTCACAGGGAAGAGAAAAATTTGTGTCGACGTCGTTTCTCAAGGGAAATCCAAATGGACCAAAGTAATCGCGAGAAATCCCAAAGCACTTTCACAAATTTTGAAAGGTACGCGGCCTTCAAATGTATTTCATTTGAGAGGTTTTATCCTTAAGAGCTGATCAACATTCGAACAATTCCAGGTGAAGGGGAGTACCTGCAGAAGTCAGTCATGGACCACGCTGCTGAATATTTAGCCTGCGCGGAGCAAAATTCAGTGCTTTTCAGGCCTCCAATTGTGAGTTATTCGAAGTTGTTTCATGTTAGTAGAGTAGACGATGAAATGATTTCGGTTCAAGTGTTGAACAATTTTGATTTTCAGGTGGAATTCCATTTTGCTTGTGGACTCGAAAAAGAAGTGGCCGACGTTCTAGCTAAGATCGGCGTTCAAATAAGTGGCAGTATCATAGATTCGGAAAATAACGACGAAGTTACTCCTAGTCCCCCCGTAGAATACCTCAGTTCTAAGTAAGTTCTCCAGGAAGACGTGGATTTAGATTTGTTATTTTTATACCGTCAAGTCGGAATTGCTGACACTACTATCACCATTATTATAGCTTGTTGGTAATGAAAAGAATACGTAGGAGTCACTGCCTGGCGGAGACAAGGGACGTTAAAACAAATCGCTTGGAAAAATTAATTGACCAATGTGACCCATAACTTCTTCCAGTGGATGCCAATCGTTCTGGGACCCACTTCATTCTATTCAGCGTCCAAGATTTAGAGTAAAATGATACCCTACTCGCCTAGATCGCCCAAAATATCGAAAATCCATTTTTCAAAAAATGGTGGAGGTGAGGTGGAGACCAGGGCGAGAGTAGGCGGATGCAAGGTGGAGACCAGGACGAGAGTAGACGGAGGTGAGGTGGAGACCAGGACGAGAGAAGGCGGAGGTGAGGTGGAGGAGACCAGGACGAGAGAAGGCGGAGGTGAGGTGGAGGAGACCAGGACGAGAGTAGGCGGATGCTAGGTGGAGACCAGGGCGAGAGAAGGCGGAGGTGAGGTGGAGACCGGGATGAGAGAAGGCGGAGGTGAGGTGGAGGAGCCCAAGACCCATTTCATTTTCCACTAAATTTTGGATGCTGAATCCAATGAAATAGGCCCCAGAACGATTGGGACCCATCGGAAGAGGTTATGGGTCAAAATGGGTATGTATCCACCCATTTTGTGTAATATGTATTTTCAAGATTTCTGGTGCCTAGGCGTGTGGGGTATCATTTTCCACTAAAATTTGGACCCTGAATCGATTGGAATGGGTCCGGGACCCACCACACCCACTCTTTCCCCCATTTTGAAGAAATGAGTCTCCATGCGTCTGGTCCGTCAATTCGAGTCAATTCGATGTATCATATCAAAAGTAGCGTCGTCACATGCCGATTCGATGTATCATGAATATCAAGAGTAGCGATGTTATATCGATTGTTGGGGTGCCTACCCTGGTTAAGTTGTAATGACTCCTGATGTGATCATTTTGCATCTTTTCCAAATATCAAGCAAGAGAGCCAAATACAGTAGTTGACCACATAACTGCTGCTCAAAATGTGAGGGGGATTTTCTGAAATCTAAAAAATGCTATTAGACAGAAAACGTCAAGACTCACAATTAGGAGCCATACAGCTGGATGGTGTTGCTGTTGTCAATGATCATCATCTACTGAGTCTAGGCCCTTGGGTGTTAGCCATTAGTCGTCTATGGGCTGTTGTTGTTGCTCCTTTTACTGCCACTCTCCTTTTGTATTCCCAAATGTAATCTTGTTGTCCAGAACCATTCCTAGGTCCCTCACTGCCAGCTTGGTTTCCACTTTTTCTTTGTCCATTCTCATCTGCATTATATTAGGGAGTAAATGTTCAGTTTTTGTCTTAGCAGTTGATAGTATCAGGCTGTGTGCCTCAATAGTCTCTTTGATAGTCTCATTTGAAAGAAGAAAAAGAAATGTTCCTTCAAGGAGGGTCACCTGGAATATGCTATCCTAAGATACAATCCACAGAATTGTTGCTGAATGTCTGCTGACATTTTTGCTTCTGCAGGACCATCTGTTGTGCTATATGTCAGTGAGGTAGTTGTCCGTCACCTACAGAAGGTACTTAGGAATTTGGAAAGCAGTCTCGAGGCTGCAGCATTTGCCATCTTGCTGAGTTGGAGGTAGAGAGGGGAGCATGCCACATAAAATGGCAGGCCAGCCAAATGGTCGTATTGGTCAAAAAGTCGTTTTGAATTACATGTGCTACATCAACTCTTTGTCGCGTTATATGCTACGCTATACTGTTGAGGTTATTGCTCGCCAAATTATCGGTGTTTCTTCACTGAATTTCATACACATGAAATGAACCACTTCTTGTTTACCTATTGATCTATGAATATGAATTATACTGGATTTGATAATTGAACAACACTTAGTCACTTGAATGAATTATATTCTTGAATCTCAACAAGCTCTAGGACTGCCACGACCAGAAAGACGACGCCAAGCGTCAGAAGTGAGTAAACACAGAGGCCTCGCAGTGTTGACAACTGCGAGGTGAACTTCATTACTTTGATATGAGTTGATATGACATTATAAAATAGTATTGCTTGTTGTTTATGTGAGAGTGATATTTCTTCTATATTTTCTTGAGGTTTCTCTTCTATCAAGACAGGTAGATCATATCTCAACATAGTAAGGATATGACTGGTAGTAGTTGATTCTTCTCCCGCTAGGTAGGTAGTTGGTGTAGGGAGCAAATTTGAGCTGTCCCGAGTGGTCAAATATTTAACGTTGCTCCTACTCTCTTACTTCATTCAGTGTCCTCTTGGATACGCCAGAATAATCGGCTCTTGGCGGTACGACAGCATTTCAGGATAAAGTCCCTAAAAATCCCTGAATACGTTTTCTATTCAACAACCAATCAGTACAATGATTTTGGTTCAAGAAATTTGGCTTTGCTTCCTCCTCTGCCTGGCTTAGTCCTTAAATCGTTCAATAATCGGCAGGAAGAGTACAAAAGTGACAATATTCCTTGGCCCGCATCTAAGTAGGTGACTAATGGCCAACAATAAGTGGGTTTGGCAATGACGTCCTCACGTCAAAACGCTCGCCCGCTGCACCAGGTATGTTTGGTAAGACTTTTTTGCTGGTAAGAGTCTCTTTGCATCTGATGTCAGCCACTAAGCCCTGCAAAGCCTCTCGTAGCATTGAGTCAATTGATATTGAGTCTTCTTGGTCAAGTATGTGTTTGACCAGGCCCACTTCTTTTCAACTTAATACATGGTTCCCAGTCGTGTTGCTTCACCTTGCTTGTATGTTTGCAATGTACCAGTACCATTCCGCGTCTACAATATTTGCCCGAAAAAGTAACAAGTGAGTAACTACGCATAAATTCTTTGTTCTAGCTCCGTCCAAAAACTAAATTTAGGCGTAACTGCGATGGTTGCCTACGTATCCGCCCTCACAAATGGCCACAGCCACGTTAAACTTAATGGAAAAGTACTTAGCCAACAAGCTGAATGGGAGAGAACCCGTCCCGTCAAGCCGGTTTTAGATTCGTATTTTAAAGGTTGGCATCTAAATAACGATATTTTTTATTTAGTTTGTACGAACCTATATTTTCATTGAACTAATTATAATTTTTTGGCCTAGATAAGCAACTATACGCCTGTAGAACTGCTGTGGAAACGTTCAAAGACATCGTCGACGCAATAGGAGGACCCGGTGAGAAAAAGCGAGCTTACGAGTTGTTGAACAGGTTAACTGTAGTGGACGATGTGCCCTGCAAAACTTTACCCGTGGGAGGTCAAATTAAGCCACGTTCTCTGACAATATTCGGAACCGGTCAAGCGATTCATGCCATCACCGTTACAGCGAATACTTCGTTCGTTAGAGCCGCGCAACAACAGGTAGAAATGCTGGTAGATGATTTATTATTGGGTCAACATGAGAATATTATAGCTTGTTTTCAAATTCCTCTAATAAAACTACTTCGCGACAGGGCGTCAGGTTCGATGTGCTCTTCCACGAAGCGAGGGCGCTCACAGAAAGGAAAGAGATGTAGTGGCTCGCTCTATCGACCTCAACAAGCGCTCGACTCCTCAAAATAACCTGAAAAATATTGAGACGTTTAAGGTGGGTATCTTAAGTGAATGTTGAGTGAGTATGATGTCTTCCCGTGATACTAATGAACAAAAAGTCAACTTTGTGATTATTGAAACACGATTTTACGATAGTTGCGTTACGCTAAGTTTCAATGAGTGGAGCTTTTTTGGTAGTAGAAAATTTTCTAAAAATCTGAAATTTTGGTCAGGGACCCGTTTTCGGCTCTAGTTGGTCCCCAAAACTTTTTAACCCGATCGGCCCAAATTTAGGCGGGGTAGGGGTCAATATGTATATTTAGAAGAATGGATTTTCGAGATTTTTGGGAATTTAGGCTTGTGGGGTGTCATTTTCCACTATATTTTGGACGCTGAATCCAATGAAATGGGTGCGAGAACGATTAGCGCCCTCTGGACGAGGTTATGGGTAAAATGGGTGCCTATCTACCCATTTCAAATGTGTGTTTTCAAGATTTCTGCTACCTAGGCTTGTGGGGTATCATTTTCCTCTAAATTTTGGACCCTGAATCGATTGGAATGGGTCCGAGACCCGCCACACCCACTGTTTCCCCTATTTTCCCCATGTTGAAGAAATGAATCTGCATGCGCCTGGTTCGAGGAATAACCAACTCGTGTGAAAGAATTATAGGGTTATTCCACATGTTTGGTATATTTCCTGTACTCAGTGGTGCTGTAAACTAAGAAATTATTGAAGAGATCTCTTAAAAAATGAAAGCGCCATCATTTTAGATCACATTTTGCACGTAATGGAAAGTTGTAGAAACTCCTAAAAACACTGCAAATTCCTACACGGTGGTTTAAAATTCTTTCGAGCAAGATTATTGGGAAAACAGTGTGTCCATGGCTTATTTCAATCGATTCAGCGTCCAAAATTTAGTTGAAAAATGATACTCCACACCCTTACGTGCCCACAATTTGAAAACCCGCATTCGTAGTAGCTATTTTGTCTCACACCCTCGTCCAGTGAGCAACTATCGGTTCGGGATCCATTTAAATAGATTCATTGGCCTAAATTTAGAGGAAAGTGATCCACCACATGTCTACTTCCACGAAAATCTAGTTTTAATAACACGTTCTTACCCATATTCTCTAGAAATTTGGACCGATCGCGCTTATACGTTTTAAGGATCAACCAGAGCCAAAATTGAATCCTTGACCGAAATTTCAAAATTTTCGAAAATTGCCTACTACCAAAAACGTCACGGCGTCCTATGAGCGGCCATTTGGAGTTTTCATTTAGACCTTTTCAAATGCAAAATGTCAAAATTTTAGGGAAAATCGCATAAATCCGATTCAATCTGGGTTTAAAATTCCTAGCATGAAAACGTTGGTTGATTATTATAAAAATAATGGAGGCGCCTTCATTTTATATCACATTTGTTACAGTATTACAATGTAATTGGAACCTCAAAAAATTTGTTTTCATGAGTTTCAGTTGTGCTAAACATTGCGACACCGTCTCCTCCATTCCTAGTTCACTACATTTCCCCTAAATGCTGATTTAATCCAAACATATGTTTTTGAGTGACTCCATGACTATGGGTGTAGCGTTGCCCAGGGATTGAGGGTACCGGTGCTACATGCAGTACACCTGAATGTAGCCCCTGCTTATAATCGTGGACTACATAAATAAACTCCAGTCACCTTTCAAATATTCAGCCTGATTGGGTAGAACCTTGCTGGCTTTGTCAATCACTTCCTTTGATTCCTCCTCCCTGCCCAGCTCCCACAGTGACTGCGCCTTGTAGATGAAACCTCTCAAACTCTTATCGTTCGCTTTGAGAGCCATTTCTGCGTCTGCCAACGCCTTTTCATGTAGACCCAGTTTCAGGTAGGTTAACGATCGATTGCAGTACAAGATGCAACTATCCTTCAGAATGTCGATCGCCTGTATTGAACAGTTACGATGCCGTGAATGGTATTTGACTCTCCATATTGTGTTAGGTGAAAAGAGGAAAAAAGATTCTTACCTTGTCGTAACACACCAAAGCTTTGGCATACTTTTGTTCTCTGAACGCCCTATTTCCTTCGATTTTGTGCTTGTCAGATTCAACCTTTCTCATTTTTCTATCCTCTGCTCGCTGCTTACTGTCTTCTTCCACTTGCCTCATAAATGCGTCTGAAAATATTTACTATAATCGTAGAGACGCTATAAGGCTTCCTTGAGGCTGTGGTTAGCGTCAATTTGATGCGCCATTCAATTTATTATATCGTATACGTCATAAGCGAATCACAGTACTAATAAGAAAGAATTATTAGAAGAAACATTTCAATAAAATCAATGAGCATGAATGATCAATTAAATCATTTGTTTTTGAGTTAAATAGTTCAAAAATAATTGATAACTGTTGAAATTCTTACAAATTGTTAAATCAGCTATTATAGTGGCATGATAGTATTATCATAATTAATTTTTCAATTAGGATTGCGGCCGTGCTTTTCACGCACATTCTTGAAATTAGAATGCTGTTTATACAACTTTTTATCATTTCCTTCCAGAGCAAAGGCAGCTGGAATGTTGAAATGGATGCGGCGTCATCGAATGATTTTATCGTCAAAGGAACGACACAAATGCTGATCATAGAACGTTTGATTCGACCGCCGACGCAAACCTCATCAACTTGCTTAAAAGGGAAACCTCTTCTCAAGAGGCTATTGCTGCTTTGACAAGTGAAGACCACCCCTGAGTCACCATGAGCCTTTCAAAATTGATATCTCTGCATGGTCCTGCATGGTTACGTAAGACGCTGGCTGATTGGTTGCCCATTCCTGGCATTTTATATGATGTGATATTGTCGTTGAGTTATGAACCAGCCAATTTACCGAAATTGATTAATATTATACTGGGTCCGGCAGTCAAACCTGACGGTTTTTAAGTGGGGATAGGTGGTGGTGGGGGTGACTGGGCGGGTGGGGATGGGCGCCATCTTGTTCACCTTGAGTGGAAGTTCATTAGTTCAGTAACAATGGAGCGTTGGACCGCTGAACATCGTGCGTTTGTAGTCGAGACGTTTTTTAGAAATAATGATTCTGTGATTCTAACGCAAAGGAGTTTCCGTATACGGTTTAACATTCCCCCTCGTGGTGCGATCCCGTCACAAAACACAATTCTTCTGTGGGTTCGGAACTTTCAGAACACTGCGTTTGGAACCACAAGAAGGAGAGGAGGATCACCTCGAACGGTAAGAACTCCTGCTAACGTTGAGGCTGTTCGACATGCTTTTGAACGGAGCCCTCGTCGTACAGAAAATGGTGGTCAACATTTAAATGACGTAATTTTTGCGCCGTAAGCTATTTTTCAATTTTTTTTAATACTAAATGTAATTTCCAATTCTCCTCTTTACAATAAAAAAAAATATATAAATATATCTCAACAGCTTTTTAATTTATCCAATATCAAAAACCGTCAGGTTTGACTGCCGGACCCAGTACTATTAATAAAACAGCAAGAGCTTCCAATTATCAAAAGGGTTGATGCTTTGGGCGATCAGCGACGCTACTCGATACTATAACTACATACACGTTTTGTCTAACGTTGAATTGAATTGAAATTAATTGAAAAACGCTGCACAACTATTCACAGGGGTTGGTTATTCCTCGGACCAGGCGTTTGGAGACTCATATCTTCAACAAGGGGAAAATGGGGAAACAGTGGGTGTGGCGGGTCCCGGACCCATTCCAATCGATTCAGGGTCCAAATTTTAGTGGGAAATGATACCCCACTTGCCTAGGTACCAGAAATCTCGAAAACACACATTCAAAATGGGTAATAAATACCCATTTTGACCCATAACTTCTTCCAGTGGGCGCCAATCGTTCTGGGGCCCATTTCATTGGGTTCAGCGTCCAAAATTTAGTCGAAAACAATACCCCACACGCCTAGCACACCGTAAATCCCAAAAAACCATTTTTAGAAATACAAATTTTGACCCCCACTCTCTAAATTTGGTCCGATGAGGCTGAAAGTTTCGAGTGGGTACCAACTAGACCCAAAAATGGGTCCCTGACCAAGATCTCAGATTAAAAAAAAAATTTTCTACTACCAAAGTCGGTTTGGACGGAGGACGGACATTTTCTTATTTTGATCTAGACACCTTGAAACGCCCAGAACAAATTTTTGGCCGAATCTGAGAAATTGACATTTTGCCTGATTATTCAAGGAATAACCAACCATTACGCTGCTAGTCCTTTCACAGGGGTTGTTATTCCTCGGAGCATGGAGAAAATGCGGGAAAACTGTGAGTGTCCTGGATTCATTCCAATCGATTCTGCGTCCAAAATTTGGTGGAAAATGATACCCCACACGCCTAGATCGCCAAAAACCTCGAAAATCCATTTTTCAAAGAACACATTTTGATCCATACCCTTGACCCTTTCTTATCCAAAAGTACTTTGTTAATTTTATATAAAAATAGAAGATTTATAAAATTTATTTTACTCCCCAAGAACATACCATGATTTGTAATTTTGTACTATTTATTATTTTTCATTTGACACAACATTTCTAAGTACGTCTGAATGATGTAATATAGTTTCTGTACTTTTTAGGTGTGGGCCGCAATAAGCCCAAAAATGTACTAATTTGTGAACAATTGTGAATTTGTGATGCAGTCAGTCAGTCAGTCATTGGATTAGGTTTCACGTTTCAAACAAATCAAGCCCGTTTCCAGAAGAATTTGTTTAAATACGGTGAAATGTTTGAGTTTAAAACACCTTTAAAATCCAAAATATGTCCACTCGTTCAAACAGAATGACATGAAAAGTGCCGCCAATTGGCGGCGAGTATCAAAAGGCTGGTGCTAAACCAATTTTCGTAAGATGCCTGTGTAATATCCGTACTATTGAACATTTGATTGTATCAAATTGTGATGTTACGATATTATTGAATACATAAATTGAAAAAAAAGAATAAAATAAAATGAAAACAATTGACTCACTTGGTGTTATGGCTTCTTGTTCGCCGCTTTCATTCTTATAGAAGTTTTCAAATGCCTTTTGATTGATGATCGTTCTGTTCCTCTTCACTTGAACTTCATTTTCATTTACTTTGTCTTTTCCTTTTAAGAGTAGGTCCGCCTCTTTCATCGCGATTTCGCTCATCTTGGGGTCTTTGGACGAGAGTCCTTTGAGGACGTTTTCTAAACGACATGAGTGGTAGATGGAGTGTCAATTGAGGCCAAAGTAGTGATGGGCGATACAGGCCGGTGTATCAATACAGCGTATAGGTACGTGTCGAAATTCAATGTATCGATATAGGTGTATCGATACGGCCTGGTATATCGATATTTCTTTGTATCGATACACTTTACGATATTTATCAGTATTGATTGTATTTATATCGATATACTATTATATCGATACATCGAAACCGAAAGCCAATAGCTAAACAATAACAATTTAACCATAACCTCTAATTTTATATTATTCGAAATAAATATATAATTTTTTAAACTATAACTAACCTTTTTTCAATGTGGAACTCTCTTACATCTTTAAATATCCAAATTAACTGAATCATGAAACAAGCTATATAGAGAGAGTTATCTATTCAATATTAGTATTGATACTGATCAGTGATTCAGAAAATCGGTATATCGATACGGGGCCCGTGTATCGATACCGCCATATCGATACACCCGCTTGTATCGATACAAAATATCGATATTCGTATCGATACCCACATCACTAGGCCAAAGTTAGAAGTAGACAAAACCAAGGTAAAAGTCTGACGTTTTTCTAGATTCTATTCTTGTGTATCAACGTTCCTCTCACGTCGTATATACTTTGTATGGAATGTAAAAAGGGTGCAAGCGTGCATGTTTATGGTTTTTATCTGGGGGCAAACTACCCTACCGGCCAGCAGTGCTGCAGACGTTGGTAATTTTGCGCTCACTCTCCCTTATCTGTACCTATGTTCTTCCAAATGGTGAATTTTGCCTCAATTTGGCCGTGTGGTGTATGCTGTACTATTAGTGAGGACGCCTCATGGGTAAATGCAACCATTGCCTCAATATCCTGCCTCCTACGTGTCTTAGTTTGCTGCTTGATGGCCAACCCCTCTTGACTAACCAATGATGAGGAAATTTTGCATGAATCAGAGCGCCAGAAAGGGAAGACATGAAAATCTGGGTGGAGATGATGATTCATACAGCGAATTTTACAACAAAATGTTATCTGATGAAGACCATGTTGACAATGCCCCGTATGATTGTGATATGGATGATTCTCAAAACGATCTGCTGGGTTATATCAATCCAGTGAGACTTTTCCGAACAGTCTAGGAACTTAAAACAGGGATTTTGTTGGGTAGAGATGGTGAGACAATTAGGAGTGTCCATCCGTTCACCGCGCTATTTCAAGAACTCAAATAAATAATGTAATTCCCCACCTTCGGGGTCCTAAGCAGCAGCTCGAGGATTGCAAAAAGAACTTCATATAATTGTGCTATTCATGAGCAATGAAAAGGTTGAACTTATCGTAAAATACATCAATGAAAAGCCAAATCTAATGGAAAAGATTATCGGTATTTTTGGCCTTTTGATAATATTTTGGGAGCTATAATTATGGTGATATGTCTTTAGCGACACGTCCTCGCAATTCATATCCAGAATAGCTGCCTTGAGGGAGGAGGGATAATAAGAATAATGAACCAAAATGAGGGCTGATATTTGTAAAATAGATAAAAGCTGATCTGAGTAGGTATGTAGAAACGTAATTTGCCATTGTTTTGTTTTGCCAGGGCCCCTGCGAATTCAGGAACTCAAAATCAACTCAAAAGAATGTAATTCCCCACCTTCCAGGACCTAAGCAGCAGCTCGAGGATTGAAAAACGCTGCGAATTCTATCACAGGGATGATATTCACCGGACCAGCAGCTTAGAGACTCATTTCAATCGATTCAGCACCCGCAATTTAGTGGAAAATGATACCTCTCACGCCTAGGTACTTGAAATCTCGAAAACACATATTGAAAGTGGGTAAATAGGTACCAATTTTGACACATAACCTCTTCCAGTGGGTGCCAATCGTTCTGGGACCCGTCTTATTGGATTCAGCGTCCAAAATTTAGCATAAAATGATACCACACGCCTAGATTGCCAAAAATCTTGAAAATCCATTTTTCAAAATACACATTTTGACCCCTACCCCGCCTAAATTTGGTCCGATCGGGTTGAAAAGTTAGGTGGACCAACTCAAGCAAAAAACGGGTCCCTGACCAAAATTTCAAATTTTTAGAAAATTTTCTTCAACCAAAAACGGCGTACGGCGGACGGACATTTACTAATTTTGATCTAGACACAAAAATAATGATTTTCAAAATACATTTTTCTCTACGAAAGCTCGGGTCTGTGGATATACTATTTCTTAAATCGTCAACAGTGATGATCAGGTTTGATTCATTTTATAAATCAAACAAAAACGTGGCGTCCACGACGAGTTTCGCCATTTATTTCAATAGCTTCGGGGAGAATTCCGCAAATTTTTTGGAGTATTTTCGGATCAGCATGATGTTTACTATCGTTTTACCACTAAAAATTCGTTCTCTTCTTACCAACTAATTCCACTTTCCGCATATAGTTGTCAAAGTCACGTTCAACCGGTGCGTTAGCTGTTGAGTTCAACTCCACGGCCAACTTTTCTTTATCTTCAGCAGTTAAATCGCCGTACATTTTCGTCCAACGCAACAGAAGGAACCACGTACGTTAAAATTTACCTTATCTGTAAGATAACTTGTTCAACTGGAAGTTTAGGTTGTTTAGTTGTTGCCTAGGCGTCGTATAGCTCTACTTGCGGTTGCAGAAAATGGTGGAAAAAGAGTAAGGGTGGAGTGTCCCAGACTCATCTTGCTAGCCATTATTAATTTGTGATTTACCGAGAGCCTTTGGTAACGAGGTTTGGTAGATTTTTGGCTTTTTGGCTGACTTGACTCAGCTGCGCCTTTCATAAGAACGGTGGCAATCCACCAGCCACATCTTGGCTCCCAGAATATACATGAATGACTACAGTTTTTACAGATTCTGGTGGCTTTAACCAGTTTGACCACAGCAGCCAATGACTATCTGTCTGGGAAAAATCGAGTCAAGTCCAACATGAACGTTTTAAGTGGAAAATGATACCCCACACGCCTAGGTACCAAAAATCTCGAAAACCATCACAAAATAGGTAGGTATGCCCCCATATTGACTCGTACCCTCCTCCAGATGGCACCAATCAGTCCGTGGCCCATCTTAATGGATTCAGCGTTTAAAATTTAGTGGAAAATAATAGCCTACGTGCGTGGATCGCCAAAAATGTTGAAAAGGGTGTTTCCTAACTAACTCCCCAGGGACATCAAAAGGCCCAACTGATTCCAGAACAGAGCGAAAATTGAAAGTCCCAACTGACTCCCTCGAGGAAGGTAGTTCTAACTGACTCCTTGAACTTCTTCTTGTTCGTCATCAAAGTGGGGTCGGAGTTTGGAGGACAGTTTCTTGACGAACTTGTAAATTGGATACCCTTCTCAATGTATCTTAAAATCCATTTCAATCATCTAACAATTTCTGGTCTTGGCTGATGGACCTCACCGTTCTCAATGGACTGGAGTTTGGCGTACGTCTCAGTCTGTAGTTGTTTACGGGCATCTACTGTGAGGTAAATGTTAGGATGGGGATGGTTGAATTCTTTGTTGTACCACGAATTAAGGGATTCGCAGGCGTTTGTGGTTAACGTTACCTCAGCTGACTTGGACGCCCAATGAGCGGCAGGGTAGGTACTTCAGCAAACAGTTGAAATTTCTCTCCCTCCCTTGATGGTTTGTCCATTCACAGTAGACATCAGCTACTTCATCGGGATCATAATAAGGCAGCCCGAACGTCCACTTCTTAGGATGAAATTTCTGTCATTTCGAAAGATTTTTCTGACAATGCCCGTAAACAGCATTCATATACAATTTTTTCTTTGTTCTGGAGCAAGCAGAAAGCCAATGGGACATAAAACCCATGTCGGTACCCGTGTACTACGAATAACTTACTGCGTAAAGTGTGGTGTACAAAATTCGAAAGTCCCGCCCATGTAAAGTCTATCACACCGCACAAGACTGCATGTTAGAGAGGCAAGAAAAAATGATAATCCCCACATCACTGTCCTGATGCAGAACGAACTGTTCACCTAGATTAGTGCCCAAACAGCCCCAAACAAACGCCCTGTTTAAAACACTCCTTATATAAGGTTGTTAGAGTCCTCTTCCCGAACAAATACGCATTTTCCTGGGAGTCAGTTGGGATCTATGGCCTACGGGTGTTAGTTAGGTCTATCACGAGACCACGTCCTCTCACTTTTGATTCTTTGGGAGTCAGTTAGGTCTATCACGAGACCACATCCTCTCACTTTTGATTCTTTGGGAGTCAGTTAGGTCTATCACAAGACCACGTCCTCTCACTTTTGATTCTTTGGGAGTCAGTTAGGTCTATCACAAGACCACAACCTCTCACTTTTGATTCTTTGGGAGTCAGTTAGGTCTTCACAAGACCACGTCCTCTCACTTTTGATTCTTTGGGAGTCAGTTGGGTCTATCACGAGACCACGTCCTCTCACTTTTGATTCTTTGGGAGTCAGTTAGGTCTATCACGAGACCACGTCCTCTCACTTTTGATTCTTGGGGAATCAGTTAGGTAACGCCCATTGAAAATCCATCAATCAAAAAACACAAAAATGTCACATTTTTGACTGTCATATTCAATCTTGCTCCAGAAAAGGGAGAAATTCCGCATGATACAACTCCCAAATCATCCATAAGAATCGCAAAAGCTGTCGACCACATCCACAATTTCATTGAAATTTTGGATTCACTTATGAAGTAAAGGGAGAAACGCAATTAAATGACCGCAACACACTTTTTTCCTTTGAATTTTGTAAATATCATTTATTTTCTACATCTACCATCTATACATGAGTCCTAGTGCAACTTTGATACATCAAAAGTTTTTCTTTCCTGTTCGGCAAAACTAGTGTATTAGAATCAGTCTTGAACTACCAACAAAAATTAAGTTATTGGGACGGTGTCATCACCAAAACCAGTTCTACTGACTTCTGGAAGGCGATTGTATTCCATTATTTAATTTAAACACGTCGATAATGAGATAAGAGCGCCTTTTAAGATGAAAATTCAAATCATAAGTAGAAAGAAATAACTACAAATTAACTACGCTCGATTTGTTTTCTTTTAAATTTTGTGTTTTACCAACGCTTACGTTAATACAAGTTAAATCTACGTTACATAAATACTAAAACGAGCATTAGGAACATTTTGTCAGGGCATTATAATCATCTAACTTTCATATTGGACGTTACGAGTTAAAATACGCGCCCTGCAAGGTGGATCGGACATGATCGCGCATGTGATACATATTTATATAAATAAGTGACCTGGACATTTCACTCAGGGTGGAGCATTTTAGGCCGTCGTGAAAATGCAGCAGGTTTGATATTAATTATTGTAATTTATTATTATGGCTCAAATTTGTCTTTAAATTTAGGGAAATTTAATCTGATTTCCTTCGTGAATGGTTGTAGAAGGGTTGAGAATGAGTTTGTATCTTAGTCAAATTGAAATCAAATTTTGGAGTTGAAGCGTCATTACCAAGTTGTTGAACAAAATCAAAGAATTATTCAAAATTCTAAAACAAATTCTTTCAATTTGATGCATTGAAGGTATGCTTCATAAGCAGTTGGAAACAATTCTGCTGATGTTCTATTTGTGCAAAATAAATCAATGAAAATGATCACAAAATGCATCAGTTTGAAATTGTGCGCTTGCTCAATTACACGAAGCTCACATCTGAACATGAAATGATTAAATTTATTCAAAATTACCAGAATTACGGGGGTGACCAGAAATATAGACAGACACAAAATTGAAATTCGAACTCAAATTTCTCCAAGCGCTAGCAGAAATTTTGATTTAAGGTGACAAAGAAGTCTTCATTTAGTAAGTAAAACGCTGCGCCTCATAAAACTTGAAGAAAAAAAAAAATGAACAAAATTTTATGGGGGAAAAAAATTTAAAAAAAAAAAAAAAAAAACTAAAAAAAAAAAACAATGAGGTAAAATTATTTGTTTTGATGACGACCTAAAACACTCACCCTTAAATCTCGACTTCTTGGCCAGTTTTGTGACGTTACAAGTTTTTTTTTCCGCGCGATAATTGAAACTCGTATGCGCTTTCAACGCTACTTTACTAATAAACTATAATTAAAAATACTAAAAGCTCTTCTATTCATCCATTTTGTCTCCTCTAAATCACTTCTGATGGTTCAAACGGGACGCAGTTTTACAATACAAAATTCTTACGCTACACCTAAAGGTGGGATATGACTAATTGTTTTCTTATAGAAAATTCATTGTAAAATACTAAATACTTAATTACAAACAGAAAGTTTAATACTTGATGCAACGTTGCTAAAGCGTAAGCACCGCTTTTAACTATTGTTTACAAAATACTAAGCTTTTCAGCACCTGCTCGGGTATTAGCAATTAATTTATTTGTTTAGGCCTCTACGTATTTTAGGTATTCAACCATTTATAAAATTTGTCAACCAGTTTACAATACGAAACGTGTTTTAACTTGACAACTAGAATAATTTCGGCTCGTAGAAGCAACGTTTGTGATGATGAGGTGGGAAACCTTTCTGGGGGTGGGTAAATTTTATCTTTGAACATGAAATCTGACAATTATAGAATCAAAAGTCAAACGAAAATTATAGGAAAATGAAGATATTGAAGCCAGAACCTGTTATTTAGGTTAACTGGGTTTTACGATGACATGTGCTGTAAGCAAGTAAATAGAACTCAAGCAAAATGGGATACAAAATTGACTTTTTGTAAAGAGCGTGAATGTGTACGATTTTCCTATTTGCTGAATGAGTTGAAATAGTAGTTCTCTCATGCAAAAGTTAAAATGTTAACGCGGATTTAATAACCAAAATATCAGTAAATATTTAAAGTTCCAAATTCAAGCGGGCCTTAAGCTGGGTTTACATGGACGCGGTTTCTCCGTTAGCGGTAACTGCGGTAGAATGGTGGGGGAAATACGTTTTGAGTTTGGGTGTTCACATGGATGCAGTGCGGCAAGCGCGTTCGTGGAGCTGATTGGTGGTAGATAACAGAAATGAGATAACAAGAGATGATAAAACAGCTGGGAGAGCTGCGCCGAGACCCACTGCGCATGCGTGACAGCGGCCAATATCAAAATAATTTGATGTATACAGACCGCTTCAGAAGTTAACCTGCAGCAGCTGTGATAGACCCATGGAGCCAATCAGATGGTCAAACGAGTTTGCCCCATGTGAGCCCAGCATAACATGTGACAACGAAAACAGCTGGGAGAGCTGCTCCAAGACCCACTGTGCATGCATGACAGCGGCAAATATCAAAATAATTTGATGTATACAGACTGCTTCAAAAGTTCACCTGCGGCAGCTGTGATAGACTGTGGAGCCAATCAGATGGTCAAACGATTTTGCTGCCCAATGGACCAACAGAAAAACCGCGTCCATGTGAACCCAGCATAACATGTGACAACAAAAACAGCTGGAAGAGCTGCGCCGAGACTTTCTGCGCATGCGTCACAGCGGCAAATAATATCAAAATGATTTGATGTACCTATACAGACCGCTTCAAAAGTTCACCTGCAGCAGCTGTGATAGACCCATGGAGCCAATCAGATGGCCAAACGCGTTTGCCGCCCAACGGACCAACGGAAAAACCGCGTCCATGTGAACCCAGCTTTAGGCAGCAAAATTGCTTAAATGTGAAAATTCAAATCTTTTGGAAAATTTTTCGACAATTCTTGCTTGCCACGCTTGGCGTTATTTGTGATTTCCCGAGAGCCTTCGGTAACGAGGTTTGGTAGATTTTTGGCTTTTTGGCTGACTTGACTCAGCTGCGCCTTGCATGAGAACGGTGCCAATCCACCAGCCACATCTTGGCTCCCAGAATATATGTAGGTGACTACAAGTTTACAGATTCTGATGGCTTTAACCAGTTTGACCACAGCAGACTACCTGTCCAATATCTATCTGCTTGCTTCCCACGTGTCATCAAGTTCAATAAATCGCATGAGTTTAGAATGGTTTTGAAACAGAATCGCAGTACAAATTCTCTAAAACTGGAAAGTACAGTAAAATTACGTGACTTACTGTGAACTATTGCAGTGTTTTGAAGGCTCAGTTATTGATGGTCCTTGATATACCCACCCCGAACTTATCGATTGAGCGATAAGAGTCGACAAAGTCGATCGATCAGGATCAGACCGATATCGTTTCCCTTTGTCCCTCTGTGATTGCTGCGAATGGCGTTCACGTTCATCTTTCCGTTGGATCGTCCCAAACAATCTGCTCCAAACTGTCGTTGGCCGGCGTCGACGACACTTGACGATGATGTCCGTGTCGGAGACGATGGACGGTGTCCAAAGGATATTTGACGACGCCATATGAAGAGCCTGCTGTGGACTTGGGGATTTCTATGGTCGACACTTCTATTGACGGGTACTGTTGAATGCCAGCGGCTCTGGAGGCGGTTTTATTCTGGATGGCGTCCATTATGAAGAGAGGCATTGTTCTGGGAGGAGCTGCGGGCAGATAGAAAATCATAGTTAATCATATGATCACAGAAGAGTCATTTAGTTACACAGCTACTGAGAAATCATCTGCATATAGACACAATACTACGACACTCTTGCTGGGGTGGTATTCCCCACTAGCTCCTTAGTTGAGCTATCCGCTGCCACGAACACAATCGTCAATCGACTATTCCTTGGAGCAAGATTATGGAGAAAACAGTGAATGTGGAGTGCCCTGGACCTATTCCAACAGGTACCCATTTTTGGACCCATACTCTCTTCCGGTGGTCGCCATTTGTTCCCAAAAACGTACGGTTTTGAGTGCCGTTCGTCCATGAAATACATTGCTAATGCACATAGTAATGCATAATGCAGTGAGTTGTTTAAAGACTAGTCTTTAGTCTTCCCATCCTGGGCTAATCTGGCAATACCTACTGACTATGGAATCAATTGCCGTGGATTGTACTGTCTAGACGGAACGATAATAGTCGCATTTACGACTGGATGCCAGACGCAACAGAACGTGAGGGACTTTGTCTTTACTCATTGTCACTGAGTGGTTTTTAGTTGGTTATTCTTTGAATAATCAATCTTTGTAATCATGTCGAGAAATCAACCTGACCGATTGCCCCCAAAATGTGACAGTATTCGGTTTATGATATCTACTAAAAAACCCTGCGAAATCTTCCACAATTGTTGGTAATTCGTTGGAGCAGGACTTGGGGGGAAAACAATGAGTGTGGAGGGTACCAGACTCGTTCTAATCGATTTAGCGTCCAAAATTTAGTGGAAAATGATACCTACCCCACATCACTTTGGTGTCTATCAAAGCTGGTATTCCTACTTCACCAGAAGCACTGGCTGAGGCTGCACGAGCACTGGAAGCACTCTCTTCTGCAGGATTATTATGTTGTCCAGGCATCACTTTGGTGTCTAACAATGCTGGTTTTCTTACATGACCAAAAGCACTTGCAGAGGCTGCACTAGCTCTGGAAACACCCTCTTCTATAGTACTAGGTTGTCCAGGCATCGCTTTGGTGTCTAACAAAGCTGGCATTCCTACTTCACCAGAAGCGCTGGCTGAGGCTGCACTAGCACTAAAAGCACTCTCTTCTGCAGGATTATTATGTTGTTCAGGCATCACTTTGGTGTCTAACAATGCTGGTTTTCCAACACGACCAAAAGCACTTGCAGAGGCTGCACTAGCACTGGAAACACCCTCTTCTATAGCATTACTAGGTTGTCCAGGCATCACTTTGGTGTCTAACAAAGCTGGTATTGCTACTTCACCAGAAGCGCAGCCTGAGGCTGCACTAGCACTGGAAACACCCTCTTCTATAGCATTACTAGGTTGTCCAGGCATCACTTTGGTGTCTAACAAAGCTGGTATTGCTACTTCACCAGAAGCGCAGCCTGAGGCTGCACTAGCACTGGAAACACCCTCTTCTATAGCATTACTAGGTTGTCCAGGCATCACTTTGGTGTCTAACAAAGCTGGTATTCCTACATCACCAGAAGCGCTGGCTGAGGCTGCACTAGCACTGGAAACTCCGCTGCTTCCAGGCATAGTTTGTTGTCCAGGTAGGAAGGTGGTTCCAACTAACTCAGGATACTGAGGTGCTGCTCCATTATTGTCTGGCCCCTGTGGTTTCCCTACTAGTTCAGTAGTACCCGAATAACCACTTTTGGTATTGGGAGGTTGGTGCCAATTTGACCAATACCATCGGTCCGACAATCGGTCCTGGCCCCATCTCAATGGATTCAGCGTCCAAAACATAATGGAAAATGATGCACCATA
The DNA here is from genome assembly GCA_019603395.1 of Cyrtorhinus lividipennis. Lineage (NCBI taxonomy): Eukaryota > Metazoa > Arthropoda > Insecta > Hemiptera > Miridae > Cyrtorhinus > Cyrtorhinus lividipennis. Next base: position 3,802,731 of record CM034004.1, on the reverse strand, counting down.
CGCCATGGTGCCCAAAAATCCTTAATAAAAATGTAGATTATTGACCATTTTGAACTCACGAGCATCTTTCGAGCAATTCATGGTGGTGAAGTATTTCGAGGCTTGAAGGAGAACGCCATCTTCATTTTCCACTTCGACGGCCAGTCCAAAATTTTTTCCGGTGTCTTTCCACGCTGTCACCGCCTGTTTGACGTTCAGTTCGGTCCATTCGTCCACGTAAAGTGGCAACATCATGCTGTCGAGCAGCTTCCTCTTTACTGCAAGAAGGAAAAACGATAGATTTAGATAAGTATTAAAATACTTCTGGTTTTTCAATTTAACCCAGAAAAACGGGAATATGTCTAACAACTACGATAATGATGTCTTCCTGACTCACCTCTGTTGCGTTTTAGTGATCTTGTGTACCAGTAGGCAGATACTCGGATTTTACGGTCTTCAGCTTCTGCAGGAGTAACACCTGGAGAATATCTGGAAGCGGTTGTGGTTTCTCTTTTTTCATCCGAAATTGGTGCGCCCTAAAAATAATAAAATAACCGAATGAAATAATATTACAACTCAATTTTGAGGCGTTATTTTCCAAGATACAGTAAAACGGGGTGAATCGGATTGTCAACTTTTCACAGTTGCCAAAAGTTCTAAGGGATGACAGCCTTGAAGGGGTTGATTTTACAACTCATTTGCAACTAAAAGTGCCATTAGGACTCTTCTTCTTACATGCTTCGATTCCAAGTTATTCGCGATTTAGGATTTTTTTGTGTTTTCGACCTGACGTCCATAACTCGGCCGTAATCCTCCTAATCTAACAGATAATCTCAGATAATCAGATCAGAGTACTCCGTTGAAATGAACGTCAAATCTTCTTATGGGCCCCTCAATGTCTACCTATTGGTATTCAATAAGTCAGCATAAAATTAGAAAAATTATTCAAAATTAAGCGAAACCTTTTCACCTTACAGCTGGAATACAGGAAAAATGTTAATACAATTATATAAATATTATAATATTTTTTTTTAAATAGGAACCAACTTGCAACAGCAGCCAATCAATCAATCAATCAATTGGCTGGCGTTCATATAAGTTTTTTTTATCTTTTTTTTCAAAACATGAAGAAAAACTAGAAGTGTTGGAAATTATTCCTGAAGCCTTAGAATAGCGTCAGATTTGAATTTTGCATGAAAAATAGTTCAATAGACGGCAGTCACCTCTCAAGTTTGTGGACTTCAGAACTTTCATTAGAAAACCATAATTTGGGTAAAAATAGTTTATTTTCCCACTTAATGTCATTTTCACCATTAAATTATGTCACAAAAATGAGTTGGAGACCGTTGGAAAGCTGATATTTTGGGGAGTTATGGCCGTTTTAGTGACGTCAGGTTGAAAACACGAAAAAAATCATAAATCGTGAATAACTCGGAATCGAAGCCTCTGAAAATAAATGTCATGGAGACACTTTTTGTGTGCTCAATTCTCAAGATACGGATAAATGTTGGAAGAGGTTTTTTGGGTAAAAAATAAGTGATGAGGTACAGCCTGCCTGTACTTTCCACCGGTTTTTGAGTGGCAGACTAAGTATTTTTAACTCTGAGTACTATAGTATGTAGTTTCACTTACTCAAATTTCAGGAGTTCATAAAAAGTTTAATTTTGTTATAAAAAAAGCATCAATTTTCAAGTACTATATGTCGGTACTTTTCACCATATCTTGAGTGGTCTTCAACCTTTTATTATGTGTGGCCAAATTATTTTCATGGCGCATTGATTATTCCGCTCAAGTTATTCAGATTTAGGCATAATCGGTTTAAAGTTGAAGCCAAAACCTTGTAAATATCAATGTATTTAGTAGTGCCCTTCATTGGAAACAATGCTGCCATTTCCTCAGTAACAGAAGAAGGGGTAGGGGTCAAAATGTGTTTTTTGAAAAATGGATTTTCGGCGATCTAGGTGTGTGGGTAGGTATGATCGATACTGGGGGAGGATCGATATAAGTACCAGTATCGGTATCAAAATAACAAAATAATGGTATCGATACCAAGCAAGTATCGAATCAAAAGTATCAATATCAACCAGTATCGTTATCGAATCATAACATGGCGCTCCGCGTCTTGCCAGGGGGCTTGCCCACTATTTACATACTTCAGACGAAATTATTGAAACACAGAATGTGTTTTACTGATGCTTTTCACGCAATTTCGCTACTTTCCTCCCACTAAATCAGAACCTTATATAATCACCGCGTCATAACAAAATATCTCAACGGTTTCACGATCCTTAGTTCCATTGCTATCCATGTTGTCGTCTCAGTTTCCGTTATGAAATTTCGTTAGCTTTTTTGCTACCTACTTCATCTTGTTCACAAGACAACCCCTAGCCAAAGCAGGGAAGAGGGATCTCTCTCTGAAGCTTCTGGCCCTTCGAGTAGGTATATACCTTAGTCTATGGTATATACCCAAAGTATATACTCGAAGTTCTGGCCGAAAAAAGTGTAGCAACCTTTAGGATAGGGCCTCCTTGATTCTTAATTGGTAATTTTTAACAAAAATTTGAGGTACTGTTATTGTTCGATACTTTTAACGATCCCGATTATTTCTACCGATACCAGTATTGGTATCGAAAGCGGAGTATCGATACAAAATGATTGGTATCGGAAGAAAAGTATCGATACCATACGTGTGGGGTATCATTTTCTACTAAATTTTGGGCGCTGAATCCAATGAAATGGGTCCCAGAATGACTGGTATTCACCGGAAGTAGTTTTGGGTCGTAATGGGTATCTATCTACCCATTTTGTATTATGTTTTCAAGTTTTCTGGTACCTAGGCGAGTGGGGGATTATTTTACACTAAATTTTGGGAGCTGAATCCAATGAAATGGGTCCCAAATTGATTGACGCCCTCTGGATGAGTTTATGGGTCAAATGGGTGCCTATCTACCCATTTCGAATGTGTTTTCGAGATTTCTGGTACCTAGGCGTGTGGGGTATTATTTTCCACTAAATTTTGGACGCTGAATCCAATGAAATGGGCCCCAAAACGATTGGCGCCCTCTAGGTGAGGTTATGGGTCAAAATGGTTATCTACCTACCCATTTCGAATGTTTTCGAGATTTCTGGTACCTAAGCGTGTATTCATGTTGAAGAAATGAGTCTCCATGCGCAAACAAAATCATTTGGCGGGCCGCAAGTTGAAGACCACTGCTCTATACCATGTACTTTAACCAACTTATGTTTCAGGTGTCCATATAAAGTTTAATTTTGTTGGAAAAAATAGAGCACTATTCGTGTGCAGACTGTCAGTACTTGCCACTTGTGTTGGCAGACTTGGATTTCGTATTGTTTTATGGTTGGTTGCAACTCATACAATTTTCAGCTCTCCACAATTACTTCAATTTTTTCGATTTTTTGAATTTTACAATTTTACCTTTTGCCATGGCTGAATCCCCTTACTCTGAGATGGCAGACGAGCAGTTATGAGTTCAGATCGGTGAACTCTAGTGATGGGCAATACAGGCCGGTGTATCGATAAAGCGTATCGATACGTATTGAAATGCAATGTATCGATATGGGTGTATCGATACGGCCTGGTGTATCGATATTTCTTCGTACCGATACGATTTACGATATTTATCAGTATCGATTATTTATATCGATATATTATTATATCGATACATCGAAACCAAAAGCTTTAGCCAAACAATAACAAATTAACCTTAACCTCTAATTTTATATTAATCGAAATAAACATATAATTTTTCAAACGTTAACTAACCTTTTTTCAATGTGGAACTCTCTTATATCTTTAAATATCCAAATTAACTGAATCATGAAGCAAGCTATAGAGAGAGAGTTATCTATACGATATTAGTATTGATGCTGATACAGTGGGGAAAAAATATGGGGTGTAAGGGATTGACCGACCTATGGGTTTGACCGACCTTGTAAACAAAGCGATTTTAGCGCATCCTATAGACTATTCCCCAGCTTTTTCTCTCTACAATTCTGCTTGAGTTCTATTCATCCACATTCTCAAAACAATGACTTTCTGGATTGATTACCAGTTCGGTACCCCTTATCGATATACTGATCAGTGATTCAGGGAATCGGTATCGATATATGGGGGTCCGTGTATCGATACGGCCGTATCGATACACCCGCTGGTATCGATACGAAATATATACGATATTTTCCCCGCTGTATCGATATTAGTATCGATACGTATCGATACGCACATCACTAGTGAACTCTACCACCCTGTATCATTGAAATTTGAGATGATTTTCGAGCTGGCTCCAGGTCTATCATGGGTTATACTTTTTGGTAGTCACCATTTGAACTCTCTTATTATTACTGCTGACTTGAATATCTTTCTAACTCAAATGCATTCGGCTGCTGTATCCTCTCCATCACATGTTCATTTCTCGCTCCCCTTTTCAGGAAATCAGTTATCTCGAACGTTTTTCGACAGATCGAGAGGCAAACGGGCGGTGTCTTATTCATAGAAGACTAGACGATCGTACGAAAACCGGCGTTTTCGTCCCTCGAAACCTTTTTCTAGCGAAAAAATTCCGTCGAGACACGTGGAATCGCATAACAGCGCTAACGTCTCGCCGGTCCCATTCATCAAACTAAATGGGCGGGGACCCGAGAGGTTGTCTGGAGCGGGCAACACAAAAGGCCAACGTTATTGATTGTGACGTGTCTGAGACGGTATTTCGTACAAACAGGGGTTTTTCACTAAAAAAAAAAAAAAAAAAAAAAAAAAAAAAACGGGTGCAAAAGATGCCATCCCTATTATGGAAAAAAAAAAAAAAAAAAAAAAAAAAAAAAAAACTGGTTTTTCTCAGTAAAAATAGGTACCTTTTACAGTTTTTTTTCTTGTCTCTTTTCTCTTCTCTTCTCACTTTTGAGGGGAAAATAGTAGCAAGTTCTTTTTGTTGCGCCTTACCTGAGAAAGTTTGTATAGCCTCAGCTTGGCGGATTGGATCTGAATTGTGGATCCGGATTGTGGCGTCGGAAACGACAGTTCGAAATGCAGTTTCATCGCTTGTCCGCCCGCCCACGTTTCTTCGTCCGTGTTTCGTGGTAGTTCACCTGTTGTCCGACACAAAATAGGACACGTTATTATTGTAAAGATGGGAAATCATTTCAACGACCGGGTGGTAGTTGATGGAAAATGCATTCGAATCGGTTGCATCTTATTCAGCGAAAACGCGGCCACTTGTCGCGAATGGCAATAGAAGAACACATCTCAGGACACATTTAATTCTGAACATTAGATTTTGTCGTGTTGAAATATTATTCTGATCGTTAAGAAGCCTCGATGTTCGTCAGTGGGCTAACGCGGTAAATAACTCTTGAAAAGATACGCTGCGAATTTTCCCACAATGGTTGATTATTCATTAGAGCAAGAATATGGGGAAAACAAAGAGTGTGGTGTGTCCAGGACTCATTCCAATCGATTTGGCGTCCAAAATTTAGTGGGAAATGATACCCCACACGCCTAGGTACCTGAGATCTCGAAAAGAGACATTCAAAAATGGGTGATACATACCCATTTTGACCCATAACCTCTTCCAATGGGTTCCAATCGTTCTGGGACCCATCGCATTGGATCTACCGTCCAGAATTAGGTGGAAAATGATACCCCACACTCGTAGATTGCATAAAATCTCTGAAAACCCATTTTTCAAAATTCACATTTTGACCCCTACCCCACCCAAATTTGGGCCGATCTGGCTGAAATGTTTCAAGGACCAACAATGCCCCGGCGGGTGCCTTGATCAATTTATGTTTTCACTCCAAAGTTGAAAACTCTCCAATTTCCCCCAAATTAGACATTTTACATTTCAAGGTGTCTAGATTAGAAACCCAAAATGTCCGTCGTTTTTTGTTGTAAAAAATTTGCTGAAAATTTGAAGTTTTGGTCAGCTACCTCTTTCCGGCCTCTTATTTTTGTCCTCGAGACTTTTCAGCCCGATTGGGCCAAATCTGTAGAAATTATGGGTAAAAATGTGCTATTTAAAACTCCATTTTGAGGGATTTTTCGGAACTAGGTATGTGGGAAATCATTTTGGACGATGAATCCACTGAAATGGGTGCACCAATTGATGCCCACCAAACGAGGGCTTGGGTCAAAATTGGTATTGAAAATTGTTATTCGAGAATATTTTTGACTTATGTTGGCCCACTGGAGACCTAGAGGTTGAACATTTTCTAATATACTTGAAATAATAAACCATTTTGGAATGATTTGCAGCGTTTTTGGTGTTTAAGTAATGAAAAACCTAATATTAATGAATTTATTTACGTATTAACTCGTTAATATCACATTGCCGATAGCTGTTTGGCATGACAAGAATTTCGTTTTACCCTGCTCCCTCGTTAATACTAAAATCGTTTGACATCCCAGGCCGGAATTTTGATTTTGAAAGGACACTCGGCTGAGAGATTTCCGGTTGGATAAGATTGGATTTAATTAATTCTCGTCCTTATTTCCAAGGTATCTCAGCAGTAAAAGCGTAGTCGAAAAACTTGGTTGCCCATAAAACCCAACAAGACTCGGACAATAAAGGTCTCTAATCTCACCTTGAGACTATTGGACCATTCACCTTTCCCTCCACCTAGACGCACTAAAGGCAATGGTGATATAAAAGAGCTATTATCTAGGTAGTAAATATAAAATATACGAATACAAATTGGTTTATTATTTTAATAACGACCTGATATCGTCAAGGAAAAAAAAGAGAGAAAAAAAAGAACGCGATGAGGTAGTCACGTTCGATTTGAACTGCAAGCATCATCTTCTGCTCAACAAATAATACTTTTCAATGATAATATTATAAATTGGTCTCACATGCTGGATAGTAGCTTTGCACTTTCTCGGTGAATATGTCCGTGTTGTATTGGATTTTGATCATTTCGTCGTATATCCTGTCGATGGTGTCAGATTGCTTGCGGCTTGAAGGCGGTAAGCTGGAATTTGATCGCATTATGTCTCGGCCGGCGAACTGTAAAACTTGTTGCATTATCGTTTTTATCCGCTGCTCTCGATCCCTGAAAAAGAAAATGTGAATAATTTCCGTGAACGCGTTATAACTACGTCGTCTCTATACTGTAGAATGATTGTGTAAGCAATGAAAAATGTTCAAAAACTCTGAAAGTTGGTTAAATTTTTTCCGAAATGATTCTATGATCGAAAAAGTCCATGATTATGTGCCCTATTATTATAAGAAAAACGCTGCAAATTTGTTCACAAGGATTGGTTATTCCTCGGACCAGTCGCATTCTAATCGATTTAGCGTCCAAAGTTTAATGGAAAGTAACTCCACCTACCAGAAATCTCGAAAATCCACATTTGAAATAGGTAGATAGGTATCCATTTTGATCCATAACCTCTTTAAGTGGGCGCGAATCGTCCTAGAACCCATTTCATTGGATTCAGCGTCCAAAATTTAGTCGCAAATGATACCCCAAACGCCTAAATCGACGAAAATCTTGAAAATCCATTTTTCGAAAAAACACTTTTCTGACCCCTACCCCTCTCCAAATTTGGTCGGAAACAGTTTTGGGGACCAACTGGAGCCGGATACGGGTCCCTGACAAAAATTTCAGATTTTTAAAATATTTTCTACGACCAAATTTTTGCATATTGATCTGGATACTTAGAAACGCCAGAAAACATTTTTGAGCCGAATCGGAATGATTACTTTTTTCTGCATGAAAACAGGTTATAACCTACCAAAAATATATGTACTAGTATATCGGAAAGGGTGTTTTTGTATCGTATGCTTGATGATAGAACAATTATGAAAATATTGTTTTACTTGTCACTCAGACACAATTTGAACTACCACTACATTAGTAGGAGTATATTGAACGGTAAATCACAACTGGTATTATAGTATTTTGAATTGATATTTTTTATCGTCATTTGTTTTATTATATTCATTCTCTCACTCCACTGACCTCATTGTAAAATGCTTTCTTTATAAACTTCACAGCCAGTGAAGTGTTCGTTTTGATGCGTTAAAAAGAAGTAAAGAAGTCAAGTGGGTTGAGGAAAAAGAGTAGTTTCTTGTCCTTCAATCATTAACCTTCATGGGTAATGTAGAAAAAGTGATTGTGGATCATTAATTGTCTATTAGCTATTAGAATGGAAACTCTTTTTAGGTTATTTAATTAGAAACGCTGCAAATTCTTTCACACGGGTTGGTTATTCCTCGGACCAGACGCATGGAGACTCATTTCTCATTTCAACATGGGGAAAATGGGGAAAACAGTGGGTGTGGCGGGTCCTGGACCCATTCCAATCGATTCAGCGTCCAAAATTTAGTGGAAAATGATACCCCACACGCCTAGATACCAGAAATTTCGAAAACACATATTTAAAATGGGTAGATACCCATTTCGACCCACAACTTCTTCCGGTGAATGCCTATCGTTCCGGGGTCAATTTCATTGCATTCAGCGTCCAAAATTTAGTGGAAAATGATACCCCATACGCCTGGATCACCAAAAATCTCGAAAATCCATTTTTCAAAATACACATTTTGACCCCGCCCAAATTTGGTTTGATCGGGCTGATAAGTTTCGAAATTTTTTCTGATCTAAATTTCAGATTTTTAGAAAATTTTCTACTATCAAAAACGGCGGAAATTTGACTTTTTTGATCTAGACACCTTGAAACGTCCAGAAAAAATTTTTGGGCATTATTCAAGGAATAACCAACCAATAGATGAAAATGTATCTCATTTTGTTGGAGAGAATGATAACCAACTTCCCAATTTATATGAGATCTTCAATGGTGGTTTCATTGTGCCCCTGTTGACACCTGATTTAGTACTTAGTCAAGACTCCAATCAAGGTTTCAATTAAAATAGAAACTCGCTAAAGGTTTTTTGGGGCTCAATTAAATCTTATTGGGTTTAATTGAATCGAATCCCTATTGGAGACGTTTTAAGATCGACCAATGTGAAGAGAAATTCTGGACGTTTCATGGTGACTAGATCAAAATACTAGAAAAAACCTGTAAATTCTTACACACGGGTTGGTTATCCTCGGGAAACAGAGGGTGTGGCGGGTCCCGGACCCATTCCAATCGATTCAGGGTCCAAAATTTAGTGGAAAATGATACCCCACACGCCTAGGCACCGAAATCCCGAAAACACATATTCAAAATGGGTGGATACATACACATTTTGACCCATAACTTTTTCCGGTGGGTGTCAATCGTTCTGGGACCCATTTCATTGGATTCAGCGTTCAAAATTTAAAGGAAAATGATACCCTACTCGCCCAGATCGCCCAAAATCTCGAAAAATCCATTAAAAAAAAAATTTTTGACCCCTACCCCGCCCAAATTTGGTCTGATTGGGCTGAAAAGTTTTGAGGACCGTCCTAGGCCGGGAACAGATCCCTGACCCAAATTTCAGATTTTTAGAAAATTTTCTACTACCTAAAACGGCGCGGACGGCGTGATTATTCAAGGAATAACCAACCAAAATGTTGGCACCCCTTTTTCAAATGCCCATGATGCGCTTTTTGATTGAAATTGAATGCTCCCGAGACGCTGAAGGAGCATAACGCTTTATAGTTGGCGTTGGTAGACAAAGGGTGGCCAAGATGGTGCAGATGATGCGGATCCGGTCTCTAGGCTAGACAAGACAAAACCCTCTGGTCGTGCTAAGCCTGAGAAGGTGAGCGCACCTATAACAGCTCTCCCGCACGCCTGTCTACTCATAAAGGTCGTCCAAGGCCCAGACAGAGAGGGACGGGAGCCCTCGACAAGTTTATGGAAGGCGAGAAGATTGGTCATCACGAATGCCAGACGGATAGAAACTCCAAGTTCGGAAGAGGAAAAAAGTGATACGTGAAGTCTAGCCAGTTGGTCATCGTGGCCCATTCGAGATTCTGAGTAATGACCGGCTAGGGACAGACGACAAATCGTGCTTTGAGTAGATCAACGTGAATGAATCTCAGCCGTGTTATATTGTCGATCAGGGCAAAATTCAAAGAATTGATCGTCCTAGAGATGAGCCTCTACGTGCTGACTCTAATTAGGTAGGTAGGCACAATACTAGTACAATTTTATTACTTCAAAATATGGCTGAGATATCGGTATCGATAATATCGGAATATCGATATTTTCCTTTCAATATCCGATATTTTGGCATCAATCTTTTTGTTCCGATATTATCGAGATATCGATATTTATAACCGATATTATTGGACTTCGTCCGTCCGCCGTCCAAACCACTTTTGCCAGAAGGATTTTTTTTTTTTTTTTTTTTTTAAATCTGAAATGTTGGTCAAAGACTTGTATTGGAGATTAGCTGGTCCTCAAAATCTTTCAGCCGTGTGGGGGCCACACGATTTGTACATGGGTGGTTTCCATGGGTTAGAAATGGAGAACTTTCTTATTATTATTCTTATGTATTTAATACAATACAACCTTGTTTATTTGAGCGGAAAGAAGGAACAACAACGCAAATATGAAAACAAAGCAATAACAAAACCCTGCAAATTCCTGCACACGGGTTGGTTATTCTTCAAATGGGGGAATCGGTGGGTGTGGCGGGTCCCAGACCCATTCCAAACGATTCAGGGTCCAACATTTAGTGGAATATGATACCCCACACGCCTAAGTAGCAGAAATCCCGAAAACACATATTAAAAATGGGTAATTGTGAAAATACTCAATACCAGAATCGATATTTGAATGATATCGATTGTTATGACTCGATGTATTTCCTCAAAAGAGGCCCAGATCACTCTCTTCGTTCTGCGTTCATTTCCTACCAAAATGTATTGAATGATATTTTACTTTAATGTCTCTTTTTTGTATTCATTATCTGAATTGATAATATGCATCAGAATGTCAAAAGTAGGGTGAACTGTTTCGCTCTTGTAGCTTCATTTAGAAGGCTGTGGATAAGACTCGCACGGGCATCCTGCCCCACTCCTCAGCCCAGTTGTATTCCAACTCCCTTGCTGTATATACGCCTCTAAAGTCTCTTACGAATCTCACGTTCTGTTTCCGTTTCTCTCTGATCAAGTGTCTACTGATTGTACATTAAAACGTGTCATAAGAAGTCCGAAGTGTTTTCCTTCAACTAATACCAAGGGTGAGTCGATAATAATAGTAATATTAATTCAAACTAAGTTTCTGAGCTATCGATCCAAGAAGCACCTGTAGACGATAGACTTTTTTGAATCAATACGAATTCGTGCAGGATCCCGGTATTCTTTAAAGTCCAGCCGTCACATTGGAACCTCGATTTTATAACCCGAGGAAACGCCCAATTCCGGAATTTAACAATCAAAATGCGACTTGCCGGGAATGAGAAAATGCGTCCTATTAAACTCTCGTGCTCCGCCCACCATGATGGTTAGGTCACTTCAAGATGGCTGCACCAGCGCTTCGTTGTATTTCCGCTTTGCACTTCGAAAATTCATAATTCCCCTACTGGCTTTAGGAGTTGATCCAAACCAACGTAGATCGTCGTCGGATAGGTCATTTGTCCATTCTGGGAAGTTCGCCTCCGAAATTCGCTGGTTTAGGGTTTAAAAAAATAAAGGTATTTTACACAGGGATGCTTACCCACTCTCGCCCTGTAAGTTACGCGTACATATGATTCGCTCCTTCCTGTCCCCAGGGTTCAGTCTCTTTTTGAACCAAGTTCGTGCTAATTTGGGCCCAGCAAATTTCACGAGCGACGAAAAGTGCGATAGTCTGATGCCTCGATGTTTCTCTAGCCCGAGTCGTACCGGAAATCAATCTAAGTTGGGAGTGCACGCCCGAAGTGAAAAATATAAGTTCCTAATGGAAAAGAAATTAACAAAATAAATGCCTCAAGCCTCATGACTTCGATTGATAGTGCACAAAGACTCATGATTCAGGACGGCAATGTAGGGTACCCGATTGAAAGGTTAAGTCTCTCCTCAATCAAAAGGGCCACTTTTCAACTGCAAGCACTGTATCGGGCTGGCTTGCCGGGGGGTAACGTTTAATAGTTAGAGTTTTTCAAAGGAAACCAACTCGTGATTCACGTATTCAACGCAGGACTAGAGCTACGCACATATGAAAAACTCGTAAAATACCAAAGAGCATTCTCTCATTCCACATTAAGTATATCGCGGCAAATGTATCTAAGTCAATGTCTCTGGGTCAGGGTGTTTAGGGGTCCTATTTTCCAGCGCTGTTGAGGAATGAACAGACCAGGTGTGAAGGTAACATATCCTCAGCTGGGAATTCGCTCGCACAGCATGCTCGGCTGGGAATAGGCAATACACAGTTTTTCTTTCCTTTCTCAAAAATTTATAGGATCTCAGAGGAAGCAAGTAACAGCGGCAAGGAATGAATCAATAATGAATCGGAATATCGATGTTAATAGAAAATATGGCCTTCAACATCGAATACTAAGGAAATAATGATTTAAAAAAAAAAAAATTGTGTCACTCCTACACTTCTGGATTGTCTTTAAATTCTCATGACCGGGTGAATGGAACGAAACAAAATCGGTTGTTGGTCGTTACGTGCACACAAATGATAGTGACCAAAAATTCAAAAACAGGTTTGGTTTCTTGGATCGGCTAAGAAACGTTTGCTACTATGTAAGTCACACCTTAAGTCTCATATCATACTATATATAGCGTATGTTATTTGCTATAATAGTTGTGAAGTAACGCTGTCATGCACCTACAATTCCTAAAATAAGTCATCAAGACTCTAGCCAGCGCTGGCGACCAAAAGTGCTCATTTGACTCGGGAATGATATATTTAGAACTATGTGCTAGTTACGGTGTGAATTGATACTGCCCTTGGGTTTCAGGAAATATTACCATGAGTCTTTCTGGAGAGGAGATGGACTTTAACGACAACGCAAGCGATATCTCCCTCGATGGCGAACTTGCCCAACAAATGTTCGGCAATAAGAACCTCCCGCCACAAGGCTCATCAGTGGCTCCTAGAACCAGCCAAGAGGACGTCTCGCAGCCCCTGGCACCTGAGTCGTCTAATGCTCCTGCCTCCCTGGATTTGGAATCCGAGACTCTCCGGATTCAAGCTGCCAGAACTTCCGATGGAGTTCTTGCCAGATTTCTGGAAGGAATCCAGAACCAGATGACTACAAGCCTGAACGAGATAAGTACTAAGCTTACCATTTTGGGTGAAAAACAGCAATCATTAGAAAGCTATGTATTTTCCAAACCATCAGGAACTCCTTCTCAGGCTAAAGACTCAGCAGAAAAATCTGAATCCTCCTTCCTTGCCTCTGACTCTATAGCAATGACATCGGGAAAACCTAATGACCTAAGTCTCGTTATGGAGGTCGATATGAATGCCCCTTCAGGGTCTTCTGGACCTAATCTATCTTCCTCCAACTCAGTCTCAAATTTGTCCAAGCGTCCAGATAGGGACTATGCTTCCCCTCGAGATGACTCATACAGGGCAAGGAAATTAGACCTAATTAGGTTTAGGCCCCTTGAAGGTAAATTAGAATCCGAGGAACAGTTCAAATACTGGAAGAGCAGCTCCCCCACCAGAATTTAAATCGTATGAGATTAATATAATTAAACGGAAGGTCCGTCATTTTCTCCTGGAATCCCTTTCCCAGTACTTTAAGGACTTAGTCCTAGACCTAAATGACCCACGGGAAATTTTCCAAAAATTGAACCTTGCCTGTGACCCTTGCTCCGACTTTCAACTTCGTCGCCTAGTGGAAGAATTTAATTCAATCCGCTTCGACATGAAATCCGAAAAAGCGATTGAATTCCTAGGGCGATTTGACGAGTTGCATAAGAAAATTGTAAGCATAGATCCTGACATGTTCACACCAAAATACATCAAACTTTTATTTGAAAGTGCGATATCCGACACTGCCACGTATCGCTCAGCGGAGATGAATGGGTTCAAGTTCACACTTAACCAACTCCGCGACATGGTGCTGGGCGAACAGCATAGGATGGTCCAAGGTTCCTCGCACAATGCCTCAATGAGCATGTTTAGAAGTCGGGTGGCATCTTCACGAGGTCGGGGTAGGCGCAGTTTTGGGGCAAAGGGGAATATTCCAGGGAGATCTGGTGCCTTCCCTTTGAAGAAGGTATCTGAAGCCTCTAAGCCTCAAAATCGTAAAGTCTTTTGTTCCTATTGTAAAAAGCGAGGACACGACATTGATAGTTGCTTAAAGAGGGTGAAAGCATGCTTTAAGTGCAAGAAATCGGATGGTCACTTTGCTAGCAACTGCCCTCTTGGTGGGACCTCTGCATCCTCACAAATCTATACTCCCAATGCCGCAAAGTTGTCCAAGCCAAAGTATAAGCCCTCATCTGGCGCTCAAACGTCTCAAACGTCTTCCACGCAGAAATCCAGCATCATGAAATCCAAGCCTCGTATGTACTCCATGCCTAATAACCAAGCCAGAAGGTTGGAGCAAGAATTCCACAATCACCCTGATTCAGTGTTTTCCGTGATAGGTCCAAAAGACTCCGACCACGTATGGGTTGCCATGACGGATGAAGAAGAACAACACGTCGCAACCATCAACTACGTGAGCGAGTCTCAAGGGAAGGGCCAGGTCTTCCAACTTGTTGAAGGTAAATCATATTTTTCAGCTGTTGTGGATTCAGGAAGTACTGATCACTTAATTGCATCAAGGGAACTGTTAACCAATATAAGGCGCCTGCCTCGTTCTAGAATTTTCAAGTGCGCTAATAACAGTTCTGAAGCTGATTTGTCAGTGAATTTTAGCGGAGATCTAAGTTTTGTCAATAATGGCCAGCATTCAAAGTTGACAGATGTCCTGTATTCTCCAGGACTTGCATCAAACCTTTTCTCTGTCCGTAAAATGACTCAAGCTGGGGTAAATGTCTTATTTTCAAAAGATAAAGTAGAATTCATCCAAGTTTCCACTGGAAATATAATTAAAACTGGTAGATTCCACAATAATCTCTGGTGGATTGATTTGGAAATTGCTCCTCCTGTGGAAGACATGTCTTGTAAGAAATCTAAATCTGACTCTTTATTAAATGTTACAAAAGTTGCAAAACAGGGAGGGAGCCCCGGTAGTATTCAATCAAAATCGGACCACGTCAGTTTGGGAGGGAGAAGGTTAGAGGAATCGAATGCAAAAGAATCAACTTCAGAAGAGCCTGTAGCATCTGGGATGAACGAATCAGGATCAAGCATAAATGATCAAATTTCACAATTCGATTTTAAAAATATCCAATCATCTCGACCCCGCATACAAACTTCCGGTTTCCTCTGGCACCTTCGATTGAATCACGCATCAAAAATGTATCTGGAAGCCGCCAAAAAGTTCGTACCTGATTTAAAATATGCCTTGTTTGGAGAGGATTTGGCATCTTGTGAGGATTGTCATATGGCCAACACAGTTCGGAAATCACATACTCAAGTTAGACACAGAACCGACAAACCGTTTAGTGTATTGCATTCTGACTTGATGGGCCCAATTTCCCCTTCAAACTTTAGGACAGGTGATTCATATATAGTCATTTTCGTATGCGACTTCTCTAGGTACGTTCTTGCATACAAAATGCGGAATAAGAAAGAAGTGCACCTAGCCTTTCAACGCTGCCTGCAGGAAATAGAGTCTATCACCTGTCAACCAAGAAGTGTTTTTAAACTTAGATCAGACCGCGGGTTAGAATTTCAAACCGTGGAAATGAAGAAATTGCTTTCTGATCGGGAAATCACTTGGGATCCATGCCAGCCACATGTTCCACAACAAAATGGGTGTGCGGAGCGCATGAATCAAGAAATCAAACATAAGGTTCGGGTCAATTTGACTTCAGCAAAAATGCCTTACTCTTTCTGGGGACATGCCTTAAGTTATGTGGTCTGGGTGTACAACCGCATGCCTCACTCTGCCAATAACTTCATAAGCCCCTTTGAAAAAGTCAAAAGTTATCCTCCAAGTTTCAAGCATTTGAAAAGATTTGGTTGTCTTGTTCACTATGTAGATGTGAACAACAAATCTAAGTTCGCCCCGAATGCCAAAAGGGGTTACCTACTCGAAATAAATGATACTGGGTATGTAATCTTTTCTGAACAAAATAAGACTCTAATTAACTCATGTGATGCTAGGTGTATTGAATCAATTGTTTATGGGGACCGAATTAATGATTACCCAAAGCCTCTAGCAGAAATACTTGAGATGGGAGATGACACAGATAATGAGCCAAGGGACACAGCTGCCCTGCAAAAAGAAAGTAGTTTTGTGGAGCCAAAGTCATATCAAGAAGCCATGGGATCGCCTCTCTGTGACTTTTGGGAGGGAGCAATCCGTGATGAATTGGAGTCTCTGGCAGAAATGGACACCTGGGACTTTGTGGAAAAATCACTGATTCCACCTGGAACCAAAATTATTAAGTCTCGTTGGGTTCATAAAAGAAAAAGTCTAAATGATGGGACTTATAAATATAAAAGTCGCCTTGTCATTAAGGGATTTGCTGACTCAAATAACTATTTGGTATCAGAAGTTTTTGCTCCAGTTGCAAGACTCAGTGATGTTAGACTTTTTCTGTCAATAGCTAACAAATATGACCTCCACCTATTTCAACTGGATGTAACCACTGCATTTCTTCATGGAAGTCTCGAAAAACCAGTTTACATGTATGTTCCGGAAGGGGTAACTGAATTTACTGATGTTCCTTCTAATATTGCACAAACTCATGTGTGTAAGCTGAAACGCTCCTTGTATGGTCTCAAAGTCTCGCCAAATTTGTGGTATAAGAAATACAGTGAAGTCTTATGTGGGCTGAATTTTGAGAAGTATCCATTTCAATCATGTATCTTCAAGCTCAAGGATGATTTCAACATTGTCTTATTGATTATTTATGTTGATGATTGCCTATTAGCCTCAAATAATAAAAATAAAGCTGATGAAATAATCCAAGCTATACAAAAAGAAATTAAACTTAAAAACATGGGGACTCCCAAGAAATTTCTAGGCTTTGAAATAGTTCGCAAGGAATCAGAAAAATGCCTCTTTATTCATCAAAAATCCATGATAGAAGCGTTAGTCGAGAAATTTCTTAATCCTGAAGCGAGAATTAGTTTAGTTCCAATGACTTCAACTACATGTTCTCTAAATAGCCAATTGGAATCCAATAATGAAAACTCTCCACTTGTACCTTATCGGGAATTGATAGGATCGTTGTTATATATACAAAACTCGACCAGACCCGATATTTCGTTTGCTGTAAATTTCTTGAGCAGGAAACAGATTGGATACACTGACTCTGATTGGGAATCAGTACTTAAAATTTTGAAATATCTAAAGGGTACTAAAAGTTATGGAATAATGTTCACGGGTAAAACCGAAGATATTGTGGCATATTCTGACTCATCCTTAGGCACCAGTGCCTTGAGTGGTCGTTCAACCACTGGATATGCAGTTTACGCTTTTGGAGATCTTGTCTCCTGGAGATCTAAAAAGCAATCGCACGTAGCATTGTCAACCTGTGAGGCTGAATACGTCGCAATGTCTGACACTTGCAAGGAACTCGTGAGTGTCAATAGTATCTACAAATTTTTAGTCAACTTGGAAATTATTCCAACGTTAAGAAGTGACTGTGCACCAGCAATTGCTGTAGCTATGACTAATGAATCTAAGACTCTAAAGCATGTTGTTAAGCTCTCAATGCATTATGTACATGAATTGTTCAAATCAAAGAAAATTGCTATTGAATGGGTTTCCACCCATCAGCAGATTGCCGATATATTTACTAAAGCCCTCTCATTAGATAAATTTGGACAATTCAGAAAAGCTCTCATAACAGATATTACTGCTGAAATGTGATATGTTTCAGATACCAAGGAATCCTGGGCATAGACTGGATTACACTGATGTTCCGAAGTAATGGACTTCTTTCAGTCTCAACCTATGACTCGTTCTAGAAGCAGCTCAAGAAAAGTCTCGACTCAATTGCCTCCAGTCCCAAGCGCCATCTTCAGCTGCGTAACCCTGAATGCCTCCAGAACCTAAAATGCCCTCCGCCTCTTTTTTTGGAAATGGAGGGAGTGTGAAAATACTCAATACCAGAATCGATATTTGAATGATATCGATTGTTATGACTCGATGTATTTCCTCAAAAGAGGCCCAGATCACTCTCTTCGTTCTGCGTTCATTTCCTACCAAAATGTATTGAATGATATTTTACTTTAATGTCTCTTTTTTGTATTCATTATCTGAATTGATAATATGCATCAGAATGTCAAAAGTAGGGTGAACTGTTTCGCTCTTGTAGCTTCATTTAGAAGGCTGTGGATAAGACTCGCACGGGCATCCTGCCCCACTCCTCAGCCCAGTTGTATTCCAACTCCCTTGCTGTATATACGCCTCTAAAGTCTCTTACGAATCTCACGTTCTGTTTCCGTTTCTCTCTGATCAAGTGTCTACTGATTGTACATTAAAACGTGTCATAAGAAGTCCGAAGTGTTTTCCTTCAACTAATACCAAGGGTGAGTCGATAATAATAGTAATATTAATTCAAACTAAGTTTCTGAGCTATCGATCCAAGAAGCACCTGTAGACGATAGACTTTTTTGAATCAATAGTAATATATACCCAATTTGACCCATAACTTCTTCCAGTGGGTGCCAATCGTTCTGGGACCCGTTTCATTGGATTCAGCGTCCAAAATTTAGTGGAAAATGATACCCTACTCGCCTAGATCGCCCAAAATCTCGAAAATCCATTTTTCAAAAAACACATTTTGACCCGTACCCCGCCCAAATTTGGTCCGTTCGGGCACCAATCGGATGGAATGGATTCAAGGAATAACCAACCAAAACCTGATTTGATATCAGAGTAAGGACTTTAATCACATCGATATTATTGTTTCGATACAGCCGATATTTGTATTATCAAATTCTTCCATTATTTTGCACTAATTACCGAAATGCTTACTTAATGAAAATAGTCTGCTTAGGATCAGATGAGGACTTCATTCCTTAAAATACTTCTGTGATTAGACGATTTGCCAGTAGGTAGGGTTTTTTCCGTAATACCAAACCATTCGATAGGTATTGAGATTTTTCTTCCGGTAGCTTATTGCACCGATACTTCCCAATATCGATATTTTGCAGCCGATATCATATTGGTATCGACATTTTCTTTCGATATCCCAGTCCTATTTCAAAACAAACCTAGAAATAGGGACATACGATACTCTCTACTTAATTTGGATATTCGATACTATTCAAGTATCGAATGAAAAGTATCGATACCATAGAGTACTCACAAGAGTAAATAATTCGAGAAAATCAGTAGTGTGGGAGAAAAATTTTAAGTGTACAATAAAGAGGTATTACGAATGGCAAACAATTCTTCACTTCGAAAAAGCTGTTTATTCAAGAAATTACTTAAAAAATGGCAACACTACAGTCCCTTTCTTCCACCCCCATACCAGAAACACCAAGAGGTTAGGAAGAACACACCTGTTGGTGATGGTATGTTCCTTGTTTTGATCAGAATATTCCCAGTTTGTTGGAGGCCTGGACGGGATACGATGAATAACGTGGATTTGAATTTAGTGAAGGTGAATAATATTTTGTTGGTGGTAGCGAAATTGAAGTTGTTGAAATAATTTTTCGATACTGACCAGAGTATCGATACCAGTATTTATACTCAAATTTGTATCGATACCGAAAGTACTTTGTATCGAAAGAAATATTCGATACTTTACTCATATCGGTCAGTATCGTATGTCCCTGGAAGTGAACTTCACGGATTTTCCAACACGCACTCTGCTCTGGGTAGACATCGCAAATCATAAGGAATTAGAGCGTGAAAACCAGAAAATACTCCTAAATATCTCCTTCATCGTTTATCAACGTGCTGCAATAATATGCTTATTGCGGAGTATGATATAGCGTACTATACAAGTCTGAGGCGAGATTAACTCGCAGCGAGATTACGAATATAATACGAGAACTGACTTTATACAGTCTCCACTCTCTACCAAGCAAAAAGCTTCAAATATCTACCCGTTTTTTCCCTCAAATAAATCCGTCTTTCTTGATGAACGAACGAAATCTTGAATGTAATAATGGCGGCGTCTGGAGGGAAAATGGCGCATGCAAGGGAGTGGAAATCTTATGCATGTTTATTCCTAATCTGTTCTGCAAAATCCAATTTTATTATTAATGTAGTTTCTCTACTAAAAATTTTCAAATATAAGTTATTTATGTAGAAGGCAGGTAAAAAAAAAAACTAGTTTCTAGATATGTAGGCAACAAAAATGGGGATTATCTCCACCACTCACATAATTTGATTAAGTTTTGTACTATTAATTCTGATTTACACCTATTTTAATAGAATAAATAAATTTCAAATTATTTTTAGCAAAATAGCTTGGTATTTTATAAATAAATTATGTTCTGGTTAGATATATTCTTTGGTGCTCTTTCACCTGGAAATGTCATCAGATGAAGAAGTATCTGAACGATAAATATTACATTTCGATCGATATAGTCTATTGATATTGGTAGTGTCTATATTTTTGGTTTTTCCTACCGATGACATATGTTTAAACTGAGTGACTATTTGATTGATTTATTTCGAACCAAGAGACCAAATAATGTTTTTAAATAATTTCCAACGACTTGTATAGTACATAAATACTGAATTTTTTTTGAATTATTGTTTATTATTCCGATTTCAGCTCTTCCAGAGACACGTTCCATTCTAAATTGTGGGAAAACGTGGCAGAGACTACGTAAAAGGTAAAGTAACTTTGAAATCTTGTACGGCGACCTAAGAAAACATTTAAATTAATAATTAACGATGTTAATAATCATAATATTGTGCTTACTCGGTCATTAAATCGGGTTTTGTGACAATAAGTTAGAAACGATTATTTAAAACATGGCAAACAACTTAACTGCTACATTACGAAAGACAACTCAAAACGATTATTAACCTGTGCATAGAATCGTGCTCAAGATTTGCAGTTAGTTGGTACAGATTACCTTTTCTATGTCTGCCTCGCATGCAACGTGTTCATAGACAATATTGTTGTAGAAAAGACACCATTGTGACCCCTAATCCTTTGGTTCCCCTCGACTCAAATCGCCTACACATTTTAAAAACCGCTGGAATTCTATCACAGTGGTTGTTTATTCCTGTGACCAGGAGCATGGAGACTCATTTCAATAGATTCAGTGTCCATAACCTCTTCCGGTGGGCGCAAATCGTCCCAGGACCCGATTCATTGGATTTGGCGTCATAAATTTAGTGGAAAATGATACCCTACTCGCCTGGACACCGAAAACATCAAAAATACATTCTTCAAAATACACATTTTAACCCCTAACCCCCTCCAATTTGGTTTGTTTGTACTAGAGCTAGATGCGGATCCTTGACCAAAATGTCAGATTTTTAGATAATGTTTTACTACCAAAAATGACGGGAATTTGCCCATTTTGATCTAGACACCTTGAATTGAGTACCAGAAATATTTTTTTGAAGCAAAGCGGAGAGTTTGACCTTCTGCTTGAAAACATAGGTTGATTATTCAAAGAATAACCAACCAAAAATACGGCTTAGCGTGCTGACAAGGTGTTTTAGCCCTTATGATCAGTCGGATGAGAGGGTAACCAAAGGATTAGAACTGTATCTGGATAATATTTCATACCTACTGCGTTACCAAGCCTATTTGAAGCGAATAAACACGAAAACCATTATCAAGCAACATGCGAAAAATGAACATGCACAAATCCCGGAAGCATACCTTCCACCAAATGAGTCCCAGCTGTAAAAGAAAAATATATAAGTTTGTGAACCTTTTGTGAGAAATGCATTTTTCATTTTTTGTATTCCTTTAAATTCGATAACTTAATTTATAATACGGAAGATCGTTGCTTTAGTAGACACAAAACTACATTCCTGGAAGGAAAAAGTAGAGCAGGACGTCACCACCAGGTTTGCGAGTGAGCTCTTAATCAAAATTCAAATTTTCAGAGACTTAAAAAGGGTCAGTTCAGATGTATTCTGGTATTCAGCAGTAAACAATAATGTTTGTTTTCAAGTGATTCAACCTGCTCGTTAAGGAGGGTCTAAAAACAGGTTGTGGAAGTGCCCTTTTTTCTGTACGAAGCCAAAATTTGTTCTCCTTCGAAGCCGATTTTGGCCATCTGTTGTTCTTATGGGCAGTCCATTGTATCTTCTTCAAGCTGATTGATGAATGAGGGAAATTTTTCACTCACCGTTCTACAATTGGTTTGTTGGGGAGCATGCACCATCTCAGACGGCTTTTTACACCCTCTGTAATTATTACGGAGCTCTGCAGACATTGTCGGGAGAAGCACAGACGAGATTTTTTTTTTTTGTCTTGTGTACCATATTAGGATTGCACCCTCAAGCCTTGAGCAGCCTCCTCAAATTGAGAAAAAAAATCATCCCAAATTGTTTAATGGTTAAATAGTAGATTACGAAGCCTACCGCCATCATTATACCCTCCGTCTTATCTCAAATATCTCAGCGATTTTGATTGCCTTTAAATCGGGATTGAAAACTTTTTCCACAATAGCTATGGTGGTGACTTAAGAGTGTACCTATCCAGGATATTTCCACGTGTTTTAGCGGAGAAATTGGTACTAACTAGACTAAAAAATCTGCAAATTCTTACACACGGGTTGGTTATTCCTCGAACCAGGCGCATGGAGACTCAATTCTTCAACATGGGGAAAATGGGGGAAACAGTGGGTGCGGCGGGTCCCAGACCCATTCCAATCGATTCAGGGTCCAAAATTTAGTGGAAAATGATACCCTACACGCCCAAGTACCAGAAAACCCGAAAACACATATTCAAAATGGGTAATATATACCCAATTTGACCCTTAAGTTCTTCCAGTGGGTGCCAATCGTTCTGGGACCCATTTCATTGGATTCAGCGTCCAAAATTTAGTGGAAAATAATACCCCACTCGGCCATAATCTCGAAAATCCATTTTTCAAAAAACACATTTTGACCCCTACCTCGCCCAAATTCGGATCTGTTCCCGGCCCTGGACGGTCCTCCTAACTTTTCAGCCCGATCAAACCAAATTTGGGCGAGGTAGGGGTCATAATGTGTTTTTTGAAAAATGGATTTTCGAGATTTTGGCCGAGTGGGGTATCATTTTCCACTAAATTTTGGACCCTGAATCGATTGGAATGGGTCCGGGACCCGCCGCACCCACTGTTTCCCCCATTTTCCCCATGTTGAACCAACCCGTGTGTAAGAATTTGCAGCGTTTTAGGTAGGTATGGAGAAGGTGCGTATTGTTTGGTAACTGTTAACCAATTTGTAGTTAATTTACCTGAACGACAAATAAATGCAGTTTAAAGAATAAATATTCAACAAAAATTCCATAAAATACATATGCGGTCTAAATAAAAACTCCAAAAACGCAGCAAGTTCTTTCACAGGGGTGGGGTTGGTTATTCTTCGGAGCAGAAGCATGGAAACTCATTCCAATCGATTCAGCGTCCAAAATTTAGTGGAAAACGATACCCAACACGGCTAGGTACCAAAAATCTCGAAAACACATTCAAAATGGGTAGATAGGTACCCATTTTGACCCATAATCTCTTCCGGTGGGCGCCAATCGTTGGACTCGTCTCATTGAATTTTGCGTCCAAAATGACACCCTAAACGCCTAAATGGACAAAAATCTTGAAAATATATTTTTTGAAAGACACATTTTGACCCCTATTCACCCCAAATTTGGTCCAATCGGGGTGGAAAGTTTCGAACGCCCAGAAAAAATTGTTGGGGTAAATCGGTGAGGTCGACTTTTTGCATGAAAACATAGGTTGATTATTCAAATAATTCCCAACCAAAATATGATTTTTCAAAAACACGGTTTTATAAATAGCCGGATGTTCCAGCATCTATCGAAGAAGTCCCTCGGTAAAGTCCGTTTTGTCGGAGAAAGGGGAATCACGTTTAATTCCGCCAAAGGAGGAAACGATTAGGTCATGAGGCAAATGCCAAACAATGGACGTCGCAGACAGGCTGTCTGAGTGGGGCAACGTAACGAGAGCGACAACTATTTTCGGAATGGAGAACAGACTTAGACTACACTAACTGATTCCCTGACCTTCGTCTCAAGTCTCAGTGAATAAAGTAATTTAAATCCACCCCTGAGGCTGTCATCTGGGGGAATATTCGGGGTCAGGAGGATTTTTATATCAATAAGCCATCAACGGGTTTATTTACTGCACAATTTTGCGTGTTGATTCCACGATTGCGCAATTTTTACCCGTGAAATTTCGTATTTTCTGAGACCATTAAAATATCAACGCGTTTGGTTATGTTTTCATGCAAGAAATCAATCTCGCCGATTTGGCCCAAAACATTTTACTGGGCGTTTCAAGGTGCCTAGATCAAAATTCGCAAATGTCTGCCCGCCGTCCACGCCGACTTTGGTGATAGAAAATTTTCTAAAAATCTGAAATTTGGGTCAGGGACCCATTTTTGGCTTTAGTTGGTCCTCGGAACTTTTCAACCCGGTAGGACCAAATTTGGTTGGGGTAGGGCTCAAAATGTGTATTTTGAAAAATGGATTTTTGGGATTTTTAATGCAATTTAGGTGTTTATGGTATCATTTTCCACGAAATTCTGGATGCTGAATTCAATAAAATGGATCCCAGAACGATTGGCACCCACTGGAAGAAGTTATGGGTCAAAATGGGTACCTATCTACTCATTTCGAATGTCTTTTTTCGAGATTTCTAGTACCTTGGCGTGTGGGGTATCATTTTCCACTAAATTTTGGACGCTGAATCGATTGGAATGGGTCCTGTTTTCTTGTTACTCTAATTTGGTTGTTTTTAAAAGCACAGCCTCCTCTAGAACTTACATTTATTCAATATATCGAGGACAGGATGGCTAAAACATAATGCGTATTATATGGCAATACAAACATTTCTATGCCAACCCCAGCTGGAAACCGAACAAGATGTGAGATGAAACCCCTTCAACACACTAACCCACAGCACGCGAACGTATTGCGTGCAAGCAATATTATTTATTGAACCCATTTTCACTGGATTAACTACTGGTAGCCAGTAACCAAAAAATGTTCCCCCATGCTTGGTTTTTTGCCTATATTTTCAACAAAGTCAGTCAAACGACTCAAGTATATTATTAGTTGATGAAAGTAAATTAATTTTTTATAGATTAGAAGATGGACGCTGCGAATTCATCTACAATGGTTGATTATTCCTTGGAGCATGATTAAGCGGGAAAACTGTGATTGTGGAGTGTCCAGGACCCATTCCAATCGATTCAGCGTTCAAAATTTAGTGGAAAATGATACTCCACTCGCCTAAATACCCAAAAATCTTGAAAAATCAGTTTTAAAATATGTAGGTAGGTGCCCATTTTGACCTATACTATATTTGGGACCCATCTCAAATGATTTAGCGTCATAAATTTAGTAAAAAATGATACCCTACATGCTTAATTCCCAAAAATCTTGAAAATCGAATTTTATATAAATACATTTTACAAGTTTCGAGTGACAACTAGAGTCAAGAAAAGGTCCTTGACCAAAATTTAACATTTTTAGAAAATTGCATTCTACCGAAATCGTACTTTGGACGAACCTTTCGCCTTTCTTAAATGGACATCATGAAACGTACACTATCAAATTTAAGGGTCAATTGGATAGGTGGAATCCTCCAAGACCTTGGGCATGATTACATAGGTTGATTATTCAAGGAATAACCAAAAAAATCCGGATTCGTTTCAATAATAATGTTTTACCTCAATGAATCGCAAAAATTGCTGATTAAATTTATGAAATTGAAGGGACATTCAACGATGAACAATAAACGCTTCTAACAAGTGTATTCCGCAATTAAATTAATACAAAAAGGGAAAACAGTGGGTTTGGTGTGTCCTGGACCCATTCTAATCGATTTAGCGTCCAAAATTTTGTGGAAAATGATACCCCACTCGCCTAGATTGCCGAAAATCTCGAAAATTCATTTTTTGAAAACTTATTTTGACCCCTACCCTCCGCAAATTTGGTTTGATCGGGTTGAAAAGTTTCGAGGACCAACTAGATTTGGAAACGGGTCCCTGACCTGAATTTCACATTTTTAGAAAATTTTCTACTACCAAAATCGGCGTGGATGGCGGACACACATTTGCGAATTTGGATCTAGACACCATGAAAAGCCCACTAAAAAAAATTTGGGCGGAATCGGAGAGATTGAAATTTTGCATGAAAACAGGTTGATTACTCGTGGAATAACCAACTAAAATGAGTTTTTCAGCTTATTTTATTGATTTATTGTAACCTAACTCACTGGTTTTAGTGGTGTAGGCCAAAAACCAAAATCATGTGGTGAGGTTTTTGTCTACTGATCGAGCAAATTTTCTCTACAGAGCAAAATTTTGCTTGTAAACTGAATTTATTCATCAAAACAATACACATTTGCAGTCTGTTAACGGTTTTAATACTTTCTCGATTCAGTGCGAATGACATTCTGTCTAGAACTAACCCTTGTTTCGGTCCTGTGACTACAAAGTTTAGCAACTTAACTGTCTATAAAACTTTCCATAAACGCGAAGTATAAATAACGGTGAATGTTTTGTGATTTCCTTCATCCAGTTCGTTGAAATCGACCGTTCAAATTGGAAGAATCCAAGTGGTTCAAACCCTAAACTGCATTTTATTGTGAATTTGTCGTAAGCAAATATTTATTTCAAATTGTTTCAAAGGTGTTCCAGACCCAAAACCGTGCAGACGATTTGTTTAGATTCGGTCACAGTGTGATGCGCTAATAATAGTCGAGTTATTTCTGCAGTCTGTCCCCCACATTGACCTCTCATAACGCGGTTCAGAAGGAGTCTCGAAATGTCTCGTTAGGAGACGTGAAAAACAGCTAGACGTTTCCCGGGGTTTAGTTTTGCATTGGAGCTGCCGATAGGTACCCAGTCTCAGAAAAAAAGTATTTTTACCGTCTTTACTTTTACCGAAACGCAATGCTTAGACAAATATGCGACAAATGTTTCCTCTTTTCTTGAAATTGGCGAGTTTTTAGCATCATTTTCTTAGAACTGCAGTTAGCTCAAGTACTTCCACATACTCGATTTCTACTATTGCGGTAATTAGAAAGAGTTTTTGATCGAAAATCTTCCCTTGGAGAACAGAAAATTATACCCACGACTAAAAAATTGATCTAAAATAAATTTTCTTTCCTTAGAAAAACGCTGAAAATTCTTACACGAGGGTTGGTTATTCCTCGAACCAGTCGTATGGAGACTCATTTCCTCAATATGGGGAAAATGGGGGAAACGGTGAGTGTGGTGGATCCCGGAACCATTCCAATCGATTCAGGGTCCAAAATTTAGTGGAAAATGATACCCCACACGTCTAGTTACCAGAAATGTCAAAAACACATATTCAAAATGGGTAATATATACCCAATTTGACCCTTAACTTCTTCCAGTGGGTGCCAATCGTTCTGGGACCCGTTTCATTGGATTCAGCGTCCAAAATTTACTGGAAAATAATACCCCATTCGCCTAGATCGCCCAAAATCTCGAAAAATCCATTTTTCAAAAAACACATTTTGACCCCTAACCCGCCCAAATTTGGTCCGATCGGGCTGAAAAGTTTCGAGGACCGTCCTAGGCCGGAAACAGACCTCTGAACCAAATTTCAGATTTTTAGAAAATTTTCTACTACCAAAAACGGCGCGGATAGCGGACGGACATTGACCTTTTTTGATCTAGACACCATAAAACGTCCAGAAAAAATTTTTGAGCCGAATCGGAGAACTTGACCATAGGTTGATTATTCAAGGAATAACCAACCAAAATAACAAAACGGAAAATAATAATTAAATAAAACAATCATACTATTGGAATGTCTTCCACAGGAGAGGCCAATTGGTGGCGTTTTACTGTATTTTCCTTCTAGTTTTACTCATATTTTGATTCATCGAGAATGAAAAGTAACCTATATTGAGCACCATGGAAGTTCTGACCACTTAAATGTGATTTCCCAAGATGTATTGTTTGTTACCTTCAACGAATCATTTATTATTATGCCTCTCGAGTGTGTTCCAAACTTAAATTCACTTAGTTTCACGCCCCTTTACAGGTAATTTGCCTTTATGAGCATCTTTTATATTGATCATTTTCTGGTTATAAAACAAGTTTCGTGTATTGAAAACATTATTGAAGTTTCTATAGGCTTTGCTGACAATATTTCTCAACCTTTTTCAATAAAATTGAAGAAGAGGGTAGGGAAGGATCTAAAAATGGTAAATGTTCAGTAGGTAACGTGTGTGTGGTAGAGGTTTTTTGGATTTTTTTCCTTCATCAGAAACTATCGATTGATTCTATTGTCCGTTGGATGTTGAAAGTGTATCGTACCAACAATTTTTTAAAAATATTTTATCAGCAAGAAATGCCCTTTTGGCAAAGCAACGTAAGATAGTACAAATAATTGTGGCAATTACCTTGTTTTGATGGGATCGCGCACTGTTTCGTTGCCAGGTTGCGGCTGATCGCCTTGCATTTCCTCGTCGTCCATCTCCGACAGCCCGTTGTCGTCGACGACCCCCAACATCACTTCGAGCGCCGTCAACTCGTCGTCGGTCAAATTCCGTATCGCCGACAAAACGTTAAGCGCCGTGGGTCGGCCCATGACGACCGTCATCGACATCAAAGAGGCGGCCACGAGCAAATTTTTGAAAAACATTTTCGTAATTTGAATTTTACGGTTTATTTATCGTTTTCTCCTTTATTTTATTATATTTTTTTGAAAATTTGAGAACAACGTTTAATAGTTTCCGATCGTGTTGACTCTTTCTTCACACGCACGACGTGCCAACTGTCAAACGGCGCGGGCCGGCCCGCCGTCTCATATTTATACGCCCGCCACCCCTACGTGCCCCTCCCCTCCTCTCCCGACCCTCTCCCCCTCACCACCCCTCTCGCCGACTTCAACTCCATTTTTCGGTTCATAGTCATCACCACCCTCTCCCCCCCTGAATGAAGTTGCACATCATAAATCATCATCAAATTAGTACAAATAATTAAAATTAACGATTTTATCGTGTAGCCACACAATAAGTTAATTCAAACAAATTCTATTTCGATTATCTTCACAAAGGAAAAAAAAACCTCAAAAGCACCTCGACTGACGTATAAATAAATTTTGGGGCAAATCGAATCCATTTTCCAACGCCAATGCACTAAGTAGGTAATCATCTACAAATGTGTATTTTGATGATAAAAGGAACTTCATGATAACAATTCATTTGTCAATTGGCAATATCACCTATTTTAAGAAATGGCAACTCCCCCCAGCCGCACAGGGGCTCTATGGCTGTGGAGGTATATTCCATGTAATTTATAGTAGATTGTGTATTCATTTTTATTTCGGAATAAACTCCTCATTCATTCATAGTGGACTGTTTTGTTATATATACTCAACCCTTTGTTCATAGTGATATAAAATTTCGTAGTAAGTAAAATAGTTCGTCCTGTTAGGTGATAGGTAATCAAGAAGTACAATTGAAGCTCATTTTCCGTGGCTTCTATAGCACCGCTGTCAAGAAAATATAAGAGAAAAATTACCTACTTCAACCAATTATTTAAAAAAATTTTTTTTGTCCATTTATTGGTACATGTTGTCTGTATTGGAGTCAGCAAACAGGCGACAGCCAATGTGGATCAGTAATTCTTGTTAGATCTCAGACTGTCAGAAATTTACCTGAAATGTCATCAATGTGTGTTCCTGTTAAAAAGCATAAAATAAGATAATAAAATCACTGAAAAAGAGCCTGACGGGAATGGATCGCTGTATTAGTTTATCAAACGGGATAAAATCTACATTTAAGGTTAAAATGAGCTCTTACAACAATTATTGAGGAACACGTTGATGTGGACGTGATTTTATAGACCCGTCTCGTACATATTTAGTATTTTTGGCTGCTTATTCCTTTAATAATCAACCTGTTTTCATGCAAAATGTTAATCTCTTCGATTTACCCCAACATATTTTTCTGGGTGTTCGAAACTTCCCAGCCGATTGGACCAAATTTGGGGTGGGTAGGGGTCAAAATGTGTTTTTCGAAAAAATATATTTTCAAGATTTTTGTCTATTTGGGCGTTTAGGGTGTCATTTTCGACTAAATTTTGGATGCTAAATCCAATGAGACGAGTCCCTGAACGATTGGCGCCCACCGGAAGAGGTTATGGGTCAAAATGAGTATCTATCTACCCATTTCAAAAGTGGGTTTTCGAGATTTCTGCTATCTAGGCGTGTTGGGTATCGTTTTCCACTAAATTTTGGACGCTGAATCCAATGAAATGGATCACGGAACAATTGGCACCCACCGGAAGAGGTTATTGCCTATGAATCGATTGAAATGAATCTCCATGCGCCGTAGTCCGAGGAATAACCAACCCCTGTGAATAAATTTGCTGCGTTTTTTCAGCCGTTTAGTTTTTCGTATTTACTTTATTCACTAAGATACCTTTCTACAAAATCTAATATTCTTCTTAAGGAGCCTTACGTATACTCATACTGAGTGCGTATTGAGTGATCTTCACCACAAACCGTCAACCAGCAGGACCGTGATGTTTTGCGTCTCACGTCCCAACCTCTTCGTAGGCGCCTTATTTCATCCAAATTCAACTTCTGAGGGGAAAAAAAATTTACTTTGTGAATAGATTTTACAAATTTAAAAACCCTCATTTTAATCCTACGAAAGAAGTGTACTGGATTTTGAAAACAATTTGTTTTTTGTTCACAAAAAGAAAATTCTCAAATCGTTACATGGATGTTTTTCTATTGAAGAATTCATGAATTACAGCCAAATTATGTATTTAATTTGATTTAACCTTGATTAATATTGGAATGGTCCGTTTTTAGTTGTCGAGAAAACATCAATGCATCGGTCCGTCGACATTGCTGAAACATCGATGCCTACCAATCGATAGCAGAAATCAAAAAAGAAAAATTTTATTTTAAAAAGTAATAATTGAAAATTATGAATTCTCACGTCTCTTATCGAAAATACAGTCTAGCTTATTGATAACATACCCAGTTGAATTCCACGGTAACTCATAATTTTATATTACAAGTTGAGAATTTTCAAATGATGTCGCCTTTTTTCATGGGATAAAGTTAACCTAACCAGGACATTAACATTAAAAAAATGAAATATGAACATATTTTCGGGAAAATTTTGGTTTTTTCGAGTTTTGAAATGTTATCAAACAAAGAATACTTGAGTTTGAGCCACGTTTTCCATCGACGTGCTTCGTCTAAAATTTTCCATGAAAGTCCCATTTTTCTTCGACCGCCCAATGGTAAAGTAATCTGCTATGGATTTTTTGACCTCCATCGCCGAATTCGGCGTGATAACCCCCACCTTTGTTTGGGTCGTTACATTAGGCATGCGTCTGTTTTTAAAGTGGCTAGTACGAGGAATTGGTAAACAACATCAATACTTGTCAATTGTGAAAAACATGTCTGATGTAACTTTAGAGGGTATTATGCAAAATTGATCAAACGATTAGATTAATTCCTTGGAAATTGTGAAGTACTACTGTCTTCATTAGAAATTAAGAGGTGGGTTTTAGAAAAGTTGGCACTAAAACAGTTAGTAGTCCGGATTCTGCAGATTTTTGGAATTTAAAGTTGGCTAACCTGGCGTTGGACGCCTAGACAATCTGTAAAACGCTGCATATTTCTTCATAGGGGTTGGTTATTCCTCGGATCAGGAGCATGGAGACTCATTCCAATCGATTCAGGGTCCAAAATTTAGCTGAAAATGATACTCCACACGCCTAGGTAGCAGAAATCTGGAGTAGGTAGATACTCATTTTGACCCACAACTTCTTCTGGTGGGTGCTAATCGTTCCGGAACACGTCTCATTGGATTCAACGTCCAACATTTTGTGGAAAATGATACCCCACATCGGGGCTGAAAAGTTTCGAAAACGAACCTTTGACCAAAATTTCAGATTTTTAGAAAATTTTCTACTACCAAATTCAGTGCGGACGGCTACGGACATTTCAAATTTTGATCTAGACACCTTGAAAGGCCCAGAAATTTTTTTTTTGTTGAATCGGAGTGATTGACATTCTGCATGAAAACTTAGGTTAATTATTCAAGGAATAACCAACCAAAAGTTGCTGCTGACTGCTGCGGCCACTGGAAGTACACGCGGTTTTCTACAGTTTCTACAGACTTATCACGACTGTAGACAAGTTGGCCACAACAGCTTATGGCATTAAGAGAATCAAAACGTAGTATATATAGATACATATTGAAAAACACTCAATGAAAATCATTTTGAGTAAAGCTCAATCTGAATAGACAGCCAACCACATGCCTGGTCGTATAATTTTGAGGGTCCTGGAGATTACCGTTTAGCTCAGAGCGTGTAGATGAGACGAAAGAGGTGATTTCAAGATGTAAATTATACAGTTCACCGAACTCTTTCCTAGAACAGTCTATGTCAACCCAGCCAGTTCTGCATATCTTTGATACAACGTTTTTTTTCCACGGTGGTCCATTAAGAATTGACATAATCACAAGAAGTAAGTGAGATTCGGCAATCCTCTTGTAAACAACGTTTCCTTGAGCGGACAACACTGTCTCACTTACCGCGCCATACATTATGTAGATATACCAAGATCGGGCTCACATTGCGGGGCAGCTTCATCAATTTACATGCATGTCTGAATGACTTATACTGCGTACAATAGATCTTTTTGAGACTTTGGATTGGTAAGAAGAGTGTCACACGAGTCGAAGTCTTCATTGCGCTTGCACGCTCCTTTATCTTTGTATTTTGCCGATGTTTTCTTTAGCCCGTGGAAATGCGGTCGGCCGACTGAAATTTGGAAATGTTTCTGAGTGTTGTGGTTCATTGATAGTGATTTCGTTTTTTGCGCATTAGAAGCTGCTCCATTTGAAAAACGTTGATAGATTTGCATAGAAACATTAAATTGCACAAATAGCCTATGACATGATGACGTTTCTGGTAGCATATTTCAAAAGATGTTCGATATTAAAGATCTTCATTAATATTTTTGTCAAGATTTGAATACCCTCCAACCAGGCATCGATCGGCAGTATCGATTATTACTACTGTTATCACCGGAATCTGCCTTACTGAGTGTCACAGGCTGCAAAAGAACCTCAACAAGCTCAATATCAGTGTTAGTAATATAATTCAGAAGCCTGGCTAAATAATCAACCCACTTGGGGGCCTCCAGCCAAGGATGGAAAAGCTAAAGTAGATGGTACATAGTACAAAGGTAGGTCGGGTGATACAGAGCAAAGAAGAAGAAGAATAAGGTCGTAATCTAGTTTGATAAGGTGTTGAGGCTAGTCAGTTTCACAAGTTGAGATAGGTTAATATTTGTCTTGTTCTTTTTCGGAAATAGGCAATACCAGTGATATTTTACCTTACCACGAGAATGTTTATAATAAAAAGCCCATCTTGAAGGATATAAAACATCGAAAAATTGTCAATAAGTCCAAAATTATCAGTAATCATTTTTACTTTTTAGGATCACATTCAAGTTGGATGCTGAATATATGTTTGAAGAGAATATGGAAAAATCTCTCTTATTTCATAAGAGTATCGATACTTGATATTTAAAACATCAATACTTTCAGCGAATGATATTTGGAATATTGATTAGTAGATCCAGATACATATATAGATACTTTTGTAACAATACCCATCAACCCATTATTACTAAACACAAAAACAACATGGTGGTGGTTTGAGACTTGGTAGCTGATTGGTCCAAATTTGTGTGCACCTGTACAGTGCTGCTAGCAGCGGCTGTCCACCACACTACAAACAGTTTGTTTTATTAATGAAGTGAACCAGCCCTGCATTTTGGTACACACATTTTTGTCTTCCCAGTAATGTTTGTTGGGAAATCACATTTGATGTGAAGACATTCTTGTCAAGCCACTTGAGGTGATGCATTGATAACTATGAGCAATAATTCATTGATATTGTATTTTTATACTTTCCTGTGTTGAATGGTCGTACTTGAGATACCCATAACTCTTTAAAGATGATTGTTTCTGGTTCTAGATGTAATGTTTTTCCCTCTGCATTCAATGATACATTACATACTCTTACATAGAGGCGCCTGGAAACTGTAAGCCAGGTATCATTACAGTTTCATTCTATGCCACTATGTGACCTCGTAATTCCATGTCGCCCTCGTCCTTTTCACATTTCCCCACTGCTATGTTGAGCATTAGGCGTCCTAATAATATAATTTATCCAACTTCGGCTAGTTGCCTCTACGTAAAGCGAGCGACGTGTCAGGAATACTGTAAAACATGGCAACATACGACAGATTGAGCGGCTTTCTGCTGTCATTTCCGTGCTATTTACATTATGGTCTGGATCTGTATTTTACTATAAGCCCCCAGGCATACTGCCTCCAGAAAACCAGAAGGGAGGGAGCATGCGCCAGGATGCGCGCGCAGCTCCTGCCCAGACGTCGCATTTGGAGAGAGCTCCAGCGCGCACTCATTGCCAATGCCAAGGCGCCCAACCTGTCGGAGTCATATATATTTTTGTAACCCTGTCGTGCAAGTGCATCTCACTCAGTCCATCCTGGCTTTTTGTCCTGTGCTCGCTCTGAAGTGAACTCTGCTACCGTGCTGAAGTCGACTGAAGCTGTAACATTGTGTTCCCCACGAGATGATAATGGACTCAAGCAAATTAAGCCTGTGTACCTTGGGGACAGCCTGCCCCCTCCTGTTTTCCCTTCGACGTCGACACCGTTTTCGTCAGCCGGTATCGTTGCGCTTGTTCATTAATTGTATTTCATGTATATCGTAATTTCATGTATCATGTATTAATTGTATTCTATGCTCCACATGTTGTCTAATTTACTTTGTCGAATTACTTTGTCTTGTATCAATTCTAGCCTAGGTTGAGGCATATCCTCCTTTGCAACGTGTCCTTGTTTTCAATTATAATTCATTTTGTATCAATGTATTTTATGCTCATCCTTGGTATCCCTAATTAACGCTCAGTCGTAAGTCTTGGACTTACATTGTGTAACCTCTCGCTAGGTCCATTCAAAACCTCCGAAGAAACTCGAATTAAGTTATAACGGATTTTAATTCGAGAGAGGCTTGCATTACTACTCCCTCCTTAATTGGTTATTGGTGCAATATTGATGTCATTCGTAGACTTTTTGATTCACTTTTTAATCAGTGAAATGACAACGCCGACCAAAATAAGTATTATTCGAAAATGGTCGATTTCCATCACCCCTAGCCAGAGTCTGAGCCACCACGTTCATTCGAACGACAACCAGACTTCCCTTCCTCGGCAGTCGTGAAAGGAGGAAGGAATTGGAAGAGGAGAGTCTCGATTTTCTTTAGATCCTCAGATCCTGCTGTGATTTAGGTGTCTGCACTCCACAGTACAGGAGGAAGGTTCATTACACTCGTTACCGTGTGTACGCCCCGGTAGTTTTTGTTTTCTTATTTCGGTCGTTTTTGCCAAACGCACCTGGGTCTTAAGCCCGGGTTGCAATGCACCTGAAGTTGTTGGTACGACCTTCGAAACCGAGTTTCGTGGCTCCCGAATCTCTTAACAATCCGTTCGTCGATTTTGGGAGAGGCTCATTACACGGAGTGCAGCGGTAGTTGAAAAACGCTGCAAATTTTTATACACGGGTTGGTTATTCCTCGGACCAGGCGCATGGAGATTCATTTCTTCAACATGAGGAAAATGGGGGAAACAGTGGGTGCGGCGGGCGATTCAGGGTCCAAAATTTAGTGGAAAATGATACCCCATACGCCTAGGTACCAGAAAGCTGGAAAACACATTCAAAATGGGTAAATAGGCACCCATTTTGACCCATAGCCTCATCCAGAGGGCACCAATCGTTGCGAGATTCGTCTCATTGGATTCAGCGTCCAAAAGTTAGTGGATAAAGTGTATATTTTTTAAAATGAGACATCAATTGCCAGTCTCAGTGTCGGTTTTTGGTGGAAGGGGGCACGGTCCATGTCACGCAGGTACTCTCTCCTGGCGTCACAACCGACTACATTGAATTTACACGTATTTCCCATGTGGTGATAAGAAAAGGCACTCACCGCCCGGAATGTAAAACTTTTTCTACCCCACAGCGTAATACGAGCTCCTCGTCCCGTGAGATTCAGCCTCCAGACTGCGCCCAAACAAGACGGCTGGCGTTGCACAGTTTCAGCGAAAACCCCATTGACGCCTTCGATTCCAACAGCTTTGACAAAAAAATTTTTTGCACATCCCACGAGTTGTTGAGCAGTTTCAAACAGGGAGTTTTCCTCGCCGTAGTATTCTTTGTGGGCGAGAAAACTGCTAGAAGTTGTTTATAAACAAAAGTGTTTGCGTTGAAATGTGGAAATCTCAAACGAGAACATTCTTTAAAGAGGGATAGTTTAAAGGGTAACGGACTCATGACGTTTGATGAATCTAAATCGGTAGGAGCGGTACGTCCAAAAGGTCTAGGGTGAAAATTTTTATTACAACCCTTAAAGAAGTTTTAGATTAGATAAAATGCCGTTTGGAAAATGAAGAAGTTATGGCCCTGTAGAACTTATTCCCTCTATACCAGGTCTACGAAGAAGCCTCTGTGCAGTGTAGATATCCAAATCTGTTCTGTTCCATTTCTTTTGTCTTTATGTCATACCTTGTCAAATTCCAGATGGCTTAATGGATCTGAACTTTATGTTTGTAAATATATAGTGCGCCTTACTCCTTTCTGTACATTGTAGGCTCAAATCTTATGCAATTTTAAGCTCAACTGCGTTCAATAAATTGCTCTAAACGACAAAAACAGGCACCCAGCGCAGGTTAATAAGGGCTCCTGGCAGCAGGCTCAAATTTGTTGACGAGGGCGTCCTTTTTCCCGCCCATCAAGACCCAAAAGAAGGAAAAATCTCAACGCTGATTTAAAATATTCTAGAGCAATCGATTTATTTCCAACATTGTCAGTTGCATAAACCATCAAATTAGTTTCAATGCGTTTGTAAACTGCAACGAGAGAATGACGTCAGCCATTGCGTTGTTAGTTTATTTTTCCTGCAATTTATAACTTAGCATGATTGTCAAAACCATCTGGACGTTATATCCCACTCTACATTTGAGGGTTCAGCCTCCTCGATAGAGTTCCAATATCGACGGAAAAACATCGATATGAACACCATTGGGCGTTCAACATCGATGTGGGTAAAACATCTACCCGAAAATATTGATTGTGTTTGATTTATTTGATTGAACATTGTCTATTTTCTGAATTCATGCTTTTCCATAAGCTAACGGTGTATCAATGTAGTATCTTTCAGAACATCGATTAATTAAAACATCGACGTTCAATAACATTGGCTAGCTCAACATCGATAGTAGAACCATTGACCATCGGAGCCAAAACATCGATGTTTCGAATATCGATGCGGAACCCAACTCTCGATTAAGCAATGGACTAACTCTACATAAGATGTGAAGCTGATAATAAGAAAATTGTTAGTGAAACAATATTGTTATTTTGAACGAAAATTGATAATTACGCCTTCGGACCACGTTAATTACCAATCGTTTGAAAATTAGATCAAGCCACTGGAAATTGTGTCTATATGGGATATTTCAAATAAATTCAACTACTTAATTTTATTCAAAAACTTTTAAAGCCGATCACCATCCCAACACAACATAATATATTTATGTACTAAAACCACCTTCCAAAGTAACCTGCTGCAAAACCTCCTCTACTCGTTCACAAAACAGCAAATCATCATCCCCTATGAGCGCCCCAAGCGGTGTCTAACCGCAACATTTCCAGGTCTATGAATGAACCCAACGTGTTGGAAATTTGGATTTGGAATTTTTTGCGCGAAGTCCTACGAACTTTACTGCAATTGTAGGTACAAAGAGCAACCCTGTTTTTGGCTGGGTATTTTCTTGTAAGAATTTGAAGTCTCTCAAACGAGTCATAAAGCTCCCTGAGACATTTTCGAAGAGAGCGGTTGGCGTTCGTCCATCCAGTGTCAAGTTATCTCTTGGTAGGCAGGCTCTAGTGTTACACTTGCAGGTTCCTAAAAGCGGGTAATGTTTCGTTTATAAAAATCATTCGCAGACGGTTCGTCGTCAAATTACCAAGACCTTCTGTCCGTATGACGAGTCTCGGATGTCCAGTGTTTCATGTTTCATTGAAAAGTCCCTCACGAAAAATTGGTGGGAATGTCCAATAATCAGAAGGTCAGATAATTATCGACTTCCGCACTTTTCCGTGAAGTCTGGGAGAAATACGATCTTTTGGAAACTCTTCGAGATTTTCTTCGCTCCGAGACTGTGAACAGAGTTGGATGTGGGCGTTATAAGATGGTAGA
Source organism: Cyrtorhinus lividipennis (assembly GCA_019603395.1). Taxonomy (NCBI): domain Eukaryota; kingdom Metazoa; phylum Arthropoda; class Insecta; order Hemiptera; family Miridae; genus Cyrtorhinus; species Cyrtorhinus lividipennis. Next base: position 3,764,327 of record CM034004.1, on the reverse strand, counting down.
AATTAGAACGAATGAAATATGTGCAAGAAAGGAGCTCTTAATCAGAGCATTTTGGATCTTTTTTGAATAAATAACAAGTAAATTAAGAAATAGGACAAATATAACTTTGATAAATGTAGTTATCATCGTATTGAGTTGCTCTTATTGTGCATTATACTGGTTGCTCGGCTTAATGCTTGATGACACCCAAAAATTCCCATTTTCCCTCCACTTGGAGGATAATTTAGGACCTGCTGGACGTTTAGGGTTATGCCTAAAGCCAACGATCGGCCAGTATGTGTCGGGTTTGGCCATGAAGACCAGTCGCATTTATTTGCCAAGCTCCAGGAATGCAGGTCCTGATTCGTCTTGTTTATCTTCGAGGAACTATTTTCATGTCTATTGACTCCTTTCAATTTATTCGGAGTGGGCGACGCTACGGAAAGCAGTGAAAAGAGCAACTTTTAGGAACATGCTGTTGAATGCTCCTTCACTAACTCGGTTGTTTTCTCCTTTTTTAAACCCGAACTACCCTTTCTAACCTCACCGTCTGAATTTTGGCGGTAGTCGACGACACCTAACAAGAAAATTGGGAAAAGTCCAACCCTGTCGTTGCCTGGCTTGCCGTTGGAGGGAATTTCTGAAACGCCCTTAGCAGCGATTTGAATCTTGGCGGGAGATGGTGTTTGGAGCGACTGCAGCGATCCTACTATCACTATAGTCAAGGTCGAAACATAGGGAGTGACAGTTCTCCACATAGTATTTGGGTATACTTTGTCCAGTGATAAAGATGAGGATCGATGAAAAAACATCGCGATTTGGTATCAATACTGTATTCAAGGGGAAATATCGATGTTGTAAAAATATTAATGAAAAAAGCATTGATATTCATCGATAATTTTCGATAAATACCCATATCTTCGATTTTTTATTCAAGTTGAAGAGCTGGGTTTGGGAAAAAGTAGCATGGCATTGATATTCAATTTAATTATCGTTATTGAGTTAGTATTTAATTGAAAAGAAAAAAAAAACAGTAGAAAATACCACGTGCTATCTTGCATATTTATACCTAACACAATTATTACACACATTACAAACCACACACAAATTAAAAAGACCAGAACTTATCAGCTGCATGACGCAAAAAAGCAAATTTCTCGACCAATGTCCCCTTCAGTCTATTTTGTGACCCAGTTAGGCTGAGTCTAACTTTCGAAAATAACTTTTTATTATTGTCATTTATCTATCAGTCAAGTGGATATTGAGGACTAATTGAATATGGTTTTAAAAAGAAACCTTACTACATTTCAACATATAGCGTTTTATTCGTGTAAGAAAACATCGATTTAATTGAAATATCGAATAAGTATCGATGCTTATTCCTACTCTGTGGCTTCTTATTTGGTAAACTCTTGGAGCCTTTCTTCCCCCTTTGTTTTATTGATATTAAAATTATTGTTAACCCTCCCGTTCGATTACATATTTCTAGAACTTTGAATCTGTTTGCCGAAAATATCTGTTGAACTTCAACTATTCTCGAAATTTCGTAAATTCACTCCAATTAATTGCGACTAGTGGACCACTCACTCAATGGAGTCCGCCTCTGACGATCCATTTGGTTGAATCTCCATACAAGATCACACCTCTATTCATTATTCATTATTCATCCCTCCGAGAACCCGAAACACTTAGAGGTATTACTCACACGAAATATACCGGATTACTTACTTCTACGTAAGTAAAGCGTTGGTACAAACATCGTTCTCCATCGTGGAATATTCCAATGAATGGTAAAATAGTCAGCGTGTCATGGCATTTTCCAGATTCGGCAAAAGAGTTGAAATGTGAAAGATCACGTTGGGCAAAAAAATAATCAAAATGTATGTTTGGAGACTTGGGCGTTTTCCTATTGAGGCGTAGTAACATAAATATTACCCTCAATTTCATAGTGGACCACTCCCGAGACGCAGTTTGTCGATATTCGGAAAGTTTCGAAGCTCACAAGTCGATTTTGTTGATTCACACGTCACAAAACCGATCTGCGTCATCCTTGAGAGAATCATGTGAATACCTATTCAAATGAAATCCACTTCACCTGACAAAATTAGTTCTCGGAAGTGAGAACCAACATAAATCATGGGTGGTTGATTTCAAAATTACAGGGCTTGAGGCGGTAATCTCATTCGGAAAGATTGCCGATTGATTTGCGGGTTCAATATTATTTATTGATATGTTCGGGCAAGATGATTCACTCTCGATGATCCTTCTTTCTTGGAATGGCCGTTAGCTCAGGTTTTTGCACTCTTCAGTAGTATTCCAGGCAGGTCATGCTTACAGAGACGAAGTGTATGCCAAGATTAGAAAATTGGTATATTATTACATTTTTGGGTTGTGATAATGGAAAATTATGATATTCAGGAGACAACGCTGCAAATTCTCCCATAGTGGAGAAGCACTCATCAGCAATCGATTCAGCGTTCAAAAATAAGTGATTTTTTTAAAGCCGTGCCGAATGAAAAGTAGGAGAAAAAGAGCCATCCATAATTTTCAAACTAGCATGAAGGATGTCATCTCAAAGCCATCATTTTCCGAACCAAAATATGATATGTAATTTCAAAAATTGTATTAAAATCTCGAATCAGGAGCATGCAGACTCATTCCGATTGTATCAGCGTCCAAAAATTAGGGGGAAACGATGCTCCACACGTCTAAGTAATCGAAAATATCAAATGGGAAAAATGAGGAAAACAGTGGGTGTGGCATGTCTCGGACCCATTTCAATCGATTCAGGGTCCAAAATTTAGTGGAAAATGATACCCCACACGCCTAGGTGTAAGTCCCCAGGCTTGCTGCCTCCAGAAGGCCAGAAGCAAGGGAGCATGCGCCAGGATGCGCGCGCAGCTCCTGCCCAGACATCGCATTTGGAGAGAGCTCCAGCGCATCACTCGTTGCCAAGGCGCCCAACTGGGCAGTCGTTGCCGAGGCGCCCCTCAGGTCCGAGTCATATATATTTTTGTAACCCTGTCGTGCAAGTGCATCTCACTCAGTTCATCCTGGCTTTGTCCTGTGCTCGCTCTGAAGTGAATTATACCATGCTGAAGTCGACCAAAGTTGTAATAATATTATGTTCCCCATGAGACAATAAAGGACTCAAGCTGATTAAGCCTCCTGTTTTCCCTTCGACGTCGACGCCATTTTTGTCAGCCAGTATCGTTGCGCTTGTTCATTAATTGTATTTCATGTATATCATCATTTCATGTATCATGTATTAATATTGTATTTTATGCTCCACATGTTGTCTAATTTACTTTGTCAAATTACTTTGTCTTGTATCAGTTCTGGCCTAGGTTGAGGCATATTCTCCTTTGCAACGTATCCTTGTTTTCAATTATAATTCATTTTGTATCAATGTATTTTATGCTCATCCTTGGATCCCTAATTAACGCTCAGTCGTAAGTCTTGGACTTACATTGTGTCACCTCTCGCTAGGTCTATTCAAAACCTCCGAAGAAACCCGAATTAAATATACAATTAAATAACAGATTTTAATTCGAGAGAGGCTTACATAGGTACCAAAAATCTCGAAAACACATATTCAAAATAGGGAAGATAGATACCCATTTTGACCCATACCCATCTCTAATAGGCACCAATCGGTCCTGGACCCATCTTATTCGATTCAGCGTCCGAAATTTAGTGGAAAATGATACCCTACATGCCTAGTTACTAGAAAATTCCAAAAATTGACACATTTCTACCATTAACCCCTACCCCAAAGTTGGGCCGATTTGATAGAAAAGTTTTGAGGTCCATCTAAATATTTAAAATTTTGGTAAGGGATCTCTTTTCCACGCGCCTGATTCCCGAAAATTCCTGAAAAATGAGAAATATTGTAGGAATTAAGGTATCTTGCGTTATTGTGTTATTATTGGTACTTAATAAGGCAGAAAAGATAAATTTTAGGGAGATGGACAACCAACCCAGGCTGAATAGAGGCTCCTGACCAAAATTGGAACATTTTAGAAAATATTTTACGTAAAACAGCGTACGGACTTTTCGGTATTTTGATCTAGACACCGAATGCTGCCAAATTTTGGGTCCAATCGGAGGAATGGATTCAAGGAATAACCAACGAATAAGCTGGAGAACTTCATTTGTTGAGATCGGTGTAACTGCAGGTTAGTAGGTATGCTCTTTGTCCATGCGCATATTTATTTCTTCTATAAATGTAGAAATCTTGTAGGAATCAAGGTATCTTGCGTCACATGCGAGATGCACAAAAAATGGTTCAGTTTGAGTTTGTTAGAATCACAACGCAGGCAACTGGTGGTATGCAGTTATGTGGGAGTGTTTGTATTCTGTTAGTTGATAGCTGAAATATTTGTGAGGATCCATCAATATATGGGTTGGGATGTCCAACGTCCATGTTGCGGACGCGCCAGCCACACGGATTTACCTCAAGTTCCTACTTTGAAATTGTAATGGGATCTCTGGAGAGAGTTGTGGCGGTGATCTGGTCTGACTTTAGCATATTATGATAAACGGTGTCTAGGGCAGAATCTAGTCCCTGGCCGTTCCTAGGTTCCCTTCGAGGTCCCCACTTGATAATTGCAAGAAGGTTCTACTCAGACATGCGCATAGCTGATCAGCCGAATCGAGACGAGGTTTCCCTGCCATTAAGTTTGTCCTGAGCGTTAGACTTGGAAATTACGGTCACACTGTTTTGCGACTGTTTGCCCACCACGTGGTCCTGTCAAAACTGTCTAGACGGAGGCCCCCGACTTTTCAAGTCGTTTGTCAACAGCGCCGAAGAGGGGGACGAGAGGCCCTAATGACAACAGTCTTTTAACAATGTTATGACGCGAGGAGGCGGTGTAGCGGTTGTTTTCAAAGGTCAGATTGTGTGAGAACAAATAGCCGATTCCGGTTCTCGGGTTACAGCCGATCATCGACTCCAAAACAGGGCCAAACAACCGAAGACGAACAGGTAGTCTACATGGGCCACTTTCTTACCTTCCCAAGCTTTAACACCACATTCTAGTCACTTCAATGCATGAATCATAGCCAAATCATAATACAGGGTCGTGTCCATATTGAATTACTGGGACACGATGGGTTGAAAATAATAAAACGCTGCAAATTACTTCAAAGGAGTTGGTTATTCCTCGGACTAGGCGCATATAGACTCATTTCAATCAATTCAGCGTCCAAATTTTAGTGGAAAATGATACCCCACACGCCTGGGTACCAGAAATCTCAAAAACCCACTTTCTAAAAAGGTGAACAGTTACCCATTTGGACCTATAACCTCTTCCAGTGGGTACCGATCGTCCCGGGACCCATCTCATTGGATTTAGCGACCAAAATTTGGTGGAAAAATATAACCCACACGCCTGAATACCAGAAATATCAAAAACACACATTCGAAATAGGTAGATGGATACCCATTTTGACCCATAAAATCTTCCGGTGGGCACCAATCGTCCCAGGACCCGTTTAATTGAATTCAGCGTCCAAAATTCAGTCAAAAATGATATCCTACACGCCTAAATTGCCGAAAATCTCGAAAATCCATTTTTCAAAATTCACATTTTTACCCATAAACTCCACAAATTTGGTTCGATTGGGCTGAATAGTTTCGAGGACCAGCAAGAGAGCCAGAAATAAATGCTGAATTTATACCTTTCTGACCTTTTTCTATTAACAAAAACTGTGTGGACGGCGGACGGCATACGGTGAACGAACATTTCGTTATTTTTATCTAGACACCGCAAACTGTCAAATTTTGGGGCCAACCGGAGAGGATAACCTCAGGCATGAAAACTTGGGTTAATCATTCAAGGAATAATAAACCAACCCTGCCCACCATTTTCGGTTGTACAAAATTTCTTAAAAACCAGAAATTTCGGTCTTGGACTTCTTCTTAGCTCTAGTTGATCCATGAAACTTTTCGGCCCAGTGGGTTTACATTTTAGGAGGGTATGGGTATAAATATGCTTTTTGAAACTCGATTTTTGCGTTTTTTCGGGACTAGCTGCGTGGGGTATCATTTTCCACTAAATTGTGTACGCTGAATCGATTGGAATAAGCCCTGGGTCTGAAAAGGGTACCTATATGCAATGAGAATGAGTATTTTCGATATTTTGGGGATGTGTGGACGTCGTTTTTCGATAAATATAACGCTGAGTCAACTGGAATGTGTCCGGGACATTCCCAGTTTTCCCCGTACTCTTGCTAAACAAACTAATGCAGATGAATTTTGCAGCATTTCGGTTGGTTATATCTTGAATAATCAACCTATGTTTTCATGCAAAAAGTGAATCTCTCCGCAAATGTCCGTCCGCCGTCCACATTGACTCTGGTAGTAGACAATTTTCTAAAATTTAGAAATTTGGGTCAGGGGTCCGTTCATGGTTTTAGTTGGTCCTCGAAACTTTTCAAACCGATCGGACCAAATTTGGGTGGGGTAGGGGTCATAATGTGTATCTCGAAAAATGGATTTTGGAGATTTTTTGCAATCTAGGTGTGTGGGGTATCATTTTCCACTAAATTCTGGACGCTGAATCCAATGAAAAGGGTCCTAGAACGATTGGTGCTCTCTGGATGACGCCATGGTTCAAAATGGGTGCCTATTTACCCATTTCGAATATTTTCGAGATTTCTGGTACCTAGGCGTGTGGGGTATCATTTTTCACTAAATTTTGGACGCTGAATCGATTGGAATTGGTCCGTGAACCGCCACGCCCACTGTTTCCCCCATTTTGGTGAAATGAGTCTCCATGCGCCTGGTCCGAGGAATAACCAACCCGTGTGTAAGAATTTGCAGCGTTTTTTTTCTGCATTTTATACTTTTCTGAGTGAATTATAAATTTTAAAATTCACATTAGGGAAACGTCGATTGCTCCTCCCTTGCAGAATGTTCCCCTTGACGCTTGAAGAGGACGGTGACCGTGAAAAGAACTTGAGCGGATCATCTTCTCGTTCCTGTCTCTGGGTCAGTAGTATAATATGAGCGCGATCCCCGAAATCCCCGGCCAGGAACCAGTTCAGGTGCAATTACCCAGTACAGAAGAACCTGCCCTTGAGAGCTCGCCGGTGCACCCGAGGGACCATTTTTTGGGTTTTTTGGGCGTAATAAATTCACTTCAAGGACGTCTAACTCCTTGTTCTTGAAGCAGACGCTGCACATTCTTCGCGAGGTGCATTTTCGGCAAGACTCATTGTCGTCATGAAATTTAATGGCTTTGGCCCCTTCCTCCCGCCCAAGTCTTCACGTGTTCTTCTCGGATAAGAAGTATAATATGCTCCTCGTAATGGTGACAGGGTTTTTATTTTGTTTTTGTTCGTTTTTTAACCAAACTCCCTTCTGTGAGTCTTTTGAATTCACCAAAAATAGTATATAAGCGACGACCTTCACTTGAGCCCTAACTACCTGACTCGCCAGACTTGCAGTTCTTCTCATTGTCGGACTTCAACAGACATTTGGCGGCCCTTAGTTGTCTGGCCCTCGGAAGAAATTTCCTCCTCAAACTTGAATCATAACAGTTAGTGCACTTCCAGTCCAAATTGTCGTTTTATCATAACAAAGATCCCCTTCGTCGTTTTTCCGTTTAAAGCGCTATATAAAGCACTCGCTGACGGAAATTATTGGATACATTGAAACGATTCACACTTGATACAAGTTTATGTATAATTCAATTAATAGTTTTTTCAAGACTGATATTCCAGCTGCAAGAGTCTCTCTTTTTGTTAAGACCTTTTCATTGTGTCTTTCAGGCAGGCTCCTCGGCCTAATGAAGGAATGAGGGATGATATCAGAGTTCATATTTGTTTCGTCCACGCCAATTTTGCTAGTAGAAAATTTTCTAAAAATCAGAAATTTTGGTCAGGGACCCGTTTTCGGCTCAAGTTGGTCCTCGAAACTTTTCAGCTCGATCAAACCAAATTTGCGGAGGGTAGGGGTCAAAATGTGTTTTTCAAAAAAATGGATTTTCCAATTTTTCGGCTATCTAGGCGTGTGGGGTATCATTTTCGACCAAATTTAAAACACTGAATCCGATGAGACGGGTCTCGGGACGATTGGTGCCCTCCGGAAGAGGTTATGGGTCAAAATGGGTAGATAGATACCCATGATGTGTTTTTGAGATTTCTGGTACCTAGGCGTGTGGGGTATCATTTTCTACTAAATTTTGGACGCTGAATCGAATGAGATGGGCTCCGGAACGATTGGCGCCTTCTGGATGAGGTTATGGGTCAAAATGGGTACCTATCTTCCCATTTCGAACGTGTTTTCAAGATGTCTGGTACCTAGGTGTGTGAGGTATCGTTTTCTACTAATTTATGGACGCTGTTTCAATCGGAATGAGTCTGCATGCTCCTGGTCCGAGGTTTTAATACAGTTTTTGAAATTACGTACCTATCATATTTTTTAGGTTCGGAAAATGATGGCTTTGAGATGACGTCCCTCATGCTGAATACAAATTTGGTCTGAAAATTACGGACAGCTCTTTCTCTCCAACTTTTCATTGGCTTTAAAAAATCACTAAATTTGGAACGCTGAATCGATTGCGATGAGCGCTTCCCCACTGTGGAAGAATTTGCTGCGTTTCCACTATATTTTGGACGCTGAGTCGATTGGAGTGAATCTCCATGCTCCTGATCCAGGAATAAATAACCTCTGTGAATGAATTTGCAGCGTTTTCTGTTCATAACGCCACATAAAGCAGGGTGGGCTCAAATTGTTTGACAATCCGAGTCAACTCACACTTGATAAATCCTTTTTTCCATGATTGGTTTTCCCGGTGCTAGAATCTCACTTTTTTGTTGAGACCTTTTCCATTATCGTTCAGCCAAGCTCCTCGGCCTCGTCTCCCACCGTTCAGCTACAAACAAATAATAATACACTTTCCTTCATTGATGATTTCGGAGGCTTTTTTCACTTCATTTATACCATTAAAGCCTGAAATGAGGACCCATTTGACAAAATTCTCTACGAGATTGCCATTATTTGACCACCGAGCGATGATCTGCGAATGCGAACTTTATCGAAAATTAAACATAATTTGATCCCATCATGTATGTAGGTATATTAAACCGTTATATCTTATTCATACATAGTTCATCAAGCTAGAACGACAAAGGGCCTGTTGTGGTTGTCGAAAGTGATAATATTGAAAAGTTTTGGAAGTACAGTAAAACGACGAGGCCTGCCAGATGAGAGATACAATTATCCTGTGGACCGCTCATTTCACTGTTCATTTGTTACTTACTTCAGACAATCCTAATTTTTAAATACCAGCATATATTTAACGAATTCCACGTCGTAACTGGAGCTGAAGAATCGACGTGCGTGTAGTAGTACAATTATTATCGGTAAATTAACTTTCAGATTCAACGAAAGAACTAAGATCGCCCTTTCGAATCTCATTAAACTGTGAAGTACACACGCACATTACGTAGATTGTAATTAATTATTCACGAAGTCTGAGATGGGGGTCTTCAATATTAGTACCAACCGCAGCCTTCTACGATCAACATCTTTCGTTATTTCGACTGAAAAACATGCGCTTGAGCGTTGCATTGGCTCTTGTTTTGGTTGTGCTGTCAACATCGGTAAGTTGAACATTATTTTGGAAGTGCCGGTCAAGACCAAAGAACTTACGAAGAAAGAAGTTACGAAATATAATTGACACCTGACGAATTTTCAGTATGAAAAGTCAACAGGAAGAAAATTCCGTAAGTCCTTAGTATAAATTTCTTGTCAATAAAAATATTTCTCCTACTTCAATTTACTCGCCGGTTATCTTGGCAAAAGATTTCCAAACCGTCTGTTATTCATATTTATATCCATGTCAATAGATGATTTTACTATCCTCATACAGTGTAGAATACTAAACGTTTTGAAATGCCTATCTACCTACTCTACTAACAACTACTCTTTTGAAAATGCTGAACATTTTTTCCACAATGGTTGATTATTCCTTAAAGAAATGTCATGGGGAAAACAGTGAATGTGGAATGTCCAGGACTAGAAAATAACAGCTTCAAAAACACTGCAGATCCTTTTACAGGGGTTGGTTGTTCTTTGGACCAGGAGCATGAAGACTCATTCCAATCGATTCAGCGTCCAAAATTTAGTGGAAAATGACACCCCACACCCCTAGTAACCAGAAATCTCGAAAACCCATGTTCAAAATAGGTAAATGGATACTCATTTTGACCCATAACCTCTTCCAGTGGGCACCAATCGTCCCGGGACCCGTCTCATGGGATTCAGCGTCCAAAATTTAGTGGAAAATGACACCCCACATGCCTAGGTACCAGAAAACACATTCAAAATAGGTAGATAGATTCCCATTTTGGCCCATACCCGACTACAGTGGGCGTCAAGCGGTCCTGGATCCATCTCAAAAATTGAGTTTCAAAAAATATAACTTACCCATACTTTTCCCAAATTTGGTTCGATTGGCTGAAATGTCTCAAGGTCCAACTAGGGCAAGTAAGAGGTGCCTGACCAAAATTTCAGACTACCAAAATCGTACGGCGGACGGACATTGTGACTTTCTTGATACTGTAACGATTTATATTCTTCGTAACTAATTTATTAACAATTGTTCACTTGAATACACTGTTCACATTCGCGCATTTACACAATTGCACAGAATCACAGTACACGGTTGTAACGCGGTTGTCGCACTATTTATAACGCGGCATGGCACAATTTATAACCCGAAGCGTCTATATCCGGACTCCGAATTGAACTGAACTGGGCGGTGCTCGTGGGTCTGTTTTATACCTGCTGCCTCTTGGTCGAGTACCTTCCAGAATGTTCCCCGGTTCTGGGAACTCGACGTGTTGTCTGGGGCGAACAGGGAGGTTCCCGAATGTTCGAGACCCTTAATCCTCCACAGGTCGTTGACCTTGCAACGCCAGCAGCCCATTTGGCCGGCGCCGGTGCGAGCTCGCAACAATACATACACCACAAAACTTATGTACTGCCAAATTCAGGTGCCAATTGGGGAGGTTGTGCATTCATTGGATTACTTATAGTGATTATTCAAGAAATAACCATCCAAACATGAAATAAAAGTAAATTTTATAATAATTAAAAAAATATAAATACTTTGTGGTTAGTTAGGAAATGTATTTTAATCACCAAAACTCAGCACGATTTGGCGAAAAAGCAGATGTTTCTTTATCATCAACTTATGATTGCTATTAGGCCCAGTTATTGGATCTCTATAGTAGAATTGAAGTAGGTGGATACATGTTGTTTCTAAAACGATTTTGAGAAAACAAAATAACTATTATCCGCCATTGTAATATTCAGCTCTGCCGTCATGCTCGAGGTTCAACGATTCGTCTGTTTGCCTCAAAGGCGCTGCTGTCGCTTCCATACAAAAACTAAAGGAAGGTGGGTAACACGATTGAGGTTTCAATACCGTCAATGCGTTGTCTCAACATCCATATTCATTTGGTTTCTGTTTTACGTAGGTATACCCGGTTTCGAGCTTCCCAATTTTGAACCATTCTCATTGTCAGGCCGCTTTGAAAGGACTGGATGGGTCAGCAGAGCCAACGGCACAGTGATGTTCGAAGGCGCTGAACTTTTGGGACTGACTGATGTACAAATCGACTCGGCAAAGTGAGCAGTTAATTGGAAAGCTTCAGATAGAAAAGACATGTCGTTCAAATAAGGACATTCAAGGGCATTTTGTCACTTGGAAATCTTACCTGAGAATATTCAAAGCTAAGATCCTACTATGACTGTAATTGCAAAGATGCAGTTGCATTAATGACTGGCAGCATTGTCAACAAAGACTTACTTTTTGGATGACACTCATAATATAGCTTGTCAGTAATGAAAAGAGTAGGAGTCGCTGCCTGGCGGAGAAGAAGCGAAACAAAAAGCGGCGAAATGTTCCCATTTGTACGATTTTTATCCCCGACAAACGTCAGCACTGAATCGACTCTCAAAAATTGATAAGCACCGTTTGGCGAACAACAGTTTACTCTTTTTTTCCAAGCGCTTGGCTTTAACGTGCCTCTTCTCCGCCAGGCAGCGACTCCTACGTATTCATTCCATTACCGGCAAGCTAGGTATACCAATTTTAACAGTTTTCATACCTGAGGTTGATCTCCCCACTCTACCCCAAACTTTGACTTTGAGCTTGCGTCCTCAGCTTCATAGAATTCCTATAATATAGATCATGCATAGGCTCTTTGTATGTATGTAAGATTCCTCGCTTCTCCCCTTATCTCTCGTAATCTCCCGTTATCTCTCGCCTGCTCACACTCCTTCATTTATCCGCTCTGTCTTATCTTCGTTTGAACTCTTGAACCATTAGACTTCACATCGAAGTTATTTTCATAATTCAGTAGTGATTTGTCAACCCAACTAACACCACGTGAATTGCCTTCTTGCTAAAGTTTGTGCGCGCTTCTACAATGCAAAACGACTTCGTTTTAAAATTCGTTTTTCAATAAACCGCATTTTTCGAAGTTCGTTTTCCTCATTTCATCCAGTGGTCCCCGGATCTTATAAATTTTAAAACTCGTCGTTTCTCCCGCTTCTACGCGCCTCCCTCAGGATGCCTGTCAAGGTAAGGTTCACTTTTTGTGCTGAACCATCGCTCACAAACGCCGCTACCACCGTTACACACGTAATTTCCATGCAACGCCTCGACGAAGAGTCCATATATTCATTTCCACCCGAATTACGTTCGCTCAATCTACACGATAAACTGATGCTTCTACCTGTCGCAAAAGCAGCAAAGAAGGATCTAGCTCCAAGATGGACCCGACGATCGTTCAAATGCATCCTGGACGACGACCTAGCAAAATTGTATTTTGATGAATTCGAAAATCCAATTTTTAACGGAATCCTCCTGAACGAATTCGATCAAGAGGACTCCCGATCTCACCACTCGCATACTGCGGCCTATGCCCCCGCCCCCGCCCCCCTAAAGTCTCTGGCCTCAATCGTTAAGGATGCGGTAATTCCCAAATTTGGCTCCAAAACCTACTTGTCCAATGCAGGCGCTTGGTTAGATATATTCGAATCGGAATGCCAACGTTTACTCATTGAAGAAGACCGGTACTGGGAAGCTGTTCGTCTGTTTTTAGAGGAAAGTGCCGAGAAGTGGTACAACACCACACGTCTGTCGTCCACCTCCACTACTTGGAATTTCTGGCGACAATCATTCCTTGAAAATTTTGGAACCCAAAGTCTCGCCGCAGCCCGTTCAGCTTTCTACTTTAAATACACCTCTGGATCGCTCTCTGACTATGCCCAACACAAGTTGAACCTACTAGCATCCTACAACCCAAAAATGCATGAGCTTGACCGAATCACACAGCTTGCTCTCGGACTCCCCCGCCACCTCCAAGATCGAATTAATCTCGCCGAAACAACGACGCTTGGGAAGATGCTTTCGACAATCAACTCTCTCGATTCTATCCGTCCGCCGCAATCTTCTTCTACCAATGCTCCGAACCCTGCCAAGCACGCACTATTGAGTTCTCCACGCTCGCAATATCCGTGTCCCTACTGCAAGAGGAAGGGCTACGAACGCTACCACTTCGAAAAGGATTGTCTTACTAAAGTCAGAGATGCCAGGTACACTAGCAATTCCGCGAACCCAGGTAACAACAATCCTAATTATTCAAACGTAAACAAGGCGATCCACTCCTTCGACCTAGAGAGCTTACAGCAGGAAATAGACACCGTACAAAAAAACGCGTGAAGCCCGCGTTCGTGGTGGTTAACGTTGAATATGGCACTGTAATAGGTAAAGGTCTTTACGATCCTGGCGCAAACGCGTCAGTCATCTCGCTTAACGCCCTCAAAAAGATAAATAATTGTCCGTTTATACCTATTCAATCAACGTATAACACCACGAGCGGCCCGGGCACCATATTAGGCGTCACGATGCTTGACATCAAAATTTTTGATATCCAAAAGAGAGTACTGCTACACATTCTCGACTCAAGCACCTTTGGTTTCGATTTTATTATTGCCCTCGATTTAATCCCAGAGTTCCGCCTTGCACTTGATCATAATTTAATATTAAAGCAATGTAAAGTTAATTGTAAAACCACTCCTGAAATTTCCATAAACAACGTAGTCATTTGGAACGACTACTTATCTGAAGAGTTATTTAAAACTAAAATATCGCATCTAGCTGCTAAAGAGAAAGGTGATATTGGCTCGCTAATTTTGAGAAATTTCCGTACTTTTGCTAAGCACTCTTTCGACGTTGGCAACGTCACTAAATACGAATGTTCAATCAATCTTTCAAAAAATACGTATGTGGCAAAGAAACCATACCGCTGCTCGTTCGATGACCAGGAGGAGATAGAACGGCAGTGCCGTGAACTTTTAAGATTCGGTATGATCACCGAATCCAAATCACCCTTTGCATCCCCCGTTACAATGCAATTTAAAAAGGATGGCTTGAGCAAAACGAAAACAAAGACTCGCATGTGTGTTGATTACCGCGAATTGAATAAATTGATCATCCCGGAAACTCAACCATTCCCGCTCATTGATGAAATTCTTGTCAAAACGCGGGGCTGTTCGTGGTTTTCGGCGCTGGACATCAATTCGGCATTTTGGTCTATACCCATTCGTGCTCAGGATAGACACAAGTCTGCCTTCATCACCCAGTGCGGACACTATGAGTGGCGTTCCATGCCTTTCGGAATAAAAGTGGCTCCAGCCGTCTTCCAACATGCAATTTCTGGCATTATTAAACGTAACGGACTTTCCGAATTTACTGCAAATTACCTAGATGACATATTAATCTTCTCTCGTACTTTTGACGAACACTTGGTTCACATTCAGCGTTTAATCACAGCCGTTTTTGAGGATGGCTTCCGCTTTAACTTTAACAAGTGTACTTTTGCCGCTTCCACAATCCAATACTTAGGTCACATCCTAGGAATTGATACTGTCAAGCCACTCCAGGATAACTTGATAGCTATCAAACGCTTTCCAACTCCTTCCTCCAGGAAAAACATTCGCCAGTTCCTCGGCAAAGTGAACTTTTATCGAAAATTCATCCCAGACTCAGTCTCTATCCTCGAACCTTTCCACAACCTCCTACGAAAAAACATTCCATTCTCCTGGTCAAATGAATGCCAAAGTAGCTTTGATAAAATAAAGGACCTACTAACTTCCGTACCTGTTCTGGCAATTTTTGATCGCACCAAACCGATATTTGTTTATACTGACGCCAGTGGAGTAGGTATCGGTGCAGTGCTAAAGCAAACACAGTCGGACGGTTCAGAAAAGCCAGTTGGCTACTTCTCTAAGAAGTTGTCGGATGCACAAAAGAAAAAAAAGGCCATTTATATCGAAAGCATTGCCATTCGAGAAGCCATCCGATATTGGCGCTATTGGTTGATAGGACGCCACTTCACTGTCGTCACCGACCATAAACCCCTAGAGGGTATGAACCTGAAAGCTCGAACGGATGAGGAACTTGGTGACCTTGCCAACGAACTTCTTCAGTTCGACTTCGAAATTCTTTACCGTCCTGGCACGTCGAATCATGAGGCCGACTGTCTATCCCGAAATCCTGTACTAAAACCTCAGTCTGACTCCACGGATAACGAATCAATATTACCCTCATTCAATTTCCTCTCCCTCGATGAAATTAAACAACTACAACGTAACGTACAAGTATCGAGTTTGGACTCGACAAGACAGGGTATCATTTATCGTACTATTAACGGAAATTCTCGTATCTTATTGGATAGCCAAGCGGGTGAAAACCTGATTAGCATTGTTCACGCAAAGTACGGCCATATTGGGCCAAAACATGTCATAGCCATTATCTCAAAAAACTTTACATTTCCAAAAATGTACAATTCCATTCATAAATTTTGTAACTCGTGTAAAATCTGTATCATGAACAAATCCCGTAGTCCTCGCCGCAGTGCCCGAATGGGCTTCCTAGGTCCAGCTAAAGCTCCATTCGAAATCATGTCTCTTGATACTATTGGAGGTTTCGGTCCCTATCACTCCTCCCTCTGTTATCTCCACCTGCTCGTCGATCACTTTACGCGATATGCGTATATCCTTCCTTCCAGGGGTCAATCGGCCAAAATCATGTCTAGGCTCATTGACTCTGTGCAGAGAGAAAACCAGATCGGGATCCTTCTTACAGATCAATATGGCGGCTTATCCTCCAATGAATTCACAACATATTGCTCCCGATCCGGCATTCGCCATGTTTTTACAGCAGTCGACAGCCCATTTTCGAATGGCCTGAATGAGCGTCTCAATCAGACATTGGTGAATCGCATACGTTGCTTGAAGCATGACGAGTCCACCCCCCCAAAAAAGAGTTGGTCGGCTATCGCTAACGAATGCGTGAAACAATACAACGACTCTCCTCATTCAGTCACCAAATTCGCTCCCTCGTATCTACTAACTGGACGACCTGTTTCCATAATCCCCAACACCTTATCCGTTCCAGCAGATTTACACGAGGATAGGAAAACTGCGCTTGAAAATACGCTTAAATACCATATGTACAACAAACATATATATGATAAGAATAAATGTGATGTCAATTTTGCCATTGGAGACTCTGTTTACATCGACAACGGCAACAAACTTAATCGTACGAAACTTGATAATTTACGTATTGGACCATTCCCGATTTCTAGAGTAATCTCCAACAATGTTTTCGAAATCATTGTCAACCATGGCCCTTCTGGCAAACGCTTGTATCACGCAAGCAAGTTAATTCGCTGTCCAGCAGATAAGACAATATCCTAGAAATTTCCTAAAAATATCCTAGAAATATCCAATTCTATCCAAGATTATCCAACCGCTCCTAAATGAGAGGGGAGGGGGGGATGTAAGATTCCTCGCTTCTCCCCTTATCTCTCGTAATCTCCCGTTATCTCTCGCCTGCTCACAGCTCCTTCATTTATCCGCTCTGTCTTATCTACGTTTGAACTCTTGAACCATTAGACTTCACATCGAAGTTATTTTCATAATTCAGTAGTGATTTGTCAACCCAACTAACACCACGTGAATTGCCTTCTTGCTAAAGTTTGTGCGCGCTTCTACAATGCAAAACGACTTCGTTTTAAAATTCGTTTTTCAATAAACCGCATTTTTCGAAGTTCGTTTTCCTCATTTCATCCAGTGGTCCCCGGATCTTATATGTACATATCTGACTACTTGCACCCGGTAGTTCTGTAACCCGCCGTTTCGTCTAACGGGCTAGGGATCCAGAATTAGACCTAGGCGAATAAATTAGTGGGAGACTAAAGACTTTCACTTACCGTTCGGAATGTCGGAGACGGTCGGTCATAGACTCCAAGTATACCTGAATTGACTAAGCTCTGAGGAATGGGGTTTCGTAAGTGAAAGGCAAGAGTTCAATATTGATTTATAATACGTAATTGTTCGAAATATAAAATATGGAATGTCTCGGCCGAGAAGAATACTGACTATGGCTTAATTTAATTAGTGAGTAGGTAGAATGTGAAGGGCTGAAGGCCAATGAATTTACGTGGTAGCTGAAGGCTCAGGAGTGTTTGATGTTGGAATGACGGAAAAATACAGTTGTTTTGCTAATGTTCTCCCCTAACTCCCTTCGCTTTTCTACAACAGACAAGATACTCAATACTACGGTTACAAGTTACAATTTCTACGATCAGCTTTCTAATGACTACGCGTCAGGGATTGGGCCAGATTTAAGGAGTCGACTTTGCGTTGCTAGGGTACGAGACAGAATTATTTCGCCACTTACGTGCACCAACGCCTTTGGATGGAGACAACAGGGTGATGTGTTCTTCGCTGCTCGGCTTCGGTCAGGGGAACGCCGTTCAGGTTGGAGGAGGCGAGGCTCTTTCCAACGGAGATCCGACGACTGGCGGTGCGTGGAGATCCCAGACTATTTGCCGTCGGTCGGGCGCGAACGAATCAACACTCGGGTCCGACGGGGGATTTTCAGTTCGTAATAGGGGTCCACTGTTACGGGATAGGAATTGGCTGATCTCCCAATTCCCGAGTTCTCACCCTGAAGGAACCACGATACAATTGTTCCTTCAGGTCACTTTCACTTCACTTCGATGTCCCGGTTCACTTCGCCTCGATGTTCCGGTTCACTTCGCGTCGATGTCCCGGTTCACTTGGATGTCCCGGGTCACTTGGATGTTCCGGGTCACTTGGATGTCCCGGTTCGCTTCGATGTTCCGGGTCACTTGGATGTCCCGGTTCACTTCGATGTTCCGGGTCACTTGGATGTTCCGGTTCACGTCGATGTTCCGGGTCACTTGGATGTCCCGGTTCACTTCGATGTTCCGGGTCACTTGGATGTTCCGGTTCACTTCGATGTCCCGGTTCACTTGGATGTTCCGGTTCACTTCGCTACGATGTCCCGGTTCACTTCGCCTCGATGTTCCGGGTCACTTCGATGTCCCGGTTCACTTTACTTCGATGTCCCGGTTCACTTCACTCCGTTCGCAAACAGAGATTTCTACCTTCCTTCTCGTGAGTTCGGATACGACTGGCGATTGCTCGTTCTCTCCGTCCGCTCGTCACGTCGCCTTCCCCTTCTACTCCTCCCTGGGTGTCTTGCGCCGCCCATCGCCTACCCAATCCAAAGAGGGCACGCCTTCCGCCCAGCTGGGGTTAGGCGTTTGGAGGGGGAGAGGGGTCGTTCCGTCCCCCCGCCGCCGAAGTTTCTTGACGGGGCGCTTGGAATTTGCCGCCCCGTTACACTCCTCCGATCTTCGGAGGCCGAGGTCTACCTCGGCAATTTTCCTTCCGGTGGGGGGGTGACTGGTGCGATGGCATTGCGTCAGGTCGTTTGGCTGCCGAGAGTATGATGGCGCTGATGTTCCCAGGTGGTGCGATGGGCGAGATGTTCCTTCCGCTGGTCTTATCTTCTACTTCCCTACTATGCTGTGAAACATACAACCCGGCCCTTTCTCTAGTCTACTCTCACACTCCAACTCACACATTTCACACCCTAGATTTTGCTGCCATTACAAGGGAAAAACAAAGGAAAAGAGGGGAGTGGCAAGGCAGTCCTGTCCCGACCCATGAGGTACGGTCATTAATCAAACAAGGCAAGTACTGGTGTCGTGCATTTTATTCTACAGGTAAGACATTCCCTATTCTACTTCACAAATTACGAGTATACCCCAAAACTTGAAAAAAATTTTTTTTTTTTTTTTTTTTTTTTTTTTTTTTTTTTTTTTTTTTTTTTTTTTTTTTTTTTTTTTTTTTTTTTTTTTTTTTTTTTTTATTTTAAAGAATTTAAAATTTAAATTAACCACGGCCCTCCGCTATCTTCGCTAGGTGGAGGGGCAGGGCTCTCGGGTGGGCGCGGCTCCTCTGCTACGTCGGGGGTGACGGCGTTGTCTGGCACGCTGTTGATAACCGCTGGCTTGAGCCTGCTGAGGTGGTAACGCGTGGTCTTCCCTAGGACATCCTGGACCTCGTAATTGACATCGGGTTTCTGGATTGGTGGTGTCAAATTTGGGGGAGTGTTCCTCTCCTGGCACTCCTGGCATTTCTGGACGAACTCTCGGACGTCACGTACCATCTTCTTCCAGTACCCGTACCGCCTTGCGACACGGGTGGTTGTTTCTATGCCAGGGTGCCCGGCCCACTGATGTTGATGACAATTGGTCAGGAACCAGCGCCGCATGGTGGATGGGATCAGTGGCACCGTGATCTGCTGGCCATCCACATCGACCTCCTTCCTCCAGACTTCTTCCTCCTTCTTTAGTCGATGCTTCTCTGGGTCAGCAGTCAGGGTGGAGATCCAGGGGTCCAAGGATTGGGCTGCCATCAGAAGTTCCTTTGGCAAACTTAATATGATGGCGCCAACAGGAACACGGCTCAGGCCGTCTTTGACCAACTGGTAGTCGGGTCCTGCCAGATGAGTCAGATGCTGATTCACCTGGTGCTTCAATTCAGAGGTTGAAGGGGGATTGTCCCGGATCTCAATTGGGAACTCTGCTACATCGGACATCGGAGGGTGTACCACCGGCTGCTTTCTAGGTAGTGTTGGTTCGGTGGTCAGTCGGCCTTGGTGGTTGTTATCGACGCTAGGTTCAGAGGCTTTGGCAGATGTTGAAGCGACTGTTGGCCCGCCCTGGTAGTTGTTGTCGGTGTCGGGTTTCGTGGCTTGAGCGGTTTTCTGGGCTTTTCGCACCATCCCGTCGCCCTTCAGTTGACGGATGTGCCTGTGGAGGTCCGGGTCAGTGGCGACCACGCCGATGGAGATCATCTTCCCAGTGGTGGGTTCTTTCATCTCCACTACGCCGATATCCGGGCGTATGCCAAGGGGTAATTTCCTCAGGAGGTCCAGTCCGATCAGATCCAAGCCGGAGTCAGGTCGTTGGAAGACATAGAATGGGTGTGTAATTGTAACCAGACCAATGGTGGTACGTACCTCCTGGATCCCCAGCACGGGCAGTGGTTGTCCGTCGGCACCCCACAGCTCCAACGTTGTTGGGCGGATGTCAACGCCAGGCACAGGTCTTGATAGGACAGACACTGCAGCACCAGTATCCACGACCATTCGCCGGGATTCCTTCCCCAAGCCGGCGGTGATCAGTATCATGGGCCTCATGACACAATTCACAGCGGTCTGGTAGGCCACCAGCTCGTCTCCGCGGACGTCGACGATTGGTTCGTCCTCGTTAGTTGTTGTGAGACTGGCTTGGGTTTCATGGGTCGTACTGATGTTTCTGACCTGGTGCATTCGCGGATTCGAGATGGGCAGGGTCTTCTTCTTCTTCAGGCAATCCGCCTCCAGATGGTCACGGGATCCACAGAAATTGCAGAACAAGGCCGCGTAGAGTCCGTGGGGGCAACTCACTGGAAAGTGGGACATATCACCACAGTACATACAGGGCAGCACTGGGACGGTCGGTGGTAACTTCGTCGGCACCGGTATCAACTGGTGATCGCCGAACGTGGCCGGTTTATTTGGGTAACGGAGCGGGCTTCTGGGTTTTTGCAGGCAGTTTGCTGCAAAATGCCCTGGTTCTCCGCAAGAGTAGCATTTCTTGGGCTCCGAAGGTCTTGATCCGCTGACAGCGGCTATGTCCCATCGAGCATCGTAGTCCTGCTTCGCTCTCATTACGTCCTCCCATCCCTCAGCCCGCTCCACTGCATCCTCCAAGGTGTCCGGAGGGTTACCCTGCAAGTAGAGATGGAGTTCTTTCGGTTGCCCGCGGACAAAAGCGCTGAGTGCCTTTCGTCTTGTCCACTCCCGACGTTGGGCCTCGTTCAGGTTGGGTTCAGTTCGGACAGCCGATCGTGCCGTGGCCAGAAGTCGTTCTGCAAACCGTCGGATGGACTCGTCGGGGTCTCTCTGGGCTGTCCAGAGTCGTATGGTCGCCTTCTCGGGACTTTCCTCGCCATACCATGCCAGTATGGCCTTCTTCACGGTCGTGTACGGGGTTTCGCCAAGACCATCCTGGAGGAATCGCTTGGCTCCACCTTTTAGGCGGGTGCGAAGGAATCGCAGTCTCTTGTGCTCGTCAAGCTCTTGGGTTGCTTGCTCCACTTCCTGGAAGAACACGGATGCCGTGATAGCATCCGGCTCATCAGGGTTCCATGGGTCGACTTCCATAAACAACGACCGCGGAATGCCGGAGGCCGCAGGCTCGCGGAAGAAGGCGCCCAGTTTATTCATCGCTTCCGTCA
Source organism: Cyrtorhinus lividipennis (assembly GCA_019603395.1). Classification (NCBI taxonomy): domain Eukaryota; kingdom Metazoa; phylum Arthropoda; class Insecta; order Hemiptera; family Miridae; genus Cyrtorhinus; species Cyrtorhinus lividipennis. Next base: position 3,742,654 of record CM034004.1, on the reverse strand, counting down.
CGGCGTTCATCATGGCTTCGCCCTCGACTGATGGGCTGCTGTTTCGTTGCATGGTCGCGAACTCACTTGTTGCACAAAAGAACTAAAAAAAAATTACCGAACTGATAGATCACTTTCTTGCGCACCAAGGACCGATAATTTCCCCACGAATCGAGAAAGGACTTCCCAGTTGTTAAGAGCTATGACGGGTCCGGAATCGGGATGTCAATTGGAGCTGAAGGCTCGTCGGAACAGTTGGCTACAGCGAGAGTGATGCTACTAGATACTGAGCCAGTAGTTAAATTTTGATTTATGGAAAGAAAGAAAAATGATACGGATTTGAAGTTAATTGACTCCTCACTCACTTCCTCACACTCGGGCCGATTTGTTTGTTTCTTACAATTTTAAATTTCAGAATCTATAACTAGCACAATTTAAATTTCGAGATTATAAAACGCGACCCAATTCCTTCAGAGCTTTTTCTCACCAATATTCGCCTGGTCAAGATCAGTTGTTGTGGATACGACAGAAATCGAGATTTCTGAAATATCCCACCGCTTGCCACCAAAAGATGTAACCCGCCGTTTCGTCTAACGGGCTAGGGATCCAGAATTAGACCTAGGCGAATAAATTAGTGGGAGACTAAAGACTTTCACTTACCGTTCGGAATGTCGGAGACGGTCGGTCATAGACTCCAAGTATACCTGAATTGACTAAGCTCTGAGGAATGGGGTTTCGTAAGTGAAAGGCAAGAGTTCAATATTGATTTATAATACGTAATTGTTCGAAATATAAAATATGGAATGTCTCGGCCGAGAAGAATACTGACTATGGCTTAATTTAATTAGTGAGTAGGTAGAATGTGAAGGGCTGAAGGCCAATGAATTTACGTGGTAGCTGAAGGCTCAGGAGTGTTTGATGTTGGAATGACGGAAAAATACAGTTGTTTTGCTAATGTTCTCCCCTAACTCCCTTCGCTTTTCTACAACAGACAAGATACTCAATACTACGGTTACAAGTTACAATTTCTACGATCAGCTTTCTAATGACTACGCGTCAGGGATTGGGCCAGATTTAAGGAGTCGACTTTGCGTTGCTAGGGTACGAGACAGAATTATTTCGCCACTTACGTGCACCAACGCCTTTGGATGGAGACAACAGGGTGATGTGTTCTTCGCTGCTCGGCTTCGGTCAGGGGAACGCCGTTCAGGTTGGAGGAGGCGAGGCTCTTTCCAACGGAGATCCGACGACTGGCGGTGCGTGGAGATCCCAGACTATTTGCCGTCGGTCGGGCGCGAACGAATCAACACTCGGGTCCGACGGGGGATTTTCAGTTCGTAATAGGGGTCCACTGTTACGGGATAGGAATTGGCTGATCTCCCAATTCCCGAGTTCTCACCCTGAAGGAACCACGATACAATTGTTCCTTCAGGTCACTTTCACTTCACTTCGATGTCCCGGTTCACTTCGCCTCGATGTTCCGGTTCACTTCGCGTCGATGTCCCGGTTCACTTGGATGTCCCGGGTCACTTGGATGTTCCGGGTCACTTGGATGTCCCGGTTCGCTTCGATGTTCCGGGTCACTTGGATGTCCCGGTTCACTTCGATGTTCCGGGTCACTTGGATGTTCCGGTTCACGTCGATGTTCCGGGTCACTTGGATGTCCCGGTTCACTTCGATGTTCCGGGTCACTTGGATGTTCCGGTTCACTTCGATGTCCCGGTTCACTTGGATGTTCCGGTTCACTTCGCTACGATGTCCCGGTTCACTTCGCCTCGATGTTCCGGGTCACTTCGATGTCCCGGTTCACTTTACTTCGATGTCCCGGTTCACTTCACTCCGTTCGCAAACAGAGATTTCTACCTTCCTTCTCGTGAGTTCGGATACGACTGGCGATTGCTCGTTCTCTCCGTCCGCTCGTCACGTCGCCTTCCCCTTCTACTCCTCCCTGGGTGTCTTGCGCCGCCCATCGCCTACCCAATCCAAAGAGGGCACGCCTTCCGCCCAGCTGGGGTTAGGCGTTTGGAGGGGGAGAGGGGTCGTTCCGTCCCCCCGCCGCCGAAGTTTCTTGACGGGGCGCTTGGAATTTGCCGCCCCGTTACAGTTCATTTCACATTTCATTCAAAATACAAAAATTATCGTACAATTAAATCCCGAAGAAATTGGCATGATGCTTTCGACTCATAACATTTTAAAAATACTATTTGACGGAAATTCTTAACAAATCCCGAGTAACCCAGTTATAAGTGGTAATTTATTGCAGGTGGTCTGATGACGGAGTTCTTCGGCTGGAAGTATTTTTCAAAAAGTTGACGTTGGCCGCTCCAAACGTTACAATGAAGGGAACATATTGGGGTCAAAAACGGTTGATCACCAATGTAAACTTGGAGCTTGACATGAGTGAGTTAACATTCACGAAGTTATGCTGTGTCAAACAGGAGGCCGCTTGGTAATGTTGAATCTTATCACAAATCTGTTATGGAATAAACATTTTTGGATTTATTGACTATTTTTTATTAAAAAAGTCAATACATTTTTTTTTTCATTTCAAATGTAATCAAAGGTTGATTGTAACAACAGTCCGTATTCTTCATGAAATTACACAATTTTTTGACATTGAAGTTGTTTCAAGAGCAACACTGACTCAGAACAACCCCTATAATAAAATTTCTATATGACCAGTATTATCAATAAATTTATACAACCAAGATATTCCCTAAAATTGGTCAATTGTTGGTTTGCAGTAATCCTTCAATAGCAATCACTGCTGTTTGGTTGGCTACCCCTCTTGTGAATCTGCGACACTCCCCCTGCAATTTCATTAAATTTCTTCCGATTTTGAGGAAAACATCCAAAACGTTTATGCAAATCCTGGACTAATTTTTGCGTCTTCATGATTTTCACTATGTTAGGCAAGCCTTAAACGTTTTCTAAAATCAGAATGTATGGTACATATGAACTATGATCCATATAACATTTGCAGCTGTAATGTTAATCCTCCAGAAAACGCAAGCGCCCAGATTTTGGTGATGTTGAAGTCTCTAGCGCAGGATCAGGAGGTTCGTGAATCCAAGATTAAGCTGACAATAAATAACAATGACACTATGCCTGCCACAGTCTTCAGAATTTCCGCTCCGACTCCTCCCGATAGTGTCAGAGGTAATTCTCATAATGATGGTAATTTCCTATGGTTGATGGCTGAGCGTCGTTATGGATGTAAATGTTTTCATATCACCTGTGCACAAGATGGCTGCGCACTAAAAGTGAATACCTGCTTGACGTTCAATGAAGAAGGAAGTGTAGCCATCAACATAAGACGGTTAATCTGCACAATATTGCTGGATCACCCACAAGTAGGTAAATGACAATAATGCCGTCGTTATTTTCAGCCTACAAGATGACCGCTTATTTGGCGCGAAATTGGCCCACCAGGAGAGACCTGAAGGACAAGTATCTGAAACCACTTGGCAACTTAATTGGAGAAAACCTTTCAAAAGCCCTTGAAGCTCTTCTGATCGGATTTAAGCTCGAGGATATGCTCCCAGTGGTAAAGATTGAAAATAATTGACAGGTTTGTCAGTAAATACAAAAGGATAAGGAAAATGGATTCACGAGTTGTTTACACAGTATTTAACGGTGAAGAAGGAATACATTAATAAATGACAAATGTGAATTTACATTACTGAAGTCTTTGTGTTGCATCAGAAATATACAGGCTTTAGCAATCATTGGAACCTGCCTATGTTAACTTATTTTTTAAATCATGAAATCGATAACACGAAATTTCGTGTGATAAGAGAGGATCTCCCAGGGTTCCAGGATGTAACTATGAATAGCGTTAGCGATTTGGTTTAGCGCCCCCGGTCCCTTCTAACCACGATTAAGCTTATTGTGATAAGGGATACGTTGGTGAAATGAGGGCTCTAGAGGTGTTTGCAACACCATATCCCTCTGTCCACAGCCCCCATCTTCTTCTATATTTTCATGAAATCCACTAAACTTTTCAGGGCATTGAGTATATAATTTGAAGAGATATTTCCCCAAGGGAAGGACTGCAGCGCAATTTGTTACTTCTTCTTGACACTGGCCCGCTGCATACCAGTTGAGGATTTGGATTGCCTTCCTCGGCTCGACTGGCTTTGCTTGCTCTTTCTGCTCGCCCTTTTGCTGCTGTTGGTCATCACATTCTTCTCATTTCTCGCCAGGTCGTCTTGCTCGTCCACTCCCTCTGGCCGCTTAGGGAGGACGAGTTCGTCTTTAGTGAAGCCTCCAACAAGGTGATTCAGCATTTTCATTCGAACTGTGTCCGCCTGCGAGTCAACCCTCCCGATGTATTTCATACCGGCCATGTCCAGAAAAACGACGTCACCCACTGGGAAGTTGTCGACGAACGTTCCTGACAACTCTCCTCTACCCGGAAACGTATACGTACCTATTTGCACGTCCAAAGTGATGATTATGATTGAACCCAAGTTATGGCAAACGAATACTGCAGTAAACCCAAGATCAGTGACACTTGCTCGGCTGGTCAGATGACCTGCGATGGGAAAGGGCAAGGCATCAATATACAACTCACCAATTCCATGCATTTTCTGCTCTTTGAAATCGCCACTATACTTTTGTCCGCATGGCCAATTGATTCTTCCTGACACAAGAAGATCGATCTCCCACAACCCAGAATAAACTGTTCCATCGCTGCAAGTGTACGTCCCCTCGCCTGTGGTCGTCAAGTTGGGACTTAATTTAGATGAAACCAAAGTAAATTTGTTTACCTGGGTGACTTTAATCACATACCGTCTCGAACGAATATATCGGGATAAACCGCCAGCCAATCACCTTCGTATTTGTCGCCGTTGCAGTATGCGAACTTGTCTTGCCCTCTCCTCTCCATTGCATTGCCTTTACCTTTATGTAAAGCCGTGGATTTCCTACTTTTTCTTCCAGCTGTGGAAGCAGAAAAATTGAATAATATTTTCAGCAACAAAGCGGCCATTGAACCCCACTCAACGATTTTCACAATTTTCTGACACTGCGTCCATAGTGTAGGTATACTCTCAAAACATGAGATTACTACGATAATAGTTGTCCAACAGGGCTACTATTGTAATAATTTGTCACTCACGATCGATTACGTTTCTTGCCATCCAAGTCACCTACTTTTACTGGATTTCCTTCGCATCGACTGCCTTTTTGCCATGGATTTTCGTCCCATCGACTGCCTTTTATCTTCATTTGCCTTTGACTGGCGTTTATTGGACATTTTACTTCTACCAAAAAGTCATAATACAATTTGTATGGAACCAGCTTGGAATTGAAAAATATCAACTCAGCGCGGGAAAGCTGTGATACTCCAAAATCATATAACACATAACCTTCCCACCAAGCAACCTCAGTGAGTGATAAGAGAGGAAACCAAAGTTCCAGCTTTCAACTACGATTTTCATGAATTGTGATTCACTTGATCGTGATTAGGTTGGTAAAATCGGAATTTTGTTAATCACAGTTAGCGCCCCAAGTTAATTCTAACCATGATTAAGCTAATTGTGATAAGGGATACATTGGTGAAATACAAAATTTCAACTCAGCTCGAGAGAGCTGCGATAATCGAAAATCATAACTTTACTTACAAGTATTTTTTAATTTCTAGAGCATAATCAATGAATTCAATGATTGTGGTCAAAGAGAGCGAACATTTCTTAGGTACCACTAAATATTGTTTGAATACTATTAGCGACTCCAGATTGATAGGTTCACATGGGGATTTTATGATGCAGTGAAGATTGATATATTGGCAGACACCTCATCACTTCAGCATCCCTAATGCGGATGCCACCTTACAGAGCGAAAATAATGGCTTCCTTTGACTAAGGAGATGGAGGTCATTCCTTCAAATGGGTTTATAGGTTAATCAGTATGAAAAAAAAAAATTATAATTTGTATTATCATGTTGGTAGATGTTTGTATTTAAGAAATTGTAATACAAAACTTCTGTCATGAGAACAATATCATTTTAAAGCTGATGAGCAGACATCCACCTGCCGAGAGTCAGTCGACGCAAAACTCATTTTCGAGGCATGAAAAAACTATCTTATCGTATTTACAAAACTATTAATTTTGTACATTAGCATGAGGTATTAGGTAAACTCGAAAGCGTTCCTTTATTAATTTGAGTCACAACCGTAGTAATTGCTCAGTTGCAACATAAACGAGAAATCATCACAATCTCAATGACAAGGTCACGTCAAATTTTTCCGATCACTGATTATTTTGAGTTCTTTTTCGTTTAGAAGCAAATTATTAAAGCTGGGGTCATTTTGATTGTTGGTGTCGTCCGTTTTGAGGGGCGCGTTCAATGCGCGAATTTTATCGGCGATGTAACTCACCACGAGACCGATGCCGACTGTGGTGATGATGGCGATCAGGCAATACCACGTGTAAGAGATGCGGTAGAGGTAAAACGCTTGTTCTTGGTGCCTGGAAGAAAAGCAATTTGGAATTAATGAAGTTTATATTCCTTGGAAGACCGTGGTCTCGTTTGAAATTGCACAAGCAGACTCAAAATTTGTGGACTATCTGGGTAGTGTCTATTTCACATTTAGCATAGTTGCTGCAAATGGTGGTTTTTAAGTCATTAGCGTGTGGGGGATCATTTTCCTCTTGGATTTTGGCTGTTGAATCGATTTAGATGGCCATTCTAGCTGTTTGCTGCAAAAGTAGGGTTTCATCTATGGTTCAAGAAGCATTATTTTGAAAACGCTGCTAATTCTGCCACAATAGTAAGTGCGAGCAGGGTTATGGGGAAAATGGTGAGTTTGGAGTGTCCCGGACTTATTCCGATCGATTCAGCGTCCAAAATTCAGTGGAGAATGATACCCCACACGCCTAGGTACCAAAAATGTCGAAAACACATTTTCGGAATAGGTAGATAGGTACCCATATTGAGTTCCGGGGCCCATTTCATTGGATTCAGCGTCCAAAATTTAGTGGAAAATGATACCCCACTCGCCTAGGTACCCGATATTTCGAAAACACATTGTCAAAATGGGTAGATTGAGACCTCTGGTGGGTAACAAATCAGTTCGGAATTTGGTACCCATTTCAATGAATTCCGCGTCCCAAATATATAGTGTAAAAGAATACCCCACATGCCTAGGAGCAAATCTCAAAAATCCATTAAAAAAAAAACATTTTTACCCAAATTTTCAAATTTGGGTGTATTGGGCTGAAAAGTTTTAAACCAACTAGAGACCAAATTTTGGATTTTTAGAAAATGTTCTAATACAAAAAACGGTGTTTATTCTTTGAATAATCAACTAATGAACTTATGATATCATGCCCAAGGTCGTTGGGGGTGAGTGAGTGGGGGGGGGGGGGGGGGTGTAAATCTTTTTGATTGGCCCTAAAATTCCTTTGCATACGTTTCCTGACGTCTTGATCCACGCCGATTTTGGGGTAAGTAGTAGAGAATTTTCTAAAAATCGGGAATCATGGCAGGACCGGCCAAAATTTGGGGAGAGTATGGGTAAAAATGTGTATTTCGAAAAATGGATTTTCGAGATTTTCGGCAATCTAGGCGTGAGGGGTATTATTTTCGACTAAATTTTGGATGCTGAATCCGATAAAAATGGTCCCAGAACGATTGGCCCCCACTGGAAGAGGCTATGGGTCAAAATGGGTGCCTATCTACCCATTTCAAATGTGTGTTTTCGAGATTTCTTGTATCTAGGCGTGTGGGGTATCATTTTCACCAAATTTTGGACACTGAACCGATTGGAATGAGTCTCCATGCTCCTGGTCGAAGGGATAACCAACCCCTGTGAGAGAATTTCCACTGCTTTTATCTAGACATCATGAAACGTAACCCTGACTATTTTGAAGCCAATCGGAGAGGTTGAATGAAGGTTGGCCTTGGGCATTATCACTTAGGGTGACTATTCAATGAATAACCTACCAAAATGTGTATTTAATACAATTACCGTACAATTTATTTCATAGTAAAATGAATGGGCCAATACATCCAATACATTTTTTGCAGTTACCTGAACTCGATGGATACCTGAATACCGAGATAAATATGCAGTATTATAACAAAAGTGTGTGTGACGTCCAAGGAGAACGAAAGGCGGATGAAAACGGAGATCCAAAACTATCCAAAATGAGTTCATGTTAACTAAATAATACTTACATCAGTCTTGATGGCTGAATGATTTCGCTTGGACATCCTTCAGTCGACAGAGGAAGTGGAGGATGCACGAGGAGACCTTTCTTTTGCGAAGTCGAATTCCCCAGACAGATCCAGGTTAGGAACGTGACGCTGGAAATTAGTCCTGCAGTCGCTCCCTGCCAACAGTGATTTATCGTGTTTGAATACATTTGGAGAGGTATTTTCCCAGATTTGGATTTTTCCCTGAATGGACTAGAACAACACGTTAATAAATAAAATAAAAATAAATAAATAAAATCTGTACATCGTTGCAGAATCAACGGAATCAATCAGCTTTCGTGGTGTTTTCAGGAACTCTTATTGAAAACAGTTGATCGATCAACATATCAGCAACGTCTAGTGAACCACACCTGGCCAGGCTTAAGGCTTTGAAGTCAATCAGAATTAGACAAGAAAGCAATCTTCTATTTTGCAGCCCAAAAACGAAAAAAAAAAAAAAATTACACGAACTGGCATAACGCATAGTAAAAGAATTATGTAAAGAATTATGAAACTAGCAATGTGATTAACTTTTTCAATTATTAATACCTATCTAGTTTTGTTGTTATGTTCATACTGAAAACTATTTCTTAACTTTGTGCAAGAAATACAGATTTTGATAACAAGTACTTTAAAAAAACGCTGCGAATTCTTTCACAAGGGTTGGTTATTAATCGAACCAGGCGCATGGAGGCTCATTTCTTCAACATGGGGAAAATGGGGGAAACAGTGGGTGTGGCGGGTCTCGGACCCATTCCAATCGATTCAGGGTCCAAAATTTAGTGAAAAATGATACCCCATACGCCTAGGTACCAGAAATCTCGAAAACACATATCAAAATGGGTAGATAGATACCCATTTTGACCCATAACTTCTTTCAGTGGGTGCCAATCGTTCTGGGACCCATTTCATTGGATTCAGCGTCCAAAATTTAATGGAAAATGATACCCTACTCGCCTAGATCGTCTAAAATCTCGAAAATCCCTTTTTCAAAATTCACATTTTGACCCCTACCCCGCCCAAATTTGATCCGATCGGGGTGAAACGTTTCGAGGACCAGTTAGAGACGAGAACGGACCTCTGACCCAAATTCAGATTTTTAGACAATTTTCTACTACAAAAGTCGGTGTGGACGTCAAACGGACCCTTTGAAACTTTTTTTGAATTTTTAGAATTGGAGAGATTGATTTTTTGCTTGAAAACATATAGGTTTGTTATTTCTTGAATGTTGATTGTTCAAGGAATAACCAACCAAGAGGTCCAGAATAATTATGTTGGATTTTTCACTTTAACGTGTCTCACGGCCGAAAGTCATGAGGTACATTGTAAGGCATACATTTTCACACTATACTGGGTCTTCCACCAACTGTATTCTATTTTGCAAGAATCTGAAATATAATGAGTAATATAAACAACCATGAGCGAGTTACACTAACTTGCATATTTTAAATTGGAATCTAAATTTGTTGATTGCAGATTCAGATCCTACCTAAAATTTCATGAAAATTCGATCCCTCAACAAATTTTGGTTGGTTATTCCTTGAATAATCAACCCGTTTCCTCATGCAAAAAGACAAGCTCTCCAATTCGGCACACAATTTTTTTCTGGGCGTTTCAAGTTGCCTAATTCAAAACAACAACAAAAATCTTCCATCCACCATTTTGTTCAGGGACCGTTTCGGGCTCTAGTTGGTCCCAACTTTTCAGCCCGATCGAACCATATTTCTGAAGGGGGAGGGGGGTATTTTTGGCGATCGAGGGTATCATTTTCGACTAAATTCTGGACGCTAAATCCAATAAGAAGGGTCCCGGAACGATCGGCGCCCACTGGAAGAGGTTATGGGTCAAAATGGTTACCTATCTACCCCTTTTGAATGTGTGTTTTCGAGATTTCTGGTACCTAGGCATGCAAAGTATCATTTTCCACTAAACTTTGGACGCTGAATCGATTGAAATGAGTCACCGTGCTCCTGGTCCGAGGAATAACCAACTCCTGAGAAAGGATTTGCAGCGTTTTTTACAATCAGGTTCTCAAAAGTCATTATTTTGTGTAAAAACAGCTCCAGATAGCAACTCATGGCTGCTGAAGACCTCCATCAGCTTAAGGATGCTGAAGGCCTCCATCTTGGTGTTTTCATTTTCAAAACTTGATGTGAAACAAGGAATAACCAACGGGAAAACGAACGGAAATGAACCAGTTTATTTGAATCAGTAGGTAGTCACTGATTCAAATAAACTGGTTCATTTTTCCAAGTTGAGTACTTTTTTTTCTGTTGCCTTTCAAACCCGATTCGTATATTTGCCTCACCTTGTACTATCACTCCTTTGTATTGATAGCGAAAAAAGCTCAAGGACAATTTTCTTTCTTGAATCAAAGTGTGAAGATTGCAAAATCACAAGAAATGTACCCACTAAAGCCGTTCAGGACTCCAATGTGCCTTTTAGAATTTAGAATGGTCCGAATACGACTACCGCTCACAGAATACTTGCACTGCGAATTGCACACGGGTTCGGGATTTATTTATTTGGAAATTGAGCATAGCAGAGTGAGTGATTCTTCTCTGCTAACAGTACTGTATAGATTAAGATGGCTTTGGAGATAAAATTTCTCCAATAATTCAGTAAAGAGCAATCAGCTGGGGGAATTATTTTAGTGTTTTTGATAGAGATGGTACTTACGTAGGAATTTGCGCGGGAAAATAAGGTGCCAAGGAGAAAAATGCCAAGCAGAGATCCAGCAAATATGCTTGAAAGTGAGACGGCCAGCTGAAATTTTCAATAATATTCCGATAAAAACCAATCAAATTATACTCGGCGTTGTAAATCTTTGAATTTACTTCACTCACTGGAACTAGACCACCCATGTACGGTTCGCATCTTTATATTTGAGTTCATTTTTCATTTTTTCCCCTCCGTGCGTAAGCAACTCATTCTCGCAGTCCCTCGTCGTCAATGTGAATGTGGCTCGCTTATGCTGTCGGCAGGTGAATAACCCTTAGAAGCAGAAAACAAGGAAGATTACACAATAAATTGTAATCACATTCCATTCTCTATACATTTGCCTCGCTACGCCTTTTTACATTAGACTGTATAGGAGCGGAAGCTTCTTAATGATTGTCTACCTTCGTTCGTAGCCCTACAGTTAGTAGTTGTCCTGTTAATATTTTTGTTCGATTCAGTATCATTATTACTTGTGGCTAAGACATTTAACACCCAAAAGAGCACAAAATCCGCTCAGAGTGATTCTCAGTTACTGGTAATTTTCCAGGATTGGTAATTTGGTGACACCCAAAACCGTCTTTTCGCATCTTTTCAATTGAATTCGAGTGAAAGTCAGAGGAAAACCCACGTTTGTTTCAAAATACACTCCTAAATAAAATGTAATTATAATGTATGTCATGCCTTCTGTTTGAAGAGTACAGTTCTGCGGAACAAGACTGGGTTGAAATGATTCCGAATAGTTGAAAAGGCGCATCGTTGCTCGAGGACGCTTTCTCATTCTGGTGAAATTGCAAAAACTCTGACACTTTTGAAGTAACTACGCTTATGGTCGGAAGCGGTGAAGAAGAACGTCCAATTTGTTGAGCAGAATGTGAGCAAAGTTGAGCAGCTGCATAAGATATTTTGAGAGTAATGTTAATTCGTATTATGGGACAGATATTTTATACTGAATAGAATCACGAATTTTTTTCACCTCAACTGGAGACGAGTCTTGTAGAAGTTCCTCGGTGTAATCGTTGCAGTTTGTGACCCTCAATTTGTCTTTCAGACCCATTTGGTAGTCATTTAATAAAATAAGTCGGCGATCTCTTATCTGGTCAGAAAAAAGTGCACCACGTATTTTGACGAGACTAACTAAATCCGAAAATAACTCTTGGTCTTACTTTTCCAATCGGTTCGGCCAGAATACTGTGGGAGTTGGGCCTCCAAGGCTTCTTATAGGTGGTGTAAACGAGTTAATCTCTTTCTCAACTCGAGACAGCGGATCTGGAAATAATTTCAATGTGGAGTTCGTTGTACATGACGGTTAAGAATATGTGAATTGGTACTCAATCGAAGCAGAATGCCCCCCTGTAACTCCTATATGAAAAGACTAAATCAGTTGGATTTCTTGAAAAAGCAGGAAAACTAAGACAATAATTTGATATTTTTTCTTCCTATCCTTTCCGATCATGGGAATCTTTGTTAGGGTAGCCTTAAAAATACTTTTGCTTCAAACTTAATCAAGGCAAGGAGGAAGGGGGTTAGATATGTACCGGATTTCTTACTTTGATAAATAATTGTGAAAGTTGAAACATCCACTTATTACATTGTAATTTGATAAAGATGAGATCGTATATATAGGGAATTATGAACCAAATACAATAAACTCTCGTTCGTGGTTTGCGTTACACTTACTGATATTTTTAATGAAGGCTCCTAATTCTTTCGC
>CM034004.1:3706586-3730015 GCA_019603395.1 Cyrtorhinus lividipennis | reverse complement strand
CACAACATGTCAACTTATGGCGGCAACCAGCTCCAAATCCAACGCTACCTGTCTGTACGGTCCAATCATGAAGCTCGCAAGTGAGAAAAACTGACAAATTATATATATTCATCATCTTTCTGTGTTCATTTGAATATAAGCACATAATATGCCTTTGCAGGATGTTGTGGATCAACACAATTGGATGGACCATAGTGGTTCTACTGTGCGTCTACTCAGGACTCCTCATGTTTGCAGAATACTACGACTGTGACCCTCTGACGTCTCTTGTAAGTAAAATTACTTTAGAACGGTTACATGATGTACACCAAAAATATCGAGAGTGCAGTTGAATCAAGCCAGACTCAACACAATGATGTCAGGGTAGGTTTGTCTGTGATAGGGATAAGGTGCCTGGCCTGGCCACCACTCAGAGGTGTTTTACAAGTTAGCAGCGCCAAAATGTCCAAAGGTTCACAGAAACGAAGAATATCTTAAACGTTAATGTCATGCAGAAACTTTGTGTTTTATAAGTACCCAAAGAAAATGATACAGTCACTTGTATTCCCCAGAATTTCCAACAAATCGAAGAAACGAATCAAAAACGCTGCAAATTCTTTCCCCAAACCAGGCGCATGGAGACTCATTTCTCAACATGGAGAAAATGGGGGAAAAAGTGGGTGTGGTAGGTCCCATTCCAATCGATTCAGCGTCCAAAATTTAGTGGAAAATGATATCTGAAAACATAGGTTGATTATTCAAGGAATAACCAACCAAAATTGAAACAGTTTAATCAATCGGTCATTATTTATTTATTTTTTGTAACAAAGTTCATTCTCCTTTTTTTCTTGTTGGAGAATAATGAAATGAGACGTTTATTTAAATCATCGGTACCCCACCACTAGTCTTTTTTTCTTCAATGGGCAGCAAGACCTCTCTTTTTGCATCGTGCTTCGTTGGCTTTATGTGCTTAAGGTTGAAATGCAGCGTGCCATGGGTTTGGTATTAATTAAATGTGTGAAGGGTAATCACCCCTTCGAAGGTGTGACGTTCTTTTCAAATGAGGAAGGTAAAGACTGCTGCAGCAAAGCTGATTTGCCTGAAAATGAAATCCAGATGGGATTTCAATGTCAGATGGAAAAGGAAACGATTCCACAACAACGGCAACACCACAAGCAAAAAAGCCGTTTTCTGTCGACGTAACCACATATCCACGAATTCATGTAGGTATTGATTGATATTGATCGGATGAGTAAACGGCTTGATACTGTTAGGATAATCTGCAATGCAGGACAGGACGGCTTTCCTTTGCTTTTCCTGTAATTTCTACTTTTAAAAAAAGGGTTCCGAAATTCACTGGCTAGAGGTAATCTGTCGGATTCATCTAGAGCAATCCAGGAGTTCTCCTGAAAACGCTACAAATTCTTCCAAAATGGTTTATTATTCTATAAAGCAAGATAATGAAGAAACAATGACTCACTAGAGCAAGCAAATCCAGAAGCTCTCCTGAAAACGCAGCAAATTCTTCCAAAATGGTTTATTATTCCATAAAGCAAGATTATGAAGAAACAATGAGTGCATGATTCCTGAGCACTCATCTAATCGATTCAGTGGAAAATTATAGGTGGTCATCAAAAATTTCCCTAAAATTGAGTTTTTAAAAACACATTTTCACCCTTGCCCTCCTCAAATTTGAGAGGACCAACCAGAGTCGCCTTTCACCCTTGCCATCTTGTCGGTTCACTCACACAGGAGGACGAGCTTCAAACATTACACACAAGATAGCGCTGGGTTGGGACGAGAGTACGAAGCTGCAGGTTGTTTAGTCGAAACGTTTCCCAGGTCTTCATTTCAAATGTTCTTTCTGTTAAAACCACTGGTGTCGTTTTACGACCAATAAAATTTCGGACCAATAAGCCCCTGAATGACTAAGAACATTATGGTCATGGGAATCCTTCAGTTCCTCAAAAGAGCTCTAAATTATTACGCTGAATTTATGCTAAGGTACCTAGTCAATTAAATCCTTATTTTTGGTAGTCCGAGTACGTTACCACAGGGGTCAAAATTGGTACCTACCTACCGTTTGATATTATTTTCATTTTTTGATTATTCAAGGAATAACCAACCTATGTTTTTATACAAAAAAATCAACATTTTTTCTGGACGTTTCAAGATGTCTAGATCAAAAACGCGCTTTTTTTGGTAGTAGAAATTTTTCTAAAAATTTGAAATTTGGGTCAGGGGCCAGTACCCGCCTCTAGTCGATTCTCAAAACTTTTCAGCCCGGTCGGACCAAATTTGGGCGGGGTAGGGGTCAAAGAAAAAAAGAAAAATGGATTTTCGAGATCTCTGGTACCTGGGCGTGTGGGTATCATTTTCCACTAACTTTTGGACGCTGAACCCAATGAGATGGGTCCCAGAACGATTGGAACCCACTGGAAGAAGTTATGGGTCAAATTGGGTATATACAGTAATACCCCGACTTACGTTATCCCGACTTACGTGAATTCGAAGTTACGTCATGATGCGGCCCGGCCCATTCAAGGTTTTTTTTCTTTTTTTTTATTTACTTCTTCAACTTTTTGATTTTCTATGTATATTACATAGCATATATATTTGCTGGATTTTGTATTGTACGTGTGAAGATTTTCAAATAAACGTTTTAATCACATACCTATTCCTTTTTTTCTTGGGAAGCACATATATTTACCCAGTGAAAAATGGTTTTAAAAAACCATACCCCGATTTACATAATTTTCGACTTACAGTATAGCATGCAGTCCCACCTATAACGAAAGTCCGGGGTATTACTGTATTACCCATTTTGAATATGTGTTTTTGGGATTTCTGGTACCTAGGCGTGTGGATTACAATTTTCCAGTAACTTTTGGACTCTGAATCCAATGAGACTGGTCTCGGAACGATTGGTGCCCTCTGAATGAGGCTATGGGTCAAAATGGGTGCCCATTTGCCCATTTTGAATGTCTATTTTCGAGATCTCTGGTACTTAGGCGTGTGGGGTATCATTTTCCACTAAATTTTGAACCCAAATCGATTTGAATTGGTCCGAGACCCGCTACACCCACTGTTTCCCCCATTTTGAAGAAATGAATCTCCATGCGCTTTGTCCGATGTTCTGTAATGAGTATAATATACCGCTTAGTTAGTTCGTTGTCATATCAGAGCAACCATTTTACTCAGCAACAAACGGCTGCTGTTGTTCAACTGGGAGCCTTCTCGCTACTCGTAGAGTCCGTATCTTCTCTATATGTGGCGATTTCTCATCTATTCCTATTCCTAAGTAGCCAGGATGCTTAAGATTATTCCTTTATTAGTCCTAATCCGTATTTTCGGAATTAAAATTAATAAAAATCCACAAAAATCTCCACAGTTTGAGTATAAAATGTATCCTTACGTTTGTAGCCGCACCTTGTTACCAACTGAAACTTATCAGGGTTGTCAACTCAATTTTCAGAGAATCAAAACGGCGGACCAAATTTTCCCGTACTACGTCATGGACAAGTTGTACGTTTAACCGGGGCTTCCTGGACTCTTCGTAAGTGGAATCTGCAGCGCTGGATTGAGGTACGACCAGTTCTGAAGACTTCCTTCAACACTCACAATCTTGAAGAAACTGTATTTTTGTCGGAATTTTCAGTACTTCTAGTTAACTAAAATAATCTTCGTATTGTGTGATTCACCTCAATCAAGCCCCCAATAGTTTTTCTTTGTCTACAGACGGACGGCGTCATTGGTTTTCCCTTCTATAGAAATTACTTATGTTATTTATACCGATCCTTACCTTCTCATTAAGGGTTGTTGAATGAGTCACTACATCAATTTGTAATAAATTATAATTCTTCTCTTCTTGATAATCGTAACTCTAACAAAAACACGATCTACTTCATAACCTAGTACCAGAAACAAAGACTCGTCAACTGCGCAGTTTGCCCCAAAAGGGGTCGATATCAGCGCTACCTAGTGCACACACTTAGTACTGGGGTAGAGCGGGAATTCAACTTTCCAACAATTTTCACGCCATGTTGTCACGTTGCAGCACTGTTTCGACAGGCGTGAATTCACTCGCAGCAATTTGGTTCGCTGAACTGGATGGCACCACTTTCAAGAAAAACCTTTCAGAGTCGCAGGGTGGTCTTTTGGTCAAAGCTCTCGCTCTGCTATTTGGCGTTCTCTCCTACTGCCTCGTTCACCTGTACCGCTACTCAAAAGTAAGTTTCCGTTATTTTCAATATGTGTATCTTTATAAAGATATATTATATCTTTGTTGAATTATACTCCTTGTAGTCTGAGCAATTATGTTACTGTTAATTTTGGTCTTAGGGAGCTACCAATTACTATTACGGATGAGGGTGAAGGCACCTATCTTCTGTCGTTTACACCCGATGTAGCTGGAAGTTTATCGTGGTCCATTTGGATTCGAAACACGCCTATTCAGGTATCACAATCAAAACCACCTAATATGCGTCTCCCTACTGCGCACGACATTCGTCTGGAGCTATTTACAATCTCTTATTTATTCTGAGCACAGAGACTCATGAGGCGTTCTAAACAACACCCCACTTTTGAGAAGTAAACAAATATGACTTTTTTTCGGCAATGTAGTAAAATGAGGTTTTTTTTTCCTACAGGGGAGCCCCTTCACTGTCTGCGTATCATCACTACGTCCTCACAAAGGCGTTTATCATTTGCTGCGCATTTTGCTCGAGTAAAGGAAATAAAACAATAACTTGTGGATGTGGAAGCCAAATGCCAGGTATAATAATATCAGAAAAGGTAAAAGACTTCATCAATATCTCATCAAAATCACCTCTAAATTAATTTTTTTGTTAGAATTTTGAAAAAAAATTGGCATAAATGATGTCTTAGGGAACCATTTGATTGGAAAGTAGTGTCCAAACTCACATTGCCATTATGGCCAAAAATGGCGGGCCTTCCAGAAGGACGTCAGGGTGATCCAATATCAAAAACTGAAGATGAAGTTCCAATGAAAAACTTCAACTCCAAGTATTGAGATGGAGGGAAACCTCGCATTTATTTCATTTTGAATTTCGCTTACCTACGTAGGTACTTTACTACTTCAAAGGAAACACGTTTTTTTCAATCAATATCTAAATTAGCTGCCTACTGAACACATCTACAAATAAAAAGGAAGTTGTTTCACGAGATGAAACGTTTTTGGAAAAAACAAGACTCATTCAGGAGCCATTTTAGCCCTGATTTGTCGTAAGGTACGCCATAGTCACTCACTCCAGCAACCCCAGCACTCACTCATTGCGAAGGCGTCCAACCAGGTGGTTGTCGTCAAAGCGCCCCTTGGGGCCAGGGCGCCCAACATGTTGGAGTCATATATTTTTGTAACCCTGTCGTGCAAGTGAATCTCACTCAGTCCATCCTGGCTTTATCCTGTGCTCGCTCTGAAGTGAACTCTTCTACCGTGCTGAAGTTGACCGAAGCTGTAATATTGTGTTCCCCATGAGATAAAGGACTCAAGTTAATAGGCCTCGCTGTGTACCTGCGGGACAGCGTGCCCCCTCCTGTTTTTCCTTCGATGTCGACGCCGTTTTCGTCAGCCGGTATTGTTGCACTTGCTCGTTAAATTGTATTTCATGTATATCATAATTTCATGTGTCTTGTATTAATTGTATTTTATGCTCCACATGTTGTCTAATTACAGTAATACCCCGGACTTACGTTATAGGTGGGACTGCATGCTATACTGTAAGTCGAAAATTACGTAAATCGGGGTATGGTTTTTTAAAATCATTTTTCACTGGGTAAATATATGTGCTTCCCAAGAAAAAAAGGAATATGTGATTAAAACGTTTATTTGATAATCTTCACATGTACAATACAAAATCCAGCAAATATAATATATTATATGCTATGTAATATACATAGAAAATCAAAAATTTGAAGAAGTAAATAAAAAAAAAGAAAAAAAACCATGAATAGTGCCGGGCCGCATCATGACGTAACTTCGAATTTACGTAAGTCGGGATAACGTAAGTCGGGGTATTACTGTACTTTGTCTTGTATCAATTCTAGCCCAGGTTGAGGCATATTCTCCTTTGCAACGTGTCCTTGTTTTCAATTATAATTCAGTTTGTATCAATTTATTTTATGCTCATCCTTGGTATCCCTAGTTGCTCAGTTGTAAGTCTTGGACTTACATTGTGTAACCTCTCGCTAGGTCCGTTCAACACCTCCAAAGAAACCAGAATTAAATTATAGTAAATTCAACACATTTTAATTCGAGAGAGGCTTACACTTGTGTCATTTTCGTGCTATAATCGTAACTTTCTTGGCTTCAGGAGGATACAAAGGATGCGGCCACGGACACGAGGGTCATCCTGGTCGAAGACATTGGTCCTGCTGCGGCAACGTACTTCACAATTCAGAATGTGGAAGACCCAACTCGTTTTATAACTTTTGATAACATTTTAAATTTGAAGGAACGAAATGTTCTTGGTAGAGGGCTTAGTTTGGAATGAACGTTGTTTTTTTTAGTTTATTTAAGGGCTGAAACTCTTCTTTCGAAGTTCTACGAATTGTTGATCAAAATTACATTTCTCATTAAATTTTATCTCATCTCGTCTCATTCTCCTCTGATTCTGCGACTGTTCAGTTTTTCGCCTCTGCGTCTCTGCAGTTGGACTTGAATCATTTAAGTAACCTTCAAAAACAACATGTCAACATTTATAAAATCAGGAAAGGGAGTTTATTGAGAGAAGGTCCAAACTAAAACGTGAACGTTTTCCTACGAGCGGAAACCTCCTGACGAATTCTAAATAAACACTATAATGAGTAAGGCCGGTTACACACGTTGAGGATTCCGGAGAGGGATTCCTCTGAGGAAAACCTCTGAGGCGGCCGTAGCCGGACGGAGAAACCTCAGAGGCGAAACGGGGCGAAAAACAAAAATCAAAAAATAAACGAGGAGCTACGACCACTGTGACGATACTCGAGCGATACCTACGACGTTGAGGACAACCGATCACCTCATCCACACGGAGGGAAGGGGTTCAGTTCCGGGAACCGGAACCCCGGCCTCAGGTGGCCTTTCCAAAAATTGGAAAGGCCTGGCGGCCTGAAGAGTCCGCCTCAACTGAAGGCCTCGACCCGTCCACACGGTCCGTCGGCCGGAGAGGTTGGCCTCAACGGAGAGTCCTCTCCGGAATCCTCAACGTGTGTACCCGGCCTAAGTTATATGGATAACAACAATTTCGCCCTTCATAAGGCTGGGTACACACGTTGAGGATTCCGAAGAGGGATTCCTCTGAGGAAAACCTCTGAGGCGGCCGGAGCCGGACGGAGCATCCACACGTACGGGAAAACCAGGAGGCTTCGGCCAGAGGTTTCGACACGCGAGAGGCCTTTCGAGGAAAACTGTGAAAAAATTAACGAGGAGCTACGACCACTGTGACGATACTCGAGCGATACCTACAACCGATCACCTCATCCACAGGTAAAGGAAGGGGTTCAATTCCGGGAACCGGAACCCCGGCCTCAGGTGGCCTTTCCAAAAATTGGAAAGTCCTGGCGGCCTGTTCGGTCCGCCTCAACTGAAGGCCTCGACCCGTCCACACGGTCCGTCGGCCGGAGAGGAATCGATCAACGAGGAATCCTCTCCGGAATCCTCAAGGTGTGTACCCGGCCTAAAGGTCACAGTCACAGAGACCTGTGTGGTAATCTTGGTTTTTAAAATAAGCGGGAAAGTTGTGTTTCACTTGCTCGTTAGCGCATCTACAGTAGAACTTTGAAACCTGCAGAGCGAACATTCCCTCTGGCTTTTGTAATTAATTGAATGCTAAATGGGTCCGTAAAAGGAGTGTGTTCCTTTAAACCTAGACTAATTCATAAACGTAGAATCTTGAAGAACTTCCATAGGACTTGAGCCGGTAAAATTGCCTTGCAAATCAAACATCATGGTTGTTAGCGCTCCAAGTGGATGGCTGAAGAAAATGAAGCCTGTAACGCTTGAGCCTGTGAAGGGAAAACACAATAAATCGAACGGCAACCATCGAAAGAGAACATCGATAACTACTTAAGCACTATCTATCGGAATCCGGGCTTTTATGAGTGAAACCAAAAGATCGGATGACACAATATATTTACATACCTTCCAATGAAGTCAGATCTCAAACGAAACAGAATAGCTTTATACCGATTTGCACTGGGCGTCTTTCCACAAAACGAACACTACGCGCGAACAACAACAGACGCCATATTCGTAAGCGTACTCGTACTGAAGAGAAACCATGGAATATACTTATTCCATGGAACCGACGAGAAAAGGATTACAAAAAGAATATTTTAGTAATTAGCACTTGAGCGTCGCTTCACTTCAGAACCGCCAAAAGCACCCACGCACAACCAACTAATAACTGAAGAAGAATTAGGCCGCCAGCGCTAAAACCAATGTAGCGTCAGATGTAGGTATCACTGGCTGTGCGAAGCGACCTTAAGATCATTGTGGAAGATTGAAATTCCGACACTCCCCTCCAAGATTTCACGATGATCTTGGAGCTAAGCACACTAGCACAAAAGTCACTTTCTTCATGCCGATGAAACATAAATGCAAATGCACCACCAGTCCAGCCACCATTGTCTTCATGATTGTACTTGCTGTCTTCTTTTTCTTCAAATACAGACCTCCACTGCGCTCTCAGCTCAAACTGAGATATCTGCATTACCTGGGATTGGCACAAGCCAACTTTACCAGTTTAGCACAGACTAAACTGGCCAAAGATCAGCACAAACCGATCTTATCAACGTTGGCTCAAGCCAAACCACACCAGAAATATTTCTGCGCTTGGTCACCTCATTCCAGAATTGTCTGCACTTGGTAACCCTTTTTCCTGAGCTTTCCTGTCTCCAGCGCTGCTCAGCACGTTTATCTAGAACAAGAGCATTACATAAATGTAGGTATCCATTAATCCTGTCCACACTTATGAAGCTACAAATTCCTGCATTTTCAAATTTTGATTTTGGCAGCCCCTTAGTGAGATCATCAGCCTGCTGCTCTTCCATTGATATCCATTTAATCTTCACGTTCTTCTCCTGAAGAAAGGACAGTCACACTATATGTTCTAGAGTCGTAGAGTCATCCTCTTCACTAACCAAATTACTGATTTGGAATCCTCAAACAAAGTTTGCACAATTGGCCACTAGAATCATACAGCACAAATTCCGCAAAGACCAAGTCTCTACGCGCTGTGCTCATTGCCACAAACTCACATTCTGTAGGGGATATGGCAATAGATTCTGTCGCTTGTTACGCCACATCAGAGCATTTCCATATATCTTGATCATAAAGCCGGTTGTAGAATACTCTCCCTTGGCTGACATGCCAAGAAAAACATCCACAAAGCAATCAAGGCCTCCTCTGTTATAGCTGAACAACAAACCATGTGTGATGGTTTTCTTCAAGTAGCACATGATTCAGGCAACTGTGCCCCAGTCTTCCCAGATGTAGTTGAACTGCAACCTACTGAGCATGTTAATTGCAAATGATTGCAACTGGCGTGCTAATTTCTGACAAATTGTAATCATTGATGTCAGCAAATTCCCTGACTACAAGTCATGTTCCATCCAACTTATTCAGACGTATCCACCTCGTTTTCATTATCCTTGTGTCTCTTGGCGCTTTTTGTCTAGATGCAGTCTTCCACGTTTTCAGATGCTCTATAGTCTCAAACTCTATATCAATTTCCTTCAATAATAAGTCTGAGTTTCTACTTTTCATGGCCTCCTTTGGTTGGAACCAGCAATATCCTGCGTCACTCCCAGAATAGACATAGATTTGCTGTCACCAGAACTTTCTTTCCTCACAGAGCGCTCCTTCAGTGCCCTGGTTCAATTTCCAGATCAGCTCGTTCCTTGACCAGAATTCCTGATCAGAAAATGGTGGTTTCCCAGCTAAAGCACCTCTCTTGTGATCAGTGTGAGTCCTGTCTTCTGCAAAGTCTACAATTTTGGACCTTACCAAAGTTTACTCTGGGTGCAAGCTTTGAACTTGTCTGTGTGTCCAAAATATAACTCACAGCCGTAGCATTTGACAAATTTCAAAGTAGCTCTCTCCCAAATGCTGTTTCAAAAAGGTGTTTCAACCCTCACTGCATTCTGTTATGTATGTACACATGATGACGCATGGCAAATGATTAGAACTGAGCAGGAATTCCAGAAGAAATAGGTTTACCCTGATTTTTCTGCGCTAGCTCCAAGTTTAATCTCAGCATTTCCATTTAATTGAAGTGTGTAGGTATGGCTTACCAGCCAGTCAGAATCATTATTTTTCCAGGTGAAACAAAGATCTCTATTCCTCCGTTTTACATTCAAGACCACCGTCTCGTTTCTGATTTTGACTACTTTTGTATCCGCGCTTGCTAACCGCCAGATTTCTGCCAGACATGACAACAAAGCTGTGTAGACCTTAGTCTTTCCAGAAATCTCATATGCAAAGCATATTGCGTGGCGTCGTCTGAATGTAACAATGCTTTTAGCTTGGGATCTCAAGGCCTGTAGTGAAGAACAGTTATAGAGAACAGTTTGGAGCTTAGGTTCGCCAATGGGACAACGCCATTTTGTTAGCGTTAACGTTCAGTCTCCATTCTGCTCGTGTCTCCTCGTTTAATATTGTTCAGTCACCTTGTTCGCATTAAAAACGTTATTCATAATTCATCAGAACCGCGTCCGTGTATCTCATTCTAATTACCTCAAGCCACAACAAGGCCAATGGCTTGAGAGGACCCATGAGATCTCAATTTAACCGCTGAAATGGTATTTCTGCGCGCTGTCTCACCATACATGGTTTCCTCACTGCTTTAGCTACTTAACAATCCAGGCAATAAAGTATTTCTGAGCCAAATACCACATTCATCAATTTTGAAAACACTCCCGCTTTTTCCAGGTATCCCTTAGAGGCATGATTAAGTCTGTAATGCCACAATAGTCCTTTATTATCTCTCAGACTCACTGAATCCTTAATCATTGTTCTAACCCTTTTCACAGGTCAACTCCCCTCTAAGTAATTATAACCTGCGCTGCGTTTACTTCCAGATCCTGATGGACCTGCTCTTGTGTTGTTGCAAGACTCGCTTGAGTCTCCTCCAGCCTCTGGCACTTTGCCACAACAGTACATTCACGAGCGATTTGAAGCATTTGCTCCAGTTCCTTCTCAGTTAGTTTTCCAACTGTAAGCGCAAAACATAGCCACCGAAATTTCCCGTCAAATTTCCCTTGATCTCAGGTTGATGATCTTGCTGTCTAATGTAAATGGAGCATGTTTCATTATTTGTTTTTCTGACAGAAAACAGATTTTCTACCACATAGTAGATTTCTCAAGACTCCAAAGTTTTCCTTGAGTTCATCAAACTTTCCCAGCCATAAACATCAAGTAACATTATAGAGGGCCAAGTGAACAGCGCTGTTGGATCTGCTTTGTCCTCCAACCATTCCTGTTCAGCCACCAACATTTCCCGTCGAATTTCCCTTGACCTTAGGTTGGTGATCTCGCTGTTGAATGTAAATGGAGCAAGTTTCATTATTTGTCATTCTGTCAGAAAACAGATTTTCTACCACATAGTAGATTTTCTTCTTGAGTTCATCAAAGACTTCCCCAGCCATCAACATCAAGTAAAATTTTAGAGGGCCATGTGAACAGCGCTGTTGGATCGCTTTGTCCTCCAACCATTCCTGTTCACTGGAAAAATCAGTTGCTCCTGACATCCGTGCAGAATTGGCATGCGCTTTCCTTTTCCTGTACACTGTAAGAGTCAGTTGCTTCTGACATCCATGCAAAATTGGCACGCGCTTTCCCTTTTCAGCACTGATGATGATATGCGCTTGCCTTTATACCAACCAGTTCCTAAGCTAGGGTGTGGGCACCAGGCAACAACACTCACCAGTCAATTTTTGAGCTGGCGTCCTTCTCAGACCTCCGTCTTTCTACCTCGGTTAACCGACTGCAGGGTTTTGGCCTATAACACAGAACCCCTGTCGCGCGTGGAGTTTAACTAGACCAAGGCATTTTTATTCTTGATATTTTCTGTTCATTCTGACCTCAAAGCTCTGGCAGTTGAAGCACTGCTCTCCTCCATCTCCATTTGGATAATCGCTTTGTATATATTTACCCTTGTAGACTACACTTGCGTCAGACAAGATTGGAGCGCTTAGCCTTTGAGCAAACAGTCATTTTCCAACAAGTAGACCTCCTTCTTCTTCCTACTCTTGTCATGAGTCAAACGAGAGCACTATTTTCAGCCTGTTGACGTCGGCTGTTCTCTTCCTGTTCGTCAAAAGATATGGTCATCAGGTCAAAGATTGTGTGCTTAGTTCATGAAGAACTCCCCTCCATCAAAGCGTCCTCACAGATCCTAAGACAAGCCTCAGCAATTGCATTTAATAGGCCTTGTCTGATCATTGACTGTGTCAGCTCAGCCCATGGACACCTTCGGATGCCCTTGTAGAGTTCATTGAAGCAATTCTGGAATCCTATATTGTCAATTATGCACAATGCTTCTGCAGGTTCACATTCATTCTTTATTGCATTCTGTAGTGACTCACATACATTTGACACCAGGTATGACAAACCTCTGCATTTCAATTGGAATAGCGCTTTTTCTGAATACTTAGAAACTGGTCCTTGTGCACCTGTCAACAAGAAGTCGCAGTCACTGCTGATGAAATCCAGCATAACCCTGCACTTCCATACAGCGAATGACCTCCTACCAATTGATTCTGCCTCAAGCAAGCTTCAGCTTGCAAGTTCTATTAGCTTTATCAGCTATGCCATTGGTCTGGCTCTCAGAAGAATCTAGACAGAGTTTGTTGCTAGCTGTGGAGTCGTGTGTGTCCACAAGCGCTTCCTCATCAACAGTTTCCTCGTTGAGCTAAGATGCCAAGGCTTGAATCCTTGGGACAGCTTCCTCCAAGACTTTCCAAACTTCCGTCCATATCCGTTTGTTCTTCTCTAGGATCACCTTCTCCAACCGAGCTCTTATCTCCTTGTCGTGTTTGGCTACTTCAACTACAACCTTCCTCTCCACCTCCCCCCCAGTCTGACATCTTCCTAAGAAGAGACAAGACTGATAATTATCCTGGAGTCTATGACTTCTCCTTTTACAAGCGCTTGTCATGTTTCTAATCCATCCAGTCGTGTGGGCGAAAGTGAGAGAGTCTATTGGGCCAAACCAGAAAACAGACGCTGTTTCCTTATTTTCAAGTATTCCGTCGCATGTGTTGGTGTGCAGGTCTCAAACCACCAATCCCGGAATCTCGTTAACGTTGACTCTAGTTCAATCTGTCAACTATTGCTTCCTTCAAGTTTATTCCGTTAACTCTTCACAAGAGAACGCGCTACTTGAAGCTCCAATTGATAACACCATGTCTGAGCGATTAATTTCTCCAAGGAAAATCCACCCAAAAAGGAACTAGCTTACTCTCAATTACCGGACTACCTCAGACATGTCCAGCGCCAAATACCACGCTGCAATTTGTTGATACAGCAATCAACCAAGATCTGCTACGCAATAAATGCGACAAGCAATCTGTTGAGTCTGTGTCCAATACAAGGACCTCCAAGTATCCAGTGAGTCTATAATTCCTCACAGTTCCAATACTCAACAGACTCAATTTCCCACATACAAGGGACGCAAGTTGTGTGTTAATCTACATGGCGGTTCACTCATCCCCACAGATTAAACACTTCCAGAAGGACTTCACACACAAAGTTTTAACCTTCTGCTCTTCCTGACACAGGTAAAAGCCGGTGAAAACCCAGTGTCAGCGCATTTTTGTTTTAGTGTCCCAGTGATTCATTTATCATGTACGTATTTTCCAGATAATTTTTCAGTATCAAGTGAACGATTCTTGACACTATTGGGACCACTACCAGCTGGAATGGGCACTCCACTCGGAAGATACCTAGTGCCCTGCGTAAATTACTGTCCCAGAGCGGCGCCATTTAGGACTACGGCTCTGTAATGAAAAAAAATCTGCGCACGTATTTCCAGTAACTATTGAGAAGAATAAAAAAAACATTCCAGCACCCAAGGTGACTGTCGATTTCTTCCCACTAAACCAATCCTTCATTATGAAATTTATTTTGGAAACCTGGCCTACGCTTACTAGTCATTTTCAATCAGAAACATTGACACAACAGCCAAATCTCCCTAAGACTCAAGCTGAAAGATTCCTCAAATCTCAGGGGTGGTTCGCCTCATGCCAACTACTCAAACTAGAAAATACTAGCTATCCAGCCAATAACCACAATCAAAATTCGTTAATTTACCAAGATAAACCGGTGAAGTTCACCGCAAGTCTCGCAAGTGCGCATTTTGTTCTTCACCCGCCCCAAGTGCCTTTTCCTTTTATTTATTTTATTTTTTTATGTTTGATTAGTTCAATAAATGAATCACCGCGCTGTCCGATTTATTTTCAAATTTTTCCAATTTCTCAAGGTCTACCTCGTTTGGTAACCTGTAACTGTACGTGGTGTGTGTGGTTAGGATTCGCTCGATTTTATCCGGTCGATCGACTACAGTCCGAAAAACGACACGGAAAGGTACGCAACCTTGTCTACACTGATATCAAGGATTTTCGATCGTGCTTTGACATGAAACACATCGATTTCAAACCGTTCATGTTTCGCAGGAAACATACAGAACGCGCTAACAATCCTTCACGCGCTCTCCTTCCGTTCCACAGCTGTTTTCAGTGCTTTTTGCACAGTCCTATGGAGAAGCGCCAACCAGTCGTAGACATCCAGATTATAGGTTGTATATTTTTTCCAACCTCCCAAGTCCTCGACTAATCAGCCAATTAAGTCGTTTATTGCGATTCCTTGGTTATAATCTGCGTTTGAATTTATTCTCACATTAATTCCTCGAACTTTCACCAGATATCAAACTTCTAGAGCAAAGAGGTCCAGTCCAATTTGATGATAAGACAATAATAAAACAAGAAACCCGACTGACAGCAGCTGTACAAACCCTCTATAGTACAATTTTATTACTACAGTACTCTACAGATTATTAACTACTATATT
The DNA here is from genome assembly GCA_019603395.1 of Cyrtorhinus lividipennis. Lineage (NCBI taxonomy): Eukaryota > Metazoa > Arthropoda > Insecta > Hemiptera > Miridae > Cyrtorhinus > Cyrtorhinus lividipennis. The sequence continues at coordinate 3,714,969 of CM034004.1, read as the reverse complement.
AAACTACTCTATGGAATAATAGCTATGGTACACTAATCTAGCTATTCCCGATGGTTTTACAGATCTGCTGTGCTCAGATTAGTAGATCGCCTATTCCAGTTCTCTGTCCATTCATCAAACTAGCTTCTAACTCTCCTGCTCCACCGCCGCTACCTAGTGAAAGATCGAGTCGACTGGGTGTTTTTCTCTTGATTGAATAACAGAATAAATTCCAAGCCATCCAGAAACTGGCGACAGGATCGCCAAATGTTTCTGCGCTTTGCTACAACGCTCTGTTCCGTTGGTAGCCCGCACTCAATCCCTCCTCGTCGGCTCTAGAAACCGATAAGAGTCGTACCAAAATACGAGCCTGGCTAATATAACTCGTATTTTGCGCTTGGAGAAACTACAATTGTCCACTATCCATCCTACACCTTCTCTCTTGATTGAGTGACTTTACCGGCAGTTCTGGATTCCACGTATTCTCAAAATACGTCTGCCAACCCAACTCGAGCTTTACGGGATCATTCGCTTTATCATACCTTCTCCTCTGTCCAGACCGTAGAAGAGCAATATTGCCGGTCGATTGCAACAGCTACGCGCTTAACAGATCCAATCTGTTTCCAGGAGAAGTCGTCGGTGTTTTTTCAAGGAGGATAATTCCGTGTTTTAGTCCGCTCGGACTAAACAACACGCTCACAGTGGACCTACCGAATCCAACCACGTACAGTTTGTGTAGGGCCAGCTTCCCCGACAACCAGAAATTGCATGCATATCGGAATCCGGGCTTTTATGAGTGAAACCAAAAGATCGGATGACACAATATATTTACATACCTTCCAATGAAGTCAGATCTCAAACGAAACAGAATAGCTTTATACCGATTTGCACTGGGCGTCTTTCCACAAAACGAACACTACGCGCGAACAACAACAGACGCCATATTCGTAAGCGTACTCGTACTGAAGAGAAACCATGGAATATACTTATTCCATGGAACCGACGAGAAAAGGATTACAAAAAGAATATTTTAGTAATTAGCACTTGAGCGTCGCTTCACTTCAGAACCGCCAAAAGCACCCACGCACAACCAACTAATAACTGAAGAAGAATTAGGCCGCCAGCGCTAAAACCAATGTAGCGTCAGATGTAGGTATCACTGGCTGTGCGAAGCGACCTTAAGATCATTGTGGAAGATTGAAATTCCGACACTATCATTATGGTATAATTATCCCTATCGCCTTATGTTTGTCATCAATAATTACCGAATACATATTTATCTAGGATAGTAGAGTTCTGTATCCCTCACAATTTCCTAATCGAAGTGCAATAGACGGGCAAAACACTCATAGAGCGTTGATAATCGATTTTTTCTTCTAGTTTCGTTTATCGTTTCACGACTTCGCCCCTTTGATCATCGGGTCGGGTGTTGTCGTTGTCGTTTTATTATCGTCGACGTTTGTCTCTCAAACCAATATAGTTACCAATTCTACCCGAGCTTTCTGACAAATCGTTAAATCTATTAAGTATTGATTTCTCTCTCAATACTAGTGGTGAACGTGAACTTGAGATATTTTGTGTTTTCACTATTCTCGCCCTCAACATCGCCTTGTGATGAGAAAAGTTCGACCATGGGGGTACGGGTTTACCGTTCCATTATTTTCTCTTCTTCAGTGATTTTCATCTAGGATTGATTGAGGAGACAGTCTGATTTTCCTGCTGGAGTATACAAATATTTCCTACTTCCTAATATTAACTCCTTGAAGGGACGGCAGAAGTAAACGGTGAGTGTTTCTCTTGTTATTTTCAAGGAAATTCTTCAGCTTTGGGATCTATCCCCGAGTTGTAGAGATAAGTTCTCACTTAGGACCCGATATCTAGGTACTTGATTAATGCAGGTGATAGGATACGTCACTAAATACCACCGACGTACTACGAGATACGTGGCAGCCCCAACTGATGTAGGCGCCAGTGTCCCGTACTGATGTGTCTTGAGGAGAAATGTGTCATTTTCTCATTTGTGAGATCGTTTGACTCACGAGCTTACGATTTGCCAAACCATGCTTTAGCTCATAGCTTCTACGGTTTGAAGAGGAGGCCTTTTGATCGTCCATCGAGATAGGTTGTTGGAACCAAACGGGTTGAAAACTGAAGTTGGTAGCAGGTAGCTTCATTTTTCCGATCGCCTCGGCAATATCATTCAGGGTAGAACAGATTGAGACTATATGTATGAAGTGGAGTCGCAGGGAACAACATTGGTGGAGTTGTTTTGAATGACTCAATAGCTGCAACTGTCGTAAAAAGTTGACTTGTTTCACTAAAATATTGGATGGGTAAGAAAATGGTTGAGAGGTTTGCGGTGTAGAAAAACACCAGTCAATTCATTCTATCGCTCAAACACAATTAAAGTTTATAGCGAGTCAAGAGACTTTAATTCTAAACGTTTGTGTCGAGGTAAGTTGATATCACGGCTGCAAAATTGCAAAATGTAGCAGTCCCCAGCGCTGTCATCAAAACTAGGGTTTACATTTTGAGGAAAATCTGAATAGGGTATCAGCATTCAATTAAAAAGAAAAAAAAAAACTTGGTATAGATGACAATACAATCCATTGCATCAACTCCGATTGCAATATGAGTATACCTCAACCTGCTAAAACCCAGTGTCTCAACTTTTTTATGAAAATTAAATTGCGTTTTCCTCTTTTCCTTCAAATCGTATTCGGTTTGGTACCAATCACCTGCACAAGGGTGGGATAAATTTGTACTTATATAAAATAAAACAGTGCTTCAAGTTATTCTTGTATGAGCAACATGTTTCCAGTAGGAGTTCTAAGTAATTAATTAGAATGTGTTGTTTCAGCACAAGATGATTTTTGCCCTGTTCGTCATTGGAGTGACCATCCTGAAACAGTCAGCTGGGTTTTACGTTCCTGGCGTGGCGCCTGTCGAATTTCAAAAGGGCGATCCTATTGAAGTTCGCGCGGTCAAAATGACGAGCACCCTCACGCAACTTCCCTACGAATACTATTCGCTACCGTTCTGCCGACCCAAAACCGATATTGTGTATAAATCGGAAAATTTAGGTTGGTTCTCTAAGTGGATTTTTGCCATTGTTGAAAACTGTAGATGGAAACGGTCAAATAAAATTGATTCACTCAACAGGGGAAGTGCTCAGAGGTGACAGAATCGTCAACACTCCGTTTGAAGTGAAGATGGCGGAAGACATCCCTTGCAAACTTTTGTGCCACAAGCCAATGGATCCTATGAATTGGAAAGGAGAGGAAGAGATGAGAGTCATGAACCGAATCAAACACGATTACGTCGTCCACCTGTAAGATATTCGAATACGAACCTGTTAGAGCTGAAATCGTAGTTATTTGAGGATATCATTGAATTTTGTCGCAAAAACACGACTTTTTCAAAGAAAAAAAAAAATTGACGTTATACCTATATGTAGGTGTACTTATTGAAAGTATACGTAGGAGAAGAAAAAAATCCTAAAAGCGGTGAACCTGCTGTGCACAACCCATGTGCTTCTTCGAGAATGGTGTTTTTCTAAACCTATCTGATCTTTTTTCAAGTACATCAATACTTCACATCCCTCTTGGCCAAGAATTTTGGGGCGTTCTTTCAATAAGAGAATAAATTGAGGCCATTTCTGGAGAGTCCTTAGCCCAAATTGAAGAGTTTATTCAAACTTAAATCAATTTTTCAAGTTATCACGTAAAAAAATTAAAAAAAAAAAGTTTGGCATGGCTAGAAAGACATTATGGCCAAAATATTAGCAATGAATAAATTTGGGGAAAAATGAAGGTGATGCCAAGGGAGAAGGATGTAGAGACAACATATTTTTATTTCAGCATGACATTTTGATCAACAAGAGAAAAATACAAACAAGATGTACCTAATCGCTCGTTTCTTGTCGGCAGGTTGGTGGACAATCTTCCGTGTGCAACAAAAATCCACATCCCCGATACCAACGAGGACCAGTACGAGCAGGGGTACAAACTGGGTTACATGGTGCAGGACAAAACTTACATCAACAACCACCTGAAACTCATCCTCCATTATCACACCGTCAACAAGTTAGTTGAACTGTGGCCTAGCTGATTGAAAATTAGAGAAAATTAGATTAATTAACGTTCAAGGATTCTTCTATGAGCTTGTTCCAACTAAGCGTTCTCATTTTGGTGGGCTCCACTCTTTTCTATGTATCGAGTTCTCTTTTTTGTTCATTAATCTTATCGAAATGAAACGCCCTGTTTTCTTCTCTTCAAAAAATCCACTCAAATTATCGTCTTCTGCGCAAAAAAATTAGGAGATTCAAAATCCAAAACGTTCCTGCGAGAAAATGCTTCAAAATTGTCAACATTTTGGGGGTTCACAGGTGGGGTCACAGGTGGTCTTTCAGGTATTATTTTATACTAAATATTGAGCGCTGAATCCTATTGTTATAGTCCCTGACGAAGTGGACCACACCAAATTTACACTCACCTTATAACTTATTGTTTACAGTGGGGAATCGTACAGAGTCGTTCGTTTTGAAGTTGAAGCTCAATCTGTCAATCGCTCTGCTCTTCGATTCGACCCGCAAGGTCAATGTTCCTTCGCCGATCCTCCACATCCTCAAGAGGTCGGAGGCAATCCAACCACTTTGTATTTCACATATTCGGTCCACTGGATCGCTTCGGATGTCAGTTGGGCCTCCAGGTGGGACATCTACCTCGGTATGACTGACGTTGAGATTCATTGGTTCTCCATATTTAATTCTCTAGTCGTCGTCGCGTTTCTATTCGGTGAGTGGCATAGTTTTGACAGATCCAAATATTAAAAACAGTAGAAGTACGTATTAAACAGGACTCGCGCTTTTTACAGGAATTTTGACCATGATCATGATCCGAACTCTCCGAAGAGACATAGCGCGATACAATTCCGACGAAGGGATCGAAGAAGCCTTAGAAGAATCCGGATGGAAACTCGTCCATGGTGATGTTTTCCGTCCACCCAGAAACACCCGCCTGTTCTCCGCCGTCATTGGTGCTGGGATTCAAATTTTCATAATGGCCGTCATCACGATATGTACGTTCATCCACGACTAGATTTGAAAATCCGCCAGTTTTAGACATTTAGAAAATAAAACCCTTATATTAAAAGAAGCACATTCATTGACTTTAGTTTTGATTCGTCAACAGTTTTTGCCATGTTGGGGATGCTGTCGCCTGCGTCGCGAGGCGCTTTGATGACTGTCGCCATTATGTTGTACGTCTTCTCTGGCCTCACAGCTGGGTACATTTCTGCCAGGCTTTACAAAACGCTCAAAGGTCGAGAGTGGAAAAAGACTGCATTCGCCGTGAGTTAAATTATTTCCCGTCAGCTGCTGCACTCACAATTGAACACATTTTACGACATGAATATGTCCATTGAATCGCAATCACCTCCGCTGTAAATCAAATTCACACAGAATTTCCAAATAATTCACAAACATGTAAGTTATTGCGAAAAAATTGGTGAGTTCGAATACATTTTTCAAATTTACAAATAATTCATGATAAGTAAATGCAAACGTGCACATTCTCCATTTATGGTGAAATTAATTTAAAAAAAATTTAGGGTTTCTCCGCTAGAGATGAGTTTGAAGCTGATACTACATTTTCTTGACCCACATAGACAGGTCACTTGAAACCTGCAAAAGTTGAATTAATCGGTTTTCTCAGAATAATACTAACTTTTGGTCAGAGGACAAACAAGAAATGGGATTCACATTTTACCAGAATTCGCAATTCTGCAAGCATTTGCAAGTTAACAAAAAAATTGCTTATGTATAGAAAAAAATCCACCCAACTGTGGAATCGGGGCAATTTGAACACAAACAACTAGATAGGTAGATGTTGATCTAGTTCACGAGCAAAGCATAATGTAGTTGATTTACAACTTTATTCATAATCAAAAACAGTTCAATGCCCCAACTCTTCTTGATGATATTGCCCGTCACGTAGTGGGGAAGCCGAACATGTAGTAGAACTGGTTTTGCCAAATTGCAGTGAATATGAAAAACAATTCGATGAAAACGGCTCCAAACGGAAGAACGCCAGCTATGAGAGTGCTGTAAAACATGTCGATTGCTAGTTAGTAACTTTCATAGCAAGGTTTCAAAACAATGGTCACGTTAGGTTTACCACCAGGTGCTCTCCTATCATTAGTGCGTTAGTAGTTAGAAAAATCTGCAAATCTTACACACGGGTTGGTTATTCCTCGAATGGGGGAAACACGGGTGTGGCGGGTCCCAGACCCTTCCAATCGATTCAGGGTCCAAAATTAGTGGAATATGATACCCCCCGCCTAGGCACCAGAAATCCTGACCCACAAAATGGGTGGATCCATACCCATTTTGACCCATAACTTCTTCCGGTGGGTGCCGATCGTTCTGGGACCCATTTAATTGGATTCAGCGCCCAAATTTAGTGGAAAAACTATACCCCACACGCCTAGTCAAAAACCCGAAAACACATATTCAAATGGTAATAAATACCCAATTTAACCCATAACTTCTTCCAGTGGGTCCGATCGTTCTGGACCCATTTAATTGGATTCAACGTCCCAATTAGTGAAACTATCCCCCCACACGCCTAGGTAGCAGAAAACCCGAAAACACATATTCAAATGGGTAATATATACACATTTGACCCATAACTTCTTCCAGTGGGTGCCATCGTTCTGGGACCGTTTCATTGGATTCAGCCGTCCAAAATATAGTGGAAAATGACACCCACCTCGCCTATAGCCCAAAATCTCGAAATCCATTTTTTTCAAAAAACACATTTTCTGGACGTTTTCATGGTCTTAGATAAAAAAAGGTCAATGTCCGTCCGCCGTCCGCCGTCCCCGTCCACGCCGTTTTGGTAGTAGAAAATTTTCTAAAAATCTGAAATTTGGGTCAGGGGTCTGTAACCGGCCTGGGACGGTCTCCCAGCTTTTCAGCCCGATCGGACCAATTTTGGGTGGGGTTAGGGGTCAAAATGTGTTTTTTGAAAAATGATTTTCGAGATTTGGCGATCTAGGCGAGTGGGGTATCATTTTCCACTAAATTTTGGACTCGAATCAGATGAAATGGGTCTCAGACGATTGCACCCCTGGAAGAAGGTATGGGTCAATTGGGTATATATTACCCATTTTGAATATGTGTTTTTGAGATTCTGGAACCTAGGCGTGTGGGGTTCATTTTTCACTAATCATTGGACACCTGAATCGATTGGAATGGGTCTGGGAACCCGCCGCACCCACCGTTTTCCCCATTTCCCCATGTTTTTAATTAGTCTCCATGCGCCTGGTCCGAGAATAACCAACCCCTGTGTAGAATTTGCAGCGTTTTTGATCAGGACATCATGAAACGTCCAGAAAAAATTTTGACAAATCGGAGAGGTTGACCATTATCATGAAAACATAGGTTGATTATTCAGATAAACCAACCAAAAGTCAAGTTGGGTCACATTTTGTGGTATGTGCAGCCAGTGTTACCTTGACAGTGTCTCTCTCCAGAGTTCAGCTATTTTCGACGGGTTTCAATTCATTCAAAAAGTTGCAGTTTTTATTTGGGCTTTAATTAATTGTCAGCAGAGAGAACTGGATTTTTCTGGTGTATTTGAAAGGGGCAGAAGCCGAGAAAAGGCACTGCCACAACTTCCTCTGAGAAGTTTTTATGTTTTAGGCAAACACAACGCGACAACGCTGATCATGATGGTAAATAAAGAGGTTGCATACATGACAACAACTGTCCTAATTATACTTATTTTTATACAATGAAGGCGGTAACCTCCAAACATTGTTTTCTAAACTGGCAAACATTGTTAAACGCAGAATAAAATGGCATAACTCACCACAGAAGCGGATTCATGTACCACAGTTGATCTGGTACTTGACGTGGAATCTGATTAGTTCGTACGGGTTGTGGAAACGGGTGTTTTCGGAAGCCAAAGAAATAACCCAAGTAGACGAGCGGTAGTGAAATGCCGAACCACAGACAGAGTAGTTTGACCATTGTTGAGAAAGGGACAGCGCCCGACGAGTGTTTACCCCAAATGAAGAAGTTCAGTACGAAGCAGACGCCAAATACGATCCCAGGGTAGAACATGGCGGTCTGAAACCCATAGACAGTTGTTAAAAGAATTTAGTTCTCTCAGGTTAATGATCATTGAAGTTAGAAACGTGTAATAGGTCCGTAGTGACGAATACGGTATACGTTGGCCAAATTTGTGTACTCGAAGCAGTTTTGAACAGAAAATATAAAACGATAGAATGATCGACAGCCAAAGGCTCCACTAACCAGCATCAACGTCCAGGATACGCGTCAGGTAAGACAATTGATACTATACCGTTTTCAGCAATCAATATCATTTTAACCCAACAA
>CM034004.1:3555690-3706486 GCA_019603395.1 Cyrtorhinus lividipennis | reverse complement strand
CGGCCAGAACCCGAGACCATTGAACACCGCACACGAAACACACGAGACCGAACTGATCGGTTCTGGCCCACGTCCGCTTCCTCTGCGTGAGACCGCACCAACCAGCTCTGAAAAAATCCCATCACGACGGAGGAAGAGTTTTCACTTTCTCGCAGGAAGGGGAAGGTTTTTCTTTCCGACGTTGGCGTCATGGGCACAATGGGCGACCAACCTAAATAACCGGTCGACCTAAACTGTAGGGTGCGATACAAAATCGGCGGCAAGGACCCACAAGTGAACTGGATCCTATGAGAATCCGTACGATTCTAATGCATTTCTTTCTTCGGCTGCAGTTTCTGCGTTCAACGTATTGAGCCGGGGCTGGCTGTCAGAGTTGTATCATTCTTGCTTTGATTTGCATTTGGCTAGCAGGAAAGGTTAATCGCATACTGCATAATAAATGGCCACGATGACCTCTCTACACGCAATCTCAAAGCACGGAAGAGAATGAAAACAAGCTCAGCATGTAGTCTTGAAAGCGTTCTTCAGTTTTTAACCTTCAGATGCAATATCTAGATGAATCTAGATGAGTATTCACTGCCATTATACTCAATAAAATATTCAAATGAGGGCACATTCATATGGAATCTAACTTTAGACAATAAAATGTTCCAATAAAAAAGCAATACTTTAATTTGGATGCCAGCTCATATGGCCTCAAACTGGGCTGATGAGGTAAATTTCAGATTTTGAACCATTCTGAAAGAAGTTCGTGGTTCAGTTGTAATTTGAAAGGTGCCCTTGTGAGTTCTTCAAAACTACTATTCACTGGCATCAAAAGTACATCAGCACTCTATGTAAATGCCATTCAAGCAGATTTAAATCCCCTTCCTGCTGATCACAAAGCGTGAAAGCGATAAATTTCTCTATTCGCGGCTCATCGCATAAAATTAATATCGAAAACCGCTTCTCTAGTAGCGGAAGCTGAGATTAGGGGACTCAATCGAGCGATTGAGCCGTCGGAGAATTTCACGGCCTTTTGGGCGGCGAAATCACTCCATTTGTTTCAACTTTTGATCTGAGGGTGAAAAAAAGGTTCATCGAAAGAGGATTCGGAAAATACACGTGAACATGGGCATATCGTGAGCGAGTGAGAAATGACGTTTGGGAGTAACTAAAGTTGGGTACTCAAAAGATGCATGCGTCTTTCAAGCTTGGAAGCAATAGCATACGAGTCGAAAAGAAAGTGAGCTGGTGCTAAAGCATCCCCAGGAACGTACTCAAAACGTTCTTCCAACAAAGTATTATAATGACACGGTCATTGTTTCCCGTCGAGAAAAATCCCACGGAGTCTTTCGCACATGAAAAGAATCGGTGAGGCGTAGTCTTCCATCAAATCTTTCTCAGGATTTCCCTCAATAATTTTCATGAACGCATTCACCCGTTCCACCATAGAAATTGAGATCGGCAATCAGCTGACCCGTACAGTGATAATTGCCGAGGGAAGTGGGCTCATCCGAGCTAAGCTCCAATGGAGACCTATTTCATGAGATCAGGAAGCAATCTTTAGAGAAAAGTCAATGCGGATATAAGATCTATAAGTTAGCAAGTTCGCCCAGCCAATGAGGAATTATGAGGGACCAAAAATGGAGGGAGGGCTGGTCATTTCCAGCTAAAATTTGGATACAGTATTCGAGTCATCCCAGTAAGAGCTCATTAATATGAGCAATGAACAGGGACGAGCGACAGTCTCACAAAAAAAAACCGACAAAGTGGAAAACATACTATTCACGCAATAACGAGGCTGCCGCAGCGAAAGGAATCCACGTCGGTTCTTGGAACTTGGAGGGCTTTTAGATCAGGCAACCAGGGAAATGACCGTTATTAACTGAAGATGATTCGAGCAGAGTAGGACTGTCCCGATGAAGAAGAGGCCGAACCTCAGTAAGACGGTGGAGTCTTTTTACCAGTTGAATTTAGATGGGGAGGAGCAATTCCACACTGAGCCGCTAAAAGCTTCAATAAAATCCGTGGGAACGCTCAAGGGGATTCACAGAGGATTCAAATTGGAAAGCTTATTTCAAGGTTTCGAAGAAAAACGGCAGATTATTGTTGCATTAGAAGCCTCTTGGAGCCATTAGTGCGGAGCTTGGGTGAAGATATGTCGATTTCATTGGCGTGGGTGATAGAAAGATTCACGGAGTGTAAATGGACAAATTCAAAGGCCTCTACTTGCTGACAATTCCACCCACATGAGGAAGAAACACAGCGAGGAATTCGTCTCTGGTCCTCACTCAACCTCGCTGGTTCATGAACTACGATAAAATCATCGGAGTCAAAGTCATGAAGGAATTGGCGTACTAGATCGCAAATCACGCAAGTCACGAGGTTTTATCCTGTCAAAGCAAAACTGTTGACATAAACCAAGCTTCTAACCACGTCTTCGGGCAGGTCTGTATGGATTCTTAGCCGAAGAGGCCATCCAAACGTATATCCAATTTTGGATCCGCAGGCTGCAGGGGGTTACTGCCATAACTAAGCAATGCCTCAATCTTTCAATTCCAAATAGCAGCAGTGGCAGTTGCCGTGTGTTGCTACTGTATACAACCTAGTACGTAGTTTCGGCGAGAGGCGACACCGCGCTTGAGGAAGTCTCCAGTGGCTTGTATGTCTTCTCAGTTACAGTTTCAGGCTGAGTAACCGATTAGTAGTAGCGAAACAACACTGGACGGAGGAAGATGCCTCGAGAGAAAATGACTCTTACTAATATTACTAATGGAGTGAAATGTAAGAAATGCATAAGATTCCTCATGAGCCATTTTACATGATCATGTAAAAACAATCAAATCGTTTTGACTGATTATGCGAACCCCAGCATAAATATCGTCACTTGTTAACAATTTATAGACTCTCTGGTCAGCTACTTCATTTTTTGTGATTGCGCACCAAATTAAAAAATCAAAACCAATTAAAAAACGAGCTCGTCGATAATAAAAAACAGAAATTGACCTGCGGCGCCAAGCTGAGTGATCATTCATCGGATTCTCACCTGAAATAAAACAAGGAAACAATCAAGTTTTCCGCAATGAGTAGGTAGTAGATGGTACAAATGCCTTATTCAATTGAGCAGAACATTGAAAAAAACTCGATAGTATGTAAATGATTCATCAATAAGAAAGAATAGATAGAGGCGTAAAGCCAGAAAACTTCATTTCATTATTAGGTTAATTTATTGAATTTATGGTAACATAATTTGATCGATCGACTATTTTATTATGTATTTATAGTAGCTTCAACTTTAGAGAGACCGTCCAACATGAATAAACCTATGAGAAAAACCAAAAAAATTACAAATAACTTTTGAAAACCTCTCTTTTCTTTAAAAAAATTCCAATTTTCAAAATTCCAGAATCTCCAAGAATTCAAGGTCTGGAATTTTGTGAGAAATGATAACTCGAGGTACGTTTCTTAAGCTCGAGAACTCGAAAATCACAAAAATTTCTACTTTATCTGCTTATTGGCTGCAATCGGGCCGTAATAGAGGTACCTAATCAAATAAATTCCGATTTTCTGAAATATTTTGAAGACATTTAAATTCCTAAAATAACGGCAAAATAAAGATGAAATAGAGTTGATAGAGATCAAATGGGAATAGTAAACCTACGGGATCTAAAAATCCCGGAATCCTGGAATCTGGCGAATGGAAGGTTAGCAAGAAAGTTGGTTTTTGACTTGCACGAATACAGTTACAGACAGTGATTTAATTTTGAACTCGTGAAAGCCGCCACCGCACATGACAAGAGGTAGACTAAACAGTATTTTCCCACAAACTCAATTTGCACGAATTACTTCAACATTAACCAACGGCGGGGAGTCATCCCAGATGGAGGAATAAGAGGGTTGAAAATGGAGTAGCGAGATCGTTGATGAGAAGGCCGCCCGGACGAAAGAAGTTAACTTGATTATGACCCTTGACAGAGGAGATATGCGGTGAGGGAACCCAAACGAAACGAAAGTATCCTGGGGGAGCAACGATGGGAATCGACCAGAGCAATGCTGGCATTCGTGGGATGAAAGGCCACATACCTCTCGATAATAGGCGAACGCCCGATTCAAACATCTCTGCCATTGTAGTCCAAAAATGTGGGCAGGACAAGATTCCAGTACTTTTCTAATTGGGATAAATTAAAATATTATTCATGAAATAACTTAAAATTTGAAAACATGATTGAAGTAGCCATCCCTTTCAGTGAATGTTTAACTAATCAAAACCAAGCGACGTGGATGAACATAAAATTACTCAATGTTCGTTCGCTCACTTACTTCTCTTCGAAGAAGTCCAAAAATAACCAACACTCAGGTTTAATTTTTTACCAAGTATTCTTATTAACATGATGTGCCCCTGTTTACTTATATTAAGTAGGTTATATATGTAAAAAATTGCGTTTTCAAAGTGTGTAGGTAGAAAATTCAGGAAAAAATTATCGTGCGATATCGAGATTTTCGGATAATTATGCATCCTTCAACTAAATATTCGACGCTCAATCGATTCAGGTGAGTCCCGAACGGATTGCTGGGCTCCAAATGAAGACACTATTTCGTAAACAATTAAAAAAACTATTCAGGAACTTTACCTAAGGCATTATGAACGAATTTGGCGGTTTCTCACACTGGTTATAATAATACAACCTATAGTGGTAGTATTTGGAAAAAATAATATAATTTTATGAAGTAGGTGGAATAAATACGAACGATCCATCTATTCAAACGGTGATTACCTCTACACTACTGAAATATCAATGAGCATATTCCATGCTCGATTGTTTAAGATTAGTTCCCCAACGTTAGAGTGTTAGTAGACGTTGAAAACCACTAACTCAAAATTCAAAATTCTAGAAACCACTTGGAATTAACAAATGCAACCATAAACTCTAAGTCTCCTAGTTCACGACGGCCCTAATTTGCGCTTCAGATGAAATTAATGGGCATCCATTATCACTCAAGTAGTGGAAAGCTAAGCAGCAGTTTTTCGTTATTTAACCATTTTTAAATCAACCAATCAACTCTGCTCACAATTAGAAGTACAACTTACTTGGAGTTCGTGTTTCAAAGGGCAGATAAAATAATTTGGAGTTTGTTTCTGATGAAATATTATATTATATATCCAGTTATAGTTATGAGCTTTACCGAAGAGATTAGCACTCGCTATGAGGAAGCTTGGTAAATATTTGGTAGCCAAACATCATAAGAGGGTAAACAGGGGGACTTTTGACAGGGAAGCAAGGGGAAACAAGAGTCGAAGCCTTGTCACTCTTTGACGCAGCGTTTAGTTGATTATCAAACCAAATTTGACGCTCTCCCGCAGCGCTTGTCTCAGAGCAGCCCCCGAGTGAAACCAGTAGGGAACCTCAATCAAATGCGAACGGCTGCAACTGGTGGTGAGACGAGGGAGAGAACGACAGAATGTCGTCAATAAACGCGGGAAAAAATAATTGAAGACGACGGCGAGAGGGATAGGCGAGTGTAGAAGCCGTAAATTGTGAATTTACTGACACGAATTGGCGTATAAGGGACCGAACAATGACGCACAGCCTCATTTTGCTGGGGAGTTTGGGAGCAGTAATTCCAACTGAGACAAGGGGACTTGGGCGAAAATTTGATGACAGATTGATCAGGCAGGAATAGCAACCAGAGGCGACACAAACTGATTTGTATTTGTGTGTTTAATCAGTAAAAAAAATTTTCCCTTGGACCAAGAACCTGCGAGGGTGTGAAAATGTATAGAATAAAAAACCACAGCGCAACCATGAAGCAATTGGGATTTGAGAGCAGCTGCAGCACTTCTACCCCCATCACTGTGATCGATCGTTAATTTGACCAATGCAATCGTGATTTATCGACATGATGAGGTTTGGCCGTCATTTTCGAAATAAATGGGTAAATATCGACGAAAAAATCAATTATGGAAAGAAAGCCCACGGGCAATCATCTTCCAAGTGAAGACGACACGAAGGTGTAGCCGCAGAACGTAGGTTTGAAGTAAAATTGAACTTCCACAATCGAAAACCGCTTCTTGGCATTACGGCTAGAAACCGCGAAATCGAGATCCGTTCATGCGGATAACTTGAAAAGTTCGATGAATCGCGGCAACAGGCGGGAGGATTAGATTTCACTTGTGGAATATCGAGTGGAATATCGGAGTTAGGTAGAGTCTAAATGTGAACCTAACAAGTTGTAACTTAAGAGAGTATATTATGAAGCTTTTAGTGAAGGGACCCCCAAACACTTATATACATCCGAGGCTCTCAAAGAATAATAATATAGTTCTCTCAAAGAATAGTAATATAGTTCTTGTTCAAAATACAACCTAAACATCATAAATGTACGTGATTGATAACTATGAATCAAATTGACAATGATTGATTGAAATTGAAGGGGAATTTTAGGACGCACACTTATGGTTTTCTACATGCTCAGGTTACCTTGAAGACATATATGAATAGAAGAGTATCTGTTATTAAGATCTCCAAGAAATAATAATCATTGTGAAAATTGTATTGTGTGTATGTGTGCGGGTTTATTTGTAGCGGACTCGACTGAAGCAGGTAGCAACGAGAAAGTAATTTTTTTTTTTAGAAATCCCCGGTATCAGAAATTATTCTTTATGTGGAAAATATGTCTGAACAAGGGAATTCTGGTCTCAGGGTCTCAGTCGATTAGTAAAAAACCCTGCAAATTCTTACACACGGGTTGGTTATTCCTCGAATGAGGGAAACAGTGGGTGTGGCGGGTCCGGGACCCATTCCAATCGATTCAGGGTCCAAAATTTAGTGGAATATGATACCCCACACGCCTAGGCACCAGAAATCCTGACACATACAAAATGGGTGGATACATACCCATTTTGACCCATAACTTCTTCCGGTGGTTGCCAATCGTTCTGGGACCCATTTTATTGGATTCAGCGTCCAAACTTTAGTGGAAAACTATACCCCACACGCCTAGGTAGCAGAAATCCCGAAAACACATATTCAAAATGGGTAATAAATACCCAATTTGACCCATAACTTCTTCCAGTGGGTGCCAATCGTTCTGAGACCCATTTCATTGGATTCAGCGTCCAAAATTTGTGGAAAATGATACCCTACTCGCCTAGATCGCCCAAAATTTCGAAAAATCCATGTTTCAAAAAACATATTTTGACCCCTACCCCGCCCAAATTTGGTCCGATCGGGCTGAAAAGTTTCGAGGACCGTCCTCGATGACGGAACCCTGACCCAAATTTCAGATTTTTAGAAAATTTTCTACTACCGAAAACGGCGCGGACATTGGACGGCGTATGGCGTACGGCATACGGCGGACGGACATAGACCTTTTTTGATCTAGACACCATGAAACGTCCAGAAAAAAATTTGAGTCGAATCGGAGAGGTTGACCATTTGCATGAAAACATAGGTTGATTATTCAAGGAATAACCAACCAAAACTGACTTTATTGTAGATTATCTCCAGCTACGCCTGACACCGGGAAACGCCAAGCCCGCAACTCTTTCAGGTATTGACAAGTGGGTATACGTACCACGAGGTCGGCAGAGCTCATGTCTGCTTTAATCTACCATCTCGTTCCATCCTTAGAAAACTGTACTGTAATAATTTCCAAGAGTTTAGAGGTGTATCCAGCAGACAAAACTTCGTCGGCGTTCTGCCTGTGGCGCAATAAGAAGTTCGTGAGACGCATCGATCATAGTCAAGAAATTAAATCTGAGGGTGAGCATGACGGATCCTGTGCCGACTGACAAGGCACGAACGTTTTCGAACGTGGAAAAGAAAAATAAATCACGAATGAGATCGACAGTCAAATGCAGATACTCCGTTAGCCAAAAATGTTGGTAACATAGTTATGAATAACAGAGTTACTCAACATAATAAATGTTGAAATATGAGTGAAATATTATTTCACTAATCATGGTTGTTAAATAGATTGAATGAAGCCATCAAAAAGTTCATCATTAACGTACTCGTATTTCATAATATGAGATTCCATGTTGAAGATTGTCCTTTCCTGAAGGTTAATCAGCATGTTGGAAACTTATGAACACTTCCAAACAACAGGTCCGTAACCTGTCATGTGAATCAAAACACCATACTGTATAGGGTGGTAATCAAAATTGGAATCTTGTAATCGAATAAAGTGGAGGTCTTATGTACACTACCAGTGGTAGTTCTCCCAGACGCGTACCTCAGCTGCATGCAACATAATCACATTAAAAAAAAAAAAAATTGAAGAAAAGATGCTTCCCACAGAAGAGCGTGGGTCAAGATAGTACTTATTTTGAACCAAAGGATGTTGAATCTTAAATTTCATTTTTATTTCAGTTTGATAGTTCTCTTAGTCGTCATCTACATAGGCAAACATCCACGTCCATCGTCCATTATAGTTAAGCTTTTGATGACCGTGTCTCGTCAATTCGTTCGAATTTTCGACCGACAAAAAAAAAACCGGATTTTTACGGATCGGAAACAAACTGTATCGAAATTTTCCTACCAGCGAAACCATCATTGTAACGGTTTCTTGTCAAAGAACGCCCGAGCAATCATCGAAGAAAAGATGACAGTGAGCATGGTCGTTCCGAAATCAAACCGATGAAAGTTGGAAAATTCTTCGAAAAAAATCCTCGAAACGAGAACAAGGTTTTGCGCACGTCTTTCGTCAATAAAGCGGCACCTCTGATCGCCACCTGATTTTTACCGTTATGATGGACACTTCAAAACAAAAACAAATTGTTCGTACGGTTTTGTTGTGAACGACTCGAAATCATCGCTAATGCACCATCCTACTTACATTCTAGACTACGTACCTATAGGACGAATTTGATTTGATCATTGAAATTTGACAAAACACATTAACTATCCTCAGAAGAACTTAGCACTTGGGCTTGCTTTTGCCTCTCATCAGCATTATCACAATGTGATGGCTGTGGCTGGATCCTTTTTTTTTATCTTCATTCTCGTGCACGACCTTATTGAATTGATCACAGGTGCGTGCGCTATTACACTATTCTTGTTCGGTAAACAAAACACAATGATCAGTAGCTTAAGGGATGGGAGAAGGGAGATAGCAGGAGACTGATACCAATAGACCTGAGCCTCATGGTTCACCGGCACACTTAGCAGATAACATCATCACTTAGCTCCCAACTTGCCCATTGTTTTTTAACCTGCCTCACCCGAGTTCAGCAGCCCCGGGAGGCGAACAATAGACAGGAGTGCGGCATGTGCCCCTCCTGGACGACATATTCGTGAGACGGAACTGACGGTATGATCCAAATGACGTAATGAAGTATCACTGGGATTCACGAACACAGGTGAAACTGCGACTCTTCCCAGAAGGCAGATTGAACTTTAAGGATGTTTGGAAACGAGGAGGAATAGAAGAACAATAATAAATACAGACACTACTCATAAGGCAAGGCCTTTAGGACCACCAGAAAAGATTAAACAAAATTTGAAATTCATTATCGAAATTGAATCCAACTTCTACTGATTGTTCGAGGAGATCTGAAGATGCTCTGTTATATTTAAGACTCAAACAGCGGTCCGAAAAATGTTTCAAATCATCTAAAACATAGGTTTTCTGGAGAAAATTGTCCCCTAAGGTTGAAGCTACACGATATATTATTGACTGTTATTACTCACCAACCGACTGGACATTTCAACAGAAGAATACTAAGGTTTTGAGTAATTGATCTTCGTCGATTTGGTTATTTTTAGCACAATTTGGGTAATAATTTCCGATAGTTTAAACTAGTCTTACTGATGAGCGATTACACCTAGTACCTTTAGCGGCTACAACTGCTTGTTTGTAGAGGGCTGCTCATGTTTTGAATTATAATAATATTTTTATGTCTAAAGGTTGAACACTCGGTTGGCCCAAAACGTTGACTGCATATTCTGTCAGGACTGTCACGTTGGAAATCTCAGCCTACATTAGCGAGATCCACTAAGGTAAAGAACCAAGATGGAATAGCATTCGCAGCGTTTTACCATCGTGAATCTCAAATTAGTGACTCAAACTTTTTTTTATTTTTTCTTTAACTTATTACTTTGGCAATGATTTTGATGGCTTTCGTTAATTTTGTGAATACATACATTGATCCTAGATGCTCATAACGGCTAGTTCGTATTGACGATGTTAGCGTGTTTTTGTTAATTTTATTAGTGAATCTCAAACGGAGCACAACAACTCGTTATGGCAGAGATCCGCCAGGTCATCACACTGACATCCACAACGAAAGGTGGGACACTGACAGTAAAACCAACAATGCGGAAATTAATTCCGACGAGAAAATTGGATGTAACTGCTTAAGAAGCAAATACAGCTGACTCAGAGACGCTTGAGACAAAGTTATCCTGTAAAAAGCTACATCATTGCCAAATATGTGACGAGTGATCTGAACCTAAGGTGGAAGCACGGTCATAAGATTATTTTTCAGGTATCGCCGGTGTCTTCTTGTATAAACGCTAATTGAAACGACATAGAAAAAATGCAAAAGCACCGATCTTGACTCAATTTGCCCTCCTCCGGATAGCGACAATCGGACCCGTCTGAATTGACACAGGGTGGAATGTGATACCCGGCGTACTTAGAGCTAATTTCAAAATAAATGGTAACCCTAATTCTAAATTAGTTACTCAAACGTTTGACAGCCCTCGAAAGAAGTAAAAAGTATATAGGCACGAATGTATATTCTTGTTGACTGAAGCACTGAGGTGTTGACCTGATACAATTTCGCAGTGGAGCACACCCAAGGGTTGCTGTCGATCGATCGACATGTACATTATGCAAATCCTCGATTTCGTCCCTAACTGAGCCGCTTATGAAACACAATCAACAATGATGGGGGGTTCACAGGATAGTGAATCATCCTTGTCTTCGTGAAATGAAAGCGAACTCTTGATCTTTCGCGGTTCACAAATCATCGTAACTGATCTGTGAAAAGGTGAATTCATCGGGAACGTATTGTATTACGACATAAATGTTACAGGCCATCGGGTCGCGACTCCTGCAGGTAAAAACGACTTCGCCCACAAGTCTCGAAAGATTCCAAGTTCACCTTGCAGGAGGCAATACGGCTATTTCACCATGTTCAGTGGGTCGACCAAGACCTGAATATGACCATCAGCGCCGGTGAAATATGCGGTTTTGAACCGTCGTCGCGTGCTTACGAGATGCTTCCACAGGCTCAAATATCCGCTCATGTCATACTTTCTACCAGTCAGAGCCTACAAAGCCCGAAGAGTATCCGACAACGTGAGCATTTATACAGGATTTTGGTATTTTTGTATTGACTATGGACTTTCGGCAGCGAAAGACCTACAAATGTCATCGTCCACTAGTCCAAGACGTCATAACTCGGACCTTTACAGAAGGAAAGCAATAACCTACCTCAGATTTTGAAAAGGGTGTGACACTATTGTGCAGGCTTGTAATCTGGAGAATGTGGAAATGCGTCTGGAGCTGATATTTTCTCTTGTTACGACTGTTACACAGGGTTTGTGCCGTAGGATTTTCGTTTTCGATGTGAATTCATTCAAATTAGAGATTCGACTGTACTACGAGTTCGAACTATTTCTGAAGCCATCAGATTCACGATAAGAACAACATCAATTCAATAGGGCTTGTTTCTGGATCTCAACATGTATGCCGCAAGGCTTAGAAAGAAAGAGTCCTGCTACCCGAATACCCGAGATGTTTCTATTGAAATAATCGCCATTACTGTTCAATCCTCTCAACCTAATAAACCTGAGAACTCTCTCAAGTCTCGAGAATACCAACCAATTCCGAACCAGTCGATTGATAAACCCTCAAAAACAACCACCGAAAATTATTGTAAGAACACCAAAAACGAAAATCACACTCCCAAAGCAGTAATTCAGGTCGAAAATCGCCTTTGAATTGTTCATTAAATAGATAAATAAATAGTTAAATAAATAGAATGCAATTTGATAAAACATGCCTATAAATTTTAAATTCAAGTTGTTATTAGCGTTGGATGACTCATAAACAAGGAGTATGTACCGATTAATTGTACACGGTGCATGAACTGTAGCAAGAGAAAAGTAACCGGGACTTTTTTCAATTCTTAAAGGGGATATTGAATATTATTAAGGAAGTGATTATAACATTGGAAAAACTAATATCCGCATGGATAAGCGATGACCACCTGTTCTGATCAAATAAACTACCTGCATCCAATCTACGATCACGTAGGTCTTCTTAGACTATGACGCCATTCTTCCTGCCAGATGGTAAATTTTGTCGGCATAAAGTCACCATAAGCTTTTAACGCTTCAGAACGTTCTGCATATTTATCATGTACTCGGGCAACTATGGAATGGTACATTTCCCGCTGATAGGACGAACAAGACAGTTATTGGAGGTCAACTACTCGAATGACGAAGAACAAGTGGAAAACGAGTCAATCCAAGTTAACGACGTTAATAAAAAATCGAGAATAAGCATCGTCCTTGCGCGCTTTCCACCCACGATGACCTGTTCAAGGGAAAGTCAAACGGATTGCAACACAAACGTCGACCTTAAACTGCCTCATCGCGTCTATTTAGAACGTGGTTACCGACGATGGTGGACGATTTATCTTGGCGAGACATTTACACCGCGGAACTTGAGTATGCATACGACTCTGCGAGGGGTCACGTAGCTCACGACCGTCATGCGCGATGTAGTCTGTTGAGTATCGTCGGTGGTAATGTTCCGCACACATTTGAAGTAACCCCCCCCCCCCCCCCCCCCATTTAGGTATACTCACAACAAAGAAAAAAAATTAAATAAATAAATAAAATAATAAATACTTTTAAAACATTTTCATCAAAAGATTGTAATTGCACTTGAAGGCGCCTGAACGAATTAATTGGATTTTAAAGGCTAATCTACAGAGCATAGTGACTCGGAAATATGAGAGATAAAGGTCAGCGTAAACATTACTTATAAAACGCTCAGAACCATTCAAGTCCCATCAATCACAAACGGAAGAACTCAAGTTAAACTATTCGAGCAAAATGAAAAATTACAAAAGGCGGCGGAAAAGATCCAAAGCCCGACTTACACGCATGATGATTTTTTTAAAAATGAAGAAGGAGAAAAAAAAGTGATCGTTCGACATGAAAAGAAGTGTTTTCTCACAAGGCTATGTAAGATTCACGTTTTCAGCGCTGCTTCATCATAAGATACCGTAGCATCGGACGTCCTCGTAGGATCATTAAAAACCGCTCACGATTTTTCGAAAAGAAGAAAACAAAATTGATTGGTAGTTTGAAAATGAACTCGCGGTTCGAAAGGTCATCCACATGCTTTATGGGAGGGTCTTTAGTTGCTATCAGGATCGAAATAGCGCGATAGTTCAGGTTTATTAATCTTATTACCTGGGTATATACTTGCACACTCGCCTTCCTTATAGCCGACAAGTACATATGTTTTCATAATTACATAGTTCATCCTCAGGTCGTCTTTTGCGTTTCAAAAAGGAATTGTAAATTTTCCTGCACACCGATGCTATTCACGATCGTTCGACTACAACTATATCGCAATAAGACTCTCGACAACACTTGGAGTCCGTGCTTTGATCTACCACCTTTCATGCAAAAATGCAATTTCTTCGATTTTCCAGAAATTTCATAATGAGACGAAGATAAGAAGAAGGTGAGCACTCGGCAATTCACAAGTACAACTGATTTACCGCCATCTGAAAATTGATGCAGCCACAGGCAACTATGCCGGAGAGGGCGACGAAAGTTTTTAATGGAGCCGCGAGATGAATGGGCCATTGTGAGGAGGACAAGACGGTATTCCAGACTTCCTCAAAGCTTTTTGACCTGAAAGAATTTGACCAGAAGGCATCATCGCTCATCCGGGTTCACAGGAGGGAAAACACGTCGTGAGAGGTCACTGGAAACTGCATCGCTTTGGTTCCAACGGCCTCAACGCTAACCAAACTACGGTAGGTACTGTTGTGGAGGTGCATCCACCCCATCAATCTGAATATAAACAAGAATATTGCTGAAAGACTCTAAACCACATCAGTGGGCCGGTTATCATTACAGCTGGCAACGGGCCACACATGTTGCACAGCGTTCAACGATCGATGAAACTAATGGATACTGATTCCATAGGGAGTAGGAATTTGGAAATCCTCCGAAACAGACCATCTGCCCCGTCAGTCACAGAAGATAAATACGAGAGAGGGAAAGCGCTCCAGTTCAGGTCGGGAGGAGCTGTCAATAGTTATCAACATCAATGAAAGGGATGCGGGAGGACTGTTCGGCAGTCACAGAGCTAATAAGCGAGAATAGGAAGTGAGGAGCTCGAAGATGAGCTAATACGAATCAAGCATGACACGCATGGCCAAGAAATCATGGTACCATAAATAAAAACGCTGCAAATTCTTACACAGGGGTTGGTTATTCCTCGGACCAGGCGCATGGAAACTTATTTAAAAACATGGGGGAAATGGGGAAAATGGTGGGTGCGGCGGGTCCCAGACCCATTCCAATCGATTCAGTGTCCATGATTTAGTGGAAAATGATACCCCACACGCCCAGGTACCAGAAATCTCATAAGCACATATTCAAAATGGGTGATGTATACCCAATTTGACCCATAACTTCTTCCAGTGGGTGCCAATCGTCCTGAGACCCACTTCATTGGATTCAGCTTCCAAGATTTAGCGGAAAATGATACCCCACACGCCTAGGTTCCAGAAATCTCAAAAACACATATTCAAAATGGGTAATATATACCCAATTTGACCCATAACGTCTTCCAGTGGGTGCCAATCGTCCTGAGACCCATTTCATTTGATTCAGCGTCCAAAATTTAGTGGAAAATGATACCCCACTCGCCTAGATCGCCCAAAATCTCGAAAATCCATTTTTCAAAAAACACATTTTGACCCCTACCCCACCCAAATTTGGTCCGATCGGGCTGAAAAGCTTGGAGGACCGTCCCAGGCCGGTTACAGACCCCTGACCCAAATTTCAGATTTTTAGAAAATTGTCTACTACCAAAAACGGCGTGGACGGCGGACGGCGGACGGACATTGACTTTTTTGATCTAGACACCATGAAACGTCCAGAAAAAAATTTTGAGCCGAATCGGAGAGGTTGACCATTTGCATGAAAACATAGGTTGATTATTCAAGGAATAACCAACCAAAAATCCAAGACGAGAAACGTGGAAGACGATGATAGTGTGAATATGAATATTCTCTATCGCTGTAGCACTACTCACCTTTTTCCGGCCTTGGATTTTTCTAAAAAGATGTTTTCACATACCTGAAACAGAAAAATTATTATTATTGATTAAGTGATTTGGTTATTGGGGGATTCGAATTTGAGTCCATGGACTGCGCTGAAAAGCAAAACATAGTCCTACGGGCCAAAGGTCTGCTGGGTAGGTGGTTTGAAGAAACAATGGTTCATTATTTCTCAGAGTCAGTGTGCAGAACTCATCCCAATCGATTCAGCGTCCAAAATTTTGTCGAAAATGATGCCCCACATGCTCAGGTCTCCATTAATCTCGAAAACCCACTTTAAAAAACTGCTGAGTCATGGAGTGAGACATTGATGGACACAACCTCTTTTGATATATATGATTCATGGGTTGATGTGCAAGAATCACGCCAAAAACGAGAAAAATTCTCGCTTTGCTGGTTGATTTTTGAGGTACGCACTCTCAAGAAGAGCCGATTCATAATAGAGAACAATGCATAAGAAATTGACGAAACAAGGGAGGTAAATGCTCCGTACAGGCGTGGAGGACGATCTTTTAATTAAAATGACTGATATGAAGAGCAGAACACTATCCACCACACATCACAAGAGCAGACGACTTCGCGAGTACACATTACAAGAGCAGATTAAAAAAGTCTAATACCACTGATACAACGTGAAAAGCGATCAGGGAGACACTAATGACCTAAAGAAAGTCCAAGACAATCTCAATCTCCCCGTTTTAATTGAATGTGTTCCCATGCTCGGTCTAGCCTAGCACTCGTATCTACCGATTGATATCAAAATCCATTCTTCCACTATTGAACAGAATGCCTCATTAGGTGACCAGTTTGATGGCAGTAGGCAACTGCCAGGAAGCTCGTACGACCAAGATGACGTTGGACCACCTAATAACCGCACACCAATGACATGAAAATACAGGAAAATCATTCTAAATTAGAATACTTCAACAAATTCGGAAATTAAACATTGAAACCGTTAACAGGAAAACGAACGCCCGGTCAAGACGTTTCGAAACCGATGCAATCAATCTCCAGAGGGACGTGGTAAACAATGGGAAAAAATGTCGAAACTCCAGCCTTCGGAGTATGACACTCTGCGGCTATCGGTACTTGGCCTTTCATTATCGCAGCCTGTTATTAGGTTTTGACGATTTCCATTTCCTCGTGACCCCGTCAGGATGCGTCACGTCAAGTATTCAGTTATTTTTTATTGGGCGTCTTGAAGGGGACTCAACAGTAAAATGCGTGTTAAAAGAAGATAAATCTCACCAATGCGAATTCCAAGGAACATTGCGAAAGTAGAGATTTACGGAGATATTTTTATTCTCATGCGAAATCATAGGTTCTCTCAGGTTTGACTAGTGGAGAGTCTCTCTAATCTAAAGACCGGAATTCTAAAATACAGCAGTAATAATAATAATAATAATAATGAACATACTAATATTAACCAGCTTCAATAGAAAAAACACAGGGGTTGTGCACATGGAGACTCATTATTATTATTATTATTTTTTTTTTTTTTTTAGTACGGATGATGAAAATATATGACATTATGACCTCTCACCTCTGAAGCCATGGTTCCCAAACATCTCTACACTCCATTTCTAAGTACGTCATTTTTTCACTCTACCCAGCCACCAATATCGACGATCGGGCTCTGTGATTATCACAAGTTTGTCTCCAACCCTCTATGAGCGAAACTGCAAATTTATCCCGGCATTTTGAAGGCCTTATTTGAGACGGTCATTTTGGATTTTAAACACTTTAAAACAAATTGTTAGAGCATTATTAGAGCAAAAATTAGAGCAAAACAAGGATTGTTATGCTCTAACTGAAAGCATTTGTCATGAAGACTTGGATAGGTGAAGCAATGAGCGAACTCATAACATACAAAACTGTTGCTGTCCAACAAGAAACCCGATGGATTTTTGGCTGGAACCAAATGTCAGCTGGAATCAATTTTCAAATAGTACAAGTATCTCGACCAGCTTTGTGGAAAGATCAATGACTTCCTCTCGATCTCTACATTGACGGCGTGAGTTGGAAGGGGAGGGGGATTTTGGCACGGCACCAATTATTTCGTGACATCAAAGATCGACTCTCGTCACGAGCCACGGGAAAGCAAATATGCATAACTCGTTCGACAAGTTTCTGGAGGGTGATCAGACAAATATATTTAACAGAGAAGGAATAACCAAAAATAAAGGACACATTTGATGGTCTCATAACGATTATAGAAAAATATTCCTTCGACTTTTTAGCCGATGAATGTTTTTTCTGCTTCCGCCCAACAATTTGCCTTCGTTTTGATCAGTCAATTAATTATTCAAATAGCTCTGAATAATACACCGGGAACCGTCGACAGCATCGAATAAATTTCGCTAACCGGACCTACGAGCCTTTTATTTGACCGTGCGAAGTTCTATGAAAGGAAACACGTTCAAGCGAAGTTTGGATTTGCATGTTTTCATCCCCAGGGCTCATTTCCCAATATTTCCCTTTTTCCTTTTTTTATCCGTGAGATAATAAATGATTCTTTGCTCGTGGAAAGGAGGCCCATATTTCTTTGAAAACCCGATAAAAATGACAAGGAGCTTGTTGTTCGTATATACCACCGAGCTTCCAGTTTGGAACAGTTTCAAAGGTAATCCGACGGCAACGTGATAGGGTATCAACACGGCTTGAGTTCTGTCAGATGCATTTTTTTTCTATCTATTTAACATTCCCATAACGTCTTTCTACCCAATTCTAAAGATTTGTGAACTTCCGCATTGCCCGTCCCGGAAACTGGCCACTTGTTTCTACGTATTTCCGTTCGGACTCTGACCTTTTCCAACTGCATCGCCACGATCCCGCGTCATCAGTATCCTTCCAAAGTTTTTTCACCGTATTCAACCCCAATCAAATGCATCATCACTCAGGCGAATACTAATTTATATCTTCGAATAAACGGGGAATCGCTCGCAATTTTCCCTTCCGGTCATCCGACAAAGCTCGTATATTTCCCTCGCTCTTTGCGTGTGTGTATCCCTCAACTTTCTCCCCTATTCCCTTCCGAAACGTTAATTACTAATCACTGTATTCAACTGCAAAAAATTGAAACGTCGCCAACAGGAAAAAAACCCACCACAGAGCTAACACTCGGCTTTTTAACCTATGAACCAACCCCTCAAACACCCCGATCATATGCTCTTACTAGTGTCTACACGTTCTAGCATCTGCAACCTAAACAAAAAACTCAAATTAATAATCCAAAGAAGATTTAAAAAATATTTCATTGACTTATTATTGAAGTTGTCGTGACGGAATTTCTACCTAGCGTCGCCATCACTCCAAATTTTCTTACTTCCCATCAGACGAGTCTGGAGAATTTCCACCTCGCAAGCAACTGGTTCACTCGTTAGCAGATCTTTGAAGAATAGATTTCCAAGATTTTTCGATATTTAGTCATGTTGGGTAACGTTACTGCTTCAACTGCAGCAGATTTTGCTTGATCTTCAGCAAACAGCTCTGTCAAAATATCTGGTCAATAATTCAACGCAGCCGCATATCGTTTAATCATCACTCGTAGAAGGTCAACGAGGAGAAATAACGTGGTCGATTTTCATCCAGAAGTCGCGTCCGGTTACAAGTATGTGTCAACTGAGGTTGGTAACAGTATTTATGCACCTAGGCACTGGTTTTAGAACAGTTTCGCTCGACGAAACACCGCTCAATACACGCTCGTCTTCTCCTGCGACATTTAATTGGACGATATTAAAGATTTCAATTAACTGTGACAGGAGAATGAGAAAATGGAAGAGGGGCGTTTACAGTAGGCAGCGGACCTCATATCCTGCTCCCTTCCGTTTCAATAAGGGTTTTCCGAGGAGGCTGGCCGACGGATGAAATCCTCCATTTGTCCTGACCACAGACAACTTCCACTCTTCTGGAATAAAATACTCTTCAGTTGCATCTGTACGGATGTTGGATTTGGTCGAGCATTGCTGCCTCCGGGGACAATAATAAAATTGTTTCTGTCATTTACGAGGTACCGTCCATTAATTATTGAAAACGTTCATATAAAAATCAGGGTTGCTGTTTGGAACATTGTTGTGAGAACGCAGAAATACGCGTATGACATCACGGTCACACAAATATCGACAAGTGTAGTGGTTATCCACGTGTTTTTTATTTACTCTGAACCGAGTTATGGGGTGAATGGCTTTTCAGTATGCCCAGACAAGTAGCGAAACACCGAAGGAAGATTTCAACGTAAGATCCTCCTAACATCAATGATAATTCAAAACGAAAAAGGGTTAGAGGAACCCATGAACCCGAAACAACAATTTTGGCATTGGTTTCATTCTATCAATGTGTACCAGTGGGATATCCTAGGATCGCAATTGTGGTTTCGATTATATCAACCAAATTTGATCATGATTGTGATGAGTGCACCTCAGTCAGGAAAACATTGGGCTTTAGTACCTGTTGAAATATTGTTGCCCACTCCACTACCTACTCTCCTCTAGTGACGCCATGACTGGGCCTGTCAGCTGTCACTGGATGTGAGGCAGCCTAGGGATACCAAATCACGCTAAGCCATGAAATAATTGTGTTATCTAGCAATGAATATTTGTATTATACTTAATATTGATATTGCAAGTATTTTAAAGGATTATTCCACAATCAACTGAGTGAGATAGCTTGTTGTTATTCAAGGCTTCATAATTTGTGTTTCACCCCTAATTGGGAACTACATATTCTGATGGCAGTGTTCTATATGATTTTGTGTTCTGCAACCCATGATTTTCACACATGCGCTGTTCGAGCTCCATGTTGTACCTTTTTCTGTGAATATTCTTTGTTTCTTATTAAAAAGGAATCTACCCATCTGTGTTCTTGCTTTATGAGCTTCTAAAACCCGGTGAGTTCTAGTAATCTGATGATTCAAGTGTTTACTTGTTAATAATTTGAGGTTTTGACTCAGCACGGATCCGGAAAGACAACGGCCTCATGCAATGAGTTTGTGCTCTTAGTTTGCCTTTTATTTTTCAATCCTTGGAAATGGCTCAGTGAGGATTTTTCTCAGTTGACGAGTAGCGGACTTCCTTAGAATATTATTATCGCGAATCTCGCGATTACCAGTTGGTAGCCTTTCTACTCTTGAAGTATTTACTGCACAGTACTTTAGTTAGAATTTAGTTTTGTGTAGAATGTAGTTTTGTGTGGAATATAATATTGTATAGTAGAATGGTGTGATTAGTTTCTGGTTTCTAGTTAATTTCGGGGTTGTGGTTTGGAGCTCGGCGCCGGCGGCTCTGACTGCTGATATATCGATTTTGATACTATAGACTCTGTTGGGATCGAGAATAGGGACATCGCCTTATCATCCTTATCCTTCGATTGTTTTTGGTGTCGGTATGTCGATGGTTGGTGCTACGGCTCTGGATTTTTACCAGCCTCGGTAGTATGTAAACAGTCCGCTACAAGGGAACGTCAAATTGATAACACGATTTTTGATCTGTGTGACGGTCGACGGGCCGTTCTTGATCTTAATCCAGAAGTTCCACCTGACATGGTAGTGCTATAACTGCAAGGTTTTCAAGCAAGTTCTTCATGTCAGTTCAGAATCTGTTGCCCAGCAGATCCTGAACACAGAGTGTGCGATGACAATAGAAGTGTATCAGCCCAAGTTGGATGTAACTATCTTGCCTGGTTGACCGCAAGTTAAGGTTTAGGTAGAAAACCAGTGTTTTCCGTGCTGGTGGATACTTTCCAGCGCCTAGGGTACCCGGGTGAGTTTGTTGGCATACAGCTCACAGAGGGCCACACTCGACTTATAGCCATAGCTAGGAGAGCTTGGGTAAAGGGGCTATAGGAACCTTATAATCTGGTATGTAAAATCCTCACTGAGCAGTTTGAATTTCCTATATGGGTCCTCATGTTATCTTACGCCATAAGTGGTAGTTGGCCAGTATGACTTGTACTTTCAGTTAGTGAGTGAAAGGGTTCACCTGTCCGTTTGCATCAAGAACCCCTGAGTATTCAAGGGGTTATAAGTATTAGCCAGACGCTGCCAGGTATCTGACTAGCTCATTTTAACTCAAAGCTATCAAGATGTCCCAGTAAATGGTCTTTAAAACTAATCTTTTCAACTCCTTCCTTTTTGTAATTATTCAAAATATAAATTACCTCCATTCAAAGTAGATTATATTAGATTATACATTTAATGGGACTAAAAGTAGTTCATGGTGGGGATTTGGAGTCAGGGGCGGCGATGATGTTTGTTGATGCATCGGTGTTGGTGGCAATTGATTGAAAGGGATCTATAACCATCCTTAGCCATCGGTTGATTGTTGTCACTGTCGGTGTGTTGAGCATTGATGTCGCTGCCCTAGATTCTAATAGTTAACCCATCTCTTTATTAAAATAGACCTGTTGATAGAACATGGGTCACAGATGACATGAGGGGGATTGACTAATATGGTGTTGTCACAACCGCTTTACCCATTGTGCAACTTAATTAACGGATAAAATGATGGCTTGGATGGAAAAGATTCTGAAATAAGAATTTCGAGACTAGAAATATGCTAGCAACCTGTTGAGAACAGTTGGGGTGAACTTATCTCACTGGTGCTAAGGAATGAATGATTCACAATCTATTAGTGGTCTGAATGTCTTTGTACTTCCTGTCTAAATCACAGCTAGTGTGATCTTGTCCTATCTGTCGATACAGCTGTTTTCCTTTCAGATCTCAATGGACTTGTGTATCTGGGTATCAACAATGGCTAACCCCAGGCAAAGTGGTGACCTCAATCTGTTGGAAGTTGTCCAGAAATTGCCTCTGATACTACTGGTTCCAGTTTAAGGGAGATGGAAGTTGACAATTCTGTGGCCCTAAATACGGAGAATGGTGAAGAGTGTGACGATCAACGCCTGTCTCTGCAAAACAATGCTCATAAGAGGTTTGATAAGTTGGAGGTAACTCATAATCACAATTCCCTTGATAGAGTAGTTATTAGCAGCCGGAGGGTTGACATCCTGAAATTTCGGAATATTGAGCCTAAATTAGAAAACTCTGAGGGTTTTGGTCCCTGGAAGAGGAGAGTACTAAGCTCATTTGATGAACAGCAGTGCTCATTTGTTTTAGACTTCAATGAGCAAACCCCTGCCTGTTTTATCGATGAGAAAGTGCCCCTTGTTACCAAAAAGGTAAAATATTTTATTGAATCGTCAATGGATGATTATTTCATTGACCTCCTCCAAGATCTTGATCATCCAAAAGAGATGATGGACAAAAAAAATTGTCAAAGCTGTTTGAGCCCACTTCACTATCACATGTAACAGCTTTGGTTGAACAATTCAACTCCATGTTCTTTGATCAAAAAGCAGAGAGGGCAGTTGAGTTTGTGACGCGCTTCACCAAGACTCTCAAAAACCTTTACAACTTTACAAACTCAATTCTGACATGATGAATGACTAAAACAAGTTTTTCTTTTAGTAGCCATAAGGGATACCGCTACCCATGGCTTAATTGAGTACTTCACTGAACAGCCAAGAGGTTTGGACCTTTGAGGACCTATATTTGAAGAGATTCAGGAAATGTTGATTGATGCACAGGCCACAGGGAACAAATTTTAGCCATGCTTTGTTGGTAGGTTGGGTGCCAAGTTAGTGGGTGGCCTTTTTAGACATCAGAATTCTTGCCTGGCTGTTAAGGGTTCAGGAGAAAGAGGTTTCCAAAGGAAGGCGCAGGGAACCGCTGGGGCTAGTGGGTTAGAGAAGGGCACTCGCAAGTGCCAAGTAAATTTCTAAAGCTACTAATACTGTCCTTGCAGCCTCTGAAGGTAAATTGAGGAAAGTTGTTATGGCAGTTCACACAGGGGCAACTGAGCATTTCCCATCAAGTATAGACTGTCTTTCATTGCAGATCCCTCAGGCTTTTGAGTGTGCTAAAGTGGGTGACACTGCCAACCTTGTTGGTTCAAAGCAGGGTGAAATTCTTTTGTGAATAACGGGCAACAGCCTTGTCTTGAGGATGTTCTGTATCCACCATGCCTTACCTCTTATTCAGTAATTTCTTGTGTGAGTCAAGCAGGGTATGAAAGTTTTATGTTTGGATAATTCTGTGCAGTTCATAAATGAGGCAACTGGTGAGGTGATTTAAAATGGGTATTTCAAGAATAACTTTTGGTGGGTTAAGTTTGAAGTAATGAGTCCGACAAATCTACAAAAGTGTATCAAAACCCTTGGTCCAATGAGTATGAGACCTAGGTTTTTCTGTTTGGTCACAGTAAATGAGTCTGATCTTGGGGATGCCCTAGTGGGAGGGAGAGATTTATTAGAACCTCCAGCTAGTGAGTCAGTGGGAGGGAGTAATCCAGAAAAGCTTACCAAAGTAGTTGTGCAGCTTGAATCCTCCTTACAATCAGATCCTACATTACACAACCTGGACTTGTTTGTAATAGATAAAATGTTTAAACCAAGTCTGAAGGATAACTTAGGGTTATTGTGGCATCTAAGGCTAAACCATTTGGTCCAAGTGCTATTTAGAGCTAACTTGTAAATTTGTGCCTGAGATGAAGGGTTTGAAAATTGACGATGAGGTTTTAGACTGTGTTGACTGTGCTGTGGCAAACTCAACAACAAAACCTCACAATACTGTTAGGACAGAACTGACAAACTGGTTGCAGTACTACATTTGGACTTAATTGGGGCAATTCGACCAGCAGATTTTAGAACAGTTGCTAGGTACATTGTAACCTTCGCATGTGACTCATCCAGAAATACATCTGCATATGCCATGGGGGATTAAAAAAAAAAAAGTAGGTTTGCCTTGCTCTCAGCTTGAGAGGCTTGAATGAGATAGCTACAATAGTAAAAGTTGAAGAATCTGTTGTCATAATATGTACTGACAGAGGTCTTGAGTACAGAACAACTGAAATGAAACACCTTGTGCTAAAAGAAAATAATGCAATTATCCACATCATCACCAGGAACGCCTCAATTGAATGGATGTGCAGTGTCTGACCAGAATCCTAATAGAGAAGATACGAGTTAATCTTCTTTTTGCTAAAATGTCCTTTTTCCTTGTGCACTTTGTGTCCTTGTTTCTTAAGTCCTTAAGAATTTTGTATGGTGAGGCCCCAGTATGAAATACACTGAGCGTTTTGGATGCGTAGTAGCAGCAATTTACAGAAATCCTAAATCAAAATTCTTCCCAAATTTTAGTAAAACGTACTTACTTGAGTGTATTGAATCAGGCTGTGTATTGTTGAATGAACTACATAGAACACTGGTTCGTTCATGTGGTGACAAGTGTATGGAAACTCAAGTATATGGTGATCACATCAAGGATTACCCTAAATCACTAGATGCTCTCGAGCTTCGTAAATCTGACTGCAACGATACATGTACCTATGATGCTCAGAGAACTGAAGTGAGTGACTCAACTGGCGCTGCAGAAATGCCTCTATGTTGATCCCTCCTTGTATACAGAAGCTATCAGGTCTTATGAGTCTGGGTTATTGGAACTAACTATGATTAATGAGTTACAGGCTCATGAGAAAAACAGAACTTGGTGTTATGTTTTGGTAGCTGCGCTTCCCTCCCAAAACAAAAATAATTGAAGCATGATGGGTGCACAAACGTAAAAATGAATTTGATGGAATTTTTGGTACAAGAGTCGCCTTATAGCTAGGGGCTTTGCTGACTTTAATTTTTACGATGAAAGTGAAATCTTTGCACCTGTTTCTAGGCTGGTAGACGTTAGATTGGTATCTACAGCAATTAAACTAAACTTGCACTTATCCCAGCTTGATGTAATGACAGCATTTCTCTATGGTGAGCTGGAAAAGGTAGTGTATATGGAGATTCCTGAGGGCATGGTTGAACTGACTGACGTACCAGAGGGGCTCGGACAAACGCATGTTTGTGAGTTGGTACAATCCCTGTATGGATTAAAAATATCTCCATAATTGTGATACAAATGCGGTTCAGCGCTTACATGAAAAATATAGGTTTCCAGCTATATTCACTTTATAAAAGAGCACTTTGCCTTTTCTGCTGGGATAATTATGACAATCTTGCAATATTACTGATCTGTGATGATGATTGTTTGCAGCCTCTTTTGAAGCTCTGGCTTATCAAATTATGAAAACAAAAATGAACAGGGAATAAGTCAAGATAAACGTTTTGGGTATACCTTGTAAATATCTTGGATTTGAGATCTCTCATAATATTGGGAAGCAGACAATCTTCATAAACCTAAAGGTATTCATATTGCAAATTTTGGTTAACTATTATCTTGAAATTATCAGTGTTCCTATTTGTTAGGTACAGGGATGTTATTGGGTCCTTACTGTATGTGCAGAATGGGACACTTCCAGGCATTCAATCTGATGTTGACTTCCTTTCCATTAAATTTTTGTTAGTTGTAAGCAGGCTAACTTGACACTCGTGGATTAAGAATGTATGTTCAAAATTTTAAAATGTTTGTAGGTGCTGCCAATCTAGGGCTTGTGTTTGCTGGCACTAGTGACAATATGTGAGCTTTACTGATGCTTCACTTGGCACAAATGCCACTAATGGTAAGTGCAACTCTGGACTTGTCATTAGGGTATTTGGGGGTGTTGTCATGTGGCAAACTAGAAAGCATAACTACGGTATATAACTAGGTATATTGCCATGAGTGGCACTTGCAGGGAAATGGCAAATATAGTAATATTTGCACCTACATACATAGAAATATCTCTTGTGTGCCACCCTTCTGTTGGCATTGTAATAGTGTCGAGATTGTAAGCGTGCAATCTCATGTCAATCTTGAATGCTTGTGTATATTGTAAAGTTGACCTGTCAAAAAAAAAGAATTTTTACAAGAGCTATGTAAATATAAACTAGGTGAAATCTGAAGACCAGCTTGCAGATTTTTCTTTGTTGTTGTGTGTTTGATGTTAGATTCCATAAACTGTTAAACTCTTGAATGCTTGTGAATATTGTAAAGTTGACCTGTAAAAAAAAGAATTTTTAAAAGAGCTATGTAAATATAAACTAGGTGAAATCTGAAGACCAGCTTGCAGATTTTTCTTTGTTGTTGTGTGTTTGATGTTAGATTCCATAAACTGTTTAAGTGAATCTGTTGATTGATCATTGCTCTAATGCAGGAATATATGAATTTGTATGTGCTTTCTCATGTATATGCATATAAATTTCAACTAGGTATGTACCATTTGTCAGTGACCAATTTAGTTGTCCAATAATATCATATGTGAAAGAAAGTACTGTGTGTTAAGGTACCCTAATTTTGTCTTGAGGACTGATATGGCTAGATGTCGTGGTCGGAGGGAGTGTTGAAATATTGTTGCCCACTCCACTACCTACTCTCCTCTAGTGACGCCATGACTGGGCCTGTCAGCTGTCACTGGATGTGAGGCAGCCTAGGGATACCAAATCACGCTAAGCCATGAAATAATTGTGTTATCTAGCAATGAATATTTGTATTATACTTAATATTGATATTGCAAGTATTTTAAAGGATTATTCCACAATCAACTGAGTGAGATAGCTTGTTGTTATTCAAGGCTTCATAATTTGTGTTTCACCCCTAATTGGGAACTACATATTCTGATGGCAGTGTTCTATATGATTTTGTGTTCTGCAACCCATGATTTTCACACATGCGCTGTTCGAGCTCCATGTTGTACCTTTTTCTGTGAACATTCTTTGTTTCTTATTAAAAAGGAATCTACCCATCTGTGTTCTTGCTTTATGAGCTTCTAAAACCCGGTGAGTTCTAGTAATCTGATGATTCAAGTGTTTACTTGTTAATAATTTGAGGTTTTGACTCAGCAGTTTTTCACTCTCGCCTGGCCACTCCATGAGGTCCATCCTAGGGGCCATGAGCAGGAAAATACTGGAATCGGGTGCCTTTCGTCCTGAGGAGCTGTAGAGTAGGCCTCTCACATGATCAACGCACCAACACAGGACAGGCTTTTGGGTTTTGAGGAACCAAGAGTCCGGGGTGAAATGATGGATCATGAGGCACCAGTCCAGGAGAGACTAATGGGTCTTGAGGCACCCATACAGGGGAAATTAACGGGTCTTGAGGTACCAACGTCCAGGAGAGACTACTGAGTGTTGAGGCAACTACGTCCAGGAGAAACTAATGGGTCTTGAGGCATCAATCCAGGAGAGACAAATGGGCCAGATGAAAATAATGGGTCTTGAAGCACTAACATCTAGGTAAGACTGACTGGTCATAAGGCACCCAACGTACCACAGCACCAACGTACACATGAAAATAATGGGTCTTGAGGCACAAACATCAACAAGGCACCCACCTTCCTCGAGAGACTAACAGGTATTGAGGCACTTGACATCCAGGTGAGACTAACCGGTGATGAGGCACTAATCCAAGAGAGACTAACGGTTCTTGAGGCATCAATCCAGGAGAGACAAATGGGCCAGATGAAAATAATGGGTCTTGAGGCACTAATTTCGGTATGTACCACAGTCCTCTCCGTTTGGTTGCTTTCACAGTACTGACTCTACTCTCCAAGTGCGAGCCGTTTTAGTCATTTTCCGTAATTTCCCACTCAGCCCAACAGAGGGCATTTTGGAAGATGTGTTTCAATACCTTTCTGCCTTTTCCCTGGTTCTCTGTGGTTCTTTACATTGCTCGATAGAGAGCGTTTCGGAAGTTTTCTTTCAATACACCTTCGCCCTTTAGGAAACACCTCCCCCCCCCCCCCCCACCAATTTGGTCTGATCGGGCTAAACAGTTTCCTTCCTAAAGACGGGAAAAGGTCCCGAAATTTCAAATTAAAAAAAAAATTGTGTATTACCAAAAGTGGTGAATGGAGACATAATAAACCGAAACGTGGGACAGCAATTAATTAATGTGTTGTTTCAACGGCTTATCGTTGTATAGCAAAGTGATGTTTTGGGTTAATGTTGTTCAGACAGGAGTGACGGGCCACGTATTTTTCGCCGATTGGAGCTCATCCCTTTGTCATTCGCTAATTGATTACAGTGAGCTAAATCTGCGGCCGCAAGAACAAAAAATAAATAAATAAATTATCAACTCGACAATACAAATTTTGTAAGCTAAATAAAGTTTGAGACGTAATTGAAAAAAAAAGTAACGGACGAAAAACAACGTGACAGAGAGGAAGGCGATGTTTCAAATGGGTACAACGTTAGGTGAAGTATATATTATATGGATCTTGGCTGGCGTCCAATCTTTTGGAGGGGGAGAGTGAAAACAGCCCCCACCTATTCTCCTCAATGCCTCTGGAAAACCAACTTATAAATTATACACCCCATCCACTCGTGTCAGGCGTTTCTTTCACATTACCTACATTTATTACTAGGGAGCATCGTGCGGAAAACTAGAGCGGATTTGTTTTTCTGCGCTCGATTTTAGAGGTGGAGGGGGTAATGGAAGGGGGTAGTGGTCTTTATCGTTAAGGGGCCAAGTAGTTTGGTGATTTTAGCCGTATTATAATACGTAAACAAAACCTCCAAAGTTTGAGAGGAAATAGGCTAAGCCAGGTCTAATCTTGGAAGGATGTTGATTGCTCGAGATAATTAATGGCGCCTGGTTACACCGCGGATTTAGTTGGTTTCTTCGCTTTTTTTTTTTTTTTTTTCATTCTATTTGCTAGTGAAAGACGGGAAATTGAGTTGCGGGGTTTCCCCGACGAAACTAATAATGAACTGAAAAGCCGATGTTACGGTAGAACGCTTGAACCATCCATCTACAACAAACATAAATTACTAGTTGGATGATCGGAGGGTGTTGCTGTTTTTCCGATACATGAAATCGACGGTTAACCGATTCTCAGTTAGTGGTCCGTGTATATTCAGCGGTGTGTTTGAAATCCGCGGATTTATCGAATTGAGCTACGGCTCAGGGGATGTGGAAAGACTACACATATATGTTGAGAGTTGTGGTATCAAATGAATAAGCCGTGTATGACCTTAGAAGTAAATTTGAATTTAATAAAATTGAGGTACTGTTTACAAGGAAAAAAAACTACGTCGCAATTACGAACTGAACAAAGACGAACAAGTGGAACGAGAAGAGAACAACAACAGGTTGTTCTCAGTTATAGGCTTCACTGTATCCATCTGAGTGTTCACACAAATCTTTCCGATTTCACCCAACAATATAACGGTCGAGTCAGAATCGGCTCTTATCGAAATAATACTTGCACTGGTATCGACAAAGAGAAAAATATCTCTGCGAACTCATTCACAGGGGTTGGTGATTCCTCGGGCCAGCAGCATGGACTTATTCCAACCGCTTCAGCGTCCAAAATTTAGAGTAAAAAAATACCATACATGCCTAGGTACCACCTAAAGCACCAAATGTTGACTCTTATCAGTCTTATCCTAATGTTGACACTTCAATTTCAAAACGTTAACAAAAGGTATTGGGACCCTGTAGGTACTTGGAATTGGCGTCATTCTGTTGATAAGGATATGAGATTTGAGGTAGGCCGGCTTTACTAGTGATTATTACACATATCGAACGTCTGGCTAATATTGAAGCCCGTGACGGCTGGATCAGTCAACACAGCGACGCTCTCTCTATCCCGCAGGTTAGTGAGGTAAGTCAGCAAAATTATACTTTTCGAGTCAAAGTAAAGTTGCCTGCCCTAATATTAGCGTAAGGAAGAATTTGTATGCACTAAACCCCTGAATTAGGTTGAAATTGATGGTCAAGTTGGGGTGTCAACATTAGGGTTTCATGAAATCGGCGAGTGTCCTAATGTTGACACCTGTGTCAAAATTAGGGGAAAATGTTGATCAGGTTGCCAATCTCATATTTGGGTTCAAATAATTTCGTAGTATATTGAGACTATTGAATTTTTCAAATCAGAGTACTGGAATCTCAAGTTGACATCGGGATCCCAATGTTGACGTATCTTGGTTCCTTAAGTTGACATGTTATTACATCTTTTCTTCAAAATTTCTACGTATAGGTAACATGATCTTTTTGTTGTTAGACCCCTACCTATGACTTTTTCAACACTATCAGGTACCTATCAGAATTTTAAAATAACAGTATGATTCTGAAACAGTGTCTTATCATTTCAACAGGTC
This sequence comes from Cyrtorhinus lividipennis, assembly GCA_019603395.1. Classification (NCBI taxonomy): domain Eukaryota; kingdom Metazoa; phylum Arthropoda; class Insecta; order Hemiptera; family Miridae; genus Cyrtorhinus; species Cyrtorhinus lividipennis. Next base: position 3,676,110 of record CM034004.1, on the reverse strand, counting down.
GACTACTACCATGCCTCCGAACAAAAACGGAATGTTGAAGTACGCTGTCCAGCAAATGGAAGACGCTATAAATGTGAAGTTGTTGTGCACAAGTTGTGCTGTAGAAGGAGGACCAATAAATGAAGGAGACATGATAGTAGCAGTGTTGCCCGCAAAAAAAAAAAAAAAAAAAAAAAAAAAACACAGATGGAATGTGTTTGTCTGGTTGTCAACATTGCAAGTTTGCAAGTGAAGATGCTGCTGAAGTAACACCGCTTGATCCCTGCAACGGACTGAGGACTATTTTCCTTCAAACAAGGGGAACCGGCTTTTGGCAGTCAGTAACGTCAAATATAAACTGCCCAAGCCTAAATATTAGGGGGGAAACCCTAGAAAATTTGTGTTCCCTACTTCTGTTTCTATTTCACTGTAATTGAGCACCTATGCTAAAAATTGAATTACCCATTTTTCTGATTATGCTGTTTAACATCTATTTCCTAATGTCTAGCCTAACATTTAATATATTTTAACGCATTCCTAATCTCGTTTGTTCATTTACTTCGAGAAATAACTAGAGGGAAATCATATTTAAATACTTTCTCAAAAATTTAGACTGGTGTCAACATTAGGAACTGCAAATGTCAACAATAGGAATTTCCGAATGCAGAAGTGTCAACATTAGGGGAAAAATTCCATTTTTGAAAAACTTGTTTTTTATGCTTAAAAAACATTATTTAATCAAGTCTAATAAGTGCAAATTGTTTCCAAGGAACTCACAATTCATAATAACTGACTACCCAAAAGTTTCAATTTCTTGAATACTTGGGTAGAGCGCAGAATCGAACGATTTTTCTCTCTAATAGTGTCAACAATTGGTGCTTCTACCCTACCACCCCCCAAATTTGGTCCAATAAGGAATCCGTTTCCGGCTCTAGTTGGTCCTCGAAACTTTCGAGCCTGACCGGACCAAACTTGGGAGGAAAGGGGGGTGGTCAAAATGTGTATTTCGAATAATGGATTTTCGAAATTATCGGTGATATAGGCGTGTGGGGTATCATTTTCTACTAAATTTTGGACACTGAATCCAAGAAAACGGGTCCCGGAATGATTGGCGCCCATCGCACGAGACTGGTTTGAAGAAGGTATCCACCAACCTATTTTTGAGATTTCTGCTACCTAGGAGTTTGGGGTATCATATAAGACTAAATTATGGACACTGAATCCAATAAAACGGGTTCCAGAATAATTGGCACCCACCGGAAGAAGTTATGGGTCAAGATTGGAGTCTATCTACCCATTTCGATTGAGTGTTTTTGAGATTTCTAGTACCTGGGTATGTGGGGTATCATTTTCCACTAAATTTAGTGTGCTGAACCGATTCAAATGAATCTCCATGCGCCTAGACTGAATAACCCCTGCGAAAGAACTTGCAGCGTTTTTACTTTTCATAGTGCATGGATTCAAGATCTATCCGCCGCCTGGGCCCAAAAAAAGAAGAAAAAAGAACTCCGTGTGAGATCAACTCATTGTCGACCATCTATTCCTTATGTTTGGGATGGTTAGGAGGTTTATGAGGAGACGTGAAAGGAGTAAGAAACGACGTGTTTGGGTGAAGAACATCGTAATCAAAACAGAGTGTACAAGACTCTTCTTCCTGAGCTGATGGCGAGCGATCCGAAGGTCTACGCAAATTTCTTGCGATTGTCGGCCACTAATTTTCAGGAGCTACTGACCCAAGATTTCCCCACTCATCAAAAAAGAGGATACTGTGATGAGGGAGTCGATACAACCAGGAGAAAGATGAGCAGTAACGCTCAGATTTTTGACTTCAGGTAAATGTAATTAATGTACTTGCGACAAAGTTATGTTGAGAAATGTATAATATTGTATTTATTGAAGTAGACATTTACATGAAAGTGCCAATTTTTTTCCTCCCGATTTCTTTTGCATCTGTGGCAAATTCATTTGCCAGAGCCGCGGTAGAAACTGCTCTCCAGTTTCGGTCCTTGTTTATAAGAAAAAGTAATAATTAAAATATAATACTCGTATTCATCATTAATAGCAGCATTTATTTCAATTATATTAATAATTGCCGGGCGCGGTCATGCCCATTGTGAACCCCCCCCCCCCCCCAACCAGGTAGAATTTTGAAATTTTGAGTAGTTTTGACATAAACAATCAAATTATGAATAAAAATTGGATTGGAATAAAATGGACTTTATTGTTAAGAGATGGAAAAAGTGAGAAAATTTAGTTCATTTTGTTTGTTTGGTAATTTTTTTTTTAGCTTCTGATTTTACCCTGTGACCCCCTCCGAAAAAAGTTTCTAGATCCGCGACTGATAATTGCTTGTTTCATTATGAGAAAAAAAAAAGATTGATCCAAAAAAAATATTTGGCCATTCTTGATAGCACCGGTTTATTCGCCTAATGACACAATAATACCCGACCAAACGCAACCTCAGATTGAATATGCATGACCGAATGGGAGTGATTCATGAATACTCACTTGGAAGGCCCTTCGAAAGTGGATGAACCGCGTGAAAAGCGTGCATATCTGTTGACCAAGCTAAGCCGTTAAAGTAATCCTGATCCAAACCGACTCAACTTATTCCTCGCCAGAGACAAACGGCTCAAGTCTTTGAAGGTTGACATGTGGTCACTGACCCATCACTAATCTGCTTGACGAGCTGTAACGGATCTGCATTAATGTGAAGGCTGGACCACTTTGAACATTACAATTTTGAAAACCTTTGACGAACTTCAAATATTTTGAGGGCTAAACGGTATTTCAATAAAAACCATAGTATGAAACGCTGCAAATTCTCTCATAGAGGTTGGTCAAGGCCTGTTTTCCTAGCGACAGGTTTTTTGCTCGGCAGGAACCGAATAAGCCTGAAAAACGTCGGCAGGAGCGTGAAATATATTACGCTGCGTTAAAAGTGTTTTCCTAGCGCCGTGTTTTATCTCTTCAGTTGGCGTTGAATTGTGTTGAAGGTTGCACGTGTTTGCGTGTGAGTGGAAAAATTGCCTACTGCTGAAATGGAGAACATGATGATGATAAAGAGAAATGTAATAGCTGCTTTGATAATCAAAGAAATGATGGATGACGACGACGAAGAAGAAGAATATTCTTCTAACTAAAGGGTTTGGAGTAGAGTAGGTAGGCACTAGAAAGCCAAACACTTACATGTAAGTACTAATCTCACGTCGAGAAGGTTCCTATTTATTTATTTATATATTTGTTAGAAGGACTGGAGTGGCTTTTTTTCCACTCTATAATATATACAGTTGAGGTAATATACCTATAGGTTAACCTGTTAACACAAAATACGAAAAATACTCTAACAAAGTTTTTTTTTTACTTTTTTTTTAAGAAGATGAGAGGTTATTCGAATATTGCACAAGCGTAGCTTATAGGGGGGAGTAGCATAACCTGAAAATTGTATGTATTTTATATTTTTTGTCTTTCAATAAAATGCACTAAAAAAAAAAAAATAATAATTCTCAAAACGCAAAAGTGAAGGAATGTTCAGCAGCTTAATCAAGAACCATCTTCTTGACGATGAAGAGAAATTCTAGAGGTGCTTCAGACTGACCAGAGAAAGGTTTTTCTTTGTATTGAACATCATTAAAGACGACTTGACTACGCCTTTCCACAACAGAGTGAAGGAGCCTATAACACCCGCTGAAAAACTTGCAGTCAGTAAGCCAGAAAGTATTGAACATTTCCAGGTTTATTTATTTCTGCTGCTATTTGCAATTAAATCCAAAACATGAGTAAAAAAACAGAATAAACAAGGAGATCACGGAAATCGCGCCAGCGTACTGCGCTGCTGACTCCTCTTCGAGCAGTCGGGCCAACCGCGTCAGCGCAACACGCTCTGCGCTGACGTAATGCGCTCTCTAGGAAAACACTCTGACAATTCTGAAAACACATATTCAAAATGGGTATATAGATACACATTTTGACCCATAACCTTAAACCCCTCTAGGAAAATTCAAGGGAATCAGTGGGCGAAGTTTTACGCCCAGCGCATCACGTCGCCCTCGCGTAAAAATCCGGAAAACAGGCCTTTATTCCTCGGATCAGAAGCATGGGGACTCTTGTACAAAATTTAGTAGAAAATAATGCCCCACACTCTTAGGTACTGGAAATCACAAAAACTCACGTTTTAAGTCGGCATCAGCCCGCCCCTTAGAAATATATCGATTTTCTACATTTATAGTTCACAACGATGTATCGATATACCATGGGGGTGCGTTCACCCCACCCATCACGTCATGTGGTACTTAAAATCAAATGAAAACCCTTCACCCGTCCCCAAGCTCGTATAATAATGTATAATAACATATAAGACTGAACTATAGTATATGGGGCAGAGATTACAAACTATCAATTTCGCTGGAACTATCGAACTCGAACAACAAGCTGATCGATTGTCCGTCTGACGTCACTCATTCAGTCTATGACACTGACAATGATTTTATTTGGTTAATATGCAGTGTACGGTCCAAGGCTGTTATCACAGAAAGGTAGGGGTGGTTAGGGATGGTAAGCTAGAAACTTCTACGCTGGCGGGCGGCGGACCCACCACCCTGGACCGTACATTGCATATTTACCTTTTCTTCAATTATTGAATTTATTCGATTGTGATTATATTATTTTATTGTATTATTTTATATAATCTACTAATATTATTAGGTATTGTTTATATTTTTGAAACAATGGCCGTAAAAACATGATGCCTCATATAACGTCATATATATTTATTAGTCATTATAGATCACTCAAATATTGTTATTGATAACGTCATATATATGAGTCATTGTGTTTTCACGGCCATTGCTTCAAAATGTAAACAATACCTAATAATATAAAATCATATAAAATGATAAAATTAAATAATAAAATCATAATCAAATGAAATCAATAATAATTTAAAAAATATAAGTGTCATAGACTGAAGGAGTGACGTCAGACGGACAATCGATCAGCTTGTTGTTCGAGTTCGAGCGAAATCGATGGTTTTTTATCTCTGCCCTGTATACTAGAACTCACCTCCGACTTTTACCAAACTCACATTCAAAACAGGTGGATGGATACCCATTTTGACCCACAACCTCATCCGGTGGGCGCCAAACGTTACGGGATCCGTTGCATTGGATTCAGCGTCCAAAATTTAGTGAAAAATGATATCTTGCACGCCTAGATCGCCAAATATCTTGAAAATACAATTCTGAAAAACAGATTTTGACCCCCTTACCTTCCCCAAATTTGGTCCAATTGGGCTGGAAATTGTTGAGTAACAACTAGAGCCGGAAATGGGATGCTTGAACTGCATTCAATATTTTCACAAAAATTTCCAAATCCAAAATTGGCATGGACGGCTTAGGTTCTTTTGACTATTTTGATCTAGACACCATGAAATGCCCAAAAAAAATTGATTGGCCGAATCAGAGAGATGGACATTTGAATGAAAACAGCTAGAGTTAGACAGATAATGTTATTTAAGGATTAACCAACTAAAATCAATTTTCAATATCAAAGTAAGTTTGGCCAAAAAAATGATTTTCTTGGTCAAATACAATGCTTTCCAAGTTCCCTAGGTCTATTTTGCATCATGTGGATAACCTGGATTTATAATGAAACTATGAGCATTTTTGATCAAGTTTCTGTGAGCCTATGTAAGATACTTATAACTAACTATCCTATTACTAAGTAAATTACTATCTTACTGGGTAGGTGATCATTCTCAGACTGCCATGACAAAACCAATGTGCACTTTCACTTGAACAGATTTAGGCACTGGACCAGAAGGATTCTGGAACCTATATTCCCATAGTTTGTACCCAATCACGCACTAAAATTCGCGAAAATGATAAACAATTAGGGAAAACAAGGTTAGTTAATTTGGAGTACAACACATCAACAGCAGTGGATTGAAGGAAGATTAGAAGAAGACTGAACACTGAACTGAGTTGAAGTCATAGAAAATTCCTGACCTGTACCGCTCTTGTACCCAACCTATGGGTTGTGGAGGGGAGAGTTTCACATGGGAATCACATTAGTTCTCAGAATGACATGTTCTGTGAGGAGAGGCAAAAGGCTAGAGACCCAGTATTTCTAGTTACTTCATTCTTGTCCACTCTTCTGCCCTCATTTAAAAACCTTCCAAGGGCTAGGAAAACTGAAAAACTCTGTTCCCATCAGAAACCATGAACTGAATAATGGTGGTGAGGGAGGGAAAACCAAACTAAATAAGTACACAGAACCGTATTAGTTCTCAGAAATACTCATATTGTGTGGAGAAGTCAACAGATAGAAAACGTGGTATTCCTAGTTAAATTGGTTTTCCTTCTTGGAAATATATTTTGTCCTGACTCGTCACATTTTGTTAACCTTCTGAGCGCTGGGAAAATTGAAAAAAATCTGCAAATTCTTACACACGGGTTGGTTATTCCTCGAATGGGGGAAACAGTGGGTGTGGCGGGTCCCAGACCTATTCCAATCGATTCAGGGTCCAAAATTTAGTGGAATATGATACCCCACACGCTAGGCACCAGAAATCCTGACACATACAAAATGGGTGGATACATATCCATTTTGACCCATAACTTCTTCCGGTGGGTGCCAATCGTTCTGGGACTCACTTCCTTGAATTCAGCGTCCAAAATTTAGTGGAAAATGATACCCCACACGCCTAGGTAGCAGAAATCCCGAAAACACATATTCAAAATGGGTAATAAATACCCAATTTGACCCATAACTTCTTCCAGTGGGTGCCAATCGTTCTGGGACCCGTTTCATTGGATTCAGCGTCCAAAATTTAGTGGAAAATGACACCCTACTCGCCTAGATCACCCAAAATCTCGAAATCTTTTTCAAAAAACACATTTTGACCCCTACCCCGCCCAAATTTGGTCCGATCTGGCTGAAAAGTTTGGAGGACCCGTCTCGGCCGGGAACAGACCCCTGACCCGAATTTCAGATTTTTTGAAAACTTTCTTCTACCAAAAACGGACGATGGACATGGACGGCGTACGGCGGACGGACATCGACCTTTTTTGATCCAGACACCATGAAACGTCCAGAAAAAAATTTTGAGCCGAATCGGAGAGGTTGACCATTATCATGAAAACATAGGTTGATTATTCGAGGAATAACCAACCAAAACCCTACTCCCATCAGACCAGAAGTGACACAATGGAGACTCAAACTAATAGGTGTATACAGAAATTATATCAGTTCTCAGAAGGACTTGCATTGAGATGAGGAAGAGAGGCTGAAGACCTGGTATTCCTAGTTACTTCTTGGAACTTCTGTTCTGTCCGGACTCATATTCACACCTTTGGAGGAGTGAGAAAATAGAGTAAACCATTCTCCTACCATAATTACCACAATGGGAAATGTAACAAGTGCAACGAAAAAAAGACATGGGAGTCAAACATACCTGATTCGATAATATCGAATATATATTCATCGAAATATATATTATATCGAATAGGCTTTCAATGCTGTTTCAACAACTGGTAGGCATTAACACATGTACCACAGGAACTATTACAATGGTGCTGAGAGGAAAATGAGTGGACTGAATCAGAACACACTGAAATGGTATAACATCTCAGATGGACTCATAGAGAAGTCAGAAGATTGAAAACCCAATGTTCCTAGTCCTGTGGTGCCTTCCTAGAACTTGGTTCTTGTCCAGATTCTCCTCTCCTCATTTGTAAGCCATCAGGGGGCTGAGAAAATGTAAAAAATCTCTAAAACACATTTGAAATGGGTAAATAGATGTAAATTTTGACCCATAACCTCTTCTGGTGGGCACCAATCGTCCCGGGACTCGTCCCATTGGATTCAGCGTCCAAAATTTAGTGGAAAATGGTACCCCACATGCATAGATCGCCAAAATCTTGAAATACATTTTTCCATTGGGGGTGGGCATCTTAGTTTTACATATAGATATTTCAAAGCACCAATTATCGACCTCTGGCACGAAAAAATATTCATTTCTCAAAGAATGATAAACCAAAATCAATTAACTAAATTCATGTGTTAACTATGACATGACCACTACTAATCTTAAGACCTTTGTTTTAAATTTACTTGAATCGAAACTTAAATTGATGCTGGTTCGTTAGGCTGAGATCAATAAAAACAGACTCAAAACTTGAAAAAATAAAAAAATAAATGATATACCTATACTTAATATACAAAATGGAAATTGTATTTAGTAATAATTTGTGTATAAAATGTCTTGATTCAAAAACTTAAATGTCCGTCGGCCGTCTACGCCGTTTCTGACAGTAATTAGCTGATAGAATCGATACATGGTGGTTTGAGATCCTCAAAATGATACAATACATTCTGTATCTTTATGGATCTCAAGCTCACTTTAGAACCGTTTTCGGTATCAAAATCCCTAACTCATTATTTTCCTACAAACATCACATTCGTATTTGGATCCGCTGAACAAATCTTGTCGCATACATCTTCCGCAACACCTTTTTTTTCTCATTGCTGACACCTTGAGAGTGATCGATGAGCACCTGCCTGTTGTTTGTACAGATATCTTGATACTGAGGGCCTTCGAGTTGAAATCCTCCATCGCGGTCCACATGCTCCGTTTTGCACTACGTTTGCGCAGTTCAAGATGTTGCAGACAAAACGGCCTTAGACTTTTGCCTTAGGCCGGGTACACACGTTGAGGATTTCCGGAGAGGATTCCCCGTTGAGGCCAACCTCTCCGGCCGACCTGACCGTGTGGACGGGTCGAGGCCTTCAGTTGAGGTGGTCTGTACAGGCCGCCAGGCCTATCCGATTTTGGTTGGTTATTCCTTGAATAATCAACCTATGTTTTCATAATAATGGTCAACTCTCCGATTCGGCTCAAAATTTTTTTCTGGACGTTTCATGATGTCCTGATCAAAATACACAGGGGTTGGTTATTCGTCAGACCAGGCGCATGGAAACTTATTTAAAAACATGGGGGAAATGGGGAAAACGGTGGGTGCGGCGGATCCCAGACCCATTCCAATCGATTCAGTGTCCATGATTTAGTGGAAAATGATACCCCACACGCCTAGGTAGCAGAAATCTCGAAAACACATATTCAAAATGGGTAATAAATACCCAATTTGACCCATAACTTCTTCCAGTGGGTGCCAATCGTTCCGGGACCCACTTCATTGGAATTAGCGTCCAAGATTTAGCGGAAAATGATACCCCACACGCCTAGGTTCCAGAATCATCTCAAAACACATATTCAAAATGGGTATTATATACCCAATTTGATCCATAACTTTCTTTCCAGTGGCTGCCGATCGTTCTGTGGACCCATTTCATTTGGATTCAGCGTCGGGTCCAAATTTAGTGGAAAATGATACCCACTTCGCCTAGATTCGCCCCAAAATCTCCGAAATCCATTTTCAAAAAACACATTTTGGCACCCCCTACCCCGCCCAAATTTGGTCCGATCTGGCTGAAAAGTTTGGAGGACCTGTCCTAGGCCGGTATCAGACCCCTGACCAAATTTCAGATTTTAGAAATTTTCTACTACCAAAAACAGCGTGGACGCGGACGGCGTACGGCGGACGGACATTGACCTTTTGGTTGGTTATTCCTTGAATAATCAACCTATGTTTTCATGCAAATGGTCAACCTCTCCGATTCGGCTCAAAATTTTTTTCTGGACGTTTCATGATGTCCTGATCAAAAAACGCTGCAAATTCTTACACAGGGGTTTGGTTATTCCTCGGACCAGGCGCATGGAGACTCATTTCTTCAACATGGGGAAATGGGAAACAGTGGGTGCGGCGGGTCCCAGACCTATTCCAATCGATTCAGGATCCAGAATTTAGTAGAAAATGATACCCACACGCCCAGGTACCGGAAATCTCGAAAACGCATATTCAAAATGGGTAATATATACCCAATTTGACCCATAACTTCTTCCAGAGGGTGCCAATCGTTTCCGGGGACCCACTTCATTGAAATCAGCGTCCAAGATTTAGCTGGAAAATGATACCCCACACGCCTAGGTTCCAGAAATCTCAAAAACACATATTCAAAATGGGTAATATATACCCAATTTGACCCATAACTTCTTCCAGAGGGTGCCGATCGTTTTGGGACCCATTTCATTGGATTCAGCGTCCAAAATTTAGTGGAAAATGATACCCCACTCGCCTAAATCGCCCAAAATCTCGAAAATTCCATTTTTCAAAAAACACATTTTGACCCCTACCCCGCCCAAATTTGGTCCGATCGGGCTGAAAAGCTTGGAGGACCGTCCTAGGCCGGGAACAGACCCCTGACCCAAATTTCAGATTTTTAGAAAATTTTTCTACTACCAAAAACGGCGTGGACGGCGGACGGCGTACGGCGTACGGCGGACGGACATTGACCTTTTTGATCAGGACATCATGAAACGTCCAGAAAAAAATTTTGAGCCGAATCGGAGAGGTTGACCATTTGCATGAAAACATAGGTTGATTATTCAAGGAATAACCAACCAAAAGGTCAATGTCCGTCCGCCGTACGCCGTCCGCCGTCCGCCGTCCACGCCGTTTTTGGTAGTAGAAAATTTTCTAAAAATCTGAAATTTGGGTCAGGGGTCTGTTCCCGGCCTAGGACGGTCCTCCAAGCTTTTCAGCCCGATCGGACCAAATTTGGGCGGGGTAGGGGTCAAAATGTGTTTTTTGAAAAATGGATTTTCGAGATTTTGGGCGATTTAGGCGAGTGGGGTATCATTTTCCACTAAATTTTGGACGCTGAATCCAATGAAATGGGTCCCAAAACGATCGGCACCCTCTGGAAGAAGTTATGGGTCAAATTGGGTATATATTACCCATTTTGAATATGTGTTTTCGAGATTTCTGGAACCTAGGCGTGTGGGGTATCATTTTCCGCTAAATCTTGGACGCTAATTTCAATGAAGTGGGTCCCGGAACGATTGGCACCCTCTGGAAGAAGTTATGGGTCAAATTGGGTATATATACCCATTTTGAATATGCGTTTTCGAGATTTCCGGTACCTGGGCGTGTGGGGGTATCATTTTCTACTAAATTCTGGATCCTGAATCGATTGGAATAGGTCTGGGACCCGCCGCACCCACTGTTTCCCCATTTCCCCCATGTTGAAGAAATGAGTCTCCATGCGCCTGGTCCGAGGAATAACCAACCCCTGTGTAAGAATTTGCAGCGTTTTTTGATCTAGACAACTTGAAACGTCCAGAAAAAAATTTTGAGCAGAATCGGAGAGGTTGACCTTTTGCATGAAAACATAGGTTGATTATTCAAGGAATAACTAACCAAAAGATCGATGTCCGTCCACCGTACGCCGTACGCCGTCCATCGTCCGCGCCGTTTTTGGTAGTAGAAAATTTTCTAAAAATCTGAAATTTGGGTCAGGGGTCTGTTCCCGGCCGAGACGGGTCCTCGAAACTTTTCAGCCCGATCGGACCAAATTTGGGGTGGGTAGGGGTCAAAATGTGTCTTTTGAAAAATGGATTTTCGAGATTTTGGGCGATCTAGGCGAGTAGGGTGTCATTTTCCACTAAATTTTGGACGCTGAATCCAATGAAACGGGTCCCAGAACGATTGGCACCCACTGGAAGAAGTTATGGGTCAAATTGGGTATTTATTACCCATTTTGAATATGTGTTTTCGGGATTTCTGCTACCTAGGCGTGTGGGGTATCATTTTCCACTAAATTTTGGACGCTGAATCCAATGAAACGGGTGCCAGAACGATTGGCACCCACTGGAAGAAATAATGGGTCAAATTGGGAATTTATTACCCATATGTGTTTTCGGGATTTCTGCTACCTAGGCGTGTGGGGTATAGTTTTCCACTAAATTTTGGACGCTGAATCTAATTAAATGGGTCCCAGAACGATCGGCACCCACCGGAAGAAATTATGGGTCAAAATGGGTGTGTATCCACCCATTTTGTATGTGTCAGGATTTCTGGTGCCTAGGCGTGTGGGGTATCATATTCCACTAAATTTTTGACCCTGAATCGATTGGAATGGGTCTGGGACCCGCCACACCCACTGTTTCCCCCATTCGAGGAATAACCAACCCGTGTGTAAGAATTTGCAGATTGTTTGGAAAGGCCGCCTGAGGCCCGGGTTCCGGCCACTACAACTACACAGTTTTCCTCAAAAGGCCTCGCGCGTCGTGTGGATGCTCCGTAAACGGCTATAGCACGAAGGTGGTCTACAGAGATTTCGAAAGAATGTTGTGTTCGAATTACAATCCGAACTACCTTGCCCTGGTGGAGAACTACTTACGTCTAAATGAATACTTCCACAGGGACGTCCCAATGGACGTAAAAAGAATGGTGTGCCAACTCCGGCTTGGAAACTCCGAGAAGCTTCGAATTTTCTACTGGTGGGGGGGAGGGGGGGGGTCTGGGTTCTCGATCACAGTGGGCTGTGCTTTCTGTGTGGCAGGGGATTCAGGGGAGAGAGAGAATCCATGCTCCACATTTTCTGTAACTGCCCACAGCTAAACATTAATAGGGTTCGGTATTTTGGCTCAACTAGGCTAAGCCCAACATTATGTACAACATTGCTTTTTTGCTGTACCAAACAAAGACTTGCTGTATTGGCTCTTCAATTATGCGTTGGCTTACTTGAAAAGGAGAAAGTTTTTGGAAGAATTGTTGATTCATGTAGGACTGAGATGAGGGACCTGGTGAATGAAGATTGAGATGTTTTTGTTCTAATAATAATTATTATTAATTTTTTCCCGGCTGTTTTGGTTATGTCCCTATTTCGATATATTATTATATGTATGTGTATATGTATGAAACCTTTGTGGTATAGTTCTGTGTAACCTAATAACTGCAAATAAAATGCTTTTGATTGATTGATTGCTATTTCAGCCCCCCACAATTCCCCAGTACATGTGTCTCCGCCCAATTGGCCTACCTGCGCGGTCTCAGTTCTTACCTAGTGGTGTCTGCTATCTCTGGCTCATAGAGAACAGTATATCGTGGAACCTAAACCATTGAATTTCGTCAAACCCGGGGTTTTGTGGTCGTCGAACCACCAGCGGCATTGAACTCAGGGCAAGTGCTCTCAGCTCGCTAGACTGAACCATTTCACAGGTTCATTCACATCAGTTCTTGCGAGGCTTTCAGGGTTGAAAGGGGTGGATCTTGGATCTTCTCACTCGGGGGTGATTTCCTCGTTCGCGAGTCCCCCGACAGGACGGCAAAACTACTCAAAATCAGGATTGTTATTGAGTTGCTGTTTACTCAAAACTAGTGAGTCAGCAACACGAAGCAAAAACTAAAGGTTCTGCTGTCCAAAGCACACAATTTCAACACTCAAATCAACATGGAAGCTGTACAGACAAAAATAATTGATGAGTTCGTAAACTTCACTGGGATGTTGTTCATTTCCCTGACGTTTTCCATGTTGGGGTCAAAAACATGATTTTTTGAATTTGAAAATATTATTCAATATTGAAATGAAAACATACAAGATATAGTACCCAGGAGGTCGTCAACAACGAGAAGGTGAAACTCCTCAGAATTGATATGTAAAGGTCATGTTATTGTTTAGCTATTTACTTGAAATCCTTCAGAGTCAGCAACACGGTAGCAAAAACTGAAGGTTTTTGGACTAAATTCGTCAAATAAGTCACCATGAACCATTTGGATCGCTCTTTCGCGAGTGCCCATTGCCAATATCAACTGCAGAGACAGAAATCGAGTAAAAAGGACACAATTTCTACTCCCCATTCTACTTGGAAGTTGCAAATACAAAAACAAACGCTGCAAATTCCTTCTAAGGGTTTGGTTATTCCTCGAATCGGGCGATTCGGCGTGTAATGTCGGAAATGTTGGAAAATGATACCCCTCTAGCCTACGTAGCAGAAATCTAGAGAACTCACGTTCAAAATAGATAGATAGATACCCATTTTGACCCATATCTCCTCCGGTTGGCTACAATCGTTTCGGGACCGGTTTCATTGGATTCAACGACCAAAATTTAGTGGAAAATGATACCCTCACGCCTGGATCCCCAAAAATCTGGAACATCCAATTTTTTGAGTACACAATTTCATCTTCATCTATCCACCCATTTCGAAAGTGGGTTTTCTAGATTTCTGGTACCAAGGCGTATGGGGTGTCATTTTCGACTAAATTTTGGACGCTGTATGGGTCCAGGACGATTGGTCCGAGAAAACCCCTATTTTGGTTGGTTATTCCTTGAATAATCAACCAATGTTATCCTGCAATAGGTCAACCTCTCCGATTCGGCTCAAAATGTTTCTCTAAGCGTTTTAAGGTGTCTAGATCAAAAAATCTACTGCCCGTCCGCTGTACGCCATCCTGATATACCTGCGCTAGACTGTTGGTGAGGCCATGTGGCCATGGCTGTCGTGTTTTTGCGCTAGATCATCTGGGAGCCCTGCTCTATGGCTTCCCCGTATATCAGGTACCCCACCCTCTTCCGACGTTCGCCTGCCTGTGGCAGCCCATGATGAATCTCGTGGAGGTGCCGGGTTTTCCAAGGAGTCAATCTTTTGCTCTGCTAGGTCTCCGTACTAACGCGCCTCTTCTTGTGCTTGCGGTCTTCCATCATTGGCATGTAAAGAGCTATAGGGTGGGGGTAGCTGTGGAGCTGTTGGGACTTAGTGCTTTATGTGGTAGTGGCGGCACTTGCTCGCCACTTTACTGGGCTTCACTGAACGTACAGGCATTTTGTAGGGGTACCTAAATAGGAAAACACCCCACCTGTGTCCTCCTCTCCAGTTCATTCTTCACCCTTTTCTATGTGCTCCACAGTCCTGCGATGAAGTCCTTTGCTAAAACGCTGTAGGTAGGGCGAGTACTAGGATATTCCTTCCCTGCCTGGATAAAAACCTAAATTTAACTATGCGTAGCTTAAAAAATTATCACAGGCGCATATCACATTTTATTTAAAAGACTAGGGGCTGTACGCCGTCCGCCGTCCGCGCCGTTTTTGGTAGTAGACAATTTTCTTAAAATCTGAAATTTGGGTCAGGGTCTGTTTCCGGTTTAGGACGGTCCTCAAAACTTATCAGCCCGATCGGTGGGGCAGGGGTCAAAATATGTTTTTTGAAAAATGGATTTTCGAGATTTTGGGCGATCTAGGCGAGTGGGATATCATTTTCCACTAAATTGTGGACGCTGAATCCAATGAAGTGGGTATCCGAACGATCGGCACCCACTGGAAGAAGTTATGGGTCAAATAGGGTATATATTACCCATTTTGAATATGTGTTTTCGGGATTTCTGCTACCTAGGCGTGTGGGGTATAGTTTTCCACTAAAGTTTGGACGCTGAATCCAATGATGTGTGTCCCAGAACGATTGGCACCCACCGGAAGAAGTTATGGGTCAAAATGGGTATGTATCCACCCATTTTGTATGTGTCAGGATTTCTGGTGCCTAGGCGTGTGGGGTATCATATTCCACTAAATTTTTGACCCTGAATCGATTGGAATGGGTCTGCGACCCGCCACACCCACTGTTTCCCCCATTTTCCCCATGTTGAAGAAATGAATCTCCATGTGCCTGGTGCGAGGAATAACGGACCCGTGTGTAAAAATTTGCAGCGTTTTTGCGTTCAAATGTGTCCAAAAAGTTGGAACGCCATCATTGAAAATATCTCCTCTGGACATGACACACCCAAATTTCCCCGTCCACTTAATTTTGCAAACCCTCGAAACCTCATTTATCGAATCGCGTTGATTGCGTGGCCATTCTCTTCACACTGGACATTCGCAGTGTCTCCGCAGGTTATGAGATTGTAACTAATTCACTACCTGACCAGGCAACTCATCACCGTTGCTGTTCCATTCTCACGTGGTTGTAATTAATCAAAAGCAAATTATGGCCGCGGAAGGGGAGTGGAAATTCACATTGTTTCTTGGTTATTTGACGATCGTCCGATTGAATTCACAAAAAAAAACCCTTAGTTAGTGAGTCAGCAATTTAGTTTGTCACATGTAATTTCGTCGTTTTCCCCAATTCACCACCCACGGGAATTCTAAGGTAAAAGAAGGTTCGCCATGCGGAGAGACATTTTCTCTTCAGAGGTCAACTGGGTTGAATAAAACCATAGCCGAAGTTAAAAACTAAATTTGGTCTGTCATTGAATGGCCAGTAAATCTTAACAAAACTATACCTTCCATATTCCTTAATAAACTAAATGGGTCAACTTCAAGGTTGAAACAAACCAAGCAGTCGATCTCAATGACAACCTGGACAGTCGAGAAAACATTGACCGGGAATTACCGAAATTAGTCTGCAACATTCAGAGAGTAGTGAGCCAAAATACGCCACCCCTCAAAATGAGGCTGAAAGGGTTAAACTACCCTCAAGAAATAATTGATGCCATAAAAGAAAAGCGCAAAGCAAGGAAAAAGTGGCAAAGAACACGAACTCCAGCACACCGGACTGCTTGGAACAAAGTAGCGAATGAGCTCCGGCTAATGATCAAGGAAATCAATGATGCTACCTTCGAGGATTTCGTCACCTCTCTCACGAATCATCGGGACACAGATTACTCACTGTGGAAAGCAACCGAACACCTAAAAAGGGCCACAATTCAAGATCCACCCATTAGGAATGGGACAAATGGTGAGTGGGTGAGAAGCAATCAAGAAAGGGCTGATGTATTTGCTGATTACCTAGCAAGCGTATTTGAACCGAACCCTGGAGCTCCGGATGAAAATCCTCTGGAAGAAGTCCAATTACACGATTCTCTGGTTGACATCCCATTGGCATCACTCAAAGAGGTGCAAAGAATAATTCAAACGGATATCAATCCCAAATAAGCGCAAGATACGACCTGATCACAGGTCAAATTCTGAAACACCTACCGCGCAAAACCATCATTAAAATAACGACACTTATAAATGCCTGCATCAAACTTCGCCACGTCCCCCAACTGTGGAGAATAGCTGAGGTAAGGTAAGGTAGAAGTAAGGTAGATCCTGAAGCCTGGCTAACCAGCGAAGGAGCTAACATCGTATCGGCCAATATCACTCCTACCAGTTTTCACTAAACTGTTCGAAAAAACTATAAGCAAAAGACTACTATCAGAAATTGAAGAACGTAAATTGATTCCAAAGCATCAATTTGGTTTCAGAAAAGAACACCCGACAATTGATCAAGTCCACAGAATTCATAGCAACCAGCATCATAGAAAGAACGATTGAGGAAAAGCAGGTTTGCTCTGCCGTCTTTCTCGACGTCACGCAAGCGTTTGACAAAGTCTGACAAGAAGGCTTGATACATAAAATACGTTAATTACTCCCAGCATGTTATGCAGATCTCATGGAATCATACTTAACTGGTCGTTACTTTAGAATTAAACAGGAGGATGCTTTCTCTGTTACTACAAGGATCGAGGCTGGTATGCCACAATGCAGTGTACTGGGCCTACTACTGTACCTGCTCTACACTTGCGATCTGTACAAACAAGTCCCCAAACCCGTCTGGACTTATGGTGCTCAACTGTGGGGATGCACCGCCCAAAGCAATCGCAACATTATTCAAAGGTTCCAGAATAATGTCTTGCGCTGCTGCGTTGACGCATACAGATATTTCCGGAATGACAGATTGCAATACGAGCTACAGATCGAATCTGTTGATGAAGTGTAAGCCCCCAGGCTTGCTGCCACTAGAAGGCCAGAAGGGAGAGAGCATGCGCCAAATGCGCGCGCAGCTCCTGCCTGGACGTCGCATTTAGAGAGGCCCAGCGCTCACTCGGTCCGAAGGCGTCCAACCAGGCAGTCGTCGTCGAGGCGCCCCTCGGGGCCGAGGCGCCCAACATGTTGGAGTATATATTTTTGTAACCCTGTCGTGTAAGAGATTTCTCACTCAGTCCATCCTGGCTTCGTCCTGTGCTCGCTCTGATGTGAACTCTTTGTCGGAATAAAACCCTGAGATTCCTCGCATTCTGACCCACCCCTTGAGTATGTTTGAATCAAAGTAGATGAGGAGACAGGAGGCGCAAGAATCTACGTCATCTAGCAACGCAGTAACATCTACCAACGCAACCTACAATCTCCCTGCTTCGTCCTGGGCATCTGAAATTCAGCGGACTGCAAACTACCGACGATCTTTGAATGAAACTAACTACGGACATCAACTGCATCGGAACATCATTTTAGAACTCCTTAAGACTTTCGAACAATCACTACGCGAAATATTATTAGTATATAAATCAGCTGACAATTAGCCAATTTTGACGGCTTGGATTTGCCCTTTTCTCATTCTCGTTCTATGGCTGCTCAAGTGTACTTGAATAAATGCTGTCTGTGCGCTTCCACGTCTTATTGCAATTCTGGACGGAAGAAATGATGAAGGTAAATCAAAATAAATTAATACTGGTATGCTAAAATCTTGACACTCTTCTACCATGCTGAAGTCGACCGAAGCTGTAATATTGTGTTCCCCATGAGATAAAGGACTCAAGTTAATAAGCCTTGCTGTGTACCTGCGGGACAGCGAGCCCCCTCCTGTTTTTCCTTCGACGTCGACGCCGTTTTCGTCAGCCGGTATCGTTGCACTTGTTCATTAAATTGTATTTCATGTACATCATAATTTCATGTCACTTGTATTAATTGTATTTTATGCCCCACATGTTGTCCAATTTACTTTGTCAATTTACTTTGTCTTGTACCAATTCTAGCCCAGGTTGAGGCATATTTTCCTTTGCAACGAGTCCTTGTTTTCAATTATAATTCAGTTGGTATCAATGTATTTTATGTTCATCCTTGGTATCCCTAGTTGCTCAGTCGTAAGTCTTGGACTTACATTGTGTAACCTCTCGCTAGGTCCTTTCCAAATTCTCCGAAGAAACCCGAATTAAATCATAGTAAATTCATAACAGATTTTAATTCGAGAGAGGCTTACAGAAGTAATACGAAATCAAGCCATCAATCACCTTATGAGACTCCAAGGTCATGTAAACGAAGATGTTGTCCGCCTTCTTGACACCAATGACCTTCTCAGAAGACTGAAAAGAACCAAACCGCATGAACTGGTTCAGTTAGTTTGCGTGCCCCTAGCAATTCAACAGACTTGTTAATAATAAGGTAAAGTATCTTATTCTGAAAGAAGTTGTTAGTATAAGTCTATCACAAAAATGTTGCTTATAAGTTATCTACTTAGTGCAATAAAACATGTTAAAA
This sequence comes from Cyrtorhinus lividipennis, assembly GCA_019603395.1. NCBI lineage: Eukaryota > Metazoa > Arthropoda > Insecta > Hemiptera > Miridae > Cyrtorhinus > Cyrtorhinus lividipennis. The sequence goes on along the minus strand of CM034004.1, from coordinate 3,656,940 downwards.
AAAAAAAATCCTTAATTATGCTAATAAATTGTGTGAGTTTCCACTTCCACTGAGATTTTTCACTTCTTTTCCATCGTAACGTCATGCAGAATTTCAACCTCCCCGATTAGCCCCAAGAATTTATTTCGGGCGTTTCATGGTGTCTAGATCAGAATAAGCAAATGTCCGTTCACCGTCCACGCCGTTTTTGGTAGTAGAACATTTTCTGAAAATCTGAAATTTGGGGGTCCGTAACCGGCTCTAGTTGGTCCACGAAACTTATCAACCCGATCGGACCAAATTTGGGTGGGGTAGGGGTCATAATATGAATTTCGAAAAATGGATTTTTGAGATTTTTCGCAATCTAGGTGTGTGGGGTATCATTTTCCACTAAATTCTGGTCGCTGAATCCAATGTAATGGGTCCCTGAACGATTGGCACCCATTGGAAGAGGTTATGGGTAAAAATGGGTATCTATCACCCATTTTGAATAATTTTATTCGGAGCAGGTTTTTAAGGAGGCCCTGGATGGGTGTGATAGTTGTATCCCGGTCAATGGATTGCCTATGTCGGACCTGCGATATGCGGATGACACGGTGCTCCCCGCTCAGTCTGAAGGAGAACTTCAGGCTAGATAGAGGGCAATAGCTGGTAGACGCTATTTCGCTATTGACATAGCCATAACGAAATCGATGGTCATATAAAAAACCCCTAACAGTGGTGTGAGGCTGCAAATCGATGGTCAGGTCATCGAGCAGGTACCCCGGTTCAAGTACTTGGGCCAGTCGGTGTCGGAGACGTGGTCATTGGAGGGGGAGTTACGTGGTCGGATCGAAATAGCGAGATCAGCTTTTAACAACATTCTCAGTTGAATGCTATATCTGGTCGGTACTTTTGTACGATGTGGAGGTCTTGACGTTGAAAGCCAGAGACATGAACCGGCTGGAGGAGGCTTTTGAAATGTGGCTGATCCGATGCATGCAGCGAATCCCCTAGGCTCCGGAACAACTACATTCTGCAGAGGGAACATTTATTGACCGTGAAGAGGCGGAAAATCGCATACTTGGGGAATGTTATGCGAGGCTCTAAGTACAGTTTGTTGTAAACTATAATGATGGGGAAGATCAGTGGCCGCAGGGGAGTTTGAAGGAAACGTGCTTCGTGGTTGTCAAATATATGCAGCTGGACGAGAATCAACCAAACAGCAGATTTGTTTCACCTGGCGCATGACCGCGGGAGATATGCAGAAATGATCGCCGACCTCCAATGATGGAGATGGTACTAGAAATGAAGAAGGCTTGTGGGGTATTATTTTCCACCACATTTTGGAAGCTGAATCGATTTCAATAAGTCTTCACGCTCCTGATCCGAGAAACCACCAACCCCTATTATAGAATTTCTAGCGTTTTTAAACATATTCCCGTTGATATTCAATCGATTACCTAATTCACTACTTCTCCCGGGAGGTCAACTCTAATAACGTAACCGGGTCACGAAGGTCATTTATCGGGTTGGGTCTCCAGGCTGAATGAACCCGTTAACAGTGATTCTGAAGCGTTTCGGAACAACCCGAAGTTTCAAGTTCTTCGGTCGAAAAGCCCTTGAACAAATGGATTCGACATTGTTCTTTCCCACAGTTGAACGGTTTAGAGATACGAAGCACGTTCCTAATATCAAGAGTTAAGAACTAAACATGCGTTCGCCTGCCGTGTACAGGTTATCTCGTTAGACTCACATTGGTAGTAATTACGATAATTAATTATTAATTATAAGTTATTATGATACCCCACACGCCTAGGTACCAGAAATCTCGAAGACACGTATACAAAATGGGTAGATACAAACCCATTTTGGCCCACAACTACTTCCGGTGGGTGCCAATCGTTCTGGGACCCTCTTCATTGGATTCAACGTCCAAAATTTAGTGAAAATGATAACCTACATCGCCCAAACTCTCGAATATCCATTTTCAAAAAACACATTTTGACCCCTACCCCACCCAAATTTGGTCCGATCGGGCTGAAAAGTTTCGAGGACCGTCCTAGGCCGGTAGCAGACCCCTGACCCAATTTCAGATTTTTGGAAAATTTTCTACTACCGAAGACGGCGGACGGACATTGACCTTTTGATTGGTTATTTCTTGAATAATTTTGCACTAATCATGGACGCTGAATCGATTGGAATGGGTCTGGGACCCGACGCACACACCGTTTTCCCCATTTCCCCCATGTCTTTAAATAAGTTTTCATGCGCCTGGTCTGACGATTAACCCTGTGTAAGAATTTGCAGCGTTTTTGATCTAGACACCATGAAATGTCCAAAAAAAAAATTTGAGCCGAATCGGTGAGGTTGACCTTTTGTATGAAAACAAATAAATTGTGTAGATAAAGTGAGGTGTTATGACTGATTTCACGTGAATAGTTGCATCTGTACGCTTTCAATAAAATAAGGGATGGTTTGGGTACAAAATGATACCCTTATCATATATGGGCTTCCTACATCTACTATTCCTACATCTATCTATTCGCCGTATGCCGTCCACGCCGTTTTTGGTAGTGAAATATTTTCTAAAAATTGGAAATTTCGGTCAGGGACTCGTTTATGGCTCTAGTTGGTCTTCGAAACTTCTCAGACCGATTGGACCAAATTTGGGCTAGGGTAGGGGTCAAAATGTGTACTTTGAAAAATTTATTTTCGAGATTTTTTGCGATCATGGTATGTGGGGTATCATTTTCCACTAAATTGTGGACGATGAATCCAATGAGACGGGTCACGGAACGATTGGCACCCACTGGAAGAGGTTGTGAGTCAGAATGGGTCAAAATGGGTACCAATCTACCCATTTCCAATGTTTTCGAATGGTTTTCGAGATTTCTGGTTCCTAGGCATGTGGAGTATCAGTTTCGACTAAATTTTTGACGCTAAATCCAATAAGACGGGGTCCCGGAACGATTGGCATCCACCCGAAGAGGTTATGGGTCAAAATGGGTACCTATATGCCTATTTTGAATCTGTTTATGAGATTTCTGGTACCTAGGCGTGTGAGTTATAATTTTCTACTACATTTTCGACCCTGAATCGATTGGATCCCGGACCCGCCACACCCACTGTTTTCCCCATTTTCCCCATGTTGAATAGACGAGTCTCCATGCGCCTGGTCCAAGGAATAACCAACCCGTGTGAATGAATTCCTTCGAATTGGGCGAACGTTATCATTTTATTCCTAGTGTTAATGTTAGCGCTATATTTCCTAAGACCTATCAAAATTCATAGATTCTTGTACCTTAAATCAACTTGTGAAGAGGAAGTACTGACGATACATGAAGATTTTCTGCTGTTGTTGTCGTTTGCTGAGTTTGTTTGCTCTAACTTCCCTGAAATATACAACTCCGCCTCTTTCTACCATTGACCTGAAAGTCTGTACATTGAAATCTCAGCTATCAAGCGGTTCAAGTTTTTTTTAATCAGAAATTTGATTTAATTGTTGTCAAAACTACGTTATTTTTGGTGGTTTAAGAGGTCCACTGATAAAGAACTTATAAATCTCTCTTCCCACTCGCTCTACATTTACAATTTCTCTACTTCTCTAAAGGTGGCAAAATGAATAATTATTATTAGAAAGATATGTACTGCTGAGAGTAGGGAACATTCTGAAAAACAAAATGATATGAATGGCACTGCGATTGAACCAGTGTTGCTTATGAATGAATGTTAGAGGGAAGTGGTTTCCTCCTTTTCTGCTCTTTTTGGTTGGTTATTCCTTGAATAATCAACCTATGTTTTCATGCAAAAGGTCAACCTCTCCAATTCGGCTCAACATTTTTTTCTGGACGTTTCATGGTGTCTAGATCAAAAAAGGTCAATGTCCGTCCGCCGTCCGACGTCCGGGCCGTTTTTGGTAGTAGAAAAATTTCTAAAAATCTGAAATTTGGGTCAGGGGTCTGTTCCCGGTCTTGGACGGTCCTCGAAACTTTTCAGCACAAATTTGGGCGGGGTAGGGGTCAAAATGTGTTTTTTAAATAATGGATTTTCGAGATTTTGGGCGATCTAGGCGAGTGGGGTATTATTTTCCACTAAATATTGGACGCTGAATCCAATGGTGTGGGTCCCAGAGCGATTGCCACCCACTGGAAGAAGTTATGAGTGAAATTGGGTATATATTACCCATTTTGAATATGTGTTTTTGAGATTTCCGGTACCTGGGTGTGTGGGGTATCATTTTCCATTAAATTTTGGATCCTGAATTGATTGGAATGGGTCTGGGACCCACCGCACGCACTGTTTCCCCCATTTCTCCCATGTTAAAGAAATGAGTCTCCTTGCGCCTGGTCCGAGGCATAACCAACCCGTGTGTAAGAATTTGCAGCGTTTTTTTCTCATTCTACGTACGATTTCTCGACTTTTTGAAGGCGAAATTGTAATAGAATGATGGTACCGTTGTATAGTCTATTTGATGAAAAAGGATTTAGGAAATTTGCATGAAAAGTCACATAATGATTTGCATTTATGATGCAACCGAACTCCCTAAATTTTGAATTTGTTTTATTTTTGGATGATACGGCTAATATTGTTTTCATGGTATCGATCGAGGTTGTATCAAGTAGCAAATTTCACGTACATTATAATGGTGCCTTCACATTTGGAGTAGAAATAATTTTTCAGAGATTCATGGCGGTTTTTCGTCAATATGTCCTGAATTTCTTGATAAACCAAAAAAATCGGAATATCTGCAAAATGGTTGGGAATCGAACTATGTTGAAGAGGTACTTATTTGTTCAGCATCGAATTTCTCATAAGATTTCAATGTTTGTAACGCGAGTAGCGAGTCAAACTTTATATTTTCAGAACGAGTGCCCATGTATTCGATTTTTTATCGTTCTCTGTATCTACCGACCAACCCTTAACATAAGTTCTTAGGCCTTGATAACTGCGTAAAAAATCGCTAAAAATTCATTCACACGGGTTGGTTATTCCTCGGACCATGCGCATGGAGACTCATTTCTTCAACATGGGGAAAATGGAGAAAACAGTAGGTGTGGTGGGTCCCGAACCCATTCCAATCGATTCAGGGGTGGAAAATGATACCCCACACCCCTAGGTACCAGAAATCTCGAAAACCTACATTCGAAATGGGTAGAGAGATACCCATTTTGACCCATAACTTCTTCCGGTGGGTGCCAATCGTCCTGGGACCCATCTCATTGAATCCAGCGTCCAAAATTTAGTGAAAAATGATACCCCATACGCCTACATCGTCCAAAATCTTGAAAATCCATCTTTCAAAATACACATTTTGACCCCTACCCCACCCAAATACAGTCACAATATAATATGGAAGTGGCCATCAAATGATGATTTGACGAGATGGTGCCACTTTTGAGCTATATATCGAATACACCAGCAACTTTATCGTGAATTTGACAACCAACTATAATTTTGCAACTTATCGTTTATAATTTTATTCTTGTTCAGTACTCCCGGTCATCTTATAACTAGATTAAACACGTTAACCCATTGGTCAGACTATCTATCACTTTAATTATATAATTTGTTTGGATTTTATAGATTTTTATTTGGAATTCATTTACCGGTCACTCACTATAAATGGTCCACTTTATGGTCCGTTTGCTTTTCATGTAGACTTACCTGGTCAATTTATTTGTGGAGTACGAGGAGTAGGTACGTCATTTGTCAGGTAGTAATCACACCGTTGATGAAAGGGGTTCCTAATCATTTATAGTTTTGAATATTTAAATTTTATACGTTGTTCCTTGCTCATGTTCCTTGATTACAAAATCTAAATGTTGGTTTTTACACGTTCAAATTAGTTTCACTTTATTGAAGGCGGTAGATGAGGAAGATATTGTTCATTTCATATGACATATGAAAAATGTATGTCATATTAATTTAATTGCAATCAATGGTAAAATGTCTTGGTACTTACTCGTGAGCGGGGCGGCGGCCAAATGAAGGGGCGCCGGGTGGCGGCAAAGCCAGCCAGTGAGCGCGCGCGTGCGCACTCGAAACGGCCCTGCAAGGCCTCAAGGGTTGGTTCCACTTCTTCGATTTGGTTTGGAACCACCTGTTGAACCATTCAGAGATAAACTTCATCCCCTTGAAATGAACTTTTCGTCTTTTCTCCATCGAAAAACTTCGTCTTATGAGAAAAAAACTGTATCTCGCAAGTTTAAATCCCCCTTAAAACTGATTTCGAATCTCCAAGTAGAGGTTTTTAACCTTTGTTGAGATTTTCGCTCTATAGGTTAACTGCAGCTTTGTCAAAGTTCTTCCTTTTTATCCCGTCATTTCTAATTGTCTCCTTAAAAGTGCAATCGATCTGGGGCTCCTTCCATCAATACAATTTTGGTAATTATTCAAAACATGGTTTTTATAGTAGTGCTGAACACCCCCTGAAAGGATAAATACTTAAATTGTAAATATTCCTTGTCAGACTGGCCCAACAAATATATTGGCCCATATTGGTTCATTTTTCTAGATGGCAGAATCTCGTACGTGTAGTTTTCTTTTCACAGTACTCATTTTCATGGAAACCCTACTTGACCCAATAATATGGGTCATATTATGACATGGGTATCATATTATGATACATGTACAAAAATCCTTCCGGGACTCATCTGATTCAATCCAGCGCCCCAAACATAGTGAAAGATTACCTATAGGTACTCTCCACACGCTAGACCGCTAGACTCTCTAAACCTCATCTTTATTTAAAAAAATTTAAAAAAAATAATAAATTCTTGAACAATTGACCAGAAGTACCGTAAAGGCGAATGGGCTGAAAATGAGCTGTAATCTAAAATGGAATCCTTCAGCGAAATATGAGATTTTTGGAGCAATTCAATTTTCAGAGGCTTTTTTTTCGGTCGGTAGGATGCTACACATTTAAAAACAAACCTAACAGGTGTTGGTATTCCTCGGACCAGGCGCATGGAGACTCATTTCTTAAACATGGGGAAATAATGGGTGTGGCAGGTCCCGGACCCTTTCCAATTGATTCAGGGTCCACAATTTAGTGGAAAATGATGCCCCACACGCCTAGGTACCAGAGATCTAGAAAACAGACATTTGAAATTGATAGATAAGTACCCATTTTGACTCGAGATCTCATCCAGAGGGCACCAATCGTTTTGGGACCCGTCTCATTGGATTCAGCGTCCAAAATTTACTGGAAAATGATACCCCACACGCCTAGGTAGCAGAAATCTCGAAAACACATATCCAAACATGGGGAAATGGGGAAAACAGTGGGTGTGGCGGGGCCCGGACCCATTCCAATTGATTCAGGGTCTGAAATTTAGTGGAAAATGAGATACCCCTCATGCCTAGGTACAAGAATAATCTCACACTTTGAAACGCCCAGAAAAAATGTTGGGCCGAAGAACCAACCATATACAAAGTTGATGCGTTGATTGTACCTGTGTCCGTATGCTCGAATGCAGTTCCGTGAATGACAAAGATAAAAGGCAGACTGTATGAATTTTTAATGAATATTCGCAATTACCATCTTCGGAAACTCCAAATCGCTACTAACCCGTGACGTCGGTTCTCAGGTAGTCTTCAGGTAGCTCTTGCTGGGCAAGTAACACACCTAATCTATCGTATTCCTGTTGTTAGTCCCATATCGACGTCCTGCGTCACATGAATTTTTTGTTTCCCGACTTTGGTAGTAGAAAATTTTTTTGCGATCTAGGGTATAATTTTCGACTAAATTTTGGATGCTGAATCCAATGAGATGGGTCCCGGATCGATTTAAGGAACACCAGAAGAGGTTATGGGTCAAATGGGTATGTACCTACTCATTTTGAATGTGGGTTATGGATAGTTCTGGATATTTCACATAACATAGGACGCTCAATCGCCTGATTCGAGGAATAACCAAACCCTGTGAATGAATTTGCAGCATTTGTTTTTGTATTTGCAGCTTCCATGTTGATTGAAGAGTGGAAATCGTGTCATTTTTCCACAATTTCTCTCTCTGCAGTTGATATTGGCAAAAATGACTCGCATTGGAAGGAAAAAGGGCGATCTGAATGGTTCATGTTGACTTATTTGGCGAATTTAGTCCAAAAAACCTTCAGTTTTTGCAATCGTGTTGGTGACTCCTTAGCATTTCAAGTAAACAGCAACACGATAACATAACCTTTACACACCCATTCTGGGGAGTTTTACTTTCATGTTACTGACGATCCCCTGGGTACTATATCTTGTATGTTTTCTTCGAGATTTAATGAACATTTTTAATTTAAAAAAAAAAGAAGTATTTGATCCCAGCATGAATTACGGTACCTAGGCGTGTGGGGTATCATTTTCCACTAAATGATGCTGAATCGATTGAGATGAGTCTCCATGCTCCTGATCCGGGAAATAACCACCCCCTGTGGATGAATGCACCGTTTTTCTACTTTGAGGAAGTTGAAATAACGTTAAACTACACACAAATTGAATTGCGGCTTCATTTATTACGTAGAGTTTCTTCTCTTGCTTACTGATATGTTCTTCAAAGACATGTCCCCACTCTGCGTTTATTCATTTTATTTTTGATGATCATTACAAGACTTTTGAAATTATCGTACTGCGTATCTTATTCATTTATAGTATTTTATAGGTTATTGAAACCGTCTAAACATTTAATTTCTACTCTGAAATCTTTCGAAACTTGTTAAATTTGATCAAATTAAGCTCTTATTTGTGACGAGTGTATTCGGTAGCCGGGGTTTTTTCAAATAAAGCACTTTGCTGATATATTTCGAGATTTTAGAAAATATAATAAGTAATAAGTCAACGTCTACAATAGGTATTTACAAAATGAAATCAATAGTAATAATTTGCAATTCCCATTCATTTCTATTTTGTAGTGTTCTCGAGTACATTAATTCACGAATGGGTCGTGTAATTATTTTTATTATTATTAAAAACAAAACGAAAGGGGTTGAAAATGGAAGTTAGATGTAAATTAGACGTCCGTTCAATTCGGCGGGTTGTTGTATTGTTTCAGGAGAACTTGGTACCACCTTTTGCTGAGGTCATTAGGGCGAGGGTTCATTGCATCGTGGTACGACCCTTCGTAATCAATACCGTTCCCATATCCGTCCACGGTGACCTGTAACATAAATAGAGAAGGGTTCAAAAACGTTGCAAATTCGGTTCGAGGTTCCGACTAAATATGGGACACTGAATCGATTTGAATGAGTTTCCATGCTCCTGGTTCGAGAATTGAGCAACCCCTGTGATCTTGAATGCATTTACACAATAAAAACGCTGAAAATTCTTTCACACGGGTTGGTTATTCCTCGGAGCAGGCGCATGAAGACTCACTTCTTCAACATGGGGAAAATGGGGTTGTGACATTCTCTGTCCTCACCATCCTAATTTAAAAGCGCCAACCGCAAGTGCACAACCAATGTAGATGGCAGCACCACATGGGACCCTCGCAGGTGTGGAAGAAAATACGTGGAACTCCCCACCCGACGAAAATAATGGGATCCAAGCCCTCCCACCTCCAACAGTCGTGCGTTACTGCAATTAAGTGAATTACCACCCTTCATTAAGTGTGCAGCTACATTTGAGCAACCAACAAATTTCGTTTGCCCCCCTGTTTCAATGAAGTGAACTCGTAGTGCAGTGAGTAAAATACACTGAACACATCGTCTCTTGGATGAACCAATTTTCTTCCTTTCGCAAATTCTTGCGAGTTGTAGCCGTCTTAGCACGAGGTTTGCGAAAGCACACACTTAACTTGACCCGAATGGAACCTCTGACGGTTACTGACAATAAATATTCCTTAGTTTGTTGCATTCGAGTCCTCCAGAGACACTATTTCTTCCAGGATTCGTCTGATGAAATTAAGACCATCAAAAAACTGTTCGGCAACCTCAATCCGTTCAAAGATTCTGATGGATTATGGCGTGTCGGAGGTAGACTACGTCACTCACACCTTTCGGATGAGCAGAAACATCCTATTGTTCTCCCCTCTAACTCGCATTTCGTCCACATCCTTGTGGATTACTATCATAAAATTTTCTTGCATGCCAGTCCTTCAATGGTCCAGTCTATGATCCAGATGCGCTATTGGATTCCAAATATGAGAAGGGTAGTCCGAAAACGTACTTCCCTATGCGTTGCATGTTTCAAGCAGAATGCTGCCCCTAAAACACCGATTATGGCCGATTTACCGCATTTCAGGGTCCAAGGGAAGCGCGCGTTTCAGCACGTTGGCTGTGATTTCGCTGGTCCTTTCCTGATGAGAGACTCACTTCAGTAGAAAATCTCAAACTTCAAAGGTATACCTCTGCCTATTTGCCTGCATGCAGACCAAAGCCCTTCATCTTGAGGCCGTCACGCAACTGTCAACCGCTGCCTTCATCGCGTTCTTCGACCGATTTCTAAGCAGGAGAGGTCTACCATCCGACGTCTATTCTGACCCTGGTACCAATTTCGTAGGAGCCGCCAATCTTCTCAAGGATTTCTACGCTTGGTTTCGAGATTCGTCTACGGAGGAAGATATCCGCCGCTACGCGTTGACAAAGGAAGGGTGTGGCACTTCAATCTACCGGCAGCCCCACACTTCGGCGGTCTCTGGGAAAGTGGTGTGCGGGCGGTCATGAGACTAGTGCGAATCTCTGCTGCCAACACTCCCCTCACCTATGAGGAGTTATCCACGCTGTTTGCCCGGTATGAGGCCATCCTCAATTCAGACCACTTTGCCCAGTCTCCTCCGATCCTGAGGATGTCGCGTATCTCTCCCCAGGCCATTTCTTGGTGGGCAGCAACCTTCTTTCTTACCCAGAGCTTTCACTCCTTGACAGGAGATAAAATTCCCTCCATCGATGGCAGCTAGTGAAGCGGTACTCTCAACACTTTTGGTCCAAGTGGCACCACGATTACCTCGCAACGCTACAGAAACGAGTCAAGTGGAAGGAAAACCATCCCAACTTGCCAATTGGAGACTTAGTTCTACTGAAACAGCCAGCGCTCCCCGTTCAACATTGGCCATCCATAGGCACATGCCATAACATTGGCACGTGTGATAGAGGTACATCCTGGGTCTGTTGGGGTGGTCCGCGTCGCCTCAGTAATGACCGCCTCCAATCACACGTACCGCCGCCCTGTCTTGCAACTGGTTCCGCTTCTTCCTCTCAATACTTTAGAAAACGAAGAGCCTTTACATTAAAATTTCATTTTGTCAAAATTTTGGTGGGCGGTTATGTTTACGCCAACCGTGAAGGACCGGACACCTCATGTTGACTTTAATGGTAACGCTTAGGTGGGAGGGCTTTCCCTAAGCACCTACCTCCTCCGGGCTCGTCAGTCGTACGCAACCCCCCCCCCCCCTGTTTCAATGAAGTGAACTCGTAGTGCTGTGAGTAAAATACAAGTCAAGTAAAAAACCATAATAAAGTTTACTGTACAAGAAGTGGTATTTTTTCCATTCATTGGTAAAAAAATCCCCACATTGGTGACCCCAAATTAGAAACCCCACACTTCTGCTTCACAACATCATGGAGGGAGCCAACGACCAGCAGACAAAAAGCAACATGGACCTCGCACCTGCTCAAGAGGTAATTTCTGGCCCGATGGTACGTCTTCCAACCTTTTGGGAAACGGACCCGGAGCTCTGGTTTATCCAGATCGAGGCAGTCTTCGCCTCATCTCGTGTCACCTCAAGCTCAAACAAATATCAATTGGTAGTGGTGAATTTGGAGCTGCAACAGGTGGCTGACATGCTGAAGAATCCCAGAGAAACACCATACGAGATGCTAAAGGTTCGTCTCGTGTCCACTTCCGAGGAGAGTAAAAACTCCAAAATTAAACGACTCCTCGAACAGACGTCGTTGGGAGACAAAAAGCCTTCCCATCTCCTCCGCGCTATGCGACAGAATGCCGGAAGCCTTCTGTTTACGCCAACCGTGAAGGACCGGACACCTCATGTCCACTTTTATGGTAACGCTTAAGTGGGAGGGCTTTCCCTACTCACCTACCTCCTCCGGGCTCGTTTTCCTTAACATTTACCATTATTTTCTCTAGCATTATTTTTCTTTCTTTAGAAGGAGCTCCTCAGTTTATTCAAGGTACCAATTTTATTTTATTCCTATTTTCTTATATTCTATTTCTTCCTTTCTTTCTCAACTGAAATTATTCGCCTGCCGATTATACATTTTATTTTCAGGAGAAGGTAGTCGTGTTTTTCATATTTTTGAAAACCCTGCCCAGCTCAAACACCTTCTCTCTGACGAAATGGAAAAAACCTGTGTCTGAGGGCCCTCCCAAAGCACACTCAAGACATATTAACGACAGTGGACACCATAGATATCGACAAATTAGCGCTAACGGCCGACAAAATCGCCGAAGTAGGCCAGCCAGCAGTGTATTCAGTTGGTTCTCTCACCTCGGGTTCACTCGCCAATCTTGAAAAGCAAGTGGTGGAACTATCAAAGCAGCTCCAACTACTACAGTCTAGATCGCGCAGCCGCTCTCGGTCTGGGTCAAATGGAAGATCCAACTCATCAGCAACACAACAAGGAGAGAAATGCTGGTATCACCGACGTTTTGGTGACAAGGCTACCATATGTACTCAGTTGGGTCCTTGCTATGTATATGTAAATGTATCCTAGCTCCAAAACCATGTCAAAAAAAGTAACTTCGCGGTCAGCTCATGGGGCTGAACTGGCCACTGCGATAAACGCGATCTCTGCCCGCCTTTTCATAACTGACCAGACATCCAGAACACCGTTCCTCATTGACACTGGCTCTGCTGTCTCTGTCCTACACCCGCCCAAAAAAGGTTTACAGGCCTCCGACGGTCATTCGTCGTTTGCAGCAAATGGTTCTCTAATATCAACCTACGGCCATATATCCCTCCTTCTGGACCTGGGACTCAGACGACTCTTCAAATGGGACTTCATCGTGGCCGACTTACAAAAGCCCATAGTTGGGGCAGATTTTTTTAATCGTCATGGCCTCGTCATTGACATCCGTGGACGCCGCATCATTGACCACGAAACCCGACTCACCACTTCTGGATACACCAGTCTCGCTTACCTGGAAGTACTTTCGACCGTCCCACAAGGAAAATACGCCAACCCCCTGGAAAGATACAAGGACATAACTCGGCCAGTCCTCGACAAAAACGTTAGTAAACACGACGTCCAACATTACATTGAAACTTCTGGGTGCCCTGTTGCGGAGAAGGCCCGCCGCTGGACTCCTCAGAGGTACAAGGCTGCAAAAGAGGAATTATGCCGCATGGGCAAGAAGGAATATGCCGGCCATAAAAAAATCAATGGGCCAGCCCTCTCCATATCGTCGACAAACCCGACGGCTTGATTCGACCCTGTGGAGATTACCGCCGTCTCAACTAAAAAACGACGCCAGGCAAATATAGTATTCCTCACATCGGTGACTTAAAAATTGGTCTTCAAGGCAAGATAATATTCTCCACTCTTGATTTGGAACGGGCCTACTACCGAATACCCATTGCAGAAGAAGACATACCAAAAACTGCTGTCATTACCCAATTTGACCTCTTTCAATTCACAACAATGTGCTTCGGTCTGCGAAACGCAGCACAGACATTCCAACGCTCAATTGACTCAATCTTCCGCGACTTGCCTTTTATCTTTGCCTATATTGACAACATCCTTGTCTCCTCATCTTCGGAGAAGAACACGAGAAACGCCTTGAAGAGGTCTTCAAGCGACTTTCTCTTCACGGACTTTCTTAACCATCAAGACTGCCAAATGCGTCTTTGGTCAGGATAACGTCAAATTCTTAGGCTACAACATCAACGCGGATGGCATAACACCGATTTGAGCGAAAGTCGACACCATCTCTTGATACCCAAAGCTGGAAACCATCAAGGACCTCAGACGATTCTTAGCAATGATGAACTTCTATCGAAAATGTTTGCCTGCTGAACGACAGCGGCCTCTCACCGCGTACCTGAAGGGATGCAAGAAACATGACAAGCGAAAAATTGAATGGACCGCAGAAGCTACAATGGCTTTTGAACAGGCAAAAGAAGATCTAAGGAACGCCACCAGACTTGGGCACCCAAAGACAGACGCCACCATCTCTCTGGACTGCGACTCATCAGAAAAAGGCGTCGGTGCAGCCCTACAACAATTTGAGGGAGATTCCTGGTCACCTCTTGGCTTCTTCTCAAAGGCTCTGCCACCGGCAAAAATATGCAACGTACGACCGCGAACTCTTGGCGATCTACCTGGCTGTAAAACATTTCCAACCACTCCTCGAAGCATTTGACAAGCAATCTACTTCGAACTCGCCGCTCAGGACTCGCTATCTCAGCTTCATCGCGCAGTTTACCTGGGACATCCGTCACGTAAAAGGAGAAGAAAACCCCGTGGCAGACGCCCTTTCTCGGCTGGATGAAGTTGAAGCTCCTACTCTTGGAATGACCTGGCTGCAGCCCAAAAATCCGAAGAAGACAATGGCACCCTCCCACCTGGATCTTTCAAACTTGAGAGAGTGCACGTTCCTGGCACCCTGGCAACAGTCTTATGTGAAACGACGCTCTCTTATCCTCGGCCTTATTTGCCAGAAAGATTTTTTATCTGGGGGGTCTATGGTAGACTGTTATACTGATTAATTCAGATAAACCAATTTTACAAAAAAGTCAAATCAGTCAGTCGGTCATGTTTTTGTCATTTCTGACAAAAAAGTGCCGCAGGGAAGTGAGATTTTGGCGGCTTGTGCGGGTGCGGTATCATTTTGTAAGTTATTTTGGACGCTGAATCGATTGGAATGAGCCCTGGACAGTCACTGTTTTACCCATACACTTTCTTGAAGGTTTTAAATATATCTTCGAACCTGATGATTCCAGGTTATTGTTGAAAACGTTTGAACAGTCAGCCAAGAAGACGGGAAAATGGTCTGTTCGAGCCAGCATAGGGTTTGGAGAACAAATACCAATTTCCTATTGCGACGCGTGTTATATTTGTGTAGAAAAAAAATAAAGACAAACTTTCTTCCCTAGAAGGAGCTCCTCGAAACTTAAAGTTAAGCGGGGAACAGAATTGGATGAAAAAATAAAATAAAGAACGTTCTGACCGGTTTGAGTTTTGAAGTGATGCACGTGGAAATCGACGATGGCTGCTGGGCTCTGGATTGGTTTCGATAACGGTGGGCGATAATTAACCGAAATTCCGTTCGGGGGTCGTCCTTATATATTTTCGTGGGGAAATTCGGGTCGGCAACGACGTCGACGAAGAAATATATGAAGGAGATGATGTCGGGCGATAATGTAGGGCGTCGATGTAGGGCGTTTCGAAATTCCAATCAGATCCAGGAAAATACGATGCAATAGAAACGTAGTTGGGGATACTGATGACCCTCTTATTGAAATCGGCCGATAGGAATGGAGTCGAACGATTTCGGGAACGTGAGGTCTCCGCTTGTTGGACGAACTGGCGAAACGACGACGAAGATTCCTATCGAAAGATCCCCCTCCACTGGAATACCTCAAACACGGTCTTCACGTTGGCGATGATCCGTTGGACTTCGATAAAAAGAAATAAACAAATCCGCCGATCCTACCTATCGCGGGAGATTTAATGACGCTGAGCGTCGAGAGTGTTTAGGTTCCTAAACATGGACTGAACCCAAAAATGTTTCACTCTTCACTCTTTCATTCGTAATACGAATTTTTCACATTTATTGAAGTTTATAATACTTGCAAGTCCACTGAAAGTGAATAATTTTGTATTCCATACCATTTGAATCCCAATTCAAGACACCTTGAAACGTCCAGAAAAAAATGTTGGGCCGAATCGGAGAGATTGACATTATGCGTGATAACTTAGATTCAAGGAATAACCAACCAAAATGAGCGCTCACTTTACACAAGGGATTGGAACTGTATATTGTTGACGCCATGTCGAATTGGAAAAATGCTAGGAGCTGTGGCTAAATTTATTTGTTGTGAAATAATACCCAACATGCCTACCATATATCGCCGAAAATCTCGAACATGGTGAAAATGGGGGAAACAGTGGGTTCGGCGAGTCCCAGACCCATTCCAATCGATTCAACGTCCAAAATTTAGTGGAAAATTATACCCCACACGCCTAGGTACCAGAAATCTCGAAAACGCACATTCAAAATGGGTCGATGGATACCCATTTAGACCCGTAACCTTGAGCCTGACTATCTCGACTCGTTACTAGTAAGTCGTTATAACTGTATAGTAAATTTGTCACTCAAGTTTTCTGTTTAATTAAAAAAAAAAAAAAAGTATTTCCCCAAGGCGCTCAACGTCACATTGATTTCCATAGTGGATTCCAGGCAAGGATGTCACCGATCATCCAGTGCCAAGAGGGGTGAAATGGTGAAGATATTTTGACCCACTTTGTTACATGTTTATGTATGGAGCGCCGATAATTTTCATAATCCATTTTCTGGAAAACACATTTTGATTTCATTCGTAGGGGTTGGTTATTCCTCGGACCAAAATCATGGGAGAAGTAACTACGAAAAAACACTGCAAATTTATTCAGAGGGGTTGGTTATTCCTTGGAATAGGCGCATGGTGACTCCTTCCAAAACACATTCTGACACTAAACATATTTAGATAGGTCACTGACCAATTAGTGGCCTCTGTAGGTGGTAAAAATGGGTATCTATTTTGAATGTGTGTTTTTGAGATTTTTGATATCTAGGCGTGTGGGGTATCAATTTCCACTAAATTTTGGATGCTGAATTGATTGAAATGAGTCTCAATTCTCCTGGTATTGGGAATAGCCAACCCCTCTGAATAAATTTGCAGTTTATTTATTTATTTATTTCAATTTTCTCAGCTTTTAGAAGGCTAGGAAAGGGGGCAGAAGAGTCAAGACAGAACCATGTTCCAAGAAGGGAACTGGTCACTAGGAGTTTTCAACATTGCCCCCCCACCCCCTCAAAATACAAGTTATTCAGATTTTTGCAATTTCAATGTCATCTCTGCTATGATTAAGGCAAAACTGAGTTTCTTACCGTGAAGTTCCTACTGAATCAATCTGGATGATGGGCCAAATTTGATACAGAAACAGGTTTGTTTCCCATCATAAATTGGTAGGTTACCTTGTAAATACAGAAAGAGTATATTCAATTTGAAAATGAACTAAATTCAAACATCAGCTAATTCTGTTAAGTACTGCTTTTTCAGCTTAAAACTTTGGAATAATGCAATGGATAAGGCACTTTGTTAGAAAAGAGGAATTTTGGCAGAAAAGGTGACACAAGTCAACAGTTGAACAATATAAATTAGGTCTAAGTCAGAATAAGAGTAATAATTCTTTCATGAAAGCATTAGGACTCAAGAAATATCACTTTTCTAGACTGATGAAATAGATCAGGTAGAAAGCATTTTAAAGAACGTTTACACCAGCATTTCAGTTGGAGTTGATGCACTGTTCCGGGCCGCAGATGGCCACATTTTTTTGTCATGTGGAATGTGACACTAGCGCTGTCCTGCGGCCAGCATTTGAATTTCGCATGGGCCGTTTTGGTTGGTTATTCCTTAAATAATCAACCTATGTTTTCATGCAGAATGTCAATCTCTCTGATTTGCCCCAAAATTTGTTTGTGGATGTTTCAAGGTGTCTAGGTCAAAATCAGCAAATGACGGTCTGCCATACGCCGGATCAGCTCTCCAGGGGAGAAATTTCATGTCAGCTCTTTTCCTCTGATGCATCGGTAGTCTATCCTGGTACGGTATTTACATTAATGTTGAAGGAAAATTCCAACATTTTTACTCACGGGTGGTATTGGAGCGAGCTCGAAATCAACTCTCTGCGCTTCTGTGTGCGCAGCGTCAATCACTTGTACAGGTTGAGTTATGGCAACGTACCCCTCTTTGTAGGAGGTCACCTCATAGTCGCCAGGAGTCAACAATCTATAGTAGTCACCTTCGTGCACTGTGAACAAAACCAGAGCGTGAATTTTAAAACCTCTGTAATCAAGTGGGATTTCAATCCCCCTCCCCCTCCCCCCACTATTTATTAGAATTTCACCAAGTGAAAAACTTAGTGACTTGAGTTAACTAGGTTACATCTTCAGCTGAGGTACGTTCCTCAGGTTATAATTATTCTAAAAACTGATCTTATTGTCATTGCATTAGCGAACTAATTCACGGAGTTTCGCAATTTAAGCCTTCTGAGGAGATTACTGACGTCAATAAGTCGAACAACCGTTGACATGATCTTGTAGTTTTTTTTTCAAAAAAATGTTGAACAAAGAATGACATGTCCCCTATAGAGAATTCCCTATATGGGCAAATGCCCCTGGCAGGGGGTGAGCAGCCATTATAACTCCCGCCGAGCCAGATGAACCTAACTTCTACGATCACAATACAATACAAGTAACATCAAGATTTGCCAAATTATCCTTATAAAAAAATCTGCAAATTCTTACACACGGGTTGGTTATTGCTCGAATGGGGGAAGCAGTGGGTGTGGCGGGTCTCAGACCCATTCCAATCGATTCAGGGTCCAAAATTTAGTGGAATATATGATACCCCACACGCCTAGGCACCAGAAATCCTGACACATACAAAATGGGTGGATACATACCCATTTTGACCCATAACTTCTTCCGGTGGGTGCCAATCGTTCTGGGACACAGATCATTGAATTCAGCGTCCAAAATTTAGTGGAAAACTATACCCCACACGCCTAGGTAGCAGAAATCCCGAAAACACATATTCAAAATGGGTAATAAATACCCATTTTGACCCATAACTTCGTCCGGTGGGTGCCAATCGTTCTGGGACACACATCATTGAATTCAGCGTCCAAAATTTAGTGGAAAACTATACCCCACGCGCCTAGGTAGCAGAAATCCCGAAAACACATATTCAAAATGGGTAATAAATACCCAATTTGACCCATTACTTCCTCCAGTGGGTGCCAATCGTTCTGGGACCCGTTTCATTGGATTCAGCGTCCTAAATTTAGTGGAAAATGACACCCTACTCGCCTAGATCGCCCAAAATCTCGAAAACCCATTTTTCAAAAAACATATTTTGACCCCCCCCCCCCCCCCCCTCTCTCCCCAAATTTGGTCCGATCGGGCTGAAAAGTTTCGAGGACCCATCTCGGCCGGGAACAGACCCCTGACCCAAATTTCAGATTTTTAGAAAAATTTCTACTACCGAAAATGGCGCGGACAATGGACGGCGGACAGACATTGACCTTTTTGATCTAGACTCCATGAAACGTCCAGAAAAAAATTTTGAGCCGAATCGGAGAGGTTGACCTTTTGCATGAAAACATAGGTTGATTATTCAAGGAATAACCAACCAAAAACAAAATTACTGCCTTGACTTGTAGGTCATGGTGTAACCGGTCGTTTTTGATGTACCAAGGAGCGTTTGTGGTGCACCCAAGTACCGTATTTGGAATCTCTGCAACATGTCTCGATTGGTTTGACCGGTGCAGCCCCACAACTGCACTCCATAAGTCCAGAGTGGCTTTAGGACTTGCTTGTAAAGGATCATCTTGTTGTGGACGGACAAATTTGATTGTCGCTTTTAGCTTTGCAATTAGTTAAAGCGGATTAGTGAGGGAGAAATAAAGATTTGGAGGCACTGCCATCCGCTCACATTGTCATCTCACATGGAACTGTTTATTCGCGAAAGAGAGGGGGTGAGGGAGATATCCCTACCTACCCAGTCTTCAGAGAGCAAAAGGATGCTAACCATTCTAATATCCCCCACTCTTGCTACTCCCACAAATAACAAAATTATTCTATGGAATTTACACAGTCAATTTCAGAAGCTAAATTCTGCAAGAAGTACAATTTCTTTACAAGAGCAATTTTTACAGAATAGTATTACACAGGTTACATCTTTCAAGTTCACACTTCAAGATAGGAACAAATTTAAGAAAAAAATTACTTTAAACGTTTTTCACAACCGTATATCACGTGGTTGATATTGAATTGAAACAGCAATAGAATTACTTTAAGGCAAGAGATGGTTTCAACAGAACAAAAAAAAGCATTGCTATCACAAGTTTTTACAAGCAAATTGTCGATCACTTTCAAAAAAAAATATTTATGTCAAGTCCATGAGTTTACAAAATTTCGCAAAGTTTGGCTTTGGTGAAGATTTCGTGAACGTGTCAGCGATGTTGTCGCTGGAGGGAACATAATCAGTTGAAATTAATTTACGATGAACTACATCTCGAATAAAGTGCAATTTAATTTCGATATGTTTGGCACGCTTAGAGTTCTCAAAATTTTTGATCATAGATAGGGCGTTTTGATTGTCAAGCAACAAAAGGGAATTGGGGAAGTCGCTATCCAGGTCTTTGGCGATGTTGCGGAGATTCAAGAGTTCACACGCTGTGAGGGCTGCGGCAGTGTACTCGCTTTCGGCAGTAGAGAGTGAAACGGTGGATTGCTTTTTCGACGTCCACGCAACCAAGTTTCCGCGGAAGAATACAGCCATGCCGCTGACGCTTTTCCTATCGTTTTTGTCTGAGGCCCAATCAGCATCTGCATATGCGGTGATGGTGAGGTCTTCGTGACTT
The DNA here is from genome assembly GCA_019603395.1 of Cyrtorhinus lividipennis. Taxonomy (NCBI): domain Eukaryota; kingdom Metazoa; phylum Arthropoda; class Insecta; order Hemiptera; family Miridae; genus Cyrtorhinus; species Cyrtorhinus lividipennis. Next base: position 3,636,412 of record CM034004.1, on the reverse strand, counting down.
CGGAAGGTTAGGCAGAGATTCTTGGTTCCGCTGACATATCGAGAATTCGCTTTGCTGCGACCCAGGCTACCTTCGTCGGCTTTTCCAAGAATCTTCCCAGATATGAAACAGCGAATGCTATATCAGGTCGGGTCGTGACAGCGAGATAGGTGAGACTTTCGATGAGCTGACGGTATGGTACGTTGACCACTGGGCCACATGGATCGATGTGGAGGTTCACCTCCATTGGCGTCGGGCATGAAGCGCAGTCGGTCATAGTTTGTCAATGAACTCATATATATACAGCTTTTACAATCCTGATTTACTTTCGTGAAATAATCATTTGTTCAAAGATCATATTGATGACAATTGAACACTTATACATACTTATACATTGTTGTGTAATCAATGCAGGTGGACCCATAGAACCCATAGTTGGGAGGGAGATAGCATGTTGGGCGTGCCCTCCAATATTTTGTTGAAAGCAAATTTACAGCTACAATCAACCGTTTTGATTCACCTGAAGTAATGTCGTGCATGATGTCGTACACGTTGTTTCCAGTTATGTTTCTGACGTGAATAATGGCGTTGGTAATCGGTTTACCAGTAGCAGCGTCTCTCACTTGACCCTTGATTCCAATGTGAGTCTGAAAACAGAACGGATTGAATTTATTGGCATATAGTGAATATGATTATGTTAATTGTTAACGGGATTTTCGATATTTCTGGTACCTTGGCGTGTAAGGAATCATTTTCCACTAAATTTTGGACCCTGAATCCAATGGGGTGGGTCCTAGGACGATTGGAGCCCACCGGAAGAGGTTATGGAACAAAATGGGTATCCATCGACTCATTTTGAATATGTGTTTTCGAGATTTCGGGTACCTAGGCGTGTGGGGTATCATTTTCCACTAAAGTTTGGACGCTGAATACAATCAAACGGGTTCCGAGACGATTGGTGCCCACCGGAAGAGGTTATGGGTCAAAATGGGTATACATGTAACCAATTCGATAGTGGGTATTCGAGATTTTTGGCGACCTAGGCGCGTGGGGTATAATTTTCCACTAAATTTTGGACGCTGAATCGATTGGAATAACACTTCATGCTCCTGGTTTGATGAATAACCAACCCTTGTGAAATTTGCAGCGTTTTGAGTACTTATTTAGTGAGTGATCATGTGTAAAAAACCCAGAATGCGACCTCACTAGGACCTTTTTTTTTCTTTTACAAAATTAAAATGTTAAATGGACCATGAAGGTAGCCCACTATACTCCCCAAATGAAGGTTGTAGAGTCTTGAGCATAGTTTTCTTCAAATCACCAGATAATGCGTTAAACATGTTGATAGAATGCTGCCAGCAGAACAATGCCCTCTCAACTGCATATCCATGTAACTTGCTTACCTTTTTTTTATTGCTATGCAATTTTATAGCATTCTATGTCAGCTACAGCATTCTATGTCAGCTTGTGAACTATCGGAGTATATTTGAGAATTTCTCAATCTAAGAACATTTTGTAGCGACAAAAACGCTGCAAATTCTCACACAGTTGCAGGTTATTCCTTGGATTTCTTATGGGGAAACGCAACCGGAGTAGAGTGTGTCAGACTCATACCAATCGATTCAGCGTCCAAAATTTAGTCGAACATGATGACGCCCAGATTGCCATGTATCTCGAAAATCCAATTTTCACATTTTGACCCCTTTATCTCCTCAATAATTTTATTCCACTATAATCGGCGTGGCCGATTGTGGACTGATTGAATCGGAAAATCCAAAATTATGTACTAAATCAAATTATTTCTCTTACTTACCTCCCAAATATAGCTTATCAACGCGTTCTTGTTCCTCTCCCATTCTCCCTCTAATTGATTAGCGTCGGGATACTTTTCACATCCGAGTTCGACGGTAATTTCAAAATCGTTGGACGACAAATAGTTGAAATCTTGCATCCCTCCAGGCACGCTGTACCAAAATGCGCCGTTGGTGATGCCGCCTTGTTTGCCAAAATTGTAACCGGGGAATCCGCAAAGCTCGTGGTCAGGATTCCACATGTCCGCGTGGTTGGTAGAATAGGAGAGAGCAATGTGTCTGTAAAAAAAAAAAAAAAAGAAAAAAAGTTGACTCATGTATTTCTTTGACGGGCAATCCGTATATTTCACGGGCACATTTTACAGGTAGTATGCTACTTAAAATTTCATTCTATTGCTGCCATAAAATGAGGTTTTGGCCTTTCTGTCCTACCTAATAACTGACTAAACTGCTCGATGGTTTTCAAGAATCGTTCTCTCTTAATATCAGGGCACTCTTCATTACGTTTTAGGCCCCAGGGCGCAATGAACCAAACCGTGTACAATACCATACAGACGCCCAAAAATGACCCATCGCAAGGTGAATCAGAAGGTGGCTGAATCAGCCATCATCTATATGCCAAATGGAAGAGGGGATTCTCACAATTACCAAGATCGATGCGGACTAGGAACGCTTGGCCAGGAGGCTTTGTATTCTGTTGGGGAATCCAGACGCTCTTCAGTGTATGGAAATCAGTTGGGAGCTCATCTTAATCAATTCAAAATCCAAACTTCAATAAAATTTATACCCCAGCGCACGCCTGGACCCTCCAAAAGCCGTTTTCAAAATCTACTTTGGCCCATAACTTGCCCGTAAGTCATCAAAATTGATTTAGCGGTCAACATTCATAGAATTATAATACATGATTCTGGGTCCAGACAACTCTGAAGTATCATTATTCAAATAAGACACTCACACTCATACTCTGGCTTCCGCTTCGGGGCAATCATGGTCAAATGGAGTGAAGGAAGATCATGACCCCAACAAGAAGAACACTGCAAATTAATTCTTCCACAGGGGTTGGCACTCATGCCAACAGCAGCTACATCGCGTGACCGAAGAAATCCTTGACGCCTTTGAAAAACGCGAAATATGCATTGGCTTGTTTCTCGACACGGAAAAGGCATTTGACAGGGTATGGCATCCTGGACTGCTATATAAGATAAAACCCCTCGTCCCTGACACCTACTACCGCATAGTGCAGTCATTCTTGGCAGAGCGGACTTTCCACGTTAAATGCGACCATGCCAAGTCGCTAAGTAAAAGCGCTTCAGCTTCAGTTCCGCAAGGCAGCGTATGGGGACCAATCGCCTACTTGATTTACGTCTCGGACGTTCCAGCTTCATCAGAAACTGTCACAGCAATGTTTGCGGATGATCAATGTATTCTATCCCGGGATAAAGACGGAGTAAAGGCCTCTGAAAAATTGCAACATCACGTGCAAAGCATAGAGTCATGGAACGTGAAATGGAAAACAAAAGTGAATCCCCAAAAATCAGCAGTGGTCCCATTTACCCTAAAACGAATATACTCGACCCGCCCGATCACTCTATGCCGTGAAGAAGTACCAAAGGTTGGGAACGTGCGTTACCTGGGGATAAATCTCCAGTCAAACCTCACTTTCAGTCACCACATTGGGGACCTAGTCAAGAGACTCAGGACTCGCATCAACATGATGAAACCTCTGATGGGGACAGCATCGCCACTGGACCTATCTATCAAACGTCTGCTCTACCTCGTATTAATCAGGCCCGTATGGTTATACGGATGCTCTATATGGGGTCTAGCCAGCAAAACCCAAATTAAAAGAATTCAGGTACAGCAGAACAGGGCCCTACGACTGATCGCACGCGCACCTTGGTACGTCAGCAACGCAACACTTCACCGGGACTTGGACATACCTGAAGTAATGGACTGCATCAGAACCAATTCTACCAGACTACACTCCAGCATTCACCCCCACCCAAATCAAGCCCTCGCAGCCTATTGGACATCCCTAGAACGCCGCCCCCAAGGATCAAGAAGACTCAAACGAAAACGTACAATAGACATCCTACCAACCATCAGTGACAGTGAATGAACTCGAGAACTCGTGTGCTATTCAAATTCGGAAGGACTGTTAATGGACAGTGACCTTCAATCAAGTTCACGCAATCTCTGCAAAGGGTTGCATGTATCACTACCAACTGTCACAACAAAGAGTATTGTTATATACTAAAAGTTAAATTAATAAAAAAAAAAATAAAAAAAAAAAATAAGGGGTTGGTTATTCCTCGGAGCAGGCGCATGGAGACTCATTTCTTCAACATGGGGAAAATGGGTGACACAGTGGGTGTGGCGGGTCCCGGACCCATTCTAATCGATTTAGCGTCCAAAATTTAGTGAAAAATAATGCCCCACACGCCTAGATTGTCGAAAATCTCGAAACACATACAAAATGAGTAGGTAGATACCCATTTTTACTCATAACCTTTTCCAGTGGGCGCCAATCGTTCTGAGACCCATTTCATTGGATTCAGCGTCCAAAATTTAGTGGAAAATGATACCCCACACGCCTAGTTGAATAAACTAAAAAGACAACTATACCACGCATTAATACAAGCCACATTGATATATGGGATAGTAACTTGGGGTAATACTCACAGAACTAAATTAAATTCAGTATCGGTAACACAGAAATTGTTGATAAAAATATTACTAAAAAAAGACAGACGGTACCCGACAGCAGAATTATTTAGAGAATTCCACGTCCTAAACTTGAGGGATTTAGCAGATAAAACTACCATGGTATACGTGCATAAGATGTATTTGGAGGGCAAAATTTCAAAAAGTGACTCCAAGACTAAAAGCGGTAGCCAAGTCTCATTGCTAACGCCACAAATGTGCACATCGGCAGCGCAGCGGTTCTATTTATTTTCGGGTGATAATTTATAATAATTTACCAGAAGTTATAAAATCAGCAGATAATTTATTTACTTTCAAGAGGGCCATGAAGATTTATTGTATGGAAAATAAGTAGTGCACAAGTTAATAATTAAAAACTGTAATACACTTTACTAAATGTATCGTTCTAAAAAGTAAACTACGGTAAACCTAAGCGAGAAGAAAAAGAAAGTGTTCTACCATAATATATACAGCTCCTACTCCCAGTGCGAGCAAATGCTCATGGGGAGGTAGTAGCATTTAATAATGTAATAATATTGTATGTAATGTTTGGAATATAAAAATAAAATGCATTTATGAAAAAAAAAAAAAGAAGTTACCATAAATCTCATAAATACGTATTCAAAATGGATAGTAGATACCCATTTTGACCCAATCGTTCCGAGGCCCCTTTTGTTGGATTCGACGCCCAAAATTTAGTTGAAAATGATACTCCACACGCCTAGGTCGCCAAAAATCTCGAAAATCAGTTTTTCGAAGTACACATTTTGACCTCTATCCCGCCCAAATTTGTTCCGATCGGGCTAAAAAGTTTCGAGGACCAACTAGACCCGGAAACGGGCCATGACCAGAATTACAGATTTTTATCTAAATACCTTAAAACGCCCGTATTTAGGGCTAATCCGAGATGTCGGCTTTCTGCATGAAAATAAACATGAATAAGAGTTCATTGAATAATCAACCAAAAGTGGCTGGTTTGTATGATGATCAGTATTGGCATAGCTTCAAATTTTTCCATCGGCCAATATTGCTCACACAAAATACCAGCTTCATCCACAATTTCACAACCAACTACATCAAAATAATATTGTTGTATAGCGAAATCCAATCGCGGTTAATTGATTCGCACAATGTTGAGCCCGCATGACGACTTCCGTTTGTTATCTTGTCTCGCTCTCGGTCACTGACCTATTCTGGTTATTACAGCAGCTCAGTGTCGACTAGGTTGTCTTAGGTCTTAATGAAAATAGGCGGATCATTTAATTAGTCTTGAAAATTTAACATCAAAAATCCAATTTGCAACTAAAAAGAGGGAGTTTGAGTGCTTTGACCGGGGGGGGGGGGGGGGATCATTCGTTATCCCTCTGTTCCTCTCACAATCACTTTCAAAACATGCGAACTGTAAATTATACGGAAAAACCCATTTCGTTTCGTGGGCATATTTCTGAAGGTTAACCTTCGGAGTTGATGCACAGGGGTTGGTTATTCCTCGTACCAGGAGCATGGAGACTCATTCCGATCGATTCAGCGTCCAAAATTTAGTGGAAAATGATACCGCATACGCCTGGGTACCAGACTTCATGAAAACCCACATTCAAAATAGGTAGATTAAAACCCATTTTGACCCATAACCTTATCGAGTGGGCGCCAATCGTTCCGGGACCCGTCTCATTGGATTCAGGGTCCGAAATTATGTGAAAAGTGATACCCCACACGCCTAAGTGCCAGAAATCTCGAAAACACATATCCAAAATGGGTGGGTAGGCACCCATTTTAACCCATAACCTCCTCCGGTGGGTGCCAATCAATCGTTCTGGGACCCATTTCTTTCGATTCAGCGTCCAAAGAAAATTATAGCCCACATGCCTAGGTACCAGAAATCTCGAAAACACACATTCGAAATGGATAGATAGGTAGCCATTTTGACCCATAACCTCTTTCATTGGGTATCAGTCGTCCCGGGTCCCGTCCCATTGGATTCAGCGTCCAAAATTTAGTGCAAAATGATACCCCACACCCCTAGAACGCCGGTGGAGGGTCTTGGGAGTACGATTCGACATGGTGGAAACCCCTTCAGAGGCCCTTGCCAGGAGTAAGGGACCATCGCTGGCAGATGCTGAAACTACTGATGAACAATATCCAAATTTAAAACGGAGACAACACTGATTGTCCATCTGCTCACTGGAAAGTTTCGTCGTCAGGGCTCCTGGAATACTCGTTGGTCGCCCCAGATCGACTCTCATCGTACGGATAGTTGGCCACCAGATCGCCACCGTGGAAGTTCGCAGAAAGGACGAACGGGGTGGTCATAATCCACTGTATTACCGCTTTGGTTTCAGGTTGGATCTGCAATAAATAACAATATAATTACAACAAATTATCACAGTGCGGGTTGCCAAGTGAAAAAGGTCCCACCAGCCTAAGCCTGTTTTCTCTAAACAGGCTCAAAAAGTATTTACTGTTGGAATTTTCAGTACTTCTAGTTAACTAAAATAATCTTCATGTTGTGAAATTCACCTCAATCAAGGCCCCATTAGTTTCCCTTTGTCTACAGATGGACAGCAACATTGGTTGAATGAGTCACTCCTTCAATTTGTAACAAATTATAATTCTTCTGTTCTTCTACACAATTCACTTCACATAACCTTAGTACCAGAACAAAGACTCTCGTCAACTGCGCAGTTCGCCCCAATAGGGTCGATATCAGCACTACCTAGTGCACACGCTTAGTACTATGGTGGAGCGGGAATCCAATTTTCCAACCTTTAGGTATTGCCGTTTCCAGTTGTGGACCAAGAATGTTTGGGTCATGACGAAGTATCGTCATCCGCCTGGCTAGGGTGATCATAGCACAGGAGAACTACTTAACCCGCATCACACCTACCATTTTGTTCCCCACTCTACAGTTCATCATACTTTCCCAAATTGCTTACCCGTATTTTTCTTCTTCAAATGCTTCAAAATGTACCTATTGTATTGATGGTTTTCTTCACTATATCGATACAAAATATTATGTCCTTTACTTTTCATGTATCGGACATCCCTACATTGTGGAATGAGAAAAATGAAATTAAAGAAGTTTGCGAGCTTCTCTCTATGATGTCTTCTGTTAGTAGTGGCGGACATCTCCCGCAAATTTCTTGCTTTCTTATTGCCAAAATATTGAATACAAGAATGACAAAAATGACATCGATTTTGGACTTGATGGATTTCCTCAAAAAAGCTCAGATCGCTGTATTTGATTCCTGCCTAAAGTGTATTATGTGATAATTTACTTGAAATGTCTCTTTTTGTATCCATCCTTTGAATCTTTTAAGAATAAGGAAATAAAAAACAATGTAAAATATCACATCACTACAGTTACATATAGAAGGCTGTGGATAGGTTCTACACAGCTGTAGTGGCAACACTGTCTCAGCCTCAGTTCCTAAATCTTGCTGTGACATACCTGTTGCTTCCTCTGTTCAAGTGCCAATTTTGTGAATATGAAATCGTTCTACAAGAGTACTCTTAAGTGTTTTCTTCATCTTCTATCAAGGGTGAGTCAATAACAATAATAATGCATCTGTTCAAACCATGTTTTCTGAGTTTCCAGCTATCGATTTAAAAAAACGCCTGTATGCTAATGACTCTTGAATCGATACTTATATCCTGCTGTATAATAAGCTGTTCATCTGCCATTGTGCTTTCAGTTTGATACTGTTACTGACGACAACAACCAAAACTATGGAATATTTTGTCTTCTAATAACCGCCATCAATATGGGTTCCCAGAACTCCTGCAATGAGTATTTTGTTTGCATCTCCAGTCCAATAAATCGAATGAATAGCGTGTTGAGTGCCCACGGGGAATCATGTAGAGTGAGCTAAATGAGGGTTTACTAAATATAAGGATGATTTGTTTCCTCGTCCTTGAAATTTCCTTCAGTTTCTTCCAAAAGAGTGGCCTGTGTTATCAGCCTCACTGATTCCCAACAGCCAAAGTTGTCTCTCAGCAGAACACATTGACCAAAGCGTACTGTGCCTGAGAGGTATTGGTAATAGTGATACACATTCACCCAATCTAAATTCCCCCTATGTCCATTCTGCACTTTTTTTTTTCTTTCTTTTTTTTACGAATTTTTTACACCTAGTAAATAGGTACACCATTTTAGCTTTAATCAATAAGTTAAGCATAATAAAAAGTTTCAAGTGTAAGCCCCCAGGCTTGCTGCCTCCAGAAGGCCAGAAGGGAGGGAGCATGCGCCAGGATGGGCGCGCAGCTCCTCCCAGACGTCGCATTTTGGAGAGAGGCCCAGCACTCACTCGTTGCAAGGCGTCCAACCAGGCAGTCGTTGTCGGGGCGCCCCTCGGGGCTGAGGCGCCCAACATGTTGGAGTCATATATTTTTGTAACCCTGTCGTGCAAGTGCATCTCATTCAGTCCATCCTGTGCTCGCTCTGAAGTGAACTCTGCTACTGTGCTGAAGTCGACCGAAGCTGTAATATTGTGTTCCCCATGCCATGAGATGATAAAGGACTCAAGTTAATAAGCCTCAGCTGTGTACCTGCGGGACAGCGTGCCCCCTCCTGTTTTTCCTTCAACGTCGACGCCGTTTTCGTCAGCCGGTATCGTTGCACTTGCTCATTAAATTGTATTTCGAGTATATCATAATTTCATGTATCTTGTATTAATTGTATTTTATGCTCCACATGTTGTCTAATTTACTTTGTAAAATTACTTTGTCCTGTATCAATTCTAGCCCAGGTTGAGGCATATTCTCCTTTGCAACATGTCCTTGTTTTCAATTATAATTCATTTTGTATCAATGTATTTTATGCTCATCCTTGGTATCCCTAGTTGCTCAGTCGTAAGTCTTGGACTTACATCCCGTATCCTCTCGCTAGGTCCCTTCCAAATTCTCCGAAGAAACCCGAATTAAATTATAGTAAATTCAAACACATTTTAATTGGAGAGAGGCTTACACAAGTAGAAGAAATGATTTATTCCTCATTTTATGTAATCTATCCTGGAAAAAATGCATCAATACTGACAATCCATTATTCCTATACAATGAAGCTAAATTATAAAATGGTAATATTGTATTTATTCTCACTGATGGAGGAAGAACATGAATGTCATTCCACCTATTTTTGAAAAATATTGATACTTTATTGATGTATCATACTGATAATTGTTGAATTTATCGTTGCAAAATATATCCGTTAGTTTTCAAGTATCGGATATCCCTAAATTGTGGAATGAGAAAAGTGAAGTTGAAGAAGTTAGCGAGCTTCTCTCTATAATGTCTTCTGTAGGTAGTGGAGGACATTACTCACAAATTTCTTGCTTCCTTATACTCCGCTGTATAATGAGCTGCTCATCTGTCATTGTGCTTTCAGTTAGATACTGATCTCGTATGGATCCCCTCCCGCCCAGGGGGGACACTTATGAAACCCTCTAAGGAGTTTACACAGAACGCAGAGGAAACCCTAGAGCATGTATTAGATGCACACTTCCCGGGAGCCATAAGAGTGACCGGAGAAGAGAGGGCAACGGCACTGGATGGGGGGGGGGGGGTGACCACGCGGCGGTGCTGGGGGGTGGCCAAGGAGTGTGTCATTTTCGACCTGGTCCAGTGGGCTGTGGGGGAGTTTCTTCCCTACAAATTCCCTGGTCCGGACGGGATATACCCTATTCTGTTACAGAAAGGAGGGGCTACCCTGATCCGGACGCTGGAATTTTCAGGGCCAGTCTGGCCCTTGGTCCATATTCCAGAAGCCTGGAGGGTGGGTGAGGGTGGTCTTTATTCCCAAACCGGGGAGGATCGACCACCTGAAGGCTGGGGACTTGAGACCCATTAGCCTCACCTCCTTCCTGGTCAAACCCCTGGAAAAACTGATCTGCTATAAGAGGGTACTACTAAATATATTGATACTTTTCAAGTATTAGACATCTCTAATGCTGATGATAATATGGAATAATCACAAATCGCACTTCAAACTTTTAACCATTTTGTAACAGGGAAAAACCAGTCAAAACCAACCCCGACGCAATCTGTGATTCACTCAGGTCCCTGAAAAGTGTTTTGCACGAGAAAAAGGCAGATCGAGCCACGTGTGTGCCATAACGAACACTCTCGTCATCCGCACTGTGTTGAATTTCATGCGCTTAGGGAAGCACGATACTGATCGATATGAGTAAAGTATTGAATATTTCATTCGATACCAAGTATTTTCGGTATCGATACTCTGGTCAGTGTCGAAAAATTACTCGTATGGAGTCAAATTACAAAAATTGTATTTTTCTCTTGTTTTTCCATCTTTATTTTACTCCCACACAACCTTAACCAGATTTTCTCGAATTATTTACTCTCGTAAGTATTTCTTGCGAGTACTCTATGGTATCGATACTTTTCATTCGATACTTGAGTAGTATTGAATATCCGAATTATGTTCTCATATGAGTACTGGTATCGATAATATCGATTTTAAAGTATCGTATGTCCCTACATGTGGTGTAACGGGGCGGCAGATTCCAAGCGCCCCGTCAAGAAACTTCGGCGGCGGGGGACGGATCGACCCCTCTCCCCTCCAAGCGCCTGACCCCAGCTGGGCGGAAGGCGTGTCCTCATTGGATTGGTTAGGCGATGGGCGGCGCGAGACACCCAGGGAGGAGTAGGAGGGGAAGGCGACTTGACGAGCGGACTGGGAGAAGGAACATCAGGCAGTCGTGTCCGAACTCAAGTGAAGGAAAGTTGGGATCTCCGAAACGAGGTTGGCCCCCCCTGCTCGCCATAATCTCGAGAGGACGAGGCGAGGCAGGGGCGGGGCGGAACAACCTGTTTCGGGGCGGAACAACCTGTTCCGGGGCGGAACAACCTGTTTCGGGGCGGAACAACCTGTTCCGGGGCGGAACAACCTGTTTCGGGGCGGAACATCGAAGCGGAACAACCGACGCGTAGCAAATCAACCCCTTGTGAAGCCGGTGTTGTGAAAGTGACCTGAGGGAACAAGTGTATCGTGGTTCCTTCAGGGTGAGAACTCGGGAATTGGGAGATCAGCCAATTCCTCTCCCGTAACAGTGGGCCCTTATACGAACTGAAAATCCCCCGTCGGACCCGAGTGTTGATCCGTTCGCGCCCGATTCGACGGCCAATAGTCTAGGTTCCCCACGCACCGCCAGTCGTCGGACCTCCGTCGGAAAGAGCCTCGCCTCCTCCGGCCTGGACGGCGTTCCCCTGACCGAAGCCGAGCAGCGACGAGAACATCACCCTGTTGTCTCCATCCGAAGGAGTTGGTACACGTAAGTGGCGAAATACCTCTATCTCGTGAAGAGAACATCACCCTGTGGTCTCCATCCCAAGAAGTCGGTACACGTAAGTGGCGAAATAACTCTGTCTCGTACCCTCGCAACGCGAAAGTCGAACTATCTAAATCTGGCCCAAGCCCTGACGTTTAGTCACCAGAAAGCTGATCATAGAGTTGTAGATTGTGACCGTATTATTTAGCATGTCGTCTGTCGTGCGTTAGGAAAAGAGAAAGGAATTAGGGGAGGACGCTAACAAATCACTTCAACTTTTACCGTTATTCAAATCAAACATTCCTGAGCCTTCAGCTACCTCGTAAATTCATTTGGCCCTCAGCCCTTCACTTCTACCTACTCAATAATTAGATTACGTAATAGTCAGTATCCTTCTCGGCCGAGACATTCCAGTATTTCATATTTCTGTCAATTGCGTTATTATAAGCCAATATTGAACCCTTGTCTTTCAATCACGAAACCCCATTCCTCAGAGCTTGGTAAATTCAGGTGTACTTGGCGTCTATGACCGACCATCTCCGACATTCCGGACGGTAAGTGAAAGTCTTTAGTCTCCCACTAATTTATTCGCCTAGGTCTATTTCTGGATCCCTAGCCCGTTAGGTGAAAACGGCGGGTTACATCTTTTGGTGGCAAGCGGTGGGATATTTCAGAAATCTCGATTTCTGTCGTATCCACAACAAGTGATCTTGACCAGGTGAATATTGGTGAGAAAAAGCTCTGAAGGAATTGGGTCGCGTTCTATAATCTTGAAATTCAAATTGTGCTAGTTGTAGATTCCGAAATTTAAAATTGTAAGAAACAAACAAATCGGCCCGAGTGTGAGGAAGCGAGTGAGGAGTCAATTGACTTCAAATCCGTGTCTAGGATTTTTTTTTTCTTTCCAAAAATCGAAATTTAGATACTGGCTCATTTATTTAGTAGCATCACTCTCACTGTAGCCTTCTGTTCCGAGACTGTTCCGGGACTGTTCCGGGGCTTGTTCCGAGGCCCTCTGTTCCGAGACTGTTCCGGGACTGTTCCGGAGCTTGTTCCGAGGCCCTCTGTTCCGGGTCTGTTACGGGACTGTTCCGAGACTTGTCCCGAGGCCCTCTGTTCCGGGACTGTTCCGAAACTTGTCCCGAGGCCTTCTGTTCCGAGACTGTTCCGAGGCCCTCTGTTCCGAGACTGTTCCGGGACTGTTCCGGGGCTTGTTCCGAGGCCCTCTGTTCCGGGTCTGTTCCGGGACTGTTCCGAGACTTGTCCCGAGGCCCTCTGTTCCGGGACTGTTCCGAAACTTGTCCCGAGGCCTTCTGTTCCGAGACTGTTCCGAGGCCCTCTGTTCCGAGACTGTTCCGGGACTGTTCCGGGGCTTGTTCCGAGGCCCTCTGTTCCGGGTCTGTTCCGGGACTGTTCCGAGACTTGTCCCGAGGCCCTCTGTTCCGGGACTGTTCCGAAACTTGTCCCGAGGCCTTCTGTTCCGAGACTGTTCCGAGGCCCTCTGTTCCGGGACTGTTCCGGGAGCCTTCAGCTCCAATTGACATCCCGATTCCAGACCCGTCATAGCTCTTACCAACTGGGAAGTCCTTTCTCGATTCGTGGGGAAATTATCGGTCCTTGGTGCGCAAGAAAGTGATCTATCGGTTCTATAATTTTTTCTTTATTTATTATTCTTTTTTATTTAACAAGTGAATTCGCGACCATGCACCAAAACAGCAGCCCATCAGACGAGGGCGAAGCCATGATGAACCCCAATCTGGAAATAAAATGCACAACACAAGTACTTACCTTGTTTTACTAATGACCGTACCTCATGAGTCGTGACAGGACTCCCTGGGTCTCCCCCCCCCCCCCTTTTTTTTTTTTTTTTCTTTTTCCCTTTGTAATGGCAGCAAAATCTGGGGTTCTTTGTTCAGTTTCTGGCTTTGTGAAAGAGGTTGTCTGCATGACGAATGAGCCGTCGATTGTGTGAGTTTGAGTATGAGAGGAGACTAAAGAAAGGGCCGGTTTGTATGTTTCACATCATAGTAGGGAAGTAGAAGATAAGACCAGCGGAAGACACATCTCGCCCATCGCACCACCTGGGAACACCAGCGCCATCATGCTCTCGACGGGTGGGGACGTCCTGTGCCCGTCTGCACCAAGCAACGACACCCGCCGACAACGTACCGCTGCGAGAGAAAATGCCGGAACCTGCGGCCCAGGGACCCCGCCTACCCGAAGCCCTGCTCCATCGCCGAACACGAGAAGGACCGCCCACCAACCTGTGCCGCTTGTAGACGATGGCGGTACAAACAAGCATGGATAGCAGCCAAACGACCTGACGCAATGCCCATCGCACCAGTCACCCCCACCGGAAGGAAAATTGCCGAGGTAGACCTCGGCCTCCAAAGATCGGAGGAGTGTAACGGGGCGGCAGATTCCAAGCGCCCCGTCAAGAAACTTCGGCGGCGGGGGACGGATCGACCCCTCTCCCCTCCAAGCGCCTGACCCCAGCTGGGCGGAAGGCGTGTCCTCATTGGATTGGTTAGGCGATGGGCGGCGCGAGACACCCAGGGAGGAGTAGGAGGGGAAGGCGACTTGACGAGCGGACTGGGAGAAGGAACATCAGGCAGTCGTGTCCGAACTCAAGTGAAGGAAAGTTGGGATCTCCGAAACGAGGTTGGCCCCCCCTGCTCGCCATAATCTCGAGAGGACGAGGCGAGGCAGGGGCGGGGCGGAACAACCTGTTTCGGGGCGGAACAACCTGTTCCGGGGCGGAACAACCTGTTTCGGGGCGGAACAACCTGTTCCGGGGCGGAACAACCTGTTTCGGGGCGGAACATCGAAGCGGAACAACCGACGCGTAGCAAATCAACCCCTTGTGAAGCCGGTGTTGTGAAAGTGACCTGAGGGAACAAGTGTATCGTGGTTCCTTCAGGGTGAGAACTCGGGAATTGGGAGATCAGCCAATTCCTCTCCCGTAACAGTGGGCCCTTATACGAACTGAAAATCCCCCGTCGGACCCGAGTGTTGATCCGTTCGCGCCCGATTCGACGGCCAATAGTCTAGGCTTCCCCACGCACCGCCAGTCGTCGGACCTCCGTCGGAAAGAGCCTCGCCTCCTCCGGCCTGGACGGCGTTCCCCTGACCGAAGCCGAGCAGCGAAGAGAACATCACCCTGTTGTCTCCATCCGAAGGAGTTGGTACACGTAAGTGGCGAAATACCTCTATCTCGTGAAGAGAACATCACCCTGTGGTCTCCATCCCAAGAAGTTGGTGCACGTAAGTGGCGAAATAACTCTGTCTCGTACCCTCGCAACGCGAAAGTCGAACTATCTAAATCTGGCCCAAGCCCTGACGTTTAGTCACCAGAAAGCTGATCATAGAGTTGTAGATTGTGACCGTATTATTTAGCATTTCGTCTGCCGTGCGTTAGGAAAAGAGAAAGGAATTAGGGGAGGACGCTAACAAATCACTTCAACTTTTACCGTTATTCAAATCAAACATTCCTGAGCCTTCAGCTACCTCGTAAATTCATTTGGCCCTCAGCCCTTCACTTCTACCTACTCAATAATTAGATTAAGTAATAGTCAGTATCCTTCTCGGCCGAGACATTCCATATTTCATATTTCTGTCAATTGCGTTATTATAAGCCAATATTGAACCCTTGTCTTTCAATCACGAAACCCCATTCCTCAGAGCTTGGTAAATTCAGGTGTACTTGGCGTCTATGACCGACCATCTCCGACATTCCGGACGGTAAGTGAAAGTCTTTAGTCTCCCACTAATTTATTCGCCTAGGTCTATTTCTGGATCCCTAGCCCGTTAGGTGAAAACGGCGGGTTACAGTGGTGTCTCATTCTTGGAGTAGCATTTTGTCTGAGAGCACCGGTTCTATTTTCTACTGAAACGGGTTCCATAACCTAAAACTCGTACGTGTACTATTTTTTTTTTTTAGTTCTACTCACAGGTTGAGACAGCCTGTCGACCAATGGCAGGAGATGGTTGTTGCTTTCAATGTGACCAAGTTCGTTGCTGAACATGATCCGGTCCAAGTCGGGAAAATTCCTGTTTAAATCGATGCTGTTATTGTTTGTGCGCCCTAGCAAGTAGTCCTTTCCTCCCTAAATCAACAACAACAATATTCATTTTAATATATCCTCTCACTACTCAAGGTAAAAGCACCAAATGTTGACACCTATCCTAATGTTGACACTTCAATTTCAAAACACAAGGTATTGGGACACTGTAGGTACTCGGAATTGGCGTCATTCTGTTGATGAGGATATGAGATTTGAGGTAGGTCGGCATTACCAGTAAGTTATTATTAAACATTATGAACGTCTGGCTAATATTGAAGCCTTTGGCGGCTGGATCAGTGATGCAATGCTATCGCTATCCAGCAGTTTTTTAAATTTTAGAGGTTTGGGCAATGTGTTTTGATTGGTTATTCCTTGAATAATCAGCATATGTTTCCATGTAATCTCTCCAATTTGGCCCAACATTTTTTTCTGGCTCAATATTAGCAAAATACTGTACACCATCTGCCCTACATGCCGATTTGGGTAGTAGAAAAATAGTGTTGCGAGATTACACCTGCACCAGTCTCCTGGGCGACCACCATTACAATACATTTGTGCATATTGAATTGGCTGGAACCTTCCCGTTTGCTCGAGACAACACGTCAAGTTCCCAGAACCAGGGAAGACTCGAGAGGGTTCACGGCCATGGCAACCAGTATAAAAAACATAGGTTTATTAATCAAGGAATAACCAACCAAAAGGGACCAAGGAACGCCAGACAGTTCAGTTCAGTTCAGAGTCCAAATATAGCTGCTTTGCCTTGCCCTGTTATAAATTAGTGTGACAACAGCATTACAACTGTGTATTGTGCCCTGTGATTGTGTCATTGTGTAAGTGTATGAATGAGAACAGTGTATTTGAGTGAAAAATTGTAATAAATTATTTACAAAGAATATAAATCGTTACAATAGGAAGGTATGATTCAACATGTGTTTTCAAAAATTGTATTTTTGAGATTTTCAGCGATTTAGGCGCGTGGGGTATCATTTTCAACTACATTTTGGACGCTGAATTCAATGAGATAGGTTCCGGAACGATTGGCGCACACTGGAAGAAGTTATGGGTAAAAATGGGTATCTATATACCCATTTGGAAGGTAGGTTTTTGAGATTTCTGGTACCCAGGCGTATGGGGTATCATTTTCGACTAAATTTAGGACGCTGAATCCAATGAAATGGGTCCCAGAATGATTGGCGCCCACTGGAAGATGTTATGGGTCAATGTAGGCATCTGTCATCACATTCCAAAAGCGGTTCTTCGATATTTCTGATTCCTAGCTCAGTCGTGTCCGAGACCTCGAAGAGGAAACGCCGCGCTCGAGTTCCCGAGAACGTAAATGTTTTGATTTCGCGAAAAATGAGCCGGCCACCCGATATTCCCCATTGGATGTTGACCGTCGAGGATATTGTGAAACAAACTGAGGCAACAGTTACGCAAGTAAAAACCGAATTGAGTTTGTTTACAAAACAACTTCAGGCTACTCCAGTTGAACGTCCAATCAGTGAGTTATTCAAAACCATTACTGCTCTTACCAGATACCTTCGTGAGGCACATGAGGTGGCCTTAGGAGAGAGAGGGAAGGCGGAAAAGCAATCCCAATCATTGAAGCAGTGCGAAGATCAAATTGAACTTCTCAAGGAGGAACTCGAAAAACTAGGTTAAAAAAAATCGCAACCCAAGCCGCAGCAGCCGGTGGAAAATCCAAGCACTGTGGAATATTGCACTGATGAGGAGCTGTTGGCACAGGACACCGAATGGACTGAGCTTTCCTCTAGAAGACTCAAGAGGAAAAAAACCAGCTCCTCACCTCCTACTAAGCACCAGGCAGGAAAAAACTGCTCCCAAGGTCATGAGCCTAATGATCCAAAGCCACCCCCGATTTTTGTGGAAAATGTCAAAAACCAGAAGGAATTATCGATCAATTTGAAGCAGGTATTACCAGAGGGAAACTACCAAATTAAAACTCTTAGAAGCAACTCTGTAAAGTTGAACTTATCAAATGAAGAGACATATCGCAAAGCAGTCAATGCCCTTAATTCGCTTGACATGGCTTACCACACATATGAAAATAAGCAAAATAAACCCATTAGAATTATGGCCAAAGGGCTCCACCATTCATGGCACTCAGATGAAATATGTAGTGACCTGAAGAGCAGGGGCAGATCATATCAGCCATCAATAAACTTTCGTGGAAAGAGAAGAAACCACTAGATATGTTCATACTAACATTCACAAATGACGAAAACATAGAAAGCCTACATAAAATTCAAAACATTCTCAACACAAAAGTTGAGATGCAATCCTTAAGGGGTTCCAACCTAATCCCTCAATGCAAAAAATGCCAAAAATACAGTCACACAAAAGCATATTGTAATAAGAAAACGATATGTGTAAAATGTGCAGGTGAACATTCAACAGCAACCTGTACTATGCAGAAAGATAGTCACCCTTCCTGTGCTAATTGCGGTGGAGATCACCCAGCTAGTTACAGAGGATGCGAAGTTGCAAAACAGATGCAAGCACTGCGCAGCAAACGGAAGAGAAAGAGCATCTCTTTTGTCCCCAAACAAAAAAGCTAGATCCTGATCGACAAGGAGGAAATGGAAAAACAAAGAGCTACCACAAGTAAGGGTACTCTAAATAAAGCCGAAAATCCAAAACCAAGTTTTGCTTCTCTATTCAAGAAGCCATCAAGGGAAACGGATGAAAACATACTGCTGACCATTTTGAGCAAACTCAGTAAAATAGTGTTGCGAGCTCGCACCTGCGCCGGTCAAATGGGCTGCTGGCGTCGCAAGGTCAACGACCTGTGGAGGATTAAGGGTCTCGAACATTCGGGAACCTCCAAGTTTGCTCTGGACAACACGTCGAGTTCCCGGAACCAGGGAACGTTCTGGAAGGTACTCGACCGAGAGGCAGCGAGTATACAGAGACCCAGGAACGCCGCGGAGTTCAGTTCAATTTGGAGTCCGGATATAGACGATTCGGGTTATAAATTGTGCCGTACCGCGTTATAAATAGTGCGACAACCGCGTTACAATTGTGTATTGTGATTCTGTCATTGTGTAAGTGCGCGAATGTGAACAGTGTATTCAAGTGAACGATTGTTACGAATGTGAACAGTGTATTCAAGTGAACGATTGTTAATAAATTATTTACTAAGAACATAAATCGTTACAATAGAATCTACCCAGCTAGAACTAAAAACCTCCATTGCTGCCATTGGAAAGCGGGTAGAGGTACTAGAGAACAAAAACCAACTCAGTGTAAAAGATCATGAAGAGTCTCTCAATTTTGTGCTGGAATGCCAATGGGCTAGTCCGTAGGAAGGATGAACTCCAGGTAATACTTGACATGAATCACATTGATGTGTGCCTCATATCAGAGACACATGCAACTAGAGAAACTGCATGTAAAATGAAGGGATATAAATTCTATCACGCTATACATCCTAGCAACCAAGCTAGGGGTGGAAGTGGAGTCCTGATTAAGGAATCCATTCAGCACTATCAAAATCGAAAACGAAAGATCCCAGATCATGGGGGTGACTGTACAAGCTGAACGCTCTCCACTCACCGTTGCGAGCATATACTGCTCTCCACGGCATAAACTAACCCAAGCTGACTATGAAGACATCTTTCAAGACCTTGGCCATTGCTTCATCCTAGGTGGGGATTTTAATGCGAAGCATACTCACTGGGGATCCAGGCTTATTTCAAGTAAAGGTAGAGAACTGTACAAAGCCGTTATGACTAAAAACTGCGATGCTATGTCTACTGGGAAACCAACATATTGGCCAACAGACAGAGATAAAACTCCGTATCTGATTGACTTTTTCATAACAAGAAATATCTCAGCTAACTATGCCATTGTGGAAGAGTTTAATGAGCTGAGTTCAGACCACACTCCAATAAAAATGACCCTTAGCGAACACATAATTCGAAAATCTCCCAATCCTTTTCTTGTCAACAAGAAAACTGATTGGGAAGGCTTTAAAGTCGACCTTGCTCGACGTATACAACTTAGGCCAATATTGGTTACTCCAGGCGGCATTGACCAGGAGGTGCAACAGTTAGTTGTAAGCTTGCAAGCAGCAGCATGGAGGAACACCCCAGAAATAAAGCAGAAACTAAAAGGAATAAACTACCCACAGGAAATAGTGAAACTCGTCAGAGAAAAGCGGCGATCACGAGATAAATGGCATAGAACAAGAGCCCCAACTGATAAGAAAAAGTGGAACCGCCTGAATTCGGAGCTCAGTAAGCAAATTAAGCAGCTGCAATCTGAATCATTCAATGCATACCTTTCTGAACTAAGCTACACAAGAGATACCGATTATTCTCTTTGGAAAGCAACTAAATCAATGAAACGACCCATTATTCAATGCCCAGCTATCCGAGATGAATCTGGAGCATGGGCTAAAGACAGCCGACGTATTTGCTGATTATTTAGCGGACATCTTCTTACCCAACCCAGCCGAGCAGGGTAGTCAAGACCTGGAACTTGTGTCCTATCAACGTGAAGAAGAGAGCATTATTCCAGTGACTATTCGCGAAGTACAGAGAGTAATAAAGAATGAAATTAATACGAAAAAAGCTCCTGGCTACGACCTCATCACTGGGCAAGTACTAAAAAACCTGCCACGGAAAGCTGTTGTGAAACTTACTCAAATCACAAATGCAGCCTTTAAACTAAGGTATGTACCTCAGATTTGGAAAATGGCTGAGGTAATCATGATAAAAATGCCGAAGAGCGAACTTCCTACAGGCCAATATCACTGCTCCCAGTAATGTCTAAATTATTCGAGAAACTTCTCTACAAGAGACTCATATCGGTAGTAGAGAGAGATAAGTTGATACCGGACCACCAATTTGGATTTCGCACGCAGCATTCGACAATTGATCAAGTTCACAGGCTTGTCAATACAATTGAACAAGCCCTTGAGGAAAAAAAAGTATGCTCCGCCATCTTTCTCGATGTAACCCAAGCGTTCGACAAAGTGTGGCACGAAGGATTAAAGCATAAGCTCTCCCAAGTGCTACCTAAGAAACTCTCCGAAATTCTAGATTCATACCTCACAGACAGGTTCTTTCGAATTA
The DNA here is from genome assembly GCA_019603395.1 of Cyrtorhinus lividipennis. Classification (NCBI taxonomy): domain Eukaryota; kingdom Metazoa; phylum Arthropoda; class Insecta; order Hemiptera; family Miridae; genus Cyrtorhinus; species Cyrtorhinus lividipennis. Next base: position 3,615,476 of record CM034004.1, on the reverse strand, counting down.
AACAAGAAAACGCTTATTCTCAGTTAAAACCTATCAAGGCAGGAGTACCCCAGGGAAGTGTCTTGGGTCCTCTGCTCTACTTACTGTATACTGCCGACTTGCCTGTACTGGAGCACAATCTAACAGCCACGTTTGCGGATGATACAGCTATCCTGGCTGTCGGAAAAGATACTAACGAATCTATTGATAAACTAAATCACTCTATCTCCAAAATACAAAGATGGACAGCGAAGTGGAGAATTCGAATAAATGAGTCAAAGTCGGTACACGTAGACTTCACAAATCTCAAGACGGTCTATGTTCCAACTTTTCTCAACGGTAAAATCATCCCATACGCTAATGAAGCGAAATACCTGGGGATGACGCTAGATGCCAAGCTAAGATGGAAAACGCACGTGAAGAAAAAGAGCGAGGAGCTCGACATAAAATTTCGAAAGCTGTACTGGCTCATGGGTACACTCAACTCTTCCGTTAGAGAGTAAAGTTATGCTTTATAAACAGGTCCTCAAGCCATCGTGGACTTATGGCTGCCAACTATGGGGTTGTGCTGCAAAGAGCAACATTAATATCATACAAAGATTCGAAAACAAAGTACTTAGGGCAATCGTAAAAGCGCCTTGGTACATCAGGAACGACAACATCCATCAAGACCTTGGGGTAGAAAACGTTCAATCCGAAATACACCGAATTGCTGCAGCCCATCAAGAAAGGCTACAAAGGCATGTTAACAACGAAGCCGTCCATCTACTCGATGTTTCCAGCCGAACGAGAAGACTCAAAAGGAAGGACCAAGCCGCACGAGCTAGTGAAGTGAATGTGGAAAATATGCAAATGAGCCCCAAGTGACTAAACTTAACAAGACATGCTCACGTTTGCATGATTTGTGTAGAATTATTTAAGCATGTGCACATGTAAACAGAATAATATCACTCATTAGCTTTGTAAAGATAGCTAGATTGTGATTAAATAAAGCTTCCGTTTAAGGGCAAAAAAAAAAATATATATTCCACTAAATTTTGAATTCTGAATCGATTGGAACGGGTCCGGTACCCGCCACAGCCATTGTTTCCCCCACGTTCAACATTTTCAACGACTTAGGCGTGCGGGGTATCGTTTTCCAATAAATTTTGGACGCTGAATCGATTCGAATGAGTCTCCATACCCTTATCCAAGGAATAATCATCCCGTGTGAAGGAATTTGCAGCGTTTTGTCTAATGAGTTCTGGTTAAAAAAAAAAAAATTTCCTCTGGGCGTAATTTGGAAAACACTTGGATTGAACTATAATTCAATCATTAGTCAACACTTTAGGCTTGATTTGTCTCATAATTAGCTTAGCAGTGACAAATGTATTGTACCAGCCGCTCATCTGAAATCCTTTTGGTACGACTAACATCGTTATTTCTCTTTCTACCGACTAACAAAAAACCGAAACCACAACGAATTGAACAAAAAACAAAACGATTTTGGTTTCTACCCACCGTATCGGTCGCCACTTGCCAGCCGTCGGGGTTCATACTGGGCAACAGATGAATTCGAGTGATTTCGAGCAATTTTTGCACTTCTGTATTGCCTTCGTTGAATTTATCGCAAAGGTAGACGGCCAATTTCAACAGTAGCTCTCGTCCGAGGACTTCATTTCCGTGCATGTTGGCGATGTATTTGAACTCGGGAACAACTGAAATGAGATCAGCAGTTCAAGAGATTTTTATGGCATTAGGATTGATTGACCATTTCCACTTGTAATGAGCTGCCTTTCTTTGACATTTTACGACCTAACTCCAACTCTTTCACATTTACCAAGAATTAAGAAAGTTGGGTAAGGTAAGGTTGAGATGATATTGGGTATGATATTACACTCAAACTGAGCAAGTGGCTAGCTACACGAAGTTGACATTTTCATGTCTTGACCTTGGCACATAAATTCAAAAACCGTCACGAAAAAGCGTTACGGAAAGTTCATTACTTAGCAACTGTCTTACTTGGATACGATTCAACAGAGATAACCTACAATAGAAATAGTGCGAACAATGCCTATGCCTGTACAATAAGGGAAGTTCAGGTAGTTTGTCAGATCAACAGTCTCGCTAAACGGTTTGGTTCATACTGTATAGTCTCGTGTAATAGTCATACCTACTGTGTTCCGCGAAAAGTGCATGGACACCCCTTGTAAACAAACCGCGAAATCGGTCGCTGAACGAATGCGTGAATATCGTGCGCGAAAGAGATCGACGGTAGATAAACCCGATACGAAATCGGACGCCGAACGAGCGCGTGAATATCGCGCGCGAAATTTGCAGAAAACAAAACGTAAACAACCGGCTCTTTCGGACAAGGAGCGGGCGCGTGAATATACTGCGTATATATATAATATATAGGTACTTGTCAATTAGACCCCCTCCCGAGGGTAACCAACTATCCCAAACATGGCGTGATGAATCGATTTTCTATATATCGATCTATATATAACCTCCACGTTAGCGGTGTTTATAGGGTTTGTTAGATGTATATAGGGTATAAAAATTGGTAACCTCTTTCGGGTTCTGAACTGAAAATTTTTATATCCTCTTCATGAATGGTTATTACCGTTGAAATAAATAAATAATTCTGAAATATGTTAAAGTCGGTGCAGGCTACGTTGCGATACATCGTATATATCGCTGTGCGATATATCGCTGTCCAACGGGAAGGTTACGGTGCTAGTAAACAGGTCACCCTCGGGAGGGGTTCTAATTGACAAGTACCAATATATATACTGCGCGCGAGTACGACAACCACTGAGAACGTCGCCGAAGAAGTGGAAATTCGCGGGGTAAATCAAATGTACGTTCCGCCGCCTTGTTCTCTCGTCGATGTAGAATTCGAGAAATGCCAAAATAAAATGGAAATGTCGAAATCAGATCGAATGTAGTTCGTAAAAAACCCGAAGACTAATAGCTGCGCTACATCGATCGACGTCGACATTTCCATGTCGACTGAATGCAAGATACGGGACGCGAGTTTGTTTAAAACATGAAAATGTCCCACTGAGTTGCGGACCTGTACGCAAGCTGATTTCGTGACGATTTCATTTTTCCTCACAAATGTTCTAGCAAAGTTTTTCTAACCCTTTTGCCACAATTGAACGAAACACCAAGACTCATTTAAACGAAATATGCGAGTTATTCGTCTGCATGTATCGTCATTGAATTGAATTCAGATTTGAGGACCTACGTGTTCCATCGTACCCCAATTCTCCCTAATCATAAGTGAGTCTTATGAGTGCATCTTGGCATAGAATAGTTGTGGAATGCTGCGTAGTGGAGATTACGTGAACCTTTCCTTCTTAAGGTTTAAATTTCAGTAAACATTTGTAGGTATTGACTTGACATTCATGTCTGATTTGAAGAAATTGGCTCTCAATGGAAGGTTTAATAAATCTAAGGTTAATGAATCTATTTATAAGTTTGTCATTTTGGTTGCACAGTCCAAAAAATACACTTTCTCTCAATCCTTCCTAGTCGTTTAAGCCTTCCTTAAACATAATTGTTTTAAGTGGGTCTAATGGGATCATCTTGGCATGGAATAGTTGTGTAGCGCTGCCCAGTGGAGACTAGATGAACCTTTCCTTCATTCTTTCGTTTTCAATTTCAGTGAACATTCCGTAGGTAATGACATAAGAATCATGTGCGGTCTGAAGAAAACCTAAATTGGCCCTCAATGGTCAGTTTAACTTCTAATCATTTAATGAATCTATTGATTCTCAATATCTGTATAATTCTTCATGAAGGTATATTTGTCTTTTTTTTTCACGGCCCAAAAAAAAGACCTGTTTCTCTCAACTCTTCCTAATCGTTTAAACCTTCCTTAAACATAATTGTTTAAGTGGGTCGGATGAGTGCATCTTGGCATGGAATAGTTGTGAAACGTTGCTTAGCGGAGATTAGACGAACCTTTCCTTCTTTCTGTTCAAATTTTAGTGAACATTCGTATATAATGACTTTAAAATCATGTCTGATCTGAAGGAAACCAAAATTGGCTCTCAATGGAAGGTTTACATTCTGGCTACGTGCCTGACCCAACGGAGTCTTCCAACTTTCATGACTCTGACGACATCACAATCATCGTACAGGCACATGACCTCAGCATTTGTTCTTCGTCTCCAGGCGAGCTCCTTCAGATCAAAGACTTCCCCCAGAATCGCACGAAAAACCTTCCTCTCAAACCGGCGCCCTTCTCCTTCAGTTGCTTTTGTTAGCGTCCAGGTTTCAGATCCATAGGTCAAGACTGGTCTAATAATGGTTTTATAGAGGCATAATAAACCGTAAAATAACTCTGCTTTTCAGCTGCTGTAGAAGTCCAAAATAACATTGGTTGGCTGTCCGTATTCCTCTACTTATTTCAGGTTTCATATCATTATTGGCATACACTATTGATCCAGGATATACAAATTCCACCACAGCTTCAAAAGTGCAGCCATTCACCTGTACTGTCTCAGGGACATGCCTGGAGGGGTTCGCCGCCATATACTTGGTCTTTGACTGATCCACTTCAAGGCCGAAGTGCAATGCTGCCACCTGAAGTATGGTGAATGCTTCACTAATCCAGTCAAACGTCCCCAGACCGCATGGTAGAATGCAGGGGTAGGGCTTCGCCAGACGCCTCCCACACTGAATGTGGTCGGGTAACCAGGAAAGAGGAACATTCTGAGGAAGGGTTGAGAAAAACCGTGTATTTTTTGACTGTGAAAACAAAAATACCTTCATGAAGAATTTTACAGATATTGAGAATCAATAGATTCATTAAATGATCAGAAGAATGGAAACGTTCACTGAAATTTGAACCGAAAGAAGGAATGGTTCATCTAATCTCCACTAGACAGCGTTCCACAACTATTTCATTCCAAGGTGCACTCATACGATCTACCTAGACAACCTAATGACCGGGGAAAATTGACTAATTGTGGTTCGATGGAACACGTAGGTCCTCAAACCTGAATTTAATTCAATTAGGGCACATGCAGAGGCATAAATCACATATTTTGTTTTGGTGTTTCGACGAAAACTTATAATTTTCGCGCCAATTCGCATGTATGTATGATTCCTTTGTACCCTCATCTTAGATATTATTAGACTGATGCGAGCAATGTAAACAAAGTGCGCAGGGAGCAGTGTTTCAAAGACGTAGCTCGGTTCACTTCAGTTATATCGATACGTCAGGGAGTGTACACCTTCAGTAAATCTTTTATTTCCAAATCTGCCTTCGGAAAAAACATAAGTTTTAGATTCAGGCGAGCAGTCTTTTAATTTATAGTTGTGCGTAACCAGAGGATTCAATATTATTTTCATTCATGTAATTTTGTTATTATTTTCCAATCACAGTATTGAGAAACTGCATCTGGAGTTTTATTGTTAAGATGTACGTAAGGAGAGACCTATCTTACATGTATGACAGTGGTACATTTGTTTCATTCAAAATACTGCTCAAAAATCAAAGTTTTCACTCAGGTAAAGCGTTATAGAGTTGTCGTAACACACACGTTGCCGCATGTCCTTGACCCAGCCATAACTTCATGAATTTCGATGCTAAATGCCGCTTATTGTCTTGTTGGGATGCATAACCTACCTAGAGCGCGCTGGTGAGCTTCCCAACGCTACTCTGCCCCTAGATGCTCCTGGTTGTATGATGGTTTCAGGCTTGATGCCCTGTATAAATTCCCTCTTCTGGCGCACATTTACTCCACCGAATCAGGTAAATTCTTTTGAGATAAGTCTCCCAAAGAAATTACTTACGGAATTTATGTTTTCCCGGATTTGAAGCGAATTCTATCACCGTCAATGGTACGCCCTGAACTGACGTGTGCGACAGCTCGTAAATCCGCGTCACGGTTGGGCATTTTGAATGCACTTCTTCCAAAACAGTTCGAATTTCGTCGTTGCTGTGGTGTTTCCACTCAAATGCGCGAGAAGACGAAGAGACCACGAGAAGAAGAAAAATTCCGATCATTTTAAGTAGCGTTCCACTATCTTGCTGTAATTTTAATTGAAATCTGAAAAAAAAAAAACAAATTCACCATCTTCAGTAAAAAAGTAGAAATTAGGTTACTATTAAATTGCTGAATAATGTGTTGAGCTAATATACAGCCCCCCCCCCCCTCTTTACCCTACTAAAATCCTCTATATGGGAGTAAAAATCAGTTTTTTTAAGGATCTCAAATATCATAGTTTGCGCACCTCGCACAATTGCGCAACCGTACGCAAATGACATCAACCTTCTTAATAAGAATATTGAATGGGAACCCCAATTTTTTATTGCAGATTCGGACTACCAAACATAATATGAAAACATTATTTCTCAAGAAATTTTTTCATTAAGCGCAACGCTTTTCAGTCCGATCGGACCTTATTCGGGCGGGGTAGAGGTCAAAACGTGTATTTCGAAAAAATGGATTTTCGAGATTTGTGGCGATCTAGGAGTGTGGGGTATCATTTTACACTAAATGTTGGGCGCTGAATCCAATGAAATTGGTCCCGGGACGATTGGCGCCCACCGTTAGAAGTTATGGGTTAAAAATGGGTATCTATCTACCCATTTTGAAAATGTGGTTTTCAGATTTCTGATACCTAGCGTGTGGGGTATCATTTTCTGCTAAATTTCGGAACTGAATCCAGTGAGATGGGTCTCGGAACGATTGTTATCAACCGGAAGAGAATATGGGTCAAAATAGTTACTCATCTCCCCGTTGCAAATGTCGTTTTTCGAGATATCTGGTACCTAGGCGTATTGGGTATCATTTTCCACTTAATTTTGGACGCTGAATCTATTGAAATGGTCCCAGAACGATTGGCACCCTCTGGATGAGTTCATGGATCAAAATGGGTACGTATCTAACCAACGAATGTGTGTATTCGAGATTTCTGGTATCTAGGCGTGTGGGTTATCATTTTCCACCAAATTTGGTGGAATCGATTCCCTGAATCGATTGGAATGGGTCCGGAACCTGCCACAACCACCGTTCCCCCATTTTTTCCATGAATACGACATTTTCAACGATTCAGGTATGGGGATTGTCATTTTATTCTACACTTGAGGAAGCTGAATCGATTTAAATGAGTCTCCATGCTCCTCATCCGAGGAATAACTAACCCCTGTGTAAGAATTCGCAGCGTATTTGACGCTGATTCACGCAATGCTATCCGTTTCTTGATTTGGCTCAGATTTTGCGGGAACATTATACAAATTTTTATTTTTGCGTGAAAAAATTATCGTTTGGTGTGTTCTGTTTACACCAGTATTCTTTACTCGGCCGCTTCTCAGGAGAAAAATGAAGGAACGAATTATATTCTAAATCCTCGAACCAGGCGCATGGAGACTCATTTCTTCAACATTGGGAAAATGGGGAAAACAGTGGGTGTGGCGGTTCCGGACCCATTCCAATCAATTCAGGGTCCAATATTTAGTGAGAAATGATATTCCACACGCCTAGGTACCAGAAATCATGAAAACATATATACAAAATGAATAATAAATACCTAATTTGACCCATAACTTTTTCCAGTGGGTGCCAATTGTTCGGGACCCATTTCATTGGATTCAGCGTCCAAAATTTAGTGGAAAATGATGCTCCACTCGCCTAGATCGCCCAAAATCTCGAAAATCCAAAAAACACATTTTGACCCTTACCCTTCCTATCTACCCATTTGAAAAGTGGTTCTTCGATATTTTTGTTACCTAGGCGTGTGGGGTATCATTTCCCACTAAGTTTTGGACGCTGAATCGATTGAAATGAGCCTCTCTGCTCCTAATCCGAGGAATAGCCAACCCCTGTGTAAGAATTAGCAGCGTTTTTCAACTTGTTCTTTCTCTTTTACTCCATTTATTTCGATATAATGTTAACTGTAATCAAACCCGCTTCCTCCTAAATAAATGAATTATAACATAAGCGACCTAGTTGAATCATATGGACAGCAGTATGTGCTCTGAGTAGAAGGTATTGTAAGTTTAGTTTCGAATGCTCTTGAAATGATCAACTCCTCATTACATTCTGCAGTTAAAGTTGAGGTTGCGGTTGAGAGAAAAATGGTGTTGTGGACATGTAATGAATGAGTTCAGCTGAAAAGTGTCTGGGTTTCATTGATTTGTTGGGTTTTGGGGTTGAAGCGGTTTGACTTCAAATTGTGGTTTCTAGTTCAACTTGAAGGAAATGATTTGTATTTTACTACTTGAGGTCGACTTATATGCTACTTACAGTCGTCGAGTTCCGAAGTCAATTCTGAGAAGTCATTGTTGAGCACGGTAGGAACTTGGTGAATGGGATAACCATATGCGCTGTCGGTGGGGTGGGAGGCGAGAAAGGCGTCTATTGATCCTGACCGCCCCTATTCGGACCGCCTCTCCGCTGCTCATACCCGAACCACTCTACCGCCGCCCCTACCCGGGCCTCTCCTCCGCCGCCCCTACCCGGGCCTCTCCTCCGCCGCCCCTACCGGACATCTCCTCCGCCAAGCGTAGACTGCGGGATTCGAATCTAGCTGTCACCTCGGCCCGAAAACAAGTTGAAAATTAAACAGTTCGCCCACGAGCTTTCCTCGTAACGAAATTAGCGTAGCAATTCAATTTCCGAAAGTATTAATAGCTGATAAGTTTGCCGTCTTCCCCTAACCAAGGCCATGAATTGGTAATTGATAGCGGGATAGGAACAAGAAGGAAGAGGGAGTGACGTGGGAGGCGCGGACGTCACTGCTTGCAATTATGAACCCGGAAAGGATAATGAAATCGCCGCAAATTAATCCACAACAGTTTAAAAACCCGTAGACAGAGCCTAGGCTCAATGTCCACGCGCAATATCGTAGATTTTTGGAAGAAAAATAAAAAAATCCTTCTTCATCCCGGACGGCTAGGTGACGCTGTTAATTGAACAACTGCATCGATTTTGGAGAGGTCGATCATTCGGATTTTCCCCTCAATGATTTCGGCGGTTTCCTTTCGGGAATTTACTTCATTTCCAATTATCTGAAATTTGCTATTTTTGGCGTCAACATATACATATTAAATTTTGCCTTATTGTTGGATTCACTTTAAATTGAATCTGTATTCCTCCTTTGCATAGTTTAGTTTTAGTTACGACCTTGGTAGTGGAATTTTTTCTAAAAATCTGAAATTTTGGTCGGGGGGTTCGTTCATGGCTTTGTGTCCTCGGAACTTTTCAACCCGATCGGACCAAATTTGGGTGGGGTAGGGGTCAAAATGTGTATTTCGAAAAATGGGTTTTTGAGATTTTTTGCAAAATCTAGGTGAGCGGGGAATTAAATTATGGACGCTGAATCCAATGAAAAGGGCCCCAGAACGATTGGCACCCACTGGATGAATTTATGGGTATAAATGGGCATCTATTACCCATTTTTAATGTGTTTTCGATATTTCTGGTACCTAGGCTTGTGGGTTATGATTTTCCACTAACTCTGGACGCTGTATCCAATGAGACTGGTCCCAGAACGGTTGATGCTCTCTGGATGAATTTATGGGTATAAATGGGCATCTATTACCCATTTTTAATGTGTTTTCGATATTTCTGGTACCTAGGCTTGTGGGTTATGATTTTCCACTAACTCTGGACGCTGTATCCAATGAGACTGGTCCCAGAACGGTTGATGCTCTCTGGATGAGGCTATGGGTCAAAATGGGTGCCTATTTTTCCCTTTTCGAATGTGTGTTTTCCAGATTTTTGGTACCTAGGCGTGTGCAAAGTAGAAGCGTTGCAGAGACAAGGCGTTGGTCAGGTGGTGACAAGGTGGCGGGGAGGTGGATACGAGATAGAGGCTTGGTACAGCCAATGTTATGGCGAAGCGGAGGAATGTTCCAGACAAGGCGGTGGTCTTCCATCATTTTACTAATAGCCTACTATAGGCTATAGTAAGCCTATATAGGCGGTGCTGATGATTCATGTGGTCCATTAATATTGGATAATAAACGACAAGGATAACGAGGGGAAATGATGCAGTCGGTGACAGACCCTTGACGCTGACGATCGTTCCATCGAGCATACCTACCTACCTAGTAGTCGTCCGAAATTTAGCGAAAAATAATACCCCACATGCCTAGTTCCTAAATGTGAATAAAAAAGATTTGAAAATATATAATATGTGAGTGTGAAAATCACAAAACGAAGTATACATTTTGATCCAAAATCTCCTCAAATTTGGGTCGATTAGGCTGTAAAGTTTGGAAGACCAACCATAGGCAGAACGAGGTCCCGGACCGAAATTTCAAAAATGTTTAGAAAATGTTCTATTATTAGGAAGACTTACCTGGCCTGTTTGGTACGGTGGGTGAGCGCTATCGACGTGAAGACATCATTGTCAAGCCAACTATCCTAATATATACTACCTTACGGACCTAACCCCATACATTCAATTACCGAAAATGGCGTATGGCCATTTCGGGTTATCACCGGGGGAACGGGGAGGAGCAATGCGGCTAAAGGGTTCGGTGAGTGGGCGGGGGCGGTGAAGGCAAGTATACTTAGCGAGTAGGGCAAAGCGGAGGGTGGCAAGAGTTATGAGTTACGAGCGAGCTACGTGGTCGTGCGTAATCGTGCGGCAACCGGGGGGAGGCGGCAACATAAAGACAAACAAAAAGAGGGACAAAAATTGGGGAAGTCAACTAATGCACCCGATGGGGACACCGGGAATTTTTTGTAGACTCTTTGTGACTCGGGAGAATCTCATTCGCCATGAGTTCGGTGTGTTGCGGGCTAGTCTTTTCGAACTACTGTTTTGCGTTCCATCGGGGATGGGATTCATGGACAGTGCGGACGTGAATTTCGTGTTCAGTGTTTCTTATCCGTTTCAGTGGTCAATTTCGTTTAAATACAGATTGGAGTCTAAAGTTTGTCGAAGATTTAAATTCTTACCGGAGTTTGTGGTATGTTTCGTACTGTGAATACTGAAATCGGGACATAAAAAGCAAAATCCTGAATAGTTTTGCGTTGAAATACAAAGTTTCTGTCGCCGAAATTGAATAAAATTCCTATGTTGAAGGGACAGTTCTGCCGAAAGCACAAAAAATGACATATTTGGAGAGCGGAATTTTTCCTGCGAAGTGCAATTGGTTTGCGTCCGCGATATGCACATCGAACTATGCAAAAAAAGGCCGACGGAAATTGCCGCAACACCTACTTCTTCCGACATACTTCGTATATAGGACCAAATTTTGGGAAAGGGGGGGGAGGATGTCAAAACGAACAGAAATTCGAGAAATGGACTTTCGAGATTTTCGGCGATCTAGGTGTGCGGGGTATCATTTTCGACTAAATTTTGGGCGCTGAATCGATTGAAATAAGTCTCCATGCTCCTGGTCCTATGAATAATCAACCCCTGTGAAGGAACCAGCAGCTTTTTTCGATAAAATTTCACGTTGCTTCTTCAGGAATTCGTCTTCTCCTACTTTGATAATATTATTTTCAGATTTTGGCTCAAATTTTTAATCTGCCAGGATTGCTTTTATGACCAAAGTGCTGTAAATTATTCCACAGTTGTATATTATTCTACAAAAGAATTCACTCGTGTGAGAAAGCACATCTTTTTTTAAGTCAATAGAGAAAATAATCATTCCGGAACTCATCTGATTCGATTCAACGTCCAAAATTTACTTGAAAAAGCCCCACAGGCTTACAACATAAAAATATCCACAATCTGAATAGATTACTACACAAGTCAAAATATTTTGGGGTATGTCTAAGAAATTTTTCAAAACCTTGGCCTTGACGGCGGACGGATGTTTTGAAATTGGAATCCACAAATTCTGGAACGTAAAAATTACTTCGATACGAATCATAGGCGCATCCATGTATAGCTGAATAACACGCCGAGTTGCTAAACTCAATCTTTCTGTAAATGCTATAGTGATACGCAAGTTCTATGCGATAATTGAACGCGTTGACTATAACAGAGCTTGGTTCCTAAAGTTGGATTGTTTGATACTAAAAAGCATTATGATTGTGCAGTCAAATTCATGATGAATTTCAATATGAGTTTTCTGTGATATGTGTCAAAAGGGTCTGTTGGTTGCAATAAATTTACATCTTTGATGCAATAAAGATTTATTATTATTATAAATTCATGATGATTTAACGCAGCTCATAGTAGAAAAAATTCAAGTCAATTTCAATTTTTTTTTTTTGCTGTGCAGTACAGAATTTAGAGTGTAAATTCACAATTTACTCGCCGAGGGGCCTGAAGGTCAGAGACCCGTCCAGGCCCAACTTTCTCATCAAATTGATTTGTGTTGAGCGGTTACTCGTTTAAAATTCTTAAACTAGACTAATTAGACACTTACGCTAATAGGGCTACCAACTATGAAGTATGGTAAAAGATAAAACCATGAGCTACGTTTGAAATTTGAATTTCCTGACGATTAAATTGACCTCATTGCTGTCCCTTAAGAAAATACGAGCATAAACCGTCGTTTTGAATATTGTTCTTGAAGTGGTCGTTTTTATCTGCAATGGAAGATTTTCAGAGATGAACGGTGCTAACCATGGTAACTGCCTCGTGTAGAAATCATTGATGGGCCAATTGATAGCCAGAATACCTGATTGATTCGTCCTGGTAGCAAAATGTCAATCTCTCCGATTCGGCATAAAATTTTTTCGTTTTTTGTCCGAGGAATAACCAACCCATGTATGTACGAATTTGCAGCGTTTTTTTCAAAGATTTCCAAACTTTTGTGAACAGCAAGTCTGAAAATGTAAGTAACTCTTGGAGATAGTACACGCTTAGTCTTGTGTACAGACTTGCTGTTCGAGTTGCTCTATGCAATCTGCGCAAAACTGTATTCATGACTACATCCAGAACAATAAAACTGCTAGTATACGATCCGCCCCTTATAATTATACTATAAATTACTCGTATTATATTATAAACATAGGCAAAATATATCATTCGGATATTTTCCTTGCTGAGCCAATTCCTTGACATCACAAATAGGTAAAAGGTTCTCTTAATTCTTACAACGAGTCCTTGTATGTGCTCTTTCCATTTCAAATGTTGGACAAGCTTTAGTCTTAAATATTTCATGCATTAGGTATACTCTTTTCTAGACCTTGACAAGTGCATTTATTGCAAGTATATTTGCAGTCATTGTGGATTTTTATTTTTGACAAAACTGATTGTCCTGATACAACCAGTAACATATTGGTACTGGGCCAAATTGATACAGTTATTTTTCATAAATAATTTATATAACAAAAGATTTTCACTGCTTTTGATTTAAACCTAGGTAGACCACAATTACCTGACTTACACATGTTGTGGAAATTGTTACTTCACTTCCTCAAGTCACCGAAAATTTTAATATTTTTGTGTGAATCATTTTGTTCCATCATTCCGACGTCTCTTTTTCATTTGATAGGTTGACAGAAACGGAACATTTCGAGTCAATCAATGAAAATTTGTAGTTATCATCCGTCAGGTAAGATAAGAACGTTGCTAGTATTGACACTAGCACTTGTCCTCTGCGAAATGATCGTCAAGAGGCCTTTCCCCTCCGATCTAGGATGAATTCCTAGTTTGGTTGTCAACTCGAACCCTTTGCGATTGTGTGCACCAACTGTACCAACCATGGCCACCCAGAATTTGATCAGAATCACCATTTGGACCGTGCTAGGCTTCTCAATCGCGAACTCTTCAAGGTACAAATTTGATTAATTTGTTCTTTGTTTGATATTTATGTTGATACGTTTGTCGTATTTCGTTCCAGGTTTAAAATCCCCGTCCATCAGTTGAAAACTTCCGTTGTTCATGACCAAATCCGAACCGCCTTGCAATATGCAAATGAAAATGTCGAATTGTTGCGCAGCAATATCGAACCAAACGTAACGCTGATATCCAATCAATTCAGTGTGAGTCCAAAATGTTATTCGAACTACTTCAACGATCACGAGTCAGAAGGCACAATAAGGAAAGAAATTACTTTTTTTTTTCAGACTCTTTTCTACGGCAATATTGAGATTGGCACCCCGCCGCAGACTTTTAAAGTGGTTTTTGACACAGGATCATCAGACTTGTGGGTGACTTCTTCAGCAACCGCATTTCCCGTTTTGTGTAGTGAGTGGTGTTGTAACTATATATGAGGATTTATTATAGTAGTGGTCTCTGTGGGTCTATCATGACGTTCTGGGTGGACCTAACATATGTTTGATGCCGTGGGCGAGTGCTTTCAGATGTCATTGTGTTCTACTATTCCAGTAGTTGGCTCGTCAGTGACTGATTGGCGTTCTGAGTGGCTCTGAAACGGGAGAACCTCTTCCAGTGAGCTCCAATCGTTCTGGGACCCATTCCATTGGATTCAGCGTCCAAAATTTAGTAGAAAATGATACCCTACACGCCTAGGTACTCGAAAACACACATTCGAAATGGGTAGATAGATACCCATTTTGACCCATAACCTCTTTTGGTGGGCAACAATCATTCCGGGATCTGTTCCTGAGAAGTGCAAATGCCTATCATTGAAAGTGAACAGTGTTTTGAAGGAAACTACTTCAAATATGTGAATAATGAGAGGTTGCATGTTTTTCAACATACGGCAATTCCAAAATTTGTAAGATTTCTTTGCGATTTTCATTGTGAAGCCGTCATTTCCTTTTTAGTTGGTTATTCCTTGAATAATCAACTTACTTTTTCTTGCAAAAAGTCAATCTCTCCAATTCGGCCCAAAAATGTTTTCTGAGCGTTTCAAAATGTCTAGATTAAAATGAACAAATGTTCGTTCGCCGTCCTGTTGTACCTACGCTAGACTGTTTCTGGGGCCGTGTGGCCCATGACAGTATTCCCTGATTATTAGCGTTTGATCATATTGGGGAGACCTGCTCTATGGCTCAATGGCTTCCCCCGTATAACAGGCTGCTTGCCCTTTTCCGGCGTTCGCCTGCCTGTGGCAGCCCCGGAAGGACCCTGGTGGAGGGTTTCGGTGGTGACCGGGTTTTGGTTGGTTATTCCTTGAATAATCAACCTATGTTTTCATGCAAAAGGTCAACCTCTCCGATTCGGCTCAAAATTTTTTTCTGGACGTTTCAAGGTGTCTAGATCAAAAAACGCTGCAAATTTTTTCACAAAGGTTGGTTATTCCTCAGACCAAGAGCATGGAGACTCATTTCTTCAAAATGGGGGAAACAGTGGGTGTGGCGGGTCCTAGACCCATTCCAATCGATTCAGGGTCCAAAATTTGGTGGAAAATGATACCCCACACGCCTAGGTACTAGAAATCTCAAAAACACATTCAAAATGGGTAGAGCGCACCCATTTTGACCCATAACTTCATACAGCCAATCGTTTTCGGACCCATTCCAATCGATTCAGGGTCATCAATTTAGTGGAAAATGATACCCCACACGCCTAGGTCACCAAAAATCTCGAAAATCCATTTTTCAAAAAACACATTTTGACCCCTATTCCGCCCAAATTTGGTCCGATTGGGCTGAAAAGCTTGGAGGACCGTCCTAGGCCGGGAACAGACCCCTGACCCAAATTTCAGATTTTTAGAAAATTTTCTACTACCAAAAACGGCGTGGACGGCGTACGACGTACGGCGTACGGCGGACGGACATTGACCCTTTTTGGATCTAGACACCATGAAACGTCCAGAAAAAAAATTTGATCGGAGAGGTTGACCATTTGCATGAAAACATAGGTTGATTATTCAAGGAATAACCAACCAAAAGGTCAATGTCCGTACGCCGTCCATGCTGTTTTTGGTAGTAGAAAATTTTCTAAAAATCTGAAATTTGGGTCAGGGGTCTGATACCGGCCTAGGGCGGTCCTCCAAACTTTTCAGCCCGATCGGACCAAATTTGGGCGGGGTAGGGGTCAAAATGTGTTTTTTGAAAAATGGATTTTCGAGATTTTGGGCGATCCAGGCGAGTGGGGTATCATTTTCCACTAAATTTTGGACGCTGAATCCAATGAAATAGGTCCCAGAGCGATCGGCACCCACTGGAAGAAGTTATGGGTCAAATTGGGTATATTACTACCCATTTTGAATATGTGTTATTGAGATTTCTGGAACCGAGGCGTATGGGGTATCATTTTCCGCTAAATCATGGACGCTGAATCCAATGAAGTGGGTCCCAGGACGATTGGCACCAACTGGAAGATGTTATGGGTCAAATAGGGTATATATTACTCATTTTGAATATGTGTTTATGAGATTTCTGGTACCTGGGCGTGTGGGGTATCATTTTCCACTAATCATGGACACTGAACCGATTGGAATGGGTCTGGGACCCGCCTCACCCACCGTTTTCCCCATTTCCCCCATGTTTTTGAATCAGTTTCCATGCGCCTGGTCCGAGGAATAACCAACCCGTGTGTAAGAATTTGCAGCGTTTTGTAAGCGATTTTCATCAGCTCTGCCTCGGCCCATGTACAGATACTCTTCATGGTTTGCGGTCTTCCATCTAAGGCCGGCCTCAAGCTGAACGGCAGGGGCGGGCTGTGGAGTTTTGGGGACTTCTTAGCGCTTTCGTGGCGGCACTCCCCGCCTTGCCACTTGGCATCACTGAACTCACAGGACCCCACCTGTGTCCTCCGCACTGGCATTCTTCTTCACCCATTCATGTGTGTCTCCACAGTCCTCACGTTTTAGGTAGGGCTAGTACCCAATATCCCCCTCCCTCCCCTACCTCGATACAAATCTAAACATTAACGTCAACTACCCTAAACAGGAATATCATAGGTAAATATACACCGTCCGCCGTGCGCTGTCCACGCCGATTTTGAAAGCGGACAATTTTCTAAAAATCTAAAATTTGGGAGGGTAGAAAATGTGTTTTTTGAAAAATGAAATTTCGAGATTTTCGGCGATCAAGGCGTGTGGGGTATCACTTTTCACAAAATTTTGGATGCTGAATCCATGAGACGGGTGCCGGGACGGATGGCACCCACTGGAGGAATCATGGGTCAAAATGGACATCTATTTACCTATTGCGAATGTGGGTTTTTGTGATTTCTGGTAACTTGGCGTGTGGGGTATCGTTTCAACGCTGAATCGATTGAAATGAGTCTCCATGCTCCTGGTTCGAGGAATAACCTACCACTGAGAACGAATATGCAGCGTTTTTTTCTTTTTGCAAATTTCAGATGCGGATTCTGCACACCGAAAAACAAGAATCCGTCGAGAAACCTTCTACCCCCATTTTGCCAACTGCCAATTCCAAGCACCAAATGAATGGGCTAATAAAGGCCTCATCAAATGTGCAATACCTACTTGAATATACATTCATGAGTTAGGTATATCCGTCGAGTTGACTGTATTGTGCATTCAATTTGGCTGCTTATTAAACATTTTTGAGATCTTTGAATATATATTCAATGTACATAATATGTACATTCAGTACAAGTAATACAAGTACAAGTCTTTTTGAATCAACTTTCCCAGGGCCCTAAATCTTGCTGCAGGAACCAGATTCTTCGTCGCTATTACATTATCAGGCTGTCTCACAGTCCAAAACTTTCTCATACTCCAAATAAACGATCACATTCCCCCGGTGACATCCCGAACTATTTGTTAAAAGCTGTAACAATGGATTTGTCTCTCTTTTATTTCAGCTTTGAAGTCATGCTACAGCTCATCTCATTCGAAAACGTACATACCGGATGGCACCAAGTTTTCCTTTCAGTATGGATCAGGGTTCACTGAGGGTTTCTTATCGAATGATGATGTTACGGTAAAACTCATTCACTGTGCTACCTTGAATCACTTTTCGTCCATTGGTTTATTGCTCCTAAAAATCAACCTGTTTTCACACGATCTGTCCAATTCGCTCCAAATTGACGATTGACATTTTGCTATTCATAATGTCCAAAACGTCCGCGAAAAACAGATATGTCCGACTGCCGTATTCCGGGCCCATCAAAATCAATTCCGCTTCTAAACTTTGGTAAAACCCAGCAAATTCATGCACAGGGGTTGGTTATTCCTTGGACAAGGAGCATGGAGACTCATTTCAATCGGTTCAGCGTCCAAAATTCAGTGGAAAATGATACCCCACACGCCTAGGAACCAGAAATCTCGAAAATCCATTTTTCGAAATACTCATTTTGACCCCTACCCCGCTCGAATTTGGTCCGATCGAGTTGAAATATTGTGAGGACCAACTAGAGCCGTAAACGGGTCCCTGACCGAAATTTCAGGTTATTAGAAGATTTTCCACTACCAAAAACGGCGTACGGCGGACGGACATTATTTTGCTAATTTTGATCTAGACACCTTGAAACGTCAAGAAACAAATTTTGGGCCCAATCGGAGAGATTGACCATTTGCATGAAAACATGGGTTGATTATTCAAAGAATAACCAACCAAAGTGAGGTGTTAACTTTATTTTCTCTGGGTTTAGGGCGGTTTCCCAAGGCGCTGGTAATGTCAAAAATATTCCAAAATATGGACAACTTTTCCATTTAAGAGTAGAACAGGTCAGATCATCAGAGAAGTTAGTAGAGATTAACGAACAAAGATAAGAAATGCCAAATAGCTCTACTGTTGCAGGTAGGTCAAGCGGTAGTTTCCAAGCAAAAATTCGGAGAAGCACAAATTTTGGATCAACCTCTTTTAAAATCTCCTCAAGATGGCATTTTGGGACTTGGTTTTCCGTCGATATCCGGTGCGCGCATGACACCTCCGTTTTTCACCCTCATGGAGCAAAATGCCTTCGACGTCAACGCATTTTCATTTTCTCTGTCAAAGTAAGCATTCAATCATGCAGTTGATAGCAGTGTCCTTTGGCATCGATTTCACACGATTTTTTAATAACATACGAGGAGATTTGACTTTATTCTTATGGTATTCGTTGGTTGCCTCTAGATTAATCATATCATATTCATCTCATTGTCCTCAATTTACTAGGGTGGGTTCTACTTTGAGTGATATCATGTTTGGCCAGTATGGTGCGCCTCAAGGCACGGTTTTGGGACCAATCTTGTTCCTTTTAGTGTATTAATGAATGTGGTCAATGGTTCGACTTTGCCGACGATACTGCCTTGGTTTTCTACCAATGATTATAAAACTCTGGTAGACAGTATTAATTCTGAATTATTTTCGATGGAGCATTGATTTCGTGTTAACAAGTTATGTTTCAATTTAGATAAAACGTCTGTCCGTCGATTTTCAATAGGCAACAGAGAATTTCCTAAATCCTGCTCAAAAATTTCAATATCAGCCCTGTCTGTTAAGAGTGTTTCCCGTAATTGTAATTGCCATTCCCCCCCTTGGGGGGTTACTATTGATGAAAACATAGAATTTGATGAACATATTGATTTTTTATTGCTGGACTGCGGAAATTATTTTAGGTTTTTAGAGAAGCTCGTAGTTTTTTGTCCCAAAAACATATGAGAACGAATGGCTTGGCATTCTCCTTCATCAAGTATGGCATCATTCATAAGGGTAGTGCGAATAAATCTCTTATTAAAAAGGTAAAAACTGTTCAAAATCGTTTTTTAAAGAATATATTGAATAAAAGGTATCCAACGTCCTTTTCACAGGGGTTAGTTATTCCTCGGACCAGGCGCATGGAGACTAATTTCAATCGATTCAGCGTCCACAACCTCTTCCGGTGGGCACCAATCGTTCCGGGACCCGTCTCATTATATTCAGCGTCCAAAATTTAGTGGAAAATGATACCCCACACGCCTAGCTGCCAGAAATCTCGAAAACACATATTCAAAATAGGTGGATAGGTACCAATTTTGACCCATAACCTCATCTAGAGGGCGCCAGTTGTTCCAGAACCCGTCTCATTGGATTCAGCGTCCAAAATGTAGTGGAAAATGATACCCCCTACGCTTAAATCGCCAAAAATCGCCAAAAATCTAAAAAAATCAAATTTTCAAAATCCACATTTTGACATTTTTACTTACTCAAGTTTTTTAACTTATTCTTTGGTGGGCAACGGTATTTACTTTTTGTTTATGGCACATTTTCCAAATGTATACAATTGTATATTCTTTATTTCTTTTGTTTTAATAACTGTTGTTGCCAATAAATGAATATTTGATTTGATTTGACGTAGACATGGGAAAGGAGAAAGCAGCGTTTTATTTGGCGGATGGGATCCCGACGTCGTCAAAGCTGATACAAAAATCAATTGGATACCGCTCACTCAGAAGACTTATTGGCAATTTGATGTGGATTCGTGAGTACATTCAGTATCTTATTGAATACTCTTATTGACATTAGCGTCGTCACAATCGGTGCCTTCACTTGTGTTGCAAAAGTGGAGGGGCACCATGCTTTATCCAGCCACATATTTTTTTTTTATCCAGAGCACTGGCCTCATTTTGGTCTTCTCGGATAAGATCTGCCCATTGAAAACCCTTGTTTGGAAGGTTTCAATCTTGTTCATTGTTATTATACTCCCAGATAGTAAAATTTGCTATTTTTCTCACCAGAATGACGTTTGGTGACGTGAGGATAAGTCGTTTCACCGCAATCGCAGACACGGGCACTTCTCTGATCCTCAGTCCCGCCAAGATTGTGGAAGAAATCACATTGGCTGTTGGCGCCACCACGCGCGCTGGGTTCCTTTTGGTAAGTTGGACTTCGAAACTTCAGCTCGATCACATCAAATGTGGGGGTGGTAGTGGTCAAAATGTGTACTTCGATTTTTGGCAATTTAGGCGTGTGGTGTATCATTTGCGCACTGCGCACATGTGCCTGGTCCGAGGAATAACCAACAACTATAGAAGGACTGGCAGCCTTGGGAAGGAAAATTAGGAGAGAGGGGGGGCACAGACAGAGGCATGTGGAAATGTTCACCCACTAAAAACCTCACCTCCTTTTCCCATGTTGGGGTCCTGTTTCCTGTTTGTCACGTATTTCAGGCTGGGTTCCAATGTCTGTGTTTTTTTTTTGTTTGGCACATTACTTCAGGCTGGGTTCCGATTTTTGCCTGCTAGCTGATCCCGTTTGCCTGAATTTCCCGTTGCCGGGCCCTTTCCTCGATGAGCTTGCCTTCCAAGATGTTTTGGATGTACCCTGCCACGGCATTCCACTTTGACTTGCTCTCGAGCATCCTGGTCATAATATCCTCGGGGGTGGGAGGGCTGGTCATTTCTAGCTCCCTTGCAATCTGCCATCGCTCTCTCTCCCTCCTCTCGCATTCGAAGAATGTGTGTTGAGCGCTGTCCTCTTCGTTGGTGCAATGTAGGCATCCTGGAGATTCCACGATACGCATCCTATGGAGATACTAATAGAACATCCCGTGACCCGAGAGGAACTACGTTATATGATAGTTAACTTCCCCTTGTTTCCTCTCTAGCCAGGGACGTAAATTGGGCACCAGTCGAGCCGTCCATCTTCCTCTTGTTTCTGTCTCCCAGATTTCCTGCCAGGAGTCAGTGTGTGTTCCCGCTCTTGTTTGGCTAATTGAGGCCAGGGCTTCTCTTCCCGTCGCTCGTACATCCTTTTACTCTCCCTTGCAAGCAGATGTATTGGTATCACTCCTGCCAGGAGGAGCACGGCTGGTTCTGATACTGTCTTATAGGCGCTCACAATGCAAAGCGCCCCTCTTCTTTGCACTGTGAGCATCCGTTTTTGGTGGCATTTGACATTCAGAGCGTCCGCCCATGCTTCTGCCCCATATATCAGGATGGAGTGTACAATTGACATTTATAGTTGTCTCTTACACGATCTAGGTCCTTGAATGTTTGATAGTGTTGCGAGCTGGCACCTGCGCCCGTCAAATGGGCTGCCGGCGTCGCAGGATCAACGACCTGTGGAGGGCTAAGGCCGGGTACACACGTTGAGGATTCCGGAGAGGATTCCGAAGAGGGATTCCTCTGAGAAAAACTTCTGAGGCGGCCAGAGCCGGACGGAGCATCCACACGTACAGGAAAACCAGGAGGCTTTGGCCAGAGGGTTTGACATGCGAGAGGCCTTTCGAGGAAAACTGTGAAAAAATTAAGGAGGAGCTACGACCACTGTGCTCGAGTACAGTCGTCGTACTCGACGAGTGTACACGATACTCGAGCTATACCTACAACCGATCACCTCATACACGTGAAGGAAGGGGTTCAATTCTGGGAACCGCAACCCCGGCCTCAGGTAGCAGGTAGCCTGGCCTTTCCAAAAATTGGAAAGGCCTGGTGGCCTGTTTGGTCCGCCTCAACTGAAGGCCTCAACCCGTCGGCCAAAGAGGAATCGATCAACGAGGAATCCTCTCCAGAATCCTCTCCGGAATCCTCAACTTGTGTACCCGGCCTAAGGGAGTCATTTTGAGGAATTGTGCGTCGTATCGAATTGGCTGGAACCTTCCCGTTCACTCGAGACAACATGTCAAGTTCCCAGAACCAGGGAAGGTTTGAGAACGTTCTCGGCCAGGCAGCAAGTATAAAACGGACCCAGGAACGCCACGCAGTTCAGTTCAATTCGGAGTCCAAATATAGACGCTTGTTATAAATTGTGCTGTGTTATACATAGTGTTATAAATTAGTGCGACAACCGCGAATGTACCGATTACAACCGCAAATTGTGCTTTGTGACTGTGTAAGTGCGCGAATGTGAACAGTGTATGTACTCAAGTGTTAATAAATTATTTACAAAGAATATAAATTGTTACAATATTAGTCGACTCAGGGCTGCAGTTGTCTTTGCTGCCTTGGCTGCTGCCATCCTTATGTGCTCCCCAAAAGTTATCTTGGTATCCAGCATTATTCCCAAGTACCTGACGACTGGTTTTGTTTCCACCTCAACTTCCCCCTCTCTGATTTGCATGACATTTGGGATGCGTTTACGTGTGAATAGTACCACCTCTGTCTTGGCAGTGGCTAGTGAGAGACTGTGTCCATCCATCCATGCTCCCACTCTGGACATGGTCTCATTCAACTTATCTTTTGCTTGCTCCATTGTATTGGCCAAGATTACAGCGGCCACATCATCAGCATATCCAACCAGGAAAGTTTCCTCTGGGAGGGCCACTTTGAATATGCTGTCATAGGATATGTTCCAGAGGGTAGGTCCAAGTATTGACCCCTGGGCTGCCCCTGATGTAATCGGTACTTCTTGGCGTCCAAGTGTTGTGGTGTACATCAGTGTTCTGTCTCTGAGGTAGGTGTCTAAGACCCTCAGGAGATACCCCGGGGATGAAAAGTGGTCTCCATAGGCTCCAGCATATTTTCCCATCCTGCTGAGTTGAAGGCGTTTTTGACATCCAGTGTCACTAGGAGACCTACCTTTTGAGTGCGCCGAGTACCTTCTTGTGTTTTCTTCAGTGCTGTGAGCACCTCAGATACTGCTCTGATGGTTAAGTGCCCTTTCCTGAAACCATGACGCATAGGGGAAAGGTCCCCGGCTTCCTCCAATGCGGGATGCAGTCGCTGTTGGAGTAGCTTCTCGTATACCTTCCCTGCTGTGTTTAGCATGCACAGTGGCCTCCATGATGATGCGCTTTGGGGGTCGCCTTTACCTTTGTCCAGGAGGGCAAGTCGGGCTCGCTTCCAACGATTGCTAAAAACTCCTGCTGTGTTATACATTCCTAGCAAAAGATCTAGACATGTCTCAGCAACAACTTTGAGAACTTCCGCTGGCATGCCGTCTGGTCCTGGGGCCTTTTTATTTTTCAATTCTCTGACCGCCTTTCTGAGTTCTTCTTCTGAGAATAAGGGGAAGTCAGCAATCTGGCTGAATATCCTTTTGGCCCGTACAGGATACTGCGGGGATAGACCATTGACCATTGGCCTGGGCCGCTACTGTTCTTTAATTTGTTGCACACTACTTTAAAGCCCCGCCCCCAAGGATCATTGTCAACTTCTTTGATGATTTCCTTCCAGCATTTGGCCTTGCTGGCATTTATTGCATGTCTTAAATGTCCACTCTTCCTGGTGTGGCTGACCATGTAGCTGCTGTGCCTAAAGCAGGAAACCCACTATGCCGTCACCGTCAGGCACCGCCTTCACCGTCATTTTTTTGGCAATAACCCACTTGCCCGGCTTGCTCCGTCAAAAACCGGAGCTAACCAGAAGAAATGCATCATGTTGCGATGGAGAGTTCATCAGACGAGGAGTTGCTAGTAATAGCCGCAGCATGTGCTGAAGAAGAAGAGATACAGAAACGGAGAAGCATAGGTACTGGGTGCACGGAATCTTCAGAAGAAGAAACGAATATGGTGAATTTCATCATTTGTTTGACGACTTGAAAAAAGACGATGCTAAGTTCTTTTTATATTTCCGCATGACTCTGAGATTTCCTGCCAAGCATTATCTTTCTTCCAGTTGTCGTGATAACTATTATCACTATTATTATAAAGGAAGGGATACTCCCTAACAGCCTCTATCAACATTTCGTCCCTACTCATCGCTCACTACACAAAAGGCACCCTACAAGAAACACTGGCGATGTGACTTCACTGATAGTTGAATGTCGACTGGAGAAATGACGGACCCGCGATCTGGCAAGAATGCCCCAAACAGCAATGGTGGCCGACGGTGACTGACGGACACGGTCGTGGCCGGTGACGGACGGGTATAGTAGGTTGCCGTTCGTTTAAAACAATGCAAAGCAATGTTGCCGGAACGCAACGGTGACTGACGGTGCCGGACGGTGACGGCATAGTGGGTTTCCTGCTTAAATCGTCGCAGAACCATGTGTGGTTGTCTTGGTTATGGTGCTGTTCACTGATTAGGTCTATGTCTGCGCCCTTCTCGCATTGCAGCTGTGACAATAGGTCTTGTGCCACTACGCTGTGATGGAGATTACCCTGGAGTATTTTCATTTTCATGCTGCTGGGTTTATTTCTCTCAGCTGCCATTTCCAGTTGTTTTGAAAGACTGGACACTTACTGACTTTCAACTGGGTGATCAGGGGCTAGTCCTGTGCACTGACAGTTCACACACTTCCGGTTCTGAGGGGGTTTGTCACAGTTTCTTGACTCATGCTCCCTTGCACATCTGCTGCATGCTGGTGGCCATCTGCATGTTTTGGCAGCGTGTCCGTATGCCTGACATTTGTAGCATCTGCTCACATCAATAAATTCTGTGACATAACAGTGGTATACATACAGAGGTTTGTCACCTTTTAGCAGATCTCTCTCTCTGACTCAGACTTTGCAGACCCAGATTCAATCATCTGGCCATCTTTCCCTGTCTCCTTTATGGAAGAGGGAACAAACTCTTGCCCCCACTGTTCTTCTGAGAGGGTTTCATTGAGCCATCTGTTCTCAATAGCGGTCCCGGTTGCCTTCACATCCCGTTGCTGGGCCCTTTCTTCCATAATATTTTGGATATACCTTGCCATGGCATTCCACTTCAACTCGCTCTCGAGCATCCTGGTCATCATCTCCTCAGGGGTGGCGGGCTGGTCATTTCTAGCTCTCTCTCCCACCTCTCGCACTCAGAGAATGAGTGTTGAGCACTGTCCTCTTTGTTGGTTCATTCCAGGCATCCTGGAGATTCCTAAATACTCATCCTATGAAGATACTGATAGAACAGCCTGTGGCTCGAAATTGCAAGCAGATTGGTATCTCCCCCTGCCAGGAGGAGCACGGCTGGCTCTGATACTATCTTATAGGCGCTCAATTTGCAAAGCCCCCTTCTTTTCTGCACCATGAGCATCCTTTTTGGTGGCTCTTGACATTCAGAGCGTTTGGCCATACCTCTGCCCAATATAGTGAGATGGAGTGTACAACTGACACTGACACTGATAGTTGTCTCTTACACGATCTAGGTCCTTGAATGTTTGACATTAGTCAACTCAGGGCTGCAGTTGTCTTGGCTGAAGCCATCCTTATTTGTAGGCTATCTTGGTATCCAGCATTATAGTATTCACAACTATCTAACTATTGGTTTTGTCCATCTCAACTTCCCCGCTCTAATATGTATGATATTTGGGATGCGTTTTCGTGTGAGCAGTACACCTCTGTCATGGCAGTGGCTAGTGAAAGACTGTGTCCATCCATTCATGCTCTCATTGTGAACATGGTCTCGTTCACCTTCTCTTTCACTTGCTCCATGTATTGGCTAAGATTACTGTCGCTATATCATCAGCATATCTAATCATGAATGTTTCCTCAGAATATGCTGTCGTAAGGTATGTTCCAGGTGTAGGTCCAAATATTGACCCCTGGACTGCCCTGGATGTAATTGGTATGTAATTCTCGGAATCCATGTAGTGTACATCAGTGTTCTGTCTCTGAAGTAGTTGTCCAGAAATGTTTTTGAAATCCAGCGTCACCAGGAGTCCAACCTTTGGAGTGTGGCGTGTACTTTCTTGTTCTTATGTTTCCCTCAGTGCTGTGAGCACATCAGCTACTGTTCTGAAACCGTGTTGGAAAGGAGAGGGGTCTTGAGCACTTGGATTAGCTGTAATGTGGTGTTGATTTATGTCCCGTTAGTATAAATAATTATTAACGTTATTCTATGAGGACCACATTAGTTTTTAAGGTTCCTGTGGTGGCTAGAAGGGCCTCCTTGTAACCTTGTTTGCATATTTGCAGAATCTGAGATTTTTGGCGATCAAGGCGTGTGGGGTATCATTTCCCACTAAATTTTTGACGCTGAATCCAATGAAATGGGTCTCGGAACGATTGGCGCCCTCTGAATGAGGTTACGGGTCAAAATGGGTGCCTATCTACCCATTTCGAATGTGCTTTTGAGATTTCTGGTCCCTAGCCGTGTGGGGTGTCATTTCCCACTAAATTTTTGACGCTGAATCCAATGAAATGGGTCCCAGAACGATTGGCGCCCGCTGGAAGAGATTGAGGGTCAAAATGGGTACCTATCTACCCATTTCGAATGTGCTTTTGAGATTTCTGATCCGTAGCCGTGTGGGGTATCATTTCCTCCTAAATTTTGGACGCTGAATCCAATGAAATTGGTCTCGGAACGATTGGCGCCCTCTGAATGAGGTTACGGGTCAAAATGGGTGCCTATCTACCCATTTCGAATGTGCTTTTGAGATTTCTGGTCCCTAGCCGTGTGGGGTGTCATTTTCCACTAAACTTTTTACGCTGAATCGATTGAAATGAGTCTCCATGCTCCTGGTCCGCGGAATATCAACCCCTGTGGACAAATTTGCAGCATTTTTATAGACGAAATCGGTTTCTCAAGCGTTTCATTTAATTGTCAGAGCTTAATGATTATAATGTATTTGAAATTTATCGAATTCAAGCATCAATGTATGCTGCCATAACTAGACCGGCCCCTTGCAGATCTCCCTCCATCATTAAATCGAATGACTGTACTTTGGACGACTAAAATCCATGTTAACTCAACTTCGGACTGTGATTAATGAGTTGTTCACTTTTTACAGGTGCATAAATCAAGGGTATCCAGCCTTCCCAATATGACGTTTGTCATTGAAGGTGTCAAATACGTTCTGACTCCCAATGATTACATCTTTATGGCAAGTCAACCTTACATAATCAGAAATGCGACTGTTAAAAGGCGGGGTAATCATCATTTACCCTGAAATCCGCCACAAAACATAACGCAAACCTATTTCAAATGTGTTATTCATTTTAATGTTTTCATATAATACCATCTTCTTTTTCAGAACGAAGGTAATTTGGCTGTTTTGGGGATCGCCTCGTTGGGTGAAGGTGACCAGTGGATCCTTGGTGACGTATTCCTGTCAAATTATTACACGATATTCAACGTCGACATCGCCTCAGTCGCTTTTGTTGGTCGCAGTGGAGCCACAATCGCTAAAATCAGTTCAATTTTGTTCTCCTCCGCTATAATTTACCTCTTCACATCCTCTTCTGTTCCAAATTATTTGCTTGTTTCGTGATCTGTGAACTTGTAACTTTTTGGGAAACAATGAATCAATTTCACAATATTTTTGTTTGCCCTCATTTGTTCACCTTTTGCTTGTGAATTCATTCTCGCACTTGCCAAACGGCATCAAGTTTTTTATTTCAGTATGGATCAGGGTTCACTGAGGGTTTCCTATCGAATGATAAAGTTATGGTAATACTCTCCTCCTTTTTCAACAATTAACTTGTGTTTTCACGAACTCCCTCCGAGTTTGCTCCGAAATGATCCTATTGATTGGCTCAGCGTCCAAAAGTTAGAAAAAAAACCCTGCAAATTCTTTCTCAGGGTTGGTTATTCCTCGGACTAGAAGCATGGATCGATTCAGTGTCTAAAGTGGAAAATGATACCCAACACGCTTAGGTACCAGAAATCTCGAAAACACACATTCGAAATTCGAAATAGGTAGATAGGTACCCATTTTGACCCATAACCTCTTTCGATGGGCACCAATCGTTCTAGAACCCGTCTCATTGTATTCAGCGTCCAAAATGTAGTGGAAAATGACACCCCACACGCCTAGATCACCGAAAACTCGATGTTTTAAACACACATTTTGGTCATTATTCCGCAGAAATTGAGTCGAATCAAGAAACAAATAGCATCACATGAAACAGCGTTAAAAAGCCATGAAAATTAATCTGCCATACCTAAGAGTTTATCATCATCCACTATTTGACAATTTAGGGGTTGACAACTTTGAGTGTTCGCTGAACCGGTTGCGCGCATCATATCAGGGATCAAATGTTTATGAAATTTTGAGTAGAATCTGAATATGCAGTGAAAAACAGTCTCAATCATCACCCTGGCATAATAGGTAAACCTTTTGCCTCAACTGGAGCTCATCAATATTATTTATGTAAAACATAAATAGATGAGGGTCCAGAGTACTACCCTGAATCACTCCATAGTTCACCTTAGCTCGCTATGAACGAACTATGAACTCCATCAACCGAAACTACCTGCGTTCTGTTGTCTAGAAAACTCCTGAACCATTTAAGCTCGCCATCTTGGATTTTTACCTTCTAGTTTTTACAAGCTGCACACTATCAATGGAGTTGAACGTCCATATCCAACAGAATTACTGCGCTCATTTTACCCTTATCTACTGAAACCTGGAGGTCTTTGGTGAGTGAAAATAGGGTCTCATACACCCCTAACCCCCTCCTGAACCCAAACTGGTTATTTGAGAGCAAGTTGGTCTTCTCTAGGTGGTCGTACAGCAATTTTTGGTTGGTTATTCCTTGAATACCTAGGTTTTCTTGCAAAAAGTCTATCTCTCAAAAATGTGTTTTTTGAAAAATGGATTTTCGAGATTTTTGGCGATCTAGGCGCTTGGGGTTTTATTTTCCACTAACTTCTGGACGCTGAATCCAATAGGATGGGTACCAGATCGATTGACACCCACCGGAAGAGGTTATGGGTCAAAATGGGTGCGTATCTACCCATTTTGTATGTGTGTTTTCGAGTTTTTTAGTACCTAGGCGTGTGGGGTATCAGTTTTCACTAGATTTTGGACCCTGAATCGATTGGAATGAGTCCGGAACCCGCCACACCCACTGTTTTCCCCATTTTGAAACATTTTCTACTGACTTCAGGGCCCTGAATCGATTAGAATGGATCTTGGAGACCCCACACCCACTGTTTCCCCCATTTTCGAGATTATTGGCTATCTAGGCATGTTTTACCCATCCCTCAATCAGCTTGGAGACGACACTAGAGAAATCCTTGTAAGTATTTATGAAAATATATAAAAATTCAAAAAGAATTTTTTTTGTTTAGTCCCATTTGGACGGTTTTAGGTGGGGGGATAACTCATGGGACACCCTGTATACGCACGTTATAACATAGCATATCACCTTCTTCTATTCAAAATTATAGAAAATAAATGTTTCAGTCAACAACAGTTTTCTCCTCAAAGCGATGGACCGTCAAAAACCACTTGAACACAAAACAAAACGTGAAAAAAATTCGAGAGTTTATTTTTAGAACAAAATGGACACTCTCAGATAAATAACACGTTCGAAGAAAAAAATACATTATGACAACCAAATTCGTATTGCTACTGACCAAAATAATGTTTAATTTAAATCATAATCAAACGAAAAATTAGATTAATTGTCAAATATACCTACGCTTGGAAGCATTAATGGTGGGGGGGGGAGGAGGGGGACGTACAGAATTCGCTAGGGAGGTCTAACTTTAAAACGATATTGGCTGTTGTCGACGCGAGCACCGTTTGGAACAAAATTATTTCGATTTATTGGTTATCACCAACAGCAATGTATATTTTAACAACAGTAGAAAAGATATGGAACTGTTGGGCAGTAGCTTCTTCAATTCGATACTTAGCCAGATGATGAGTATTACAATGAGGCAGCTTTGTGACAAAGGCCCACTAAAAAGACTGTTGAACATTTAAATTGAACTGCACTGTTAAAGCAACTAAGGAAATTCCAAAAGTTCGTGTTGATAAAACCTACACGACGGTGCGGTATTTTCATTATTCCGCAACCAATCGTTAGGAGACGCCATTGCGGGGGAAAAAAAAAAATCTCACTGATAAAAAATTTTTAAAAAATATTCTACGATAATAAGATTACCACAATATCACAATTTTCATACAATTAAAAACTATTTAAACGCCACCACGAATTCCGTCTGATCAGTACGATAGGCGCAAGCGGTCAAATTATGCAAAACTATTTCTTCTGTCAAGTCCAAAACTCTCATTTGACGCTATTTATTTATTTTATTTTTAACACGACCATTTTCTAATTAGGGACAAAAAGAATTGTTTTTCCTAAAATCCGATAACGCAAGTTAATGACAAAACACAAGGCAAGTTGGCTGTGAGCGCGCCATTTTGTACTAATAAAGCGAAATCATTTGAATTATTTTATCTGATTTTCGTTCCGAGTGAAAGAAACAAGTCTTGTACGTGAGGGGAAGAACCGTTTTGGAAAGAAAATCAATCAAATTTAAATACGTTTCGGTTTTTGAGAGAAGTGGAAAAACTAACTGAGGAACTTGGAGGCATTCGATACGAGATTACAGTTAGCGCGTGAGGTTTTCAGTGACTTGAAACAAAAGGTTCCAAATGTCTCGGAATTTGGCCCAGGTAGGGAAGCCTGTGACTCCTTAGGACGCGGGCTGCTAGGCAGGCCAGGCTGGTGTGTTTTACTTCGTTACAGAGCTGAAAACGAAAAAAAAATTAATTAAATTTCAGTTTAAGAACAAAAAAGAAGAGGTTATTAATTGACAAAGAATGCTGGAACGAATCATCACAATGGACGGTGAGCAATTATAATTCACTATGAAAACATTTTTGTTCAACTTTACCGACAAATAAATCGGTAACCGGTAAAAACGCTTTCACGGGGGTTGGCTATTGCTCGGACCAGGCGCATGGAGACTCATTTCAATCAAAATTTAGTGGAATATGATATCCCACACGCCTAGGTACCAGAAATCTCCAAGATCCACTTTCAAAATAGGTAGATAGATACCCATTTTGACCCATAACCTCTTCCGGTGGACGCTAATCGTTCTGGGACCCGTCTCATTGGATTCAGCGCCCAAAATTTAGTCGAAAATGATACCTCACACGCCCTAAATCGCCATAAATATTGAAAATCCATCCCCCAACCCAAAAAATTGGTATTTTAGGCCGAATCCAAGAGATTGACCTTCTGCATGAAAACATGGGTTGATTATTCAAGAAACAACCAGCCAAAACCCGTTCTTAGTTACTGTTTCGTTATCGGTCCGGGGTATGTTTCAAACCAACTGTCACAGGGCTGAAAATGAGCTCAAACTCAAAATATTCATCGCCGTCCGTGGTCCGCCCGACAAAAAATAGAAAACCTTCAAAAATGCTCTGAAAAATCGTTAATTTTCAGAACCAGTTAGAATTTGTAGGGCATTCTTCAGGCAACATTACAGGTTTTCCCCCTTTTCGGTTGGTTATTCCTCGAATAATCATTGAATAATGAAAACATAGGTTGATTATTCCTAGAATAATCTCTGTTTTAATTAATAAAGGGTCTTCAACATGGGGGAAATAGTGGGTGTGGCGGGTCCCGGACCCATCCCAATCGATTCAGAGTCCAAAATTTAGAGGAAAATTATACCCAACACGCCTATGTATCAGAAATCTCGAAAACACACATTCGAAATGGGTAGATAGGTACCCGCTTTGACCCATAACCTCATCCAGAGGGCGCCAATCGTTCTGGGACCCCTTTTATTGGATTCAGCGTTCAAAATTCAGTGGAAAATTATACCTCACACGCCTAGGTACCAGAAATCCCGAAAACACAGATTCAAAATGGGTAATAAATACCCAATTTGACCCATAACTTCTTCCAGTGGGTGCCAATCGTTCTGGGACCCATTTCATTGAATTCAGAGTCCAAAATTTAGTTTTTTAGTCCGGGACCATAAAACGATAAATAGGTAGTTAGTACATCGAATTATGTACTGGTAACAATCTTGGCGCGTGCTCAATGAGCTTGGAGGTGGAGAAGAGCAAAGCAGAAAGTTCAAACGTGATTTCCCAACTATGAGGCCTGATCTCGACCACAGAGCAGCCCCACTGACAGAGGCCTCTCAACCGAACGTCAGGAGCGACAGCGAACATCAGCAAACCAAACAGCCACGAATTATCGAAGAAGGGGAAAACAATGACAGACTTCGCTCGGCTCGAGGAAAGCGAGGAGCGGCGAGGGGACTTCCCGACGGAAACTGGCGCTTGGTGGAGCTCACCTGGGATCAGGGAAGCCCGAGCCACAGGACTTCGACGTAGCCACCCGAAGTGCTCACCGGACCACCAAGTCTCGATAAACGGTACTGTGCTCTATTGCCAAATTGGAAATGAATCCATATTACTATTTGACAATAGTTCCTTTCAAATACCTGAGATTTTTGGTGTTCACGGGAATCTATCAGGGAATTTGGTCCTGCTATCAAATGTAGGTTGGTTAGATAGCGAACGTTTGGGTGTGGGACTACGAGTGAGTAATCAGAAAGCAACCACTCTTACACCAACAAATGCGAATTTTGAGTTGTCACAATTTTCGAGGACGGGTTGGTCGATATGATCGTCTCTGGATTGAAATGTGGCGAGGATTTAGCACTCACTTTGGACAGAGGGACGTCAGCAGGGAGAAGCTGAACAAACGTTCGGCCGGAGCCGTCAATGGCATCGAGGTGAGCGCCTGCCGACAAGAGAGCCTGGACGAGGGAAGCGCTTGGGTCAGAGCGAGCGGCCACGTGAAGCGGCGAAGCGCCGGAGTCGTCGAGGGCGTTGACGTTGGCGCCGACGCGAAGGAGACAGGTGACGAGGACGGTCGAGGGGAAATGACAGGCGGGGTAGCGGCCGACGAGGCTCGCCTCTTCGGAACAGGCGAGGTGGAGAGGCGTGCGTCCGCCGCGGCCACGGGGATCGAGGCTGACGAGCTGGTAGAGCACCGAGTGGGCGGCCTTCCACTGCTCGGAGTCCGGTCCGTAGATGTTCTGCCGGGCCAAGGACTGCATCGTCAGGCAGGCCAAGTGGAGCGATATGACGAGCACTCTGCAAACAAACACACATGAGCATGAGACTCCGCCCAGACAATGAGAGAGATAGAGAGAGAAAGAAAGTGAGTAGAGAAAAAGAGCGTTTTTTTTATTAACATAAAAGGAAACTAATTTTTGAAACTGCCTGAATAATGAAGCATCAGCAAGCAGCTCCATCAGCTAAGTTGCTCTTTGTTAATGAAAATTGAAAAAAAAAAAATAATAATAATAATAAAATAAAAAAATAATAATAATCCACAGTAGCGTACTGGCATGATTTTAAAGTCACAAATTTATTCTAAAATCATGGGTCACAAACCCATTTGTTATTATCTTTTATTTTTCTATTACAACTTTCCACTACCACAATGAATAATATTCATTCATAACATTCATTAATAGTTTTCCTAAATGACAAGATGCAATACAAAGTCACCTGTGTACTGCATAACAACCGTCAACAGATTCACCCAATTTCCTTCCATTCTCCATCTTCCATTCTTTCTACTTTTCTTATGGAAGTTTCTTCATCCTCATTATCTAGCAGCAATACACCTAAACTGGCGGTGCCTAATGAAGCGGTCCCTGCCTTTCTCTCTTTCCATGAATACAAACGTCTATCAGTCAGTATATTATTGATTCAGTCCGCCATTGATCTCTGAATTGAACCTAACATGAAGAATGTATGAACTGGTTCTTAATTGAATCTGCCTGAACACACCCAAATTCAACCTTTTGGATTTTTAATCTTAGCACCTTTTTTGCTGCTAGAATCTTTTATTTCTCTACTGCAACTTTCCACTAGCGCAGCACAAACCATAATGAATATAAGTTTTGCGATACACCATATAACAATGGTCAACAGATTCACCCTATTTCTTTCTTTCCTTCTTCTTCCATTCTTTCTACTTTTCTTATGGACGTTTCTTCATCCTCTTTGTCTCTTTCCTGCTGCAGGCGCATCAGCCTTGCTTCTCCAGATTTCCTTTCATTTTCTCTGATAACTTTCAGCTCAGCATCTTTTCTGTCTAC
Organism: Cyrtorhinus lividipennis; assembly: GCA_019603395.1. Classification (NCBI taxonomy): domain Eukaryota; kingdom Metazoa; phylum Arthropoda; class Insecta; order Hemiptera; family Miridae; genus Cyrtorhinus; species Cyrtorhinus lividipennis. Next base: position 3,581,113 of record CM034004.1, on the reverse strand, counting down.
TTCAAATACTTTTTCTTTTACTTTTAAATTCACTCAACGGGCATCATACTACAAAATACTTCTTCATCATTTCCTTCCTTTTCTTGTTTTGATTTCGTTCTTTTAGATTCTGATGGTCTCTCTATTCTTCTTTCTGTTTCCTTAGTTGCGTTCATGCCTTTTGCTTGCCTTCATCTAACTCCTCTGTTAGCTTCAATTCTTTCGGTTCCTTTTGTTCCATTTCTGAGTTAACCTTCTTTCCATTGCTTGTTTTTTGTCTTGCTCCTTTGATTCTTTTTCTAGCTTATCTTGTTTCTGCTTCTTCATTTTTTTCCTCTTCTACCTTCTTCCATTTCAAGTTTATTGTGTTGTTGCTTCTTTAATGTTTCTTAATGTCTTCTTGCTATTCTTTCTCTTCCCTTTGCTTATTTTCTAGCTTTTGCTATTTGCAATTTGTCTTCTTGCTTTTCTTTCTCTTCCCTCTCTTTCTCTCCCTTTTCCAGTTTACCTTGTTCTTTCTTCATATTGTAATTCCTGTTAAGCTTCAATTTCTTGCTTATCTTTCTCTTGCTTTCCATGATTCAATTTCTGCTGTTCCTCTTTCAGTTTCAATTCCTTTTCTTTTGGTTCACCTGAGTCAATATGCATCACAACGCTTTTTCAGATAGATACCTACCAGAGCAGATTTCTCTCTTTCTCATTGCTGCTCTTCTCTTCCTCATCCATGGTTTTCGTTCAGACTGAGCCCGTAATCGTTGTTATAATCTTTTATTTCTCTACTACAGCTTTCCACTAGCTCAGCACAAATCATCATGTGGACCAAAAGCGTTTGGATCACACCCAGCACCTGGGCACCAGCATTGTCAGCAGAAAGGAAAATGTCACCTTTTGAGGAAAGAGAGGCAAGGCAATCTTGCTGATGAGAATACACACCAATGTGCATCAAAACTATCCTTTACCTGTGGAGATGTGAAGGTTCTGGCTGAGTCGACGAGGCAATGGCTTTTCCGTTGTCGGAAGTGGCAGCCAGTGAGCAGCTCCCAGCTTGAGGATTGTACGCGTAGCGACCGGTGGCTTGTTGATTAGTCGTGGAACTCAGACCCATTCCAGCGCGAACTTCTTTCACTGCCTTCTCCAACACTTGGAGCATGTCATGGAAAGATACCGCTGGTACACGGCGACCTCGTCCACTGGCTCGACCTGAACACAAAATATGAGATCACAACGAGTTTGAAGGTTAACAAGGACTTGTAGGAATCATCATGAAACCAAATGGCACGCACCTTCTTCACCCATCATGAAGGAGAAGAGCTCAGTGAAGGAGAAGAGAGACGACTGTGTCATAGGGTTGAGTGGTTCCAGCATGGTCTGCTGCATGTCGAGGGCGTACGACCATAGAGAGATGCAACGAGAAAACTTTCCAGCGTCAGCGTAAGCTGCTCCTCGGTACCTGCAACCAAATTAATACATCAATGACGCTATTTCCAAAATTTGGAGGTGATCCCAATCAGGCTGACGTATTGTCAGCACCAACTGCCAAATTTTTCCCAAGCAGGAGCTGACATCTGCTGTATTTCTATACTGCTAGAGCGATGTTGTAACGGATCACTCAACTGTCAATCATTTGAGCTCACCTAACGTAATAGCTGGTGTCCGGGTGTGCGGGTCCAAGGATCCTCTCTCTCATCAGCAGCGCCTGCATTCGCATCTCGTCAGGGTCGGCGAGAAGATTGTCCAGTTCTTCAGCGGTTTGCATCTCTCGCGAGTATTCGTAAGCTTCGACGGGCGTTGATTGAGCGGGTTTCGGTAGAGGCGGGACACCCTCGTCAAACCTGCAAAAGAAACACAATCGTTCGTAACAATCAGACCAAATGAGGTGGATTTTGGTTGATTATTCAAGGACAAAATGTTTTCATGCGAAATGCCAACGACTCCAATTCGGTATAAAATTGTTTTCTGGGCGTTACGAAGTGTCCGCCGTACGCCGATTTCGGTAGTAAAAAATTTCCTAAAAACGCAAATTCATTCACAGGGGTTGGTTGTTCCTCGGACCAGGCGCATGGAGACTCATTTCAATCAATTCAGGGTCAAAAATTTAGTGGAAAATGATACCCCACACGCCTAGGTACCAGAAATCTCAAAAAACCACATTCTAAATAGGCAGATAGATACCCATTTTGACCCATAACCTCTTCCGGTGGGCACCAACCGTTCTGGGACCCATTTCATTGGATTCAGCGTCCGAAATGCAGTGGGAAATGGTTAGGGATGGTTGGCCTAAATTGCCAAAAATCTCGAAAACCCATTTTTCGAAATACACATTTTGACCCCTATCCATCCCAAATTTGGTCCGATCGGGCTGAAAAGTTTCGAGGACCAACTAGAGCCGGGCACGGACCACCTGACCCAAAATTTCAGATTTTTAGAAAATTGTCCACTACCAAAATAGGCGTGGACGGCGTACGGCATGAAAAGATGGGTTGATTATTCAAGGAATAACCAACCAAAATCTGAATCGGGACCAGGGACCCGTTTCCTGCTCTAGTTGGTCCTTATAACACGCAAAATCATTATTTTGCAAAGTAATTTACAACAAGTGCATTTTGAAAAACTCGAAAGCTAGGCCTTAAAATTACATCCGGTTGAGGAGGCAGGCAAGCATCTCAGGTGAGGAAATGATTAATGGGAAACTCACTGCTTTAGCAGATGGCAGGGGTCGAGGCATTTTTGAATAAATGTAGTAAGGAATTGAATATCAAAGGGAAACTGTTGATTACAACATCGAAACCTACCAGCGATGGCGGGAAAACAGGAATTTTTACTTGAAAACAAAAACATAATTCTTCCACCCCCAGTGTTTTTCCAATTTTCCTACAAACCAAACTTCAAAAATATGTGACAAAACATGTAACAATGATCCAAATATGTAAAAATATGTGAAAAAACCATATGTAATTATATGTAACTACCTAATGGCCTAAATTGACCCAGAATAATTCAAAACATAGAGCGCATGAGATATTTGTTTCCTGATAATGTATGTAAATACATACAATTCCTAGCCCTAGTCATCATATATACATACAATTCCTAGCCCTAGTCATCATATATACAGGTACTGTCGATGTTCCTGGTTCCTCTGGTTTCCGATGGTGAGAAACTTTCGATAGTGTTGCGCCCTAATGGTGACTTAAGGTAAGCGTCCACTGGAGACGGGCTGTATCGGGGCGGGCCCCATCGCAAAATAAATATGTAGTGCGTTCACTGGGGTGACGGGGCGGGACGCATCGCATAGGAGAAATTGAGCGGAAACGAGAAAAAAGGCGGGATTCCGCTGCTGCTCCGTGTTTGTTTACAAAGCACGTTTTGTTTTTAGTTATACCATGTATTCATTCGACGATTTAGTTTTTTTAATGCTAGCTATACATGAAAAAGCGAAAAGTAAACAGCCGAAAAGAAAGCACCGCTATTGGGTCCACGAGATATTTCTGAAGAAAAGTGTGTTCGGGGAATACCTTTCCTTTATTTTCGGATTTGTTGGACCAAAGGTACCTTACCTAATAATTATTATAGTTTAGAATGGTCGGGCATCAACACAGCTTTTTTTCTCCCTTCTCACCAAACACAGCAGCTTTTTGTCTCCCTTCTCACCAGTGGCAGCACAGAATGCACAGGATTCGCAACTTTACCAAAATTCAAAACAAAACAAAGTTGTGGTTGTTGCTACTAATTGCGTGTACCCACGATGCCCATTAAATCTGAAATCCGTCTGTCTATTGTCCACTGGAGGCGGGGCGCATCGGGGCGGGCCTCATCGCATTCTTCAATCGCCCCCCAGGCGGATTATTGTGGTGGTGCGAGGGGTCCCGGCCCGCCCCGATGCGGCGGGCAGCAAAGCTTTCTGTCTCTCTTTGCCAATCGTCCACTGGAGGCATTGTGGCGGGCCGGGACCACTCGCACCGCCGCAAAAATCCGCCTTGGGGGCGATTGAAGAATGCGATGAGGCCCACCCCGTTGCGCCCCGCCATCAGTGGGCGCACCTCCATTCAAACAATCACAGTTTTGAGATGCCCGCTTTTTGCGATGAGGCCCGCCCCGATGCGCCCCGCCTCCAGTTGATGCTAGCCTTTAAAAGGACTTCATTAAATCTTTATTTATTAATTTAATTTCACTAATTTTCACTTTTTTCCCCTTTGATAAATACATCTCCTGCCTTCCCAATGAAAAAACTTCCTAAAAACCTTGCTGGTTCTATGCCTTCCTCAAATTCTATATCATTGATACTCACTTTTTGTTTTGCTGTGATTTTGAGGAATATGGCGGGCAACACACGAATTACCATTATGAAGAACATCAGTCTTGAAATGATAGAGGTTAGCAACTTATATCCATGAATTTCACTGCTGCAGGTTCAAATTAATTGCATTTATGCCACAATAACGAATGTTATGGTTAAATGTAGGGGAGAGAAAGCCGTACCTGATGGCCATCGCCCTCTTCCACAGTTCCAAAGCACCGATCATGTCCCTCTTTTTGTCGACTAGCGTCGCTCCAAGCAGTTCCAAAGCGTCGATGCTTTCCTGCCTGCTGACGATTTCAGGTAGCCCGATCAGGTACTCGACGATGTGCGAATGTCCCGTCACGCTTGCCGCCAGCAGAGGTGTCATCCCTGAAGAAACAGAACGCGATTTAGACACAAAATTCGACATTTCACTCGACGTGCGATCGGCGTCAAATCAAAATAACGAAATAACTGGCTCAGGAGGGGCTCAGCACCTTATTATATACCGCAGCGGGAGGGGTTTTGTCTACTAATCTCCTCGAGTGTAAATACAATCAACGGATTTACCGGGTCCAAACCTTTGAACTTGTTTGTCTTTTATAGCGGTGAGTTCAACGATTCCGACGAATAAAATTGCCTGCGTAGAAACTGTGTGAGATCAAAATATCACGTCATTTTACGTAGGTACTGTTACAAACGAATATTTATCTGAACGCTGTAAACTCTAAGATTGGTTCGTCGCTCAGGAGTAAATAATAGATATTTTCTATGACTATTAATACACTATTACGTTCAACCAGAATCATAAGGACCTTGTAAGAACACAGAGGCTCCAGTGGTCGACAGAAACTGGCGATTCATCCTAAGTTCAAGCCTGAATAGTTCGCATTACTTAGATCTGGGAGCCAGATTCTCATTTTGTGACATTTCAATACTTTTTTCAAAAACTAATATTAATCATTATTCCAAAACGGGTTTTTTATGCTAGCTAGATCTCACTCGTGTGGGGAAGTCTAATAAGAATAAAATGAAAAACGCTGCAAATTCACACACAGGGTTGCGTTGGTTATACCACGGACCAGGCGCATGGAGACTAATTTCTTCAACGTGGGGAAAATGAGGCGAAACAGTGGGTGTGGCGGGTCCCGGACCCATTTCAATCGATTCAGGGTTCAAAATTTAGTGGAAAATGATACCTTACACGCCTAGGTACCAGGAATCTCGAAAACACATTCAAAATGGGTAGATACGAGATACTCATTTTGACACATATCTTCGTCCGGTGGGCGCCAATCGTTTCGTGAGCCATTTCATTGAATTCAGCGTCCAACATTTAGTGGATACCGATACCCCACATACCTAGATCGCCAAAAATCTCGAAAATCCATTTCTCAAAATACACATTTTGACCCCTACCCCGCCCAAATTCGGTCCGATCGGGCTGAAAAGTTTTGAGGACCAACTAGAGCCGAGAAAGAGAAATTTCAGGTTTTTAGAAAATTGTCTACTACCAAGTACGGCGGACGGACATTTGACTTTTTTGATCTAGACACCATGAAACACCCAGAAAATTGTTTGGGGCGAATCGGAGAGATTGACCTTTTGCATGAAAACATAGGTTAATTATTCAGGGAATAACCAAACAAAACGCTGCAAATTCTTGTCGGAAAAACAGGGGTTGGTTATTCTTCAGACCAGGAGAATGGATAAAACATGGGAAAACAGTGAGTGACAAACATTTTTGGAGATTTACGCTGCTGTACCCCAAGGAATTGTATTAGGCCCACTCTTATACCTTCTGTACACAAGCAACTAACCAAAAGTCGAATTTGACACCACAGCAACGTTTGCAGACGACACTGCAGTCCTGGCAGTAGGCAAAAGTAACAAATAATCCACATCAACACATTCTTTCTCTATAAATCAATCAATTTCCAAAATAAGTATATGAACATTGAAATGAGGAATCAAATTAAATGAGGCCAAGTCCGTGCACGTCGATTTCACCAATCTCAAGATCGGCTACATCCCCATTTTCCTCAAACACACAGTCATTCTCTACGCAAATGCGGCCAAATGCCTGGGCATGATGCTGGACGCCAAGCTCAGGTGGAAGGAGCATGACAAAAAGAAGAAAAACGGAACTCAGCTTGAAACTTGGAAAAATGTACTCATGGCTCATTGGCTGACAATCTTCCATGACCATCAGAAACAAACTGCTTCTGTAAAATCAAGCTCTCAAACCAGTTGGGGCGTGCTTAGCGCATCTGTGGGGCTGTACTGCAATTGGCAGATCATTCAGAGATTCCAGAACACTGTCCTTGGGAGTATTACTGATGCAACGTGGTATTTCCAAAACGGCGCTGTGCACTGTGGACTAAAGGTGCACAGTGTAGACGACGACAACAAGCTGACGGCCATGGTCCATCCTGCAAGATTCAGATACCACGTAGACAAAGAAGCTGCAAAGCTCCTTGTCGTACCAGGAACTCAGTGTCAGAAACCACATGAACTAGTGTAGGCAGTGAGTGCCAAGAATTTCATAGGGACATGGGAACAAGTTATGTATCTTTTAACTCAGTGTAAAAGATCATGAAGAGTCTCTCAATTTTGTGCTGGAATGCCAATGGCCTAGTCCGTAGGAAGGATGAACTCCAGGTAATACTTGACATGAATCACATTGATGTGTGCCTCATTTCAGAGACACATGCAACTAGAGAAACTGCATGTAAAATGAAGGGATATAAATTCTATCACGCTATACATCCTAGCAACCAAGCTAGGGGTGGAAGTGGAGTCCTGATTAAGGAATCCATTCAGCACTATCAAAACATCAAAATCGAAAACGAAAGATCCCAGATCATGGGGGTGACTGTACAAGCTGAACGCTCTCCACTCACCGTTGCGAGCATATACTGCCCTCCACGGCATAAACTAACCCAAGCTGACTATGAAGACATCTTTCAAGACCTTGGCCATTGCTTCATCCTAGGTGGGGATTTTAATGCGAAGCATACTCACTGGGGATCCAGGCTTATTTCAAGTAAAGGTAGAGAACTGTACAAAGCCGTTATGACTAAAAACTGCGATGCTATGTCTACTGGGAAACCAACATATTGGCCAACAGACAGAGATAAAACTCCGTATCTCATTGACTTTTTCATAACATGAAATATCTCAGCTAACTATGCCATTGTGGAAGAGTTTAATGGGCTGAGTTCAGACCACACTCCAATAAAAATGACCCTTAGCGAACACATAATTCGAAAATCTCCCAATCCTTTTCTTGTCAACAAGAAAACTGATTGGGAAGGCTTTAAAGTCGACCTTGCTCGACGTATACAACTTAGACCAATATTGGTTACTCCAGGCGGCATTGACCAGGAGGTACAACAGTTAGTTGTAAGCTTGCAAGCAGCAGCATGGAGGAACACCCCAGAAATAAAGCAGAAACTAAAAGGAATAAACTACCCACAGGAAATAGTGAAACTCGTCAGAGAAAAGCGGCGATCACGAGATAAATGGCATAGAACAAGAGCCCCAACTGATAAGAAAAAGTGGAACCGCCTGAATTCGGAGCTCAGTAAGCAAATTAAGCAGCTGCAATCTGAATCATTCAATGCATACCTTTCTGAACTAAGCTACACGAGAGATACCGATTATTCTCTTTGGAAAGCAACTAAATCAATGAAACGACCCATTATTCAATGCCCAGGTATCAGAGATGAATCTGGAGCATGGGCTAAAGACAGCCAACGTAAAGCCGACGTATTTGCTGATTATCTAGCGGACATCTTCTTACCCAACCCAGCCGAGCAGGGTACTCAAGACCTGGAACTTGTTTCCTATCAACGTGAAGAAGAGAGCATTATTCCAGTGACTATTCGCGAAGTACAGAGAGTAATAAAGAACGAAATTAATACGAAAAAAGCTCCTGGCTACGACCTCATCACTGGGCAAGTACTAAAAAACCTGCCACGGAAAGCTGTTGTGAAACTTACTCAAATCACAAATGCAGCCTTTAAACTAAGGTATGTACCTCAGATTTGGAAAATGGCTGAGGTAATCATGATACCAAAACCTGGTAAAAATGCCGAAGAGCGAACTTCCTACAGGCCAATATCACTGCTCCCAGTAATGTCTAAATTATTCGAGAAACTTCTCTACAAGAGACTCATATCGGTAGTAGAGAGAGATAAGTTGATACCGGACCATCAATTTGGATTTCGCACGCAGCATTCGACAATTGATCAAGTTCACAGGCTTGTCAATACAATTGAACAAGCCCTTGAGGAAAAAAAAGTATGCTCCGCCATCTTTCTCGATGTAACCCAAGCGTTCGACAAAGTGTGGCACGAAGGATTAAAGCATAAGCTCTCCCAAGTGCTACCTAAGAAACTCTCCGAAATTCTAGATTCATACCTCACAGACAGGTTCTTTCGAATTAAACAAGAAACGCTTATTCTCAGTTAAAACCTATCAAGGCAGGAGTACCCCAGGGAAGTGTCTTGGGTCCTCTGCTCTACTTACTGTATACTGCCGACTTGCCTGTACTGGAGCACAATCTAACAGCCACGTTTGCGGATGATACAGCTATCCTGGCTGTCGGAAAAGATACTAACGAATCTATTGATAAACTAAATCACTCTATCTCCAAAATACAAAGATGGACAGCGAAGTGGAGAATTCGAATAAATGAGTCAAAGTCGGTACACGTAGACTTCACAAATCTCAAGACGGTCTATGTTCCAACTTTTCTCAACGGTAAAATCATCCCATACTGCTAATGAAGCGAAATACCTGGGGATGACGCTAGATGCCAAGCTAAGATGGAAAACGCACGTGAAGAAAAAGAGCGAGGAGCTCGACATAAAATTTCGAAAGCTGTACTGCTCATGGGTACACTCAACTCTTCCGTTAGAGAGTAAAGTTATGCTTTATAAACAGGTCCTCAAGCCATCGTGGACTTATGGCTGCCAACTATGGGGTTGGTGCCGCAAAGAGCAACATTAATATCATACAAAGATTCGAAAACAAAGTACTTAGGGCAAATCGTAAAAAGCGCCTTGGTACATCAGGAACGACAACATCCATCAAGACCTTGGGGTAGAAAAACGTTCAATCCAAATACACCGATCTGCTGCAGCCCATCAAGAAGGCTACAAAGGCATGTTAACAACGAAGCCGTCCATCTACTCGATGTTTCCAGCCGAACGAGAAGACTCAAAAGGACCAAGCCGCACGAGCTAGTGAAGTGAATGTGAAAAATAAGCAAATGAGCCCCAAGTGACTAAACTTAACAAGACATGCTCACGTTTGCATGATTTGTGTAGAATTATTTAAGCATGTGCACATGTAAACAGAATAATATCACTCATTAGCTTTGTAAAGATAGCTAGATTGTGATTGAATAAAGCTTCCGTTTAAGGGCAAAAAAAAAAAAAAAAAAAAAAAAAAATTTATAGGGATCTCTTCTTATTGCACAAAATTGGTGGGGGGGGGGGGGGGGGCTGAGAATGGATTATTCCTGGAGGACCCATTCAGCCTGCATTAAACGTATTCGTAGGCCGGTGGTATGTTCTTCGGATGGGCCACGGAAAACGTAGTGGACGGTTAGATAATCCCACGTTTCGAAGAGACCTTAATGTCACGAAAACGCTCAAAATGTTTGTTATCAAAATTATTCTTTCATTTCTCGTTGCCTTCTTCGTTCTCTCGGAGAAGTGGGATGAGGTTAAAAACGGGGACGCGATAATATTATTGGCAGCAAAATCTCGGTAAAACTTGACTGATCAAGCTACACGGTGATATAGGAAGTTACAACTTTCTTCTCATTGACAAGTAGATCAAGACGCAAGGTTACCTTCCTCTCGAGCCTTGAAATGTTCGAGAATATGCTGCTTACCATGTTCCCTTGGTATAGTGTTTCTCGGAGGAGTTGTAGCAGTACCTTGTTCGCATCCTACATGTGGCCGTGATTCCTTTTGACATCTGAAAACGATACTGTTTCGGCGTGCGATTTCGTTCTGACGGCTATCCATCCAGATTCTTGAAAGTTTACAACGTCAATGAGCCGAAGAGATAATCTCTTCACTACAAAACGTAAATATTCCTGGATCTAGATAAATAAAGTTGGTGGGGACGTTTGTTCTGTAGGAATATAAGGATTGCCCATAATAAATGTACAGCTACTGGATGCATGACAAAATATAATTGGAAGCACTCACAGACAGACAAACAGATGGTGGGTGGAATATCGGGCTTTGTTTTTGTCCCCGCAATAATTCCGAAGAATAAATTTTCCCGCTGATGTTTTTAGTGAGTAGACTGGAAAATTCAGGTTTCATTTTGGTTATTCTAACCCGACCAAGAGTGTGTATGCTCCTGATTTTAATGAATGCGTTGAAAGGTAACTCGGCCGGTCCCATAAAAGCGAGTGTCGTGAAAAAGCTACTCGGGAAGGCGGCTTAGGTAGTATATGATACCTTTGGTAAGTGACGTAATATATTAACCTATTTCAACAAAGAGAAACGCAAACTAATTGGGTCATATGCCCTCAGCCTCTGTTTAAACAAGCTGGTTTTTTTATAAAGCCCCTTCGTTAGAAAGAAAAATTCCGCTGAAAAAAAAAAAAAAAAAAAAAAAAAAAAAAAAACACGACCACAAAAAAAGGTGCCCCGCATCCGGCGGGAAAATGAATACCTACCAGCGTCAGATGTCGCGTCCTTATATCCAAGGAGCAAAGCAAATCTGCTTAGTATGGACAAATGAGGATCTCATAATGAAGAAGTGGGAACCGAATTCACGTTCTCACAAAAAGTATCTCGTATCGCAAAATTCGGAATTCTATGGATTCTACTGAAGCGTGTGTTGGTGGGAACGCTGCGGTATTATCGATATTTGAATACATCGATACTTTGATTCTGATAACCGATATTTGAACATAGGTATTTCCGGTACTTATGTATTATACCGACCACACCAAAGTATCGACATTAAAGTATTTATGTATTATACCGACCACACCAAAGTATCGATATTAAAGTATCGATTTCTGTTCACTCCTAACATAACCTTATCCAGTGAGTGCTTGCTAGTGAAAGTGCAACGTGCTTTGTTTATAAATTGCCTTGTTTCGTTTCGTTTAAAATTTGTTTATTTTGGAATTCGTGTTGTGCTTTGACTGTAATAAATTAGTGATGAGTGATGTTATGAGAATTTGCGATTTGCCCAGAAGTGAGGAGGATGCGATTCGTTTTTTACAAGATCATGACTTGTTGCCTAAATTAAAAAATAATAGTACATGAATAAAAAAACTTTTATAAAAACAACGTTTTTCATATGCACTAAAAAGTAGAAAATAATTTTCCTATGAGCCTGGCAGAATTTCTGAATAAATTGGTCACATTATGGTAACAGACTTTATAACAATTTCCAATTCTTATAAAACGAAAAACGTTGGGCGCATTTTGTATTATTATTATGAATGTTCATTTTAGAATCATATAAATATGAGATTTATATGAGGTAATACTAAACTACTGTTTATTTCTGACAATATATTAATTTTACAAATTATCTATGATAATTATTAATATAATTGAACATATGATTATATTATTTATAAATCACTAATTGTGATTGTAAATGAAACATTTTCATAGTAACTTATGAATATATTTAATTCATTTAAAGTAAAATTTTATTTCTGCAAAATTATGTAACAAATATGTATTTGAAGAATTATTGTAGAAATCATGATTTTTCGTTAATGATGATTAGTATTATTGCATATGATTATATCAAATGATTTCTAATGTTCACAATTCAATTCCGTGAAACCGTATTAACTGAATATTATGTCAACTGAATTAATATAAAGAAATTTCATTTTATATAAATGTGAGCGTATTGGAAAGATCTTGATGTTTGAGTACATGCTCCAAACGTTTTTTGTTTTATAAGAATTGGAAATTGTTATAAAGTCTGTTACCATAATGTGACCAATTTATTCAGAAATTCTGCCAGGCTCATAGGAAAATTATTTTCTACTTTTTAGTGCATATGAAAAACGTTGTTTTTATAAAAGTTTTTTTATTCATGTACTATTATTTTCTACTTTTTAGTTTTGTTCGTTAGAAATTTGTAATCATAAAATTTTATTGAAGAACCTCGATGAACAATGCTGATGTATCTATGGGGCAATACGACACCAATCCGCCAATACAACATTGATAAAACGTAGGCAAATCAGAAGGCTATAATAATTGTATTAAATTGAATTGAAAGGTACGAATAAAAAGCTAGGACAGTAAAAAGAATTGTAGGCAACTGCTCAAAATTGGTTGCTAGGTTTAACAGCTGGTTATAAACAACAGGATATAGAATAATATGACGATGTGTTTTGTTTGTCTATTCGACTGAAGTCACCCACACTGATATTCCCCCCGACCGAGGGGGGGGGGGGGTAATCCTCATCAAAGTATTATAATATTGCATTGTCATCTGGTTCTGATCTATATGTAAAGTTTCAGAACTATAGATTGCCGATAAATGGTCGAAATTTGAGTTGAAAGATTTCGCGGACAAACAAACAAGAAAGCCGGTTAAGAAAAACGTTTTAAAAAAAATATGCTTGAATAGGCATGACATGACGCTGTATTCTTTTGATAATGCTCCGTTTTGGAAATGTACCACTAGACCGTGCCTGAAAAAAATTGGTTTACGAGTTAACACCTGGTTCTCTAACAGTAAAATACCTTTTGTTACTGCTGTTCGTTTTCTTTACTGCGATACTTTGGTGTGGTCGGTATAATACATAAGTACCGTATTTCCCTTTCAATATTATCTTGATATCGATATTTTTAACCTGATAATCGGATACTAATTTTTGATGGATTTGTTCGAGCTGGGTGGGTCTTTAAAAATTGTCCATCAGAGCCATCATTAACATACTTTTAATCATCATCGAACCTAGTTGAGAATTACTGTGGTACCGTCAACGTGATCACTAGAAGTTGTAGGGTTCACAATGATATTATGATAACACACAGCCCTCTACAGTCCACCGGTTTTGCATTTGAATATTCTTTTGCAGATCAGCACCATGCTGTGGTGTGTTTGTTCCGACGAGAAAGCAGCTTGCCCATTAATATTGACGGGGCCAAGAGTTTTATCATAATAAAATACATATATTCAGTGATAATTTACCCAGCTTTCATGTTTTAATTAGATTTGTGCATTGAATTACATATACAAATTTCAACATCATCTTCGGGATAAAGGTGAACTGTGCATTACCAACTCTTGCATTTCACGTGAGGAATATACCCGAGCGAATATTCGGTTTTCCGTATTTGTTAGCCATGTCTCGAGAGGCTCCTATGTTTCCTAAATATCCATTTCGCAACGGGTCGCACGTGGGTAGGGGAATTAATGAATTGGCGGACTACCATATTTGCGCTTAAGGCAACAGTTGCTAAACTCAGGTAATCCGGTATTCATCTCCTGCCGTCCAAATACCCGAATCGTTGTAGCGAAAAGCTAATACGTATTATTAGGGCGCATACAAGACCATGATGCCAACTGTTTTTTGTCCGTACATGAGGATTAATCGTTTTCACAGTGGAGTGTCCCGGACTCATTCGAATCGATTCAGCGTCAAGAATTTAGTGGGAAAAGATAGATAGATAGATAAATGGATATTTAATTGTGTTAAACTGTTAGTTTTTCACAAAAGTTGGAACTATGACGTAAAAAAATAAAATTATATCTTCTAAAAACATAATGAACAACTGAGGACTGTTTGAAATATAAGATATCCTAATGAGGAGGAGAAGTAGCTTTCTTTGAGAAGGAATTGGAAGAATTTGAGGTTCATTCGAATAAACTGGACAGGCAGCGATGTGATGGAAGAGGGAGCCCGGACCGTTTGAGTTACAGATGAAGCACGATGCCGAGCTGGCGAACCGATTTTCAATACGGTGAAGGCTCAGTCGAACCTCCGGTTATAGCATCCTAATTTTCATAAAAGCCTTTTGGAGAACAATGGGAAGTCGTTTGAGAAGCATGAGGCACATTGACCCAACAGATGGGAAGAGCCTCATGAGCAACAGATGAACGAGGAAGTGACTTCAAAGAATATTACTCAAATACAGAATAAATATTTAAAAAATCCATTACAATTCCAGAAATAAAGGTTGGTTATTCCTCGGACCAGGCGCATGGAAACTGATTCAAAAACATGGGGGAAATGGGGAAAACGGTGGGTGCGGCGGGTCCCAGACCCATTCCAATCGATTCAGGGTCCAAAATTTAGTGGAATATGATACCCCACACGCCTAGGTAGCAAAAATCCCGAAAACACATATTCAATATGGGTAATAAATACCCAATTTGACCCATAACTTCTTCCAGTGGGTGCCAATCGTTCTGGGACCCGTTTCATTGGATTCAGCGTCCAAACTTGTGGAAAACTGTACCCCACACGCCTAGTAGCAAAAATCCCGAAAACACATATTCATATGGGTAAAAATACCCATTTGACCCATAACTTCTTCCAGTGGGTGCCAATCGTTCTGGGACCCGTTTCATTGAATTCAGCGTCCAGAATTTAGTGGAAAATGACACCCTACTCGCCTAGATCGCCCAAAAACTGGTAGTAGAAAATTTTCTAAAAATCTGAAATTTGGGTCAGGGATCTGTTCCCGGCCGAGACGGGTCCTCGAAACTTTTCAGCCCAATCGGACCAAATTGGGGGGGGGGGGGTGGTCAAAATGTGTTTTTTGAAAAATGGACTTTCAAGATTTTTGGCGATCTAGGCGAGTAGGGTGTTATTTTCCTCTACATTTCGGACGCTGAATCCAATAAAATGGGTTCCAGAACAATTGGCACCCACTGGAAGAAGTTACGGGTCAAATTGGGTATATATTATATTATATATATTACCCGGAGAGGTTGAACATTATCATGAAAACATAGCTTGATTATTCGAGGAATAACCAACCAAAACCAGTATTGCTTCTGGACGACAACGGAGAGTCCTCTACGGCCGCACCTTCCCAAGGGCTCAACCGTTCTTTAGAGGTTTTTTGGTGTCCTTCTTGATGAGCGACAAAATATCCTTACGCTTATTGGGTTTGAGTCGTTCGATTTTACAGGGAAGAGTGGACCGTTGTCATCTTGGCGCGAGGTGGGAAATCCGGTCTCACGTACATCGGCTCGGGAACCTTAGCTCGATCAGCAGTAATCTTCTCTTTCAATTTCAAAGAGCAAAACCCCACGACAATCCGCCGGGAGCGTCAAGGGAAAAGCTTTGATTTATTCACTCGACGGTAGCAAGCCTCAGTAGTGTCCCGGACTCACTCGAATTGATTCAGCGTCAAAAATTTAGTGGAAAATGATACCCCACACGCTCAGGTACCAGTAATCTCGAAACCCCTCTTTTGAAATAGGTAGATAGATACACATTTTGACCCATAACCTCTTCCGGCGGGAAACTATCGTTCTGGTACCCGCCCCATTGGATTCATCATTCAAAATTTAGTCGAAAATGATGATGCGTGTGGGGCACAAACCTAGGTCGCCAAAAATCTCGATAATCTATTTTTCGAATAACAAATGTTGACCCCTACCCCCTCCCCATTAAAAAGTTTTGAGGTCTAACTAGAAAGACCAATTTTGGTTGGTTATTCCTTGAATAATCAACCTATGTTTTCATGATAATGGTCACCTCTCCGATTCGGCTCAAAATTTTTTCTGGACGTTTCATGATGTCCTGATCAAAAAGTCAATGTCCGTCCGCCGTCCGCCGTCCGCCGTACGCGTACGCCGTCCATTGTCCACGCCGTTTTGGTAGTAGAAAATGTTCTAAAAATCTGAAATTTGGGTCAGCGGTCTTTCCCAGCCGAGATGGGTCCTCGAAACTTTCAGCCCGATCGGACCAATTTGGAGGGGGTAGGGGTCAAAATGTGTTTTTTGAAAAATGGATTTTCGAGATTTTGGGTGATTTAGGTGAGTGGGGTGCATTTTCCACTAAATTTGGACGCTGAATCCAATAAAATGGGTCCCAGAACAATTGGCACCCACTGAGAAGTAAGGGTCAAATTGGGTATTTATTACCCATGTGGGTGACTTCAGCGAATAACAAACAAAACACATCGTCATTTATCCTGTTGTTTATAACAGCTGTTAAACTTAGCAACCAATTTTGAAGTTGCCTACAATTCTTTTTACTGCCGAGCTTTTTATTCGTACCATTCAATTCAATTTACTACAATTATTATAGCCTTCTAAATTACCTACTTTTCTCAATATTATATAGTAAATTAGTGTCGTAGTGCCCCATAGATACACCCATCTTGAATATGTGTTTTCGGGATTTTCTGCTACCTAGGCGAGTTAGGGTGTCTTTTCCACTAAATTTTGAACGCTGAATCCAATAAAATGGGTCCCAGAACAATTGCACCCACTGGAAGAAGTAATGGGTCAAATTGGGTATTTATTACCCAATTTGATTATGTGTTTTCGGGATTTCTGCTACCTAGGCGTGTGGGGTATCATTCATTTTCCACTAAATTTTGGACGCTGAATTCAATGATGTGTGTCCCGAAACGATTGCACCCACCGGAAGAAGTTATGGTCAAAATGGGTATGTATCCACCCATTTGGTATGTGTCAGGATTTCTGGTACCTGGGCGTGTGGGGTATCATATTCCACTAAATTTTGGACCCTGAATCGATTGGAATGGGTCTGAGACCCGCCACACCCACTGTTTCCCCCATTCGAGGAATAACCAACCCGTGTGTAAGAATTTGCAGATTTTTTTCTAAATTGGCGTGGATGGCCAAATGAGCTACACAGATATTTCTTCAATTTGTTAACTAAAGTGGTTTGATAAAGTCACCCGCCTACAAACTCTTGGCCCTAAGTCCTAATCTCTCTTATAATTTCCGTTTAGTTCATTTTGCTTGATCAGTGTAGGGATGATTTCAGTGTCTCGAACCCTAGTACGACAAGGAATATCCATTTCTCAATCCTTCCAACCTCTTGTCTTAGCGACTCTCTCGTTGAATAATATAACAAGACAGCGATGCTTTTATTCGAGTGTTTCACGAATTCCCGACAGTTGGTCGCTTTTAGAGAGCTTTCCTTCTGGTATAATCATCATCAACCACCAACTCATTGTCAGAAGTAATCGAAGACGACAATATTAAATTTATAGTGCGAATACAGAGATGGAAATCGCTATCATGCAAGAAAGTTTCGCTTGTTGAATATTCCGCTCCGCTCATTGTTCTACATAATGTATAATGAAGATGAAAGACTCCGTAGTTCTTTCTCTGCGTAACGCCTTTTCCCTTAATATTTCCATTAAATTCCAAAAGAATCACTACCTTAAAGCATGTTTGACTAGTGTTTGATGTTGATTGTAATTTCGAAAATAATTGAAGAAAACCTACCTATGCAGTGTACCCACTATGGTGACTACCGCTCTAATGAAGTGCGTATATCTAATGCACTTATTAGAATTAAATCCATGAGATCTTCTTGAGGGAAGAACCAATATCTGTCTGTAATTAGCAACAATTGCCCCTCATATATATAATGTATTACTATATACTCCATCACCGTATATACTATTCCATAATTATATAGTCTGTTGGCTCAATCAAGCAGCTCTGATATGATGTAATTATTGTGCTTCTGCCCTCCAGCGACTGATTTGCAGACGTTGCTCGAGGCATGACCATAGTTTAACAGGTAGGTGGGTGGGGATGGGAAGGTGAAGGTGTCCTTCAAATGTACGGGTTCTCTCGTGGTCCTTCTCTCTTTTCACTAGAATTTTTGTGGGGTTTTCCAGGTGTGTAAAGAGACGTCATCAGGGTAGGTTTGATGGTAGGGAAGGCAGCATCGTTGCTAATGTTCAAGGTACAGTAGGACCGGTGAAAGGGGGTACAACAACGTCCTGTCTCTACGCTGGACATCAATTGTCTTAACATTCGCAGGAACCTCCCTGCATGCACCTAGGTGGCACACATAGGATATGTGCACTCGAGACCATACGCCGCTTTGTCAACCATACTCGGTCTCGGTCCCACCAGCACATGCTAGCACTTCTAGGTGTTAGATACCTCACAAACACACCTCTCTGCATGCCCCACCCACATTCTCAGAACGGTTCAGGCATCATTTTCTTGCCTTTGTTGGATAAAATTAGGTTTGTCCAGTGAGCCGCTCCTATCTGATGGTCTTGATTCCATCACAACGTGCCGGAAGCCATTAAAATGAAATGGAAAACGATTCCCTTTCTTGGAGTTGGAATATGGACATTATTTTCATGCAGGAACCTAACTCCGCTTGATTGTACTAGGTATGATTGAATTTCGTGCTAAATACGTTGAATCAATATGGACGTGTTAAAGACGCTGTCAAAGTCCACGTAAGTCATATCGTGATGTCGTCTTGAAGAACCCTGCAGCTACTGATAAGGACTTGTTATCAAAAGCTCTTCCATGAAAGGACGTTTGCTCATCACATTGCGTTTTTCATGAGGCTGATTTTGGTTGGTTATTCCTCGAATAATCAAGCTATGTTTTCATGATAATGGCCAACCTCTCCGATTCGGCTCAAAATTTCTTTCTGGACGTTTCATGGTGTCTGGATCAAAAAAGGTCGATGTCCGTCCGCCTTACGCCGTACCCCGTACGCCGTCCATCGTCCGCGCCGTTTTTGGTAGTAGAAAATTTTCTGAAAGTCTGAAATTTGGGTCAGGGGTCGTTCCCGGCCGAGACGGGTCCTCGAAACTTTTCAGCCCGATAGGACCAAATTGGGGGGGGGGGGGTCAAAATGTGCTATTGGTTGGTTATTCCTGAATAATCAACCTATGTTTTCATGATAATGTCAACCTCTCCATTCGGCTCAAAATTTTTTCTGGACGTTTCATGATGTCCTGATCAAAAAGGTCAATGTCTGTCCGCCGTCCGCCGTCCGCCGTACGCCGTACGCCGTCCATTGTCCACGCCCGTTTTTGGTAGTAGAAAATGTTCTAAAAATCTGAAATTTGGGTCAGGGGTCTGTTCCCAGCCGAGATGGGTCCTCAAACTTTTCAGCCCGATCGGACCAAATTTGGAGGGGGTAGGGGTCAAAATGTTGTTTTTGAAAAATGGATTTTCCGAGATTTTGGGTGATTTAGGCGAGTGGGGTGTCATTTTCCACTAAATTTTGGACGCTGAATCCAATAAAATGGGTCCCAGAACAATTGGCCCCCACTGGAAGAAGTAATGGGTCAAATTGGGTATTTATTACCCATGTGGGGTGACTTCAGTCCGAATAGACAAACAAAACACATCTTCATATCCTGTTTGTTTTATACCAGCTGTTAAACTTAGCAACCAATTTTGAGCAGTTGCCTACAATTCTTTTTCCTGTCCGAGCTTTTTATTCGTACCATTCAATTCAATTTAATACAATATTATAGCCTTTAAATTACTACGTTTTCTCATATTATATAGTAAATTAGTGTCGTGTGCCCCATAGATACACCCATCTTGAATATGTTTTTTCGGGATTTCTGCTACCTAGGCGAGTTAGGTTGTCATTTTCCACTAAATTTTGAACGCTGAATCCAATAAAATGGGTCCCAGAACAATTGGCACCCACTGGACAGAAGTAATGGGTTCAAATTGGGTATTTATTACCCAATTTGATTATGTGTTTTCGGGATTTCTACTACCTAGGCGTGTGGGTATCATTTTCCACTAAATTTTGGACGCTGAATTCAGATGTTTGTGTCCCAGACCGATTGGCACCCACCGGAAGAGTTATGGGTCAAAATGGGTATGTATCCACCCATTTGTATTTGGCAGGATTTCTGGTACCTGGGCGTGTGGGGTATCAATATCCACTAAATTTTGGGACCCTGACTCGATTGAATGGGTCTGAACGCCCGCCACACCCACTGTTTCCCCCATTGCGAGGATAAACCAACCCGTGTGTAGAATTTGCAGATTTTTTTAAAATGGATTTTGGGCGATCTGGTGAGTAGGGTGTCATTTTCCCCTAAATTTTGACGCTGAAGGTCCACTGAAACAGTCCCAGAACGATTGCACCACTGGAAGAAGTAATTGGGTCCAAATTGGGTATTTATTAGGTACCCATTTTGAATATTGTGTTTTTTGGATTTCCTGGAACCTAGGCCGTGGGGGGTATCATTTTCCGCTAAATCTGGAAGCTGAATCCAATGAGTGGGTCTCAGACCGATTGCACCCACTGGAAGAAGTTATGGGTCAAATTGGGTATTTATACCCTTTTGAATATTATGTGTTTTCGGTGATTTCTGCACCTAGGCTGTGGGGTATAGTTTTCCACTAAAGTTTTGGACGCTGAATCCAGAAATGGGTCCCAGACAATTGCACCACTGGAAGAATTTATGGGTCAAATTGGGTATTTATTACCCATTTTGAATATGTATGTGTTTTCGGGATTTCTGGTACCTAGGCGTGTGGGGTATCATTTTCCACTAAATTTTGGACGCTGAATTCAATGAAAGAGTCCCAGAACGATTGCACCCACCGAAGAAGTATGGGTCAAAATGGTATGTATCCACCCATTTTTTATGTTCAGGATTTCGGGGCCTAGGCTTTGGGGTATCATATTCCCTAAATTTTGGCCCCTGAATCGATTGGAATGGGTCTGGACCCGTCCATACCCACTGTTTCCCCCATTCGAGGAAGAACCAACCCGTGTGTATGAATTTGCAGATTTTTTTCATTGCGCACGATTTTGTTTTTACGTACTAGTATCACAGGAAACCCATACGTCTCATAACGTTATAAAACAGGATGTGAAGAATAGAGTGGCACTAACAGGTAAATGTGGGAAACTACTCAATAAATGAGTAGTTGATAGTTTATAAAGAAAATGATTACAGCACTTCAATTCCTAATTATCTCTTTGGGAGATCTAAGGGTTTATTCAAGGACCCTTCAAGTAACGCGTAATTTTTAAAAAAGGTCGAAACTGTGGACGTCAGCGGACGATCTGTTCCTCATTTCCGAGAGATGTTGAGAACTCGGTCGGATATCTACTTACTATAAAAAGGCAAGAAACTGAAAAGGACCATATTGACTCAATCATTACGCGTTAGAGTCGGATATATTTATGTAAGAAAAAGGTGAGTTTTGCACATGGCAATAGGTGAGACGGGACCGACAGCCTTTTTGGGTGTCACACTTTATATGTAGGTGTTTCTTAGAAGGTCCAACCTCCTGCTCCTATCGACGGTTGAAACATCAAAGCGAAAAAATATCGCGCTCTCATATTTTTTAGCCCCGGTAAGTAAGGCTTTCAGTATAAGAGCGTGCGTGTACAGACAAATTGACTTTTTTCTCCCGGCATTTTCATTTTCAACACCCTTCCCTTGATTCGGTAGAGTGAGTTTGTTCTACAAGAGGCAAATCCAATTCCTTAATTACTTGACTGCTCCAATTACTCGGCACCGACGCCTCCTTCACTTTATAAACCCCCTAAACCAATTACCGCTTTCTGATCACGTTTTGCTAAGAAATTCTTCTGATGTGAACCTGCCGCATTTCTAATATTGGATTACGCGGTATGAATGTTCATTGTTTCGAAGTGGCAGGCCTCAAATCAATAACTTTATAACCTCGCGAATTGTTTGAGGGTCCAAAATACATACGTACAATCCAATGTGTGGAGCTTGCTGATCTCATCACTCCACAATTATCATGTGTATGCTGAACCGATGAAATGGCTACAGGGCCCGTAATAACAAACTGGAGTACTGGGTCAAGAAGGGTGTAATATAAAATGGGTTCTTTATTGAAACATAAAATAATGTTAATGTTAATGTTAATTGTTAATTGAGTACTAGAGGCACTTTCTCACACGAGACATTTCCACTTTCAATAATAAACCATGATGAAATAAATTGTAACATTTTCGTTCGTCCTTAAGCGTTGTTTCTTTCCAACTTTTCTCGTATTTAACTTTTTTTAAAGTAATAATATCTCTCTCTGGTAATCTTTGGAATAAGCTGAACAACGCTCGAGGATATCAATTTTCCCGCGTCGTCAGCTCCTTCCACTCATCCGGTGCACAATCATGAGCCAGATGTATCCTGACACTGGGTTAAAACACGATAGGGAATTTCATTCTAAGAGTTACATGCATTCAATTTAAGTGCAGCACCACCGGTTCGAAAAATCCCTTTATCTAGTTGATTTCGCGTTGACTGTTTGAAAAGTGGGTGTTGAGAGTCGGCATAAATCTCATCAAGATACGAACCATTAGGCACTTGACTGCATTTTTCCCTCGACCTGGTTAGCTTCTTACGTTAAGTGTTGATGGGGCAGTTCGAGTGTAGCTCCGGTGAACTAATGGCACTTCGAACAGCAGAGAAAGGATAAATGGCGGCTGCTGAATTGTGAAATAAATATACCGTTTACCGAATCAAAAACCAGGCACTCATTCCATTGTATTATTTATGCGAGTGAATTTCTAAAGATCAGCTCGAATGAGCCAACCGCATTCACCCGCCCAAGTTGTTCACAATAACAATTTTCTCAATTAAAAAAGTATTGTTTCTGAATAAACTTGTAATGACAACCTATATGCCAACCTACCTTGAGGGGTTGTCTGAAGGAGGCAATAAAAAATACTGTCAATGAGTCAACAAGAAATAATTTTATTAACGAATTATCTTATTAATAATCTTATTAGGCAAGAGTGATGATTATTCAACTAGCGGTATGATTTTGAATGTTACAGGTACTAGGATCAACGAATGA
The DNA here is from genome assembly GCA_019603395.1 of Cyrtorhinus lividipennis. Classification (NCBI taxonomy): domain Eukaryota; kingdom Metazoa; phylum Arthropoda; class Insecta; order Hemiptera; family Miridae; genus Cyrtorhinus; species Cyrtorhinus lividipennis. The sequence goes on along the minus strand of CM034004.1, from coordinate 3,558,042 downwards.
TTTTCACTTCATACATCGAGGGCTTTCACACGCAAGGGCGAAAAGGAGCATTGCACATACAAGGCGCCTCAAAGTTGACCCTTTGGTGAGTGGATAAACCTGTCAACGCGCAACTATGGAGCACGTGGTTTGAACTATGGTTTGAAAACGTGTCAGTTTCCAACAGTTCTAGAATAACAAGCCTATTCAAAAGGATAGCATAAGAAGCATCGGAAAATTATTACAACTTCACAACGTCTCATTAGCCGTTTTTCTCAAAAATTGTCCAAGTGGACTTGATCAGTTTTGAATTTTAGACCCGGAACTCTCGTTACAACTAATTAGGTGTTTATTATTAATGAGGTTTCGTCGCAGTTCGCAAGAATTTGAAAGGGCTCTGCGCCTCCTTGCTTTTCTGAACGCAGAGTTTTGAAAACGGGACCGAGTTTTAGTTTGGTTGAGCGAATCTGGCAATTACGGTTCACTAAACCGAGTCCAATTAAATACGTTCGCTTCCCCTGGTCGCTATTTCTTCCTTTCTTCGGAAACGTGTGAGTGGAAGAAGTCTATTAGTTAGAGAAAGTATCGTGCCTCTTTTCAACTCCGCCGGTACTGATTAGTGTTGAGCAAAGTTTGTACAAAATGTTTTGTGTTTATTATTCATATTGGTATAATACCCATAATATGTATTCATGCAAACCAAAAAATTGGAGTAAAGGTGTGTGAGCTTCGGTTTCGAACGTGATGACCATTAATCCCTAATTCAACTGATATTTTCCCTAGGACTGGCCAAGCTATCATAGGCCGTCAGACGGGACTTATCCAGAATCCCCGAAATTCTTAAGCCCCTGAAAATGTTTTGAGAAAACCCTACAAACACCAAAAGGACTCCAGGTTTCGCATCAAATCAAAACCAAACCAAAATAAAACAGGTTTATTGTCTTGTCGGGGAGTTTGATCGACTTTAATAATGCCAATGCACTTTGACCCCCGATTGGAGTGGTTCTTGTTGTTGTTCGGTCTGCGGTGAGGTGGCTGGGTCTCAGTGCAGTACCGGACATTGGCCCAGGCAGGACTCTGCTGATTCCGGGACGAGTGTCGACGAGAAAGACGTCAAAAGTCCACGAAGGGTTTTCAGGAACCTTCTTTTTCCGGCGCGTGGTGGGGCTCGGATTCTTCACCAAGGTGGTGTACGGTGGGCACTTCCCCGCGTTCCGGATCTTGCCGAAGCACGCTCCTCGTTGTCTCTCTCCATTTCCGGAGGCAGATTCGTTCCCCAAGTTGGGTAAATTCCGATTTTTTTTTTTTTTTTTTTTTTTTTTTGTTTTTTTTTTTTTTTTTTTTTTTTTTTTTTTTTTTTTTTTTTTTTTTTTTTCTTTTTTTTTTTTTTTTTAGTTGTTTGAGGATGTAGACACGGACATGTATTTTTAAAACCCGAATTCAGGGGATCCAATCGGGAAGATTGGGACCCATAAACTTGTTGTAGGGATATGGACAAATGGGTGTTTTCAGCAACATTTTTTGAGAACCTAGAAAGCTTGTGTGTAACTTTTCCACTATATCTCAATAAATCTCATTGAGCTTTCACTTGCCGCACTGAAAGTGGGCAATCGTAAAGGCCTAAGAAAGTATTTTGAACCGTGTACTTATATGAAAAGAAAAACCAACTTGCCTTGGTTGGTTTTCCTCGAATAATCACCTCTGTTTTTCAATGATCATGGTCCACTCTCCGGATTTGGCTCAAAATTTTTTGTCCTGACGTTTCATAGTGTCCTGATCAAAAAGGTCGATGTCCTGTCCGCTAGCGGTACGCCGTACCGGCCTACACACCGTCCCCTACGCCTTACGCCGTCCATCGTCCGCGCCCTTTTTTGGTAGTAGAAAATTTTCTAAAAATTCTGAAATTTTGGTCAGGGGTCTGTTCTGCCGAGACGGGTCCCGCGAAACTTTTCAGCCCGAATCGGACCAAATTTGGGCGGGGGTAGGGTCAAAATTGTTTTTTGGAAAATGTCTTTTCGGAGATTTGGGCATCTAGTGCGAGTAGGTGGTGCATTTCCTGCCACTAAATTTTGGACGCTGAATAGCCAAATAAATTTTGGCGGGGTAGGGTGCCAACTGTGTTTTTTGAAAATGGATTTTCGAGATTTTGGGGCGATCTAAAGGCGAGTAGGTTGTCATTTTCCACTAAATTTTGGACGCTGAATCCAAATAATTTTGGCTGGGTAGGGGCCAAAGATGTGGTTTTTTGAAAAAAGTGTGATTTTCGAGATTTTTGGCGATCTGAGGCGTTGTGGGGTATCATTTTCGCAATAAATTGTGGACGCTGAATCAAATAAATGGTCCCAGACACGATCGCAATAGGCACCCATGGAA
>CM034004.1:3544057-3555590 GCA_019603395.1 Cyrtorhinus lividipennis | reverse complement strand
ACCAGCTACGCTGGAGGGCAATTGTTCGGGAGGCAAGGGCCCTTACTGGGTTGTGGCGCCGAGAAGAAGACGAGTTCCCCAGTTCTAGTTCGCTTATAGGGTCCAACATGATTTTTTTTTAAATCTGAAATTCGGATCAGGGACTCGTTTCCGGCTCTAGTTGATCCTCGAAACTTTCCAGCCCGAGCGGACCAAATTTGGGTGGGGTAGGGGTCAAAATGTCTATTATGGAAAATGGATTTTTGAGATTTTTTGCAATCTAGGGGTGTGGGGTATCATTTTCCACTAAATTCTGGACGCTGAATCCAATGAAAAGGGTCTCAGAACGATTGGCACCTACTGGAAGAAGTTATGGGTCAAAATGGGCATCTATCTACTCATTTTGAATATGTGTTTTCGAGATTTCTGGCACCTATTCGTGTGGGGTATCATTTTCCACTGAATATTGGACCCTGAATCGATTGGAATCGATTCCCCGCCACACCCACTGTTCCCTCCATTATCCCCATGTTGAAGAAATAAGTCTCCATGGGCCTGGTCCGAGGAATAACCAACCCCTGTGAGAGACATTTGCCAAGTCCTTTTCTTAACATCAAATTTTGAAAATTACATCACAACGATGGCGGCCTTTAGCAGCGATTCATTGATGAAGGCGATTTCGGGAAGTTTTCTTTGCTTTTTAGCACATTTGTGTTGGTTTCGCCCTGATTTCCTCCCTGTTTCTCACCTCCAGCTTATTCAGAGTGTGATGGATGTTTATGAGGTTATGTTTAAAAACATTTTCCTTCAGATAGCCCTCCAGGAAAAAGTCACAATTGCTCGAAAAGAAGTGAGCGCGCAGGCGACCCAGGGAGGGAGTCCATTTGGAAACATTTGCCCCAGTTTGTCCAATGAAAAACGATCTGTACGCGTTGTTGCTTCCTCCTGTTGATACCAGGGGTCTATAAAATTAGTTTTCCCATCTAGTCCTCCCAGTTTGGGTTCTAAACCAGTCTACAGCATTAAAACATAGGTTGCTACATTCTCCATTGGTGTTTGGCAGTTCCTCCTCGAAAAATTAAGACCCAAACGATACGGAATTATCGGTTATTAGCTGCCCAGTAGCGGAAATTCTATGTTTGTGGTTCCAGAAAGATGAACTGGGCCTCGTCGGTAAGTTTCTGAAATCACCTTCATCAATGTATTGCTACTGAAGGCCACCATCCTGGTGATGTAACCTCGAAAATGGATTTTTGGCGATCTAGGCGTCAGGAGTATCATTTTCGACTGAATTTCGGACGCTGAATCCAATGAGACGTGTCCCGGAACGATTGGCGCCCACTGGAAGAGGTTATGGGTCAAAATGGGTATCTATCTACGTATTTGAATGTGTGTTTTCGATATTTCTGTAACCTAGGCGTGTGGGGTATCATTTTCCACTTTTTTGGACTCTGAATCGATTGGAATGAGTCCAGGACACGCCACACCCAATGTTTTCCCAATTTTCGATGATTTAGGCGCGTGGGGTATCGTTTTCGACTAAATTTTAGACGCTGAATCGATTAGAATGAATCTCCTAGCTCCTGGTCCAAGGAGTAACCAACCTCTATGAAAGAATTCGCAACATTTTCCCCTGTACTCTTCAATGTCTACCGTCAAATTCTACTAAATACTCTATTCTATTCATTTGTTTTCATTCAAAACCAATACAAAGGTGAAAAGAATCCCCAGACTATGTCGTTTAATGCTTTTTTTGCCACTGTTCGAGCATCGCTCGACAAATTCAATAGTTTTTAATTTTTTATCGTTTTTACAGGCCGAATTAAGACTCCGAGGAACTTTAGCTTGCGACAAAAACGAACTTCTTTTCCAAGAGTTCAACGTCAATTACAACCAGAGTCTCCCATGTGCCGAAAAGGGGACAACTTTGCTTCGAAAGTGCGTCAAAAATCCTACGAACTCAAGTAAAAGGAACGTCATCGTACTTTACCACTGTGATATGATCAAGAAAGCAATTTGGGAAGATCAATTCCGAGATTGCTCAAATGCAGGAAAAGGCGCCGGAAATCGAGTTGGACGAAGGTTGTGCAATTTGGGTCGAACGAGGCGATCATTTGTCGTCCGACAGTAAGAAAACTTCGAGTTTGAATGCGTTTGTAAATTTAACCTTGTATAATAAGGTAAGAGATAAGATATACCTACATCAACCACGTAAAATTTTGGACGCTGAATCCAATGAAATGAGTCCGCGGGACGATTGGCACTCACCGGATGAGGTTTTGGATGAAAATAGGTACCCATTTCGAATGTGTTTCGAGATTTCTGGTACTAGGCGAGTGGGGTATCATTTTCCACTAAATTTTGGACCCTGAATCGATTGGGAATGGGTCGCGAACCCGCCACACTCACTGTTTTCCCCATGTTGAAGAAAATAAGTAGGATGTACTTCAGGGGCCGCAGGCAATTGGGTGTTCTCCGTGTGAAGGAATTCTCAATGAATAATTTCCAGGTTTCAGCCACGAATGTTTGGGATAGGAATCCAAAATCCCAAGGTTTCCTCGCTATTTACCTATAATATCCAACCAAAACCCCCAGTTACCGTTTTTATCGTACAGAGCGTGTTGTAATCAGCCATTTCCAGGGAGGATTAACAGTTCTACACTTATGGTCAACATTAAAATAATTTGGTAATGCAACAATACTAAATATCTCGAGGATAGAATTTCTTGTTCTTTTCTGAGTTTTTCCTTTTGATCAGCAATAGTTGTCAAGTTAACCAGACGTAATGGAGTTTCTTTCATAATTCTTCGATTTCAGCAAAACTTCATTAGAAACAGTCCATTAAATCTCATGCAGTTTTTCGTTTGCAGACCAGGGTAATTCAAACATGAAAAACGAAATAATTCTCTCATTCAGAGAATTAGCTTAAGATTAATCAGCAGTAGGCTATTTGGATGGATTGGCCATGGATGTTTTGGCTTGAATTGGTGAAGCTTTGAGACCGGCTGTTGGAACGTTGGCTTCCAAGCATAATTTGGTTCCTTCTGATCCTGTGAGATAAGAGTTGTCTGTACCGTGGTGGACACCTGTTCAGAATTGGGCCAGTTGATAGAAGGGAACCTGTCCTTTTTATAGTTGCTGCACACATGGCAGGCACTGGATAGCCAACTGCAGCAGGTAACCTGCTTCCGCGCAGTTGAAGTTGTTAAGATTAAGCGCATTCTGAGTACGCAGGCAAGCACAGGAACCAACAGTTTGGTTGACATCCCACATGCTTCTCAAGGGGCCTATCCAAGCGTACAGAAGCAGCAAATCCACCTGGGCCTTGAAGAGTCAAACAACTTGGTGGGGACATCCATGGTAGGGAAACATTTTGTACGCTACTTTAGTAGGTCATTAGGGTGAACTGGCTAAGAGATGATTTAGGCTAGAATAGGAGACATGATGATTCTATAGACCTCTGACAAAAAAAATGTGTGCTGTTAGAACAGTGATTGTCTTCTTAACACCACTGCTGATCACAGATCCTGCCGCTCCTCTGATTCCAATGATGATGTCATAATGGTGGACACGCTCCGAGTATTCCTTGGAGTACCTCAGGAAAGCGTACTCGGCCCAGTCCTGTACGTCCTTCAGTGATCTACACAAGTGATTGGAACCACACTGGCGACGATGGCAGATAAATACAATCCATATCTAAACTCAGAAGAACACTCGACAATCTCTAAAACGGGACAACTAAATGGAAAACAAAAATTAACAAGCATATCCGTTATTACTGAGGGAGGCTCGAGCAGGTTATGTCCATCGGGGGGCATCCCAGCTACTCAATATTGACTACTTCCTCAAGCGTTTAAAAGAACAACATTTCATGACCTGTAAGGGGATCAAGTATCATCAGTATCAAGTGAGTGCTACAACTTATTAAAAGGATGTGACGTACGACAGGTGCCCTCTAGGCGGGAAAACACTGCAAACTGTTCCACAATGGTTGATTATTCCTTGGAGCATGAGTATGGGGGTAAACAGAGAAGGTGGAGCGTCACCGGACTCACTAATCGATTCAGAAGGCCGTAAATTTAGTGGAAATTTACCCCACACCGCCTAGGTATACTCGTATCTCGCTACTTTCAAAATAGGTAGGTAGGTAGGTACCCATTCATGACCCACATCCACCTTGAGTGGGCAACAATCTCTCTGGGACCCATCTTCATGCATTTGGCGACCAAAAATTTAGTGCGAAATGATACCTTCTTCAAAAAACACTCTTTGGCCCATACTCTCCCTTAATTTGAAAAGTTCGAGGACCAACCTCAGCCGGAGAGAATGACACCACTCAACCGGGTCCCTGACCAAAATTTCGGATTTCCAGAAATTTGTTTCCCACCTACTGAAAACGGCGCGGACGGTGCATACTGTCAAATTTGAGGCCAGTCGGAGGGGTTGACTTCTGGCATGATTCAAGGAATAACCAAAACGAACTAAATATGCGGAGGAATTTTGGTGAGCGGTTGTTGATAATTATGCACAAACAGCCCAAAATAACTGCCATTTTGCGCAGTTTAAACACAGAGATATATTTCCGCAAATTATTCTAGAAATCAGGGGAAATGTATTCTTTTTCGGCCATTAGATGCTTCCTGCATGTGGTCAGATTCTTCTGGTGAACATATAGTGCTCCTTAGTCCACTGAAAAAAACCCTGCAATTAGTACGCACGGGTTGGTTATTCCTCGAATGGGGGAAACAGTGGGTGTGGCGGGTCCCGGACCATTCCAATCGATTCAGAATCCAAATTTAGTGGAAAATGATACCCCCCACGCCAGGGTACCGGAAATCTCAAAAACATATTCAAAATGGGTAGATAGAAAACTTTCTTGACCCATAACTTCTTCCGGTGGGTCCAATCGTTCTGGGACCACTTCATTGAATTCAGCGTACCAATATTAATGGAAAATTATACCCCACCCCGCGTAGGTACCAAGAAATCCCAAAAACACATCATTCAAAATATGTAAATAAATACCAATTTGACCCATAACTTCTTCCAGTGGGTGCCAATTGTTCTGGGACCCATTTCATTGGATTTAGCGTCCAAAATTTAGTGGAAAATGATACCCCACTCGCCTAGATCGCCCAAAATCTCGAAAAAATTCCATTTTTCAAAAAACACATTTTGACCCCTACCCGCCCAAATTTGGTCCGATCGGGCCAAAGTTTCTAGGCCGGGAAACAGGACCCCTGACCCAAATTTCAGATTTTTAGAAAATTTTCTACTACCGAAAACGGCGCGGACAATGGACGGCGTACGGCGGACGGACATTGACCTTTTTTAGTTTTTTGATCTAGACACCTTGAAACGTCCAGAAAAAAAAATTTTGAGCCGAATCGGAGAGGTTGACCGTTTGCATGAAAACATAGGTTGATTATTCAAGGAATAACCAACCAACATTTTACGAGAGGAGGAATGAATGCTAGGTTAAGTATCATAGTTTAATTTATTTATGGTTTACAGGATCAGACATTGAGACAAAAACATTGCGTATAAGTTGTAACTTAGTGCAATAGAATGACAGAAAAAAGTCAATTTGATGAATGTATACATTCACTAGTCATAAAAAAAAGTGTAAAATATTTGATTTACATTTTCAAGTACATTTGTTCAAATTCATATTTTCACATTGACGAATTATAATACTTAAAGCCTTATAGGAGGCAAGGGACAAAGCACACTTATGACTGGGAGATCGACGGATTGGAGAACCTCGACGACTGAGGCATTTGAGAGGGGTTGAGACCCAAATGGGGTGGGAAGGGCGGAAATAGGCCGATAAGACTCGGAGGAAACTTGCCAGTCGCCAACAACGCCGACGCCAGCTCAGCGCCCAGGTAGGGCGACTGGACGCCTGCAGAGGACGTCTGCGGCTGCGGCTGAGCTGTCGAAGTCGTTGCTTTGGGTACGTTGATGGGCATTCCCGACGTCGATGGTGGCGCCAGCGTTAGAGTAGGAGGACCGCCGGGCGACGGGCAGACGAGTTGAGACATCAAGTTCCAAAGGAGACCGTCGCTCTGGTCACGCGGGAATTTCGAACTCACTGACGCCTGTAGCAAAACAAAAAATAACAAATTCAATTTCCTGCTGCATCTTTGGTCTCCTCAAGGTCTGCAGAAGATTTTTCACAAGACCGGTTTACTTGAAACTTATCGTAGCAATCCAGTTAGGTACAATTAATCGTTTTCTGTTTTTGGCTAAAAAGCTCAACACCTTTATTTCGTCCAGCTTTTCTAATGGGGTCGTTAGCTGGAGACGAGAAGAAATCGTTACAATTTATTGGGGCGTGTGAATGACACCACTCTTCAATTTATTGGTGCAATCTCAGCAGAGCTCAATCTCCGCGTCAATAAATCCCTTCGACATATCGCAGCGTCCAAACCAGCCTTGAGAGACAGTTTCCGTCATCCTAATCTTAAACTAATCGTGTTCAGCAGAAATTTAGTTCAGACAATTCTGTGCATATTCCACACCTAGTTCTTCGTTGAACGAGTTACATTCTGAGTCCCAATATTTGAAGTTTCTAGCAGTTAAAACGTAGTTCCCTTCTTTTAACCCTAGAATGCTAACATGACACCACTGGATGGCTAATGCTAACATGGAGTAATTTTTAGTCCGAACTACCAGGATGGTTCCAACCAAATTTGCAATTAAATTAGGTAAGGACGAAAATTAAACAAAATTATACTATTTTTCAGTCCTATAGACAGCATATAAATTTCCATAAATAAGATTGGCATCACGTAGGTAAAGCAATTTGGGAAATCTTTAGTTCTTACATAATTACATCTTCAGTATAGATTTCCATGTATTATAACACATTGGCACATGTTGGCAAGAGGGAGGAGGGGGTACAGGCTAAGGAGGGGTTCTGGGTCTGTCCTGATATACCTGCGCTAGACTGTTTGTGAGGCCATGTGGCCCATTACAGTCTATCCTCGCCATGGTTCTGCACTAGATCATCATAGAGCCCGGCTCTATGGCTTCCACGTATATCAGGCCCATCCATTTCCAGCGTTCGCCTGCCTGTGGTAGCCCAGGATGGAACTCGTGGAGTTGCCAGGTTTTGCAAGAGATCTTTCAATTCTCTCTTCTGTTTTGCCAGGCCTCCATACTAACGCGCCTCTTCTTATGCTTTGCGGTCTTCCATCATTGGCAAGTTATGAGGGGCTTCAGGGTGGGGGTGGCTGTGGAGCTGTTGGAACTTAGTGCTTAATGTGGTGGTGGCGGCACTTACTCGCCACTTTACTGGGCATCACTGAATGTACAGGTATTTTGTAGGGGTACCTAAGTAGGAAAACACCCCTCTGTCCTCCATTCCAGCTAATTCTTTACCCATTTTCTTCGTGCTCCACAGCCATGCGAAGAACCAAATTCAAAACCGAATTATAATTTAGTAATCAAGCCCTCCTGATGGGCAGGCTGATCAAAATTATATTAGGTGAGAGAGGAAGTGATCACCTAGGTCCCATCCAGCACCCCAGACTTCAATGCTCCCTGCGTTCCTGTTGGCAACCTTTTCCCCATCCCGCCATCCATCAGATCTTCAAATGTGCAATGGCAGACCAGGGTTTTCGGGTAGAGGAAGTAGGTGGCAGAGTAGCCTCCCTCCACCTTTTGCTATTCTCTTCAAACAGTTTAGCGGCCCTTACAGTCTATAAGCTTTTAAAGGGGTACAGACATTTTGTAGGGGTACCTAAATAGGAAATCACCCCTCCTGTGTCCTTCACTCCAGTACATTCTTCACCCATTTTCTTTGTACTCCACAGTCCTGCGAAGGAGTCCTTCGCTAAAAAGTTTTAGGCAGGGCGAGTACTAGGATATTCCTCCCCTGCCTGGATGAAAAACCTAAATTTAAGAAGCTCCCTTTCTTTCACAAGAAAGTCGAGCTCATGTTCACCAACCTTTAGCTTATCAAGATAAGTGACGTTGTCTTTGTAGTTGTCCTTGAAATGGATGAAATCCTGGTCACCCTTGTAGAACTTCGGCACATTTTTTCTGAAATAAGATTCAAATAAGAATAATATAGAGGCATAAAACATTACTGAGAAAAATCAAAATGTAAAAAAATATATTGTATAAATGCGGGGTGTCCCACGAGTTGTCCCCCCTCCTTAATTCGTCCCAAGAAAGTAAATTCTTATTTTTTATTGCTGATTTGGATTCTACTCAAAATTTCATAAACATTTTCTTGAAGTTATGGGTAGAATTCGACTCTGCAATACAAATTTGGAGTTCCCATTTAAAATACGGTATATGAGATCAGCGCAATAAACCACCAAACATGCCTAGTTCAAACTTTTACAAAAACTCCAGAGAACGATTTAGCGCAGAGAAGGGGGGGGGGGGGGGTTATAGCCCTAACTCCCTCTCCGCCGCCCACCCTGAAGAAAATGTAAAATACAAATTTTCTCGATGACTCAATCAAAAACAAAAGAATATACGAGGGTCATCCAGAAAGTACAATTTCAACTGCTGGTAAAAATCAAAAAACTGCATATATTTTATTCAAATTTTGAGGAAATTTAGCCAAATATGTCCTTATTTGTCTACATAATAGCCACCAACTTCAGCACATTTCTTCAGCCTGGGCACCAGCTTTTTTATGCCTCGTCATACCCACTTCGCGCAAACTCCAAAAACCACTTCTCGAAAGGTTCCTTCACCTCCTCGTCGTTGGAAAAACGTTTTCCACCCAAGAACTCCTCCAATTTGGTGAAAAGGCGGAAGTCCGAAGGCGCCAAGTCTGGTGGATGGGTCACAACATCCCATCCAAACAAGCAGTTCGTGGGTCTGGCGTTGTCGTGAAGAAGGGACACATCACGAGTCAGCATTCCACTCCTTTTGTCTTTGATTTTTTTCCTCCATTTATAAGGGTCTCAGAGCATCAGCATTAATGGTGGTTTCCCTTGAACCGTGAAATCCACCAACAACACCCCTTTTCTGTCCCAAAACACTGATGCCATGATCTTCCGCTCCGAGGGCCGAACCTTGAGTTTTTTTGCTGACCGGGAATGAGTATGGCGCCATTGTAGGGACTGCCTTTTTGACTCTGGGGTATAGTGACAAACCGGCATTTCGTCCCCAGTCACAATCGAGTTGATGGCACAAACTTGATGACCGCCCAAATTTCGCATCAGCTGCAGAGGTTGACGGAATAGGCTGTTGTGACGACATTTTGTAACGGACTGATGCGGGTAGGTGCTTATTGTGACTACTAGGAACCCCCCTGGTAGAATTTCTTCAAAAAGTAGCCTGCATTTTCAGGGCCTGCCAAAACTACAATGCGAATTCTGGAACTGAGGAGCCAAATTTGACTTTTTCTTAAAAGTGAATAGCCTAATTTAGAGAGGAAATTCAATTAATTGTTTCTCACCATTTCATTAAGAGCGTCCTGAGAAAGATATTGATCCTGAATCACGCTGTAGGTCATCGCCATGGGTTTCCCATATTCGAGGGGTTTGTGTCTCAGGTGGTGGCACGACCCAGTAAGCCAACAGTCCAGGACTCGAGGCTCACAGATTCCTGCTGATACGGGGCTGGAAGCAACGACAGCATTTTGTAAGAATGATGATTGATTTCAGAGTTCAGCGCGAGGACGTTAACTTGGGCTTCCTAGAGTCCTTAAGCATTAAGTCACCAACGAGAAATTTGAAGAAAAAGTGTAACGCTTAATCCAATGAAATGGGTCCCGGAACGATTGGCGTCCTCTGGATGAGGTTATGGGTCAAAATGGGTGGCTGAGATGGGTTCGGTAACCGTGGTCTGTGGCTCTACATTTTCTCCATCGAACTGCAGTTAATCTAACCCTTGTGATTTTTGCTATTTTATCATTTTTATACTATTTTAATCTCTGGATTCAAGAACAAAAGTTCAACCCTTCAGTTTTTTTCAACATAAAACAAACTTAACCTGTGTTTTAAGTTATACCCATTTCGAATGTGTTTTCGAGATTTCTGGTACCTAGGCGTGTGGGGTATCATTTTCCACTAAATTTTGGACCCTGAATCGATTGGAATGGAGCTTGGCAGTCTAGTGGCATAGACGAGATGATTGCTTTGGTGATCCGAGTGGCCAGGGTTCGAATCCTGGATAGAGCATCTTCATTGTCTTAGTTGTCTTGACCCTCATATTCGTCCTCTTCACTTAAGGGGGTGTGGCAATAAGTAACCATGAGCGAAATCTTGGCTGACGACGTCCGCGACACCTGACCAGGTAGTCGGACGAAAATCCAAGGTGGAAGTCCTTGCTTACTTTTCAGGGGATAACCGACCAAGTCGATGTCAGTACTCACAGCTAATCAACCCCACAACTGGAGTGTAGGTGGCGTCTGAGGTGCCTTTCATTTTGATTTCGTTGTCCAATTGGGCGTCGATGTCTCGCAATGTTGGCACCGGTGGAGCTGTCGGGTGCGAGTTGGTACCAATACCAACCAGACTAACCTCCATGGCTTCCAACCCTCGAGCGATGTCCTCCTCGACGAGGAGGACCCCAACTCCCTGTCGTTCAACCTGCTCCGACAGGGGGAAGGCGTGCGTGATGGCCAAATCTGTAACAAGAGCAAGGGTCAAATGTTAAGAAATTCCCAGCCAGACGACAGCCATCGTCAACGATTACTCGGTACTGACTGTGAGCGTTGACGTCCCAGTGGCCGGCGAGGTATCCAACTACTTCCGAAGTCGTCAGATGCAGTGGAAATCCAAAACCAAAGCCGCATTGGTGGACAGCGAAACTAGGAATGGTTGGATTTTGCCGATTGATGAAAATGTCCACTGCCCTCCACCAAAACGTTACTATCGCTGACAATGATATAAAAAGCATATCCAAATAACTAGTTCAGTTCCAAAATATGCTAAACGCCATTTTTATAAATACAAACGGTAAGTGTCGAGTGTCTCGGACCCAACTCAATGGATTCTGCCTCCAAAATTTTAATGAAAAATGATACCCTACTCGCATAAATCGACGGAAATCTCTAAATGAAGTTTTCAAAAAACACATTTTGACCCCTACCTACCACATATTTGGCCTGATCGGGCTGAACATTTTTGAGGACCAACTTGAGCCGGGAACAGTTCCTGACCGACATTTCAGATTTTTAGAAAATGTTCTACTACCAAACACAGCGTGGACGGCGGATGGGCCTTTTGGTTGGTTATTCCTTGAATAATCAACCCAAGTTTTCATGCAAAAGGTCAACCTTTCCGATTTGCCCCAAAATTTGACAGTTGTCTAGATCGAAAAACCAATGTCCGTCCGGCACCCAAGAATATCTTTTTGACTGTTTTGTCTGCATCTGAGGACCTTCTGACCCTTTGCAGCCATTCTATTGCACGTTTTGTTGCTTTCTCTTTTTTTTTCCCCCTTCTACTTGGCTTCCTTGCCCTCTCTGACGTTGGTTGGTTCCTATGGAATTGCAGCTGTTTCGCCTCTTCTGCGTACTCTGGCTCGTGCAAATGCATTAAATTTTGTCCATGCGCTTCTGGAATCCACCAATGAGCAT
>CM034004.1:3406620-3543938 GCA_019603395.1 Cyrtorhinus lividipennis | reverse complement strand
TGAGTGGAGTTTGGTACTGAAATTTCCATGGGCAGTGAGGAGTTGGGTTGTCCTTAGGCCGGGTACACACGTTGAGGATTTCCGGAGAGGATTCCCCGTTGAGGCCAACCTCTCCGGCCGACCAGACCGTGTGGACGGGTCCAGGCCTTCAGTTGAGGCGGACTGTACAGGCCGCCAGGCCTTTCCAATTTTCGGAAAGGCCGCCTGAGGCCGGGGTTCCGGCCACTACAATTACACAGTTTTCCTCAAAAGGCCTCGCGCGTCGTGTGGATGCTCCGGCCGCCTCTGAGGTTTTCCTCAGAGGAATTCCCCTCCGGAAATCCTCAACGTGTGTACCCGGCTTTAATGAAGGTTTCACATGATTCATGGTTAGGCCTTGAAACATTGGGGGCCCTACGCCGTCCGCGCCGTTTTTGGTGGTAGAAAATTTTCTATAAATCTGAAATTTTGGTCAGGGACCCGTTTCCGGCTCTAGTTGGTCCTCGAAACTTTTCAACCCGATCGGACCGAATTCGGCGGAGGGAGATAGGGGTCAAAATAATGTGTTTTTTGAAGAATGAATTTTAGGGGTTTTGGCGATCTAAGCGAGTGAGGTATGATTTTCCACTAAATTTTTTGGACGCTGAATCTAATGAAATGGGTCCCGGAAAGATTGGCGCCCTCTGGATGAGGTACCCATCTACCCATTTTGCATACGTGTTTTCGAGATTTGTGGTACCTAGGCGTGTGGGGTATCATTTTCAACTAATGGGTATTTATATTCAGATTAAACCTATTTATTAATTAGAGCTTACATATTCAGGCCAACAGTCGGTTCAACAGATTTGACCGAAAATTTGACGTTATGTGGTTGAAGATGTCTCAGATCAATAACCGAAACGTTCGACGCCCGTCTTCACCGTTTTTGGCTGTGGGGACTTTTTCTGAAAATCCAAAATTTTGAATGAATTGAAAAATTCTTTTTGTTCCAGCTATATTTGGTCCCAATTAACTCAAAAAGGCGTCTGTGGGGCAGCAAAAAGATTTTGATATTGTGTAGGTAGGTACTTGGGTACCTAGAAATAGTTGGGCATTTGTCTACATTGTCATTATATTACGTAAATGATATACCAGCATCACCATATGAATACTATGCAATTCAATGCATTCAATGCCTTGTACTTGAGAAAAATAACCTTTCTATTTAACTGTCTCTCACACAAATTGTTTCAATTTTTTTTGAAATTTGTGTTAGAACCGTACCCATTAGGGGTGTGAATTGTCTTCCAAATCAAAATATTGATACGATAATGGATTCGAAAAGCACAATTTCAACTCGAAGGTACGGTAGCTGTTCATTCAATAATCACCTTCCTAACAAGGGAGCGTCAATGAATAGACTAGTGGTGCCGAGCCGTTCACAACGGGTTCGAATCACCCATTCACCCCGGTGAAAGGCCTAATTTCTTATCGATAATTTGAAAAGATGAAAAGAACTCATAATGACGTCGAATAATAATGAAACAGGTTGATTATTCAGGAAGTAACCAACCAAAATGAAACTAATAGTGGTCTATAGTACATCCTGCATGAATCTAATTGATGACGTTGTCGATTCGTCAAATTCGCGAATATTATCAAATTGCCTTTATTAGGAAGATAAATTTTTTATTGCTCAAATGTTTTGAGCACTTATACAGGGTTTTAACCAATAAGATTAGCAGCCTTCAATGGGTCGATTCTACAACTCATTTGCAACAAAAAGTGTCTCCAGGACTTTTCTTTTTGAGGGCTTCGTCTCCCAGTTATTCACAAATTAAGTTTTTTTTTTTTTTCGTTTAGCGACCTGATGTCTCTAAAAAGGCCGTAACTCCCTTAATTTATAAAATAATTTCAAAAGTGAATAATCCGTTGAAAAGAACGTCACATTTCCCTTCTGATTGGCCCCTCAACGTCTCGATCAATAATTGAGTTCTGCGATTCATTGGCTTAGCCTCAAGTTCGTAAATAAATGAAAACACGAAATTATGGCCGCTTTGGGCCATAACTCCCTTAATTTATAAGATAATTTCATATCTGAATACACCGTTGAAAAGAGCGTCAAATGTCTCTTGAGTTTGGTCCCTCAATTTTTCCAATAAGTAATGGTATAAGTCAGTTTTTGTAGTGGAAATTTTCTAAAAATAAAATAATAATAATAATAAATTTTGGTCAGTGCTATTATATTCTTCAATCGTTTCAGCTCGATTGGACCATATTGGGAGAAGGGAGGTAGAGATTGAAATGTGTTCTTCGAAAAATGGATTTTTGTCGATCTAGGCGTATGATTTTGAGGGTACCCCACTAAACTTTTGACGCTGAATCCAATAGGATGTGTCTCAGAACAATTTATGTCCGGAAGAAGTTATGGGTCAAAAGGGGTGTCTATCTACCCATTTCAAAAGTGGTTTTTCGGCATTTCTGGAACCTAAGCGTGTGGGGTACCATTTTCCTCTAAATATTGGACGCTGAATCCAATAGCACGTGTCCCAGAACAATTGACGTCCACCGGAAGAGGTTATAGGTCAAAATGGGTGTCTATCTACCCATTTCAAAAGTGGGTTTTCGGCATTTCTGGAACCTAGGCGTGTGGGGTATCATTTTCCACTAAATCTTGTACGCTGAATCGATTGGAATGGGACACTCCACGTTCACCGTTCTCTCCCATATTCCTCATGTTCCTGGTCCGAAGAATAACCAGCCTGTGAAGTTTCCGAGTTGTAATCCATCTGTCATTCGCACTCCACCCTCTAATTTCCTTTGTTTTCGTTCTTTATCCCCAAAAGCTAACGTAAAATTGACTTTTCTAACGTTTCACGACTTATAAACGTCCTCACAAAGTTTTCTCCTCGGGTGCGTTCTTTCAGCTCTGTCATTATTTTAGCCTAGTGAGAGGGAACACGGGATATCTCCCCAGCTGTTGGTGGCCAAATAGGCTTTACTTTGAGGGGTGATTCTCTCACCCCCGGGCGTTTTGCTTCAGAAAAAAAAAAAAAAAAAATGCGAGGGTTCGAAAATCCCTTTCTAATTGCCGTATACTAATGGTCGGTCGTCCAAAACCCCCTTTTCATCTAAACCGTTTTCAAAAATCGATCCGCACTGGAGAAAACTGCGGTTTTGTTCGAACCTGAAAAATTATTTTCATAAAACCGGGAATTTTTTATACTCGTACAAAACCGGCTCATCTGTAAAAACTCTTGGTTTTGATTGTTAGGGGTGTAGATTTCCGAATAAACTAATGATGTTTCGCCTAAATTCGACTAACTTTTACGAGAGAATGGCTGCTATTTTGAGATAGGTATGTAGGAGATTTTGGAATTTTCTCTTTCTCCTTTCCATTTCCAAAAACTAAGCATGATCAATAATCGATGATTCGGTGAATATTAATAACAAATTACATGTATGAAGTTTGCTAATTTTTGTCCTGTTTTCATTTCGACACATTAGCGTCAGAGAGCATAGGTATTTATATCGAATCTATAAAAACGATGTTATCAACAGAGCTATTAAAAAAGAATAATACTATATAGAGTAAATTTAACATTATAGTAAAATATTTCTAAATGTTCGTTAGTGTTTGTAACGAATTTTTCTCATCGAATACGAGTTCAACGACCAAGAAATCGAATACATACTTTAGTTGAATGTAACGAATTAAGAATGTAAAAATTGACTTGACCACAATGACAAATGACAATTTTGACCCATAAACTCTTCCGGTGGGTGCCAATCGTTCCAAGACCCATCTCATTAGATTCAGCGTCCAAAATTTAATTGAAAAAAAAAAAAAAAAAAAATACCCCACACGTCTAGATTGCCGAAAATCTCAAAAATCCATTTTTCAAAAAACACATTACTTTTTCTAAGTAGGAGTTCATCCAATCAAAAAACGTATGAACGTTAATATCCGTAATTTGAAGTGGCGACATGATTTTTCATACAAAAGCACGAGCTACTTGTGCAGCCATATTTTTAATGATTGCTTTTCATTTCAATTTGATTTCAATTTTAGCTACTTCTCACATTCTGTAACAGCGTCGATATTTCATTTACAATCTTGGGCTCGAATATCCCAGGATAAAATTGAACCAAATATAAATTCCCAATTTTAACGATTTTTCTATTGATTTACAAGTTTGGATCGCAGACGGGTTTCAACACCCCTGGAACTTAATTTTCAACGTCTGATGACGTAAAATTAAACTTTCTAATATTCGCAATGTTTTAAAGTTTTGAGAAGTTCATAAAAATGATCAAATTAAAGTAGATGGAGAAGTTGTGTTGCTCTGCTCCTTTCCCAACTCTGTAACTTTGCATCACTCAAAACAGTCCAAACTTGGCCATTTTCTCTCAAAAAACTAAACGAGAAACTTCAACAAACTTTTGCATTTTGTTTGGTTGTTTCTTGAATGATTAACCGATGCTTTCATGCCAAAAGTCAACCTCTCCGATCTGCTCCAAAAATGTTTTCTAGCCGTTTCAAGGTGCCCGGAAATGTCCGTCCGCCGTCCCCGCCGTTTTCGGTTGTAGATAATTGTGTGTTTCTAAAAATCTGAAATTTTGGTCAGGGACCCGTGTTTAGCTCTAGTTGGTCTTCATAACGTTTCAGCTCAATTGGACCAAATTTTGGCGGGGTAGGGGTCAAAATGTTTATTTAGATAAATGGATTTTCGAGATTTTTGGCTATTCAGGCGTGAGGGGTATCATTTCAACTAAATTTTGGCCGCTGGATTCGTGACGTAGCTTGAATTTTTCGGCCTATGTATCGAATACCGCCCACGGACACCAGCCAGCGTAAAGTTGTACGTCAAAGGTTGGCAGGCCGCTCGAAGATGACTGATCTCTTGGGAATTGGTCGAGGAAGGGGAGAAAAATGCGAGACCTGCCAAGTTCGGGGCGTGAGTTAATCACGGAATACTGGCCTCAAGAGATGACTGGAGCCAGCCTAGCCTCTGCTTCCTCTAGAACCTATCATTAGGATTTCTCGTGTTCGGAGGTTGCATTAAAGCGCTCTACCTCACCTCCCTTACCGGGTCCTGTCATTAAGAGAGCAGCCACGTACTGGAGTTGATTTCTATTGGTCTTATAGACTTAGCGAGTAGCGAGAGATCCTGATGGGAATTTATTTTTGTGTTGATCCTATCGAATTACGAGCTTCTTGTTCCCATTCAGGTCAAAGGCAACGTAGCAAGTAGATCACAAGTGCTACGCAGCTTATATGTGTTCTGGATATTTGAAATGTACGTTGGTGTTACTTCACTTTCGATCTTTAGGCCGCGAATTTGCTAAAAATGTTGCGAAGCTGAGCGCCAGTGAGTTCTGGCTGGGTCATACATTCCAATAGAGTGTCCCGGACTCATTCCAATTGATTCAACGTTCAACATTTAGTGGAAAATGATACACCACACGCCCAGGCCCCGCAATTCATGAAAACCCACTTTAGAGATATTTAGGTAGATTCCCATTTTTACCCATACCCATTTTTTGAGGGCACCAATCGGTCTAGGACCCATCACAATGGATTCAGTGTCAAAAATGTATTGGTTAATGATGGGTTAGTAGAAAACTAATCCCTTCTACGTGTTTCGTGCCCGCCGCATCTCTTCTGTATGCTCAATTCTCCGCCGGGTCATCTCGCGTCGTCTTCGCTTCTCCGGTACTTGTCAGTTAATGCGTAATCAGCTGAGTTTCCGAATGTTTCATTCTCCATTGAAATTCGGTATCCGTTCGCGAACTAATAGTATTCATGAAAATAATACCCCGCACGCCTAGGTCCCGCAATTCTTGAAAACCCATCTTAGAGATATGTAAGTAGGTACCCATTTTGACCCATACCCAGTTCCAGAGGGCACCGATCGGTCCAGGGCCCATCACAATGGATTCAGCGTCAATAATGCATTGGATAATGATGGGTTAGTGGAAAACTAATCCCTTCTTCATGTTTCGTGCCCGACGTATCTCTTCTCTACGCTGAATTCTCGACCAGGTTATCTCGCGACGTCTTCGCTTCTTCGGTACTTATTGATTTATAGGCTGACGCGCGAAATCCTATCGTAAAAATTATAGTTCTGATACTTGTATAGGTAGATTGATTGCTGCTAGATACTCTGAATACTATGAATATCGCAGCATAGCCTTGCATGTGTTTTTATTTTTATTTTTTAAATAAATATATTTATATCTAAACACATGAAAAACATGACAAATACAGCGGATGCACAATTTGTGTTTAACAAAACCGGCATGATTCGCCGCGATCATATATCCTACGAAATTAATCCCCCATATGAGCAAGGGCTCGTGGTGGGGGATGAGCAGGGTTCTGGCGGTAAGCATGCAGTGCCAGGCAAATAAATTTAATTTAGCTATAGCTATAATTAAGTAGTAGTCCCGGTTACATCGTTTGGTATTTAACAGTTATATAGGAAGTACATCATTAGCTGTTTTTTTATTGGTCCAGTCAGTTTATTGTGCAGTAATTTTTCCCTTAATTGGCTAGGTAGATCGTTGAAAACGTAAAGGCCCCTAAATTTGTATGATTTCTGAGCGAAGGTTGTGCGGAAGAATGGGTACTCAATTTTATAGTTGTTACTGAATCTAGTGTTTGCTGTTTGAGAGGAGAGGTTGTAGTGTTTTGTCTTTATTATTTGCTAAATATTGTTAAGAGCGATTAGTTTATTAAAACGCAAAATCTGCAGTTCAAGGAAATGTTGCGCAGTATGTTCGAGCCTGCATTTCTTGGCGATTTTTCTAATGACAGCTTTCTGCGTTTTCCTGATTGGCTCCAGCAATGTGCTGTAAGTACTACTCCAAACGGGGTGGCAGTAAGTAAGCACGGATTCGACCATAGCAACGTAGTCACTCGCTTCAAAGGCCCCCAAACACGACGGAGCCAACGGGCCAAATGGCCCCGCGCCGAGCCGAACTCTTTCGTGTATGGGAAAGGAAGGTGGCTCGATGTGGCTCGGCGAACAAATGCTGGATTTTCGGACGATCCAAAATCCACGGAGCCGAGCCACCGAGCCAAACTTTGGACCGTCCGTGTGAGGGGATTCTCGGAGCCAAATGGACTCGGGCCAAATAGTGGCTCGGCCGTGTTCGGCTTATCGCTATGACAACAAGCTGATCGATGACGTCACTCCTTCAGCCTACGACACTGACAATGATTTTATATTGCCTATTTTATTATTGACTTTATATTATTATAATTTTATTATTTTATATGATTTTATATTTTATAAAAAAAAGAAATAGCTGTGGTAAATTTCAGTTTTTCATAAGTGCAGCCACTTGCTAAATACCGAAGCGTTGCAGTCAATCTTTCATGAGGCGTGATGGCTTGCCTCATATTCGTGTCCTGCCTTTGGATCATGGGTGTCACCATATTGCAGCATATATTATTGTATGTTGCCTCATTGATCCTGGGGTAATTACTCCAGTCCGCGGGCTCAAAGGTGAGGTGTTCAATCAACCGGACATGCGTTATTTGGTTTCTAGCCGATAACCATTCTTTCTGCCATACCCTTTTTCGTTTATTCTTCTTCTTAATGTAAATGCAAACGGCAACGGCTGCTAAATTCAACAATTCCTGGTTATTCATAGGTGAAACAAGTGAACCGATTCAAGCACTTTTCCCGGATACAACAAGTTTTTCATGAAAGGCGATAAACAGCTGGGTTCACATCTGGCTCGGCAACCAGACTGGATTGGCTCGGCCGTGTGTGACCCTCAAAATTTGGCCCGGAGCCAAATGGAATCGTTGGCTTGGCTCCGAGCCGAATGGCTCCGTCGTGTATGGGGGCCAGGATCGGTGCGAGCTTTGAAAATACATATAGGAGTTTCCTGAGCTTCAAGTTGGTGTTTCGTATTTGCTGTTCGAACTTCATTTTGGTGTCAAAAATTACTCCTAGGTATCTGGCACAATGACTTGGATGTACGGGTTGGCAGGTTGTACATTGTGATACCCTGCAGTTTAAATCGTGGATGATAACTGGTGACAGCACAGGTGGGTTTCGGTTGTCCAGACTAAATGGGACATATGCAGTTTTTGCGACATTCAATGTTAATTTATTGCGCATCATCCATCTGCTAATGATGTTTAGTCCACTCTCAGCCATAAGTCGGCTTGCTTCCCAAGCGACAGCAGAGCAGTAGAACACTGTATCATCAGCAAATAAGAGTATGCGACCGGGTAATTTCAGTTCAGCTATATCGTTTATATACAGCAAAAATGCAATCGGTCCAAGCACAGTACCTTGCGGGACAGCGCACGACTCCAGGGTAATTTTGCCACTTCTGGTACCATTTAGATTTACTATTTGTTTTCTATCTTTCAGATAGCTGTGAAACCAGTCTAGAGCCTGGCCTTCTATGCCGTAATTTTTCATCATTTCAAATAATATTTCATGTGAAATCGCGTCGAACGCTTTAGCCTGATCCAAGAATACGGCAATCGGCTTCTTCCCACAGTCAAGGTCCTCCGCAGTCAAATTATAAAGGAAACAGGTAGCGTCTTGAGTACTGCGATTTTTTCTGAATCCAAACTGTGAGTCGGCTAGTATATAATTAGCTTCTAAATAGTTAACAAGCTGCTTAACGCATTTCTCTAATATCTTGGCAACGCATGACACCAGGCTTATTGGAAGATAATTTTTGCATAAATCCCGTTCCCCTGATTTGTACATGGGTGTCACCAACTTGAATATCTCTGGAAATTTCCCCTGATTGAAGCTTTGATTAATTATTGCACATAGCGGTTTCTTTCCATACGAAGCACGAAAGAATCGCGTTCCACTTCTAATCTCAAGTGCGCACTTGAACGAAATGGAACCTTCTAACGAGCTCTCACGATCCAGTAACATCCGTTAATGTTGAATCCATCCTCTGTTTATTCCATATCCGTTCATAACTTCCACATTTTGTGATTATTTACTGTTCAGTAAGCGACACCAATGCTCCCTTGAAGGGAGGAACGGAGAGATGAAGATATAATAAACATCTCATCTAATAAACATTCTACTCAAAGGCCTTCACGTCTTTTGATCCTCTGGAAGGGTTGCCTTAGAGTTTACACTTCGGAGGGAAAAGTGCGAGTACAAATAATCAAGTTCCTCCGTTCATTCTTGGTTCTTTTTGAGACCGCCAAGATGAAGGTGGTTCTCAGGAACTCGGCGGTGACCACCGAATCTTCTTGTGGTTTATGTATTATGTATTAATCACCGGTAGAACCGTACAGACATTCAGCTTTAGCTCTAGAGGAACATTGAACGTTTTCATGTAAAAGTTCAACCTCTCCTATTTGCCAAAAAAAACCTGGGCATTTAAGGTGTCTGGATCAAATCTGAAATTTGGTTCTGTGACCCGTTTCTGACTCTAGTTAGTTCTCAAAACTTTTCAGCCTAATCGAACCAAATTGATTGGGAGGGGAGGGGTTGTCAAAACGTGTATTTCGAAAAATGGATTTTCGACATTTTTTGCTATTTAGGCATGTAGGGTATCATTTTCCACTAAATTTTGGACGCTGAATCCAAAAGGATGGGTCCCAGAACGATTGGCGTCCAATGGAAGAGGTCACGGGTACCTAAATACCTACTTCAAAAGTGGGTTTTCGAGATTTCTAGTACCTAGGCGTGTTGGGTATCATTTTCCACTAACGTTTGGACACTGATTCGATTGAAATGAGTATGGGACGCTCCACACCCACTGTTGGTTGGTTATTCCTTGAATAATCAACCTATGTTTTCATGCAAAAGGTCAACCTCTCCGATTCGGCTCAAAAATTTTTTCTGGACGTTTCATGGTGTCTAGATCAAAAATTCTGCTAATTCTTTCACAGGGGTTGGTTATTCCTTGGAGCAGGAGCATGGAGGCTTATTCAAATCGATTCATAAAATACGATAAAACTCCACACGCCCAGATCGCAGAAAATTTCAAAAATTTATTTTTTGAAATATATATTATGACTCCTTTCCCTTCCCCCAATTCGGTCCGATCGGTCTGATTTGAGGATCAACTAGAGCTGGAAGAGACATTTTGAAACGCCCAGGAAAAATGTTTGGGGCGAATCGGAGAGGTTGACTTTTGGCATGAAAACATGGACTGATTATTCGAGGAATAACCAATCAAAAGTGTTCACTTTGTTTCGCTAAAATGCACTTCTTATACATAATTTTTTTACCACATTGCACTTAAGCGATCCTAAAAAATAATACAAATAATAATAAAGGGATTAATTTTTTTCCTCGTAAATTCATATTTACTTTCTAATTTTTAGTCTCACGAGTATAAAAAATTAGAAGAGTTTTTATTTGCCAATTGCTAACCTAAATTGACCTAAAAGCCTAGCATCCACGAGAAAAAGTAATCAGTATCTGAATCGAATAAACTTTGTACATGCATTCATCAGTTCATTAGAAACTAACCTGAAATACCCTAACAAAAACAATTTCAAACGGAAAAATCAAAAAATCTTAAAATGTTACGTAAGCATTTTTTATTCTGTTTCATTTTTTGCAACTTTCTTCTTTTATTTTTACTTGGAGGTATGACCAAAACAGCACAAATTGAATTGAATGAGTTATATTGTTTAAAGAATAATAGTATTATTTAAATATTAAGCGTGTTGTCGTAATTTTTGTATGTGCCATTTTTGGGGTATACAATGGAGGGAGTTTAATTGATAATTTAAAAAATACGCGAAGTAGGGTTTTTCAATGATACGTCAACGGCCTTAAAATGACTATGTGGATTCCGATTTAAAAAAATGTAATTTACTATTCAGTTCCGCTTTTTTAACGTGTCCCTCATTAGAATAGCAGAATAACACATAAAATAACGTTATGAGTGTGTGGATTAGGTACCTCTTATCAAGAGAAAACGAGGGCGGTCAGTAAGGCCTATATACGCACACAATTTTGAACTGTACTCCACCGTGGGACAATTTTTTGCTTCCTCCTCGGCGACCTAAAGACGAAACCGTAATCCATTGAAGCCGTTGACACCTCGAGTGCCACTAATGGGCCTAAGAGGGATTCCTCTGAGGAAAACCTCTGAGGCGGCCGGAGCCGGACGGAGCATCCACACGTACGGGAAAACCAGGAGGCTTCGGCCAGAGGTTTCGACACGCGAGAGGCCTTTCGAGGAAAACTGTGAAAAAATTAACGAGGAGGTACGACCACTGTGACGATACTCGAGCGATACCTACAACCGATCACTTTATACACGTGAAGGAAGGGGTTCAATTCCGGGAACCGGAACCCCGGCCTCAGGTGGCCTTTCCAAAAATTGGAAGGCCTGAAGGCCTCGACCCGTCCATACGGTCCGTCAGCCGGAGAGGAATCGATCAACGAGGAATCCTCAACGTGTGTACCCGGCCTAATGGGGAGACGCCGGAAGGTTGCGGATTTTCTATGGACTAAAAAAATCCCGGACCCATTCCAATCGATTCAGGGTCCAAAATTTAGTGGAAAATGATATCCCACACGCCATTCGCCCTTCTAGATTAAACCGTGGCGCAAGTGGCTAGCGCGTTCGGCAGAAACCGGAAGGTTCTCGGTTCGAGCCCCCAGGTGGGAGCGAATATTTTTGTTTTCTGATTTAGTTTTTTTTTACCCATAAATTGACCAATAAATTGACCAATTATTACTTCTTCCAGTGGGTGCCAATCGTTCTGGGACCAATCCCATTGGATTCAGCGTCCAAAATTTAGTGGAAAATGATACCCTACTCGCCTAGATTGCCCAAAATCTCGAAAAATCCATTTTTCAAAAAACACATTTTGACCCCTATCCCGCCCAAATTTGGTCCGATCGGGCTGAAAAGTTTCGAGGACCCGTCTCGGCCGGGAACAGACCCCTGACCCAAATTTCAGATGTTTAGAAAATTTTCTACTACCAAAAACGGCGTGGACGGCGGACGGACATTGACCTTTTGGTTGGTTATTCCTTGAATAATCAACCTATGTTTTCATGCAAATGGTCAACCTCTCCGATTCGGCTCAAAATTTTTTTCTGGACGTTTCATGATGTCCTGATCAAAAAAGGTCAATGTCCGTCCGCCGTCCGCCGTACGCCGTCCGCCGTCCACGCCGTTTTTGGTAGTAGAAAATTTTCTAAAAATCTGAAATTTGGGTCAGGGGTCTGTTCCCGGCCTAGGACGGTCCTCCAAGCTTTTCAGCCCGATCGGACCAAATTTGGGCGGGGTAGGGGTCAAAATGTGTTTTTTGAAAAATGGATTTTCGAGATTTTGGGCGATCTAGGCGAGTGGGGTATCATTTTCCACTAAATTTTGGACGCTGAATCCAATGAAATTGGTCCCAGAACGATTGGCACCCTCTGGAAGAAGTTATGGGTCAAATTGGGTATATATTACCCATTTTGAATATGCGTTTTCGAGATTTCCGGTACCTGGGCGTGTGGGGTATCATTTTCCACTAATCATGGACACTAAATCGATTGGAATGGGTCTGAGACCCGCCGCACTCACCGTTTTCCCCATTTCCCCCATGTTGAAGAAATGAGTCTCCATGCGCCTGGTCCGAGGAATAACCAACCCCTGTGTAAGAATTTGCAGCGTTTTTGATCTCGATACCATGAAACGTCCAGAAAAAATTTTTGAGCCGAATCGGAGAGGTTGACCTTTTGCATGAAAACATAGGTTGATTATTCAAGGAATAACCAACCAAAAAGGTCAATGTCCGTCTGCCGTCCATTGTCCGCGCCGTTTTTGGTAGTAGAAAATTTTCTAAAAATCTGAAATTTGGGTCAGGGGTCTGTTCCCGGCCTTGAATGGTCCTCGAAACTTTTCAATCAGGGAAATCAGATCGATTGGTTAATTATCCCATCCACGTTTGTCCTCTAAGCTTAGTTCTATCTGATAGTAGTGGGAATAATTGAATGTATTCTACTTGGAACTTAATCACAACTACGGAGGCCAGGAATTATATCATTGTTCGCCCGACATGATGTTATTTGTTCCTAAGCTAGCGGTCATGCGAGTAGCGACCTCAACCGGAGTTTCCTCCCTTTAGTCAATATCATTATTTGTCACCAAACTGATGGGCTCGACGTGTTTACTCACTCACGATTTTCAACCGAGATAAAAACCTCTGGATCGATAGCACATTGGTTCCAACCTCCTCATTACCGTTAGCCGCGATGCGGCGGCTTCGTGACGAAAAAACAAAAAAAAAGATACGACAAACAAGGAAGTAGTGGCTGTCACAGAACGAATTACACAGCTCAATGGAAGACGTAAACAGTATGAAAACGGCTGAAGGGCGCTTCGTAATCACGCGAAATGGCTGATGGAGGAGCTCAAACCAGTTTTGTAGTCTTCTATGGGAGAAAACGCTGCGAATTTATCACAGGGGTTGGTTATTCCGCAGAAGAGGAGCATGGAGACTCATTTTAATCGATTCTACGTCCAAAATTTAGTGGAAAATGATACCCCACACGCCTAGGTACCAGAAATCTTGAAAACCCACTTTTGAAGTAGGTAGATAGGTACCCATATTGACCCATGACCTCTTCCAGTGGACGCCATTCGTTGTGGGACCCGATCCAAATTTCAGATTTTTAGACAATTTTCTATTACCAAAATCGAAGTGGACGGCGGACGGACAATGGTGTATTTTGATCTAGACACCTTGAAACGCCCAGAACAACTTTTTGGGGCAAATCGGAGAATGTTGACTTTCTGCAAGAAAACATAGGTTGATTATTCAAGGAAGCCCAAGGAACATTTAAAAAGTTTCAATACATGTGAAGACTTCAGTTCGCGCAGTTCTCGCCCCTCCAGGTTGACCTGGCGAAGGGTTTTGTTTGTCCCGTCGATGGTAAAACCATCACCCAACTGTAGGCCCAGCCAGGGAGGGGACCTTAATTTGAAACTTCCGCATCCCGACAGAGTGAGGTCAACAGCACGACATTTTCCCGTTCGCCCATCATTGCTGGGATAATAGAAGCGTTCGCTGAGTTAGAGTCGGAACTAAATCAATTTTCCTTGGCGTCTAATTTGTGTCCAAAAAATGGCTCGTATAAAGTTTCTTTATTGCTTCTCGAACGCTGGAAGAGGTCATGAATTGAATAATCAACCTAAGTTTTCTTGCAGAAAGTCAACATTCTCCGATTTGCCCCAAAAAGTTTTTCTGGGCGTTTCAAGGTGTCTAGATCAAAACACACCAATGTCCGTCCGCCGTCCACTTCGATTTTGGTAGTAGAAAATTGTCTAAAAATCTGAAATTTAGATCGGGTCCCACAACGAATGGCGTCCACTGGAAGAGGTCATGGGTCAATATGGGTACCTATCTACCTACTTCAAAAGTGGGTTTTCAAGATTTCTGGTACCTAGGCGTGTGGGGTATCATTTTCCACTAAATTTTGGACGTAGAATCGATTAAAATGAGTCTCCATGCTCCTCTTCTGCGGAATAACCAACCCCTGTGATAAATTCGCAGCGTTTTCTCCCTTAGAAGACTACAAAACTGGTTTGAGCTCCTCCATCAGCCATTTCGCGTGATTACGAAGCGCCCTTCAGCCGTTTTCATACTGTTTACGTCCTCCATAGAGCTGTGTAATTTGTTCTGTGACATCGACTACTTCCTTGTTTGTCTTTTTGGTTGGTTAATCCTTGAATAAACCTGTTTTCATACAAAAAGTCAATCTCTCCGATTCGGCCCAACACATTGTATCTGGACGTTTCAAGGTGTCCGCAAATGTCCGTCTGCCGTCCCCAAATCTGACATTTTGTTCCTTAACCGGGTCTGGTTGGTCCTTGAAACTTATCATTCCGATCGGACCTAATTTTTGGGGGCTAGGAGTCAAAATGTGTTATTCAAAAAAGAGATACCTATCTTTCGAATGTGTTTTCGAGATTTCTGGTACCTAGGCGTGTGGGATATCATTTTGAACTAAATTTAGGACCCAGAATCGATTGGAATGAGTCTCCATGCTCCTCTTCTGCGGTTTTTGTGCAGAATGAACATTTGAAACGTTCTTGGAATGCTGCTATGCAAATAGCCGGTTTATAATATTTATTTACTTTCTCTCGTTATTATCCAATATTACCAGCGTCTTACAATCAGTTCATGTTTAAGAAAATTAATGCTCATGAGCATTAAGAGTTTCCTGCAATCACTTGTAGCCACAACTATTTCATTATTTTCCTCCAGAATGCTTGATTTGCCAACTATTGGAATTAATTTTGTTAAATTAAAAATGTAAACAAGTCTCAAGTGCAACTTGAATTATTCTGTATTATTATGTCTCAACTCATTTGTAACAAAAGTAGTATGTTGATCGATTTTTACGTTAGTTTTGGACCAATTGCGTTCAAGTTCAATAAATAAATTCTTGTTTCAAAAACCGACATTCAGCACAATACCCCAAAACGAAGACCGGGTTTCAGGAGTGTGGAGTGGTGCTTTTAC
Organism: Cyrtorhinus lividipennis; assembly: GCA_019603395.1. Classification (NCBI taxonomy): domain Eukaryota; kingdom Metazoa; phylum Arthropoda; class Insecta; order Hemiptera; family Miridae; genus Cyrtorhinus; species Cyrtorhinus lividipennis. Next base: position 3,528,493 of record CM034004.1, on the reverse strand, counting down.
GTTGAGGATAGCTTTTTTGGCAGGTAAATAATTGAATGATCAACGTACATTATATAATATATAATGTACGTTGATCATATGTAATCAGGCCAGAGGCAAACCTCTCCGATTTGGAAAATTTTGCATATAAATCTAAAATATTGGTCAGGTACCATTTTCTGGCTTCCGTGGGTTCTCGGAACATTTCATCCCGATTGGACCAAAGTTTGGAGAGGTCGGGGTCAAAAGGGGTTTCAAAAAATGGATTTTTTCGATTTTTGGCGATTTTAGGCGTGTGGGGTATTATTTTCCACTAGATTTTAGACGCTGAATCTAATGAAATGGGTCCCAGGACGATTGGCACCCACCGGAAGAAATTATGAGTCAAAATGGGTTTCTATCTACCCATTTCGAATGTCTGTTATCGAGATCTCTGGTACACCTAGTCGTGTGGGGTATCATTTTCCACTAAATTTTGGACCCTGAATCGATTGGAATGGGTCCGGGACCCATTACACCGACTGTTTCCCCCATTTTCCCCATGTTCGACTTAGGCGTGTAGGGTATCGCTTTCGACTAAATTTTGGACGCTGAATCGTTTGAAATGAGTCTCCATGCTCCTATTCCGAGGAATAGCCAACTCCTGAGAATGAATTTGCAGCGTTTTTTCTCTAACTGTGCCCGTACATTTTCCTGGGGACTCTGGGGAGGGCCCCGCAGCCGCTTTGTATACTCATGTTAAAATAGCGTAATAAGGCTTACAAAACTACACATTTGGAACGAGAATGTTTCTTGGGAAGGGCCCCCGGATATGTATTTTATACTCCCTAGATTTTTATTTTTTTATTTTTATTTTTATTTTTTAATTTCCTTTACTTGTGTAAAATGTGAACATTATAAAACATTCAAAATAATTCATATGCTTCTCCCCACTGGAAGTTAAAAGACTTGTGCTGTGGAGAAGGAGTTCCATATTCTACTCTTATCCTGTGAATACCTTATACCTGAACACATGAACATTTTTGAAAGGTAATATTTGCTTCATCTACACGTAAGGAACGACTGAAACCACTTGAAGGACTTATGTTAGATTGTTTTCAATTCCTACATGGACCTTGAGCTGCTTTTTGATGGATTCAGGTTCGCCTATAGTTCTGATGTTGTGTGGCAGGGCGTTCAACAATTTGGCACCTCTGTAGTCGTACGTAGAAGTAAAAGTAAAGTAAAGTAAGCACGGAATTTCACCTTAAATGTTCGTCCGACTACCTGTTCAGGTGTCGCGGACGTCGTCAGCTGCCCTCCAAATAGGATTGTTAATTGGCCACTCGGATCACCAAATCAATCCTTCGTCTAAGCCACTGGTCTACCTTCCCTCTGTATTCATACGTCTGTTGACCCACCGGTGTCCCAGCCTGGCTCCATAATGTAACATGTAACACAACTGAGCTGATTGTTTGCCCATCAGCGAACTGATTCTGTTGTCAGCCTACAATCTTGGATTTCCACCACGCATTTAGTGCACTGTGCATGTTCACACTTGACTGTAAAGTAACCAGCACCTGACATCAACGCAGGGTCGTGCATTCCCAAGAAAGTTAGCGGGAATCGGATGCCTGGGATAGCGGTGTTTCTGACTTGACATGGGAACTATAATGTTGACAATTAAACGCGGAGCGAGCTCAGAGGACAGAATAAGAAATAGACTGCCGCTTCGAAGTGAAAGCCACACGATTCGCCCTCAGATGATGCGATCATGATCGGAATGAAGAGAAATCCAGGAAGATGCCACTTCCCGACGAAGCGTTCACTTCCCACGGAGAGAAAATCGCCTTTTTCACCCAACTTGATAGAAACGGCAATAAAATAGCTAAGCCTGTCTGTTTAAATGGCATCCGGATGCTAAGAACGATCATCATTCACCCCGTCACTCGTCGAGGTAACGATTATTTATCGATTTGCTGTATAAATAAATTAACTGAGTTGAGAGTTCGATACTACTTGCTACCTCGACACATCCAGTAAAGCTAAACTGAATGGTATACAACACCGTCGTCCTTAACATTCGGTTATATACAGTGTCCATCATAAGGTGATGAAATAAGATAATAAACACCATTAATGGTGCGGATTTTCTAAAGCCGGCGGTTTCATTTCCACATTTCCCAGGAACTAGTCTGCACATAGCGGAGATTGATGTTTGTTAATGTCGGAACAATACGTCATTACGAATTGTTCTGTGTGTATACCGTGAAAGGGGTTCATTTACGATGTACACGACTACCCCAGATCATGATGAACAATCTGAGCTCAGTCCATAAAACGCGTTTGCTGTGTGAGGTTTTTTGTTTTATTTTATTTTTTATTTTTTCAAATTTATGCCGCCGTTTGGAGAAATCGGCTCGGACAAAATAAATAGCCGCCTCGAGGTGGAAGGCGTTCGAATAGTCGCCCCTTCAACACAATTTTTGACGCCGACTGAGCACGGGTTTTCTAATGAATTCCACGACCATATCGCGCTCAAGGGCTCCATCTGTGTCTACCCCTCTCCACCGTCCCCCCTCGCCGACACCCGGGACTGAAACCGGTTTCCCGGACGAGAAGCCCCTCTGGTCCGACACGGCGGGGTTCCCGAGCGCCGTCATTTTGAAGATAATCCGCCTCATAGGCCGCCGTCTCACTGATAGCGAATACGATTTCGAGATTCCCACTGTCAAACACCGTACATCCTCTGAACAATGTCAACCTATCGTTGACAGTGGCAACTCAATATATCACGTATAATTTAGAGATTAGTTCAACATACAACACTATCATATTTAGGTTTTTTCGAACAATTTTTTTCCAAATATCAGCTATTTTGGTTCGATTTGGCTCAAAAACATTTTTTTGGACGTTTCAAAGTGTCTAGATCAAAAACGCTGCAAATTCATTCACAGGGGTTGGTCAGTTCCCGGCCAGGAGCATGTTGAAGACTCATTCCAATCGATTCAGCGTCCAAAGCTACGCCTAGATCGACGAAAATATCGAAAATCCATTTTTCAAAGTACAAATTTCTTTTGAGTGTTCCGTTTACAAACCTGCTCGCTCCTGTGGAAGGCCCGCTGTTTTCTGAAATTAGATTGATTTATGGTTACTATAGATCTTACTATATCATTTAAAATTCAATTATAATTGTAAACGTACAAATTTCATAAGTTCCCCCTGAAAAAAGAGTACGTGTTGTGGAAATTTTAAAGCCTGTTTTGGCCCAGACGATGATAAAATATATAAATATATTAAATTAAATATAAAAAATACGAACTCGGTTAATTTTTTTTACATCCGAGGTGTCGCCCAGTTGTTAGCGCCACCCATTCTGAACATTCGCCCCATCAACTGGTTGACTCAAGTTCTCACAATTGCTCGAGCCCGCCCGAGGGCCCCGCGCCCACACGGCCCCCACTGCGGAGTCCCCTCACGAAACCGGGGCCCTTTCCCATTCATACGGCTGAATGATCCTCTTCACCCGCCCTCGCCGCACGAGAATTCCTATTCGGATCCGCCGTCCGTCGCTTGCGCTTATCATTTACGAAAAATTTCTGGTGATTCGTTGTGCTTCGAAAATCAAATGTTAATAAAACGATGTTAAATCGAATAAAAATAATTTAATCAATTGGGAGAAACGCAATGCTGAATGACTGCTGTGCTTCTGTCGCACATTACCAGGGTTGAATTAATTGAATCGTTAACAAATGCCAAAGTTGCCTGCGATTATCTTGTATTAGTATACACATCCCACAAGTTTTCTTAGTCACAGTTCTTAATCTGACTCATTAGAGCCGAATGCTGAATTAGAAATATCGTTATTAGTTTTACAATTAGTAAAGTAAACTAAGAATACCAATCTTAAATCTGTGTGTAAAACTTAATTTTCCTTTGGATGAGGTCCAGCTACATATTTTGGAAAAAATTCAGGCAACTGACTAGTGATTTTCTTTTCTTAGCATCCTCTTTTGGTACGCATGAAATATGAGACCTTTTTCATTAAACATCCCTCATCAACCTTAGATAGGCATCGAATAGACATCAATATTCTCTCTATATTCACCCCATCATCGACGGTTCAGTGTGGTTTGACAATTTTAGTTCGTTATTAAATCCCAGCAGAGAGATTGGTACAGTGGCCTATGCTCGACCCTTGATTCATATTGATCAATTGAATAAATCGTTTGAAATGGAGGAGTTGAAAAGAGTATTAAACAAGGCCAAGGAAAACAAGGCACCAGTACCAGACCAAATACCATATAAATTTTTCAAAGGAATGGAGGAAGACTGCTTACAAATGATATTGAATTTTTTTAACAATGCCTTTGATTCGAGGGTGGCGCCCTCAAGTTTTGGGCGATCCGTAATCTTCCTACTGTACAAAAAGGGCAGGCGGAACGTGGTAAACAACTACCAGGGAATTTCATTTATGAATGCGATAGCTAAATTATATGCAGGGTTGCTGTTGGAAAGGCTCACAATTTGGATGGAGGAGGAGAATATTTTGAGCGAATTTCAAGCAGGTTTTAGAAAAAATTACTCAACTGTGGATAACATATTCAACCTGACAAGCCTTGTGCACCTTAAGTTGCGGATAATGCGCACTAAAGTGTACGCTTTCTTCATAGATTTTGCGTCCGTCTTTGACCGTGTGAACAGAGAGTACTTGTGGTAGAAAATGCGTTTCATTTTGTGGGAAAGTGTAGTGCGCTTTGTAAAGTAAGGAAAAAGTATTTGGGTAGGTCCGTTTTCGGTTGGGAGGATTATCTGAGGCTGATTAGGGGGGTGAGCATCGGTCTGGTTCAGTATTGTGCAGTTGAATGGGAGTTGAGGAGTAAATTCATGAGTGAATATGGCTTTAATGATTAGATTATTATTATTATTGACTTGGTTATTTGATTATTTAATAACTTTGTTATGTATATGGAGAGTAATTTATCACTGTTATCGTTATACATTGAATCTTGGTTTATAAAAAGTTTCTCCCATGTTTGTAACTGTTGTAGTTTTACATCATATTTTCCACCACTCATTTGTTTGCGCCTGTTAAATTTTATATCATGTTTGCTTACCACTCAGTTGTTTTGTTGTTGAGGCGTTTATTTATTATTTTCTTATCTCCTTCTTTCGTTCTCTTTTCTTTTTCCTTCTTTCTTTTCCTTATTTTTTAAATGTTGCAGACGGTGAACTCATCAGACGGTCTCTGAGACCATGATTATTACATGTATGTTATAGTTTAAGATAACAACTGTCATTGGTAAGAATAAAGCACGTTTTCATTCATTCCATCAGTTAGTTTGCGCAAAAACACCACTTTTCTCAGTACCTTCCTACCTGCGAATAAACATGTTGATTGGTGATTTGATTTGAATTAATTAATTACAACGCACGAATTTTTTCATACTAAAAACTCTAAAAAATGTATTCGTCGTTATGCCGAGGACGTTTGAATTCCAAAACTTGATTCAATAAGGGGAATAGTCGATTACCGTATTTTAATCAGTTAATTATTATAATTGATTATATTATGTTAATTGACTTTATACACCTTCAACCCTCGATTAATCGAGTACTTCATTTATATAATGTCATTCGAGGCATCAAGTTTATTCAGTGAGTATTGTTGACTTATCACTTCATTTGTAGGGCGAAATACGGTTGAATCTAACATTGGGGGAAAAAGGGGGTTCTGTTAACTAATTAAGCACGTTAGTTGGATTTATTTATTTATTTTAATTTTAAGAAGGAGTTTTAATTGTGATTTGTGACATTTAGGCGTGGTATACTTGTGCCTAAGTTATTTTTAGCCTGACGAAGGTATAAAGAAGGTTATGGGTCCTGAAATTTAATTTATCTAGGCGGTTAGGGTATTGAGATGATAAATTGACTTTCGTACACGGGTGGGACGACTCCTGTTCCACTAATGTGAGAACTCCAGCAGTAAAAACTAACCTACTCAATACTCCGTTGTTGGTGTGAAATTCGTTGTTCGCTCCGTTGTCCCACTAGCACGTCCCCGCAGACCCACGTCCCCTCCGGGGGGACTTTCCGCGGGCCCAAGCATCCGCCGAATGGCCACTCCAGTCGTCCACCCTTTGTCTCCCATTTACTTTTGAATACTCGTTGGCCCGTAACTCCCTCTTTCCACCGCCGTTTGGTTCCCCCTTTCACTCTCAGTCCACCCTCCGCCTTGTCATAGTTTTTATGACGGGGAAACAAGTCTCCGGTACAGGCCAGGCGGAGGTATTAGGTGGTCAAATAACGGGCTGTAAATCATCAATGGTCAATTTATCAGCCTTCAACTACAATTCACCCATTAAGTATTGAATTTGTACTATCGGGCGCTGTTGTTGAACTGCCTCTGTTCGGCGGAGGACTCGACCGAAATTTCAACTTCCAAATTTACCTTTTTAACCCTCAGGTGACTAGAAAGCGTTTTAGCTTGCCAAAATTTAATATTCCCAGAAATATTTGGTCAATAATTCCTCGTATTCAAGCTGGGAACGCGAGCAAATAAATATAAAACCAACTGTAGTTGGGTAAAAAATTGCCTAAAATCTCCAAAAATCTGCAATTTTACAGAACTTTATTACCATTTTCATCTCTTATTCGAATATGTACCATGCCATTCTGAGACACCAAATCCCCCCCTCTCCCTTATCAAAGTTTTTAGTTTTTTTCCTATCCTGATATATATTAGCCCAATCGGACCAAATTTGGGCGGAGTAGGGGTTAAAATGTGTATTTCAAAAAATGGATTTTCGAGATTTTGGGCAATCTAGGCGTGTGGGGTATCATTTTCCACTAAACTTGGGAAGCTGAATCCAATGAAATGGGTCCGGGAACGAATAACGCCCATCGAAGAGGTTATGGGTCAAAATGGGTTTTCGTCTACCCATTTCGAACGTGTGTATTCGAAGTTTCTGGTACCTAGGCATGGGGGTATCAATTCCCACTAAATTTTGAACGCTGAATTGATTGGAATGGTCCTTTTCCTTGTCCGAGGAATAACCAACCCCTGTGATTTGAATTAGAGCTGATTAACGGTAAAATGTCAGAAACAGCCACAATATCTCGGCCTTTTCGATGAATGATTGCATGTTCGCAATCTTGACTGTTGCATACCTTGTCCCACTTATCATTAAATATGTGGTTGGAATTATCATCTTGGACTACTAAGTGGTGATCTATGCAAAATCACTAGTTTTGAACTTTAGTTTACTGTTGAATGTACCCTTGTTAAATGTGTAGTATGTTTCAAACTTAACTTATCATGCTGTTTGATGATCTAATGACGATTTCTTCCCTCGAGCAAGAATATCTTGAATAAGAGTTTTCAGTGGGGATTCCTTGAATGATAACTTTCTTTCGGTTCGCACAATATTTCCCAGTTGGTCGCTTTCGTCCTTAGTTTCCCTCAGATAATTACTGTGTTCCGATTACCTTCAGTTATCACGAGCGTAAATGACTTCTCGCTCCCGGACGGAAAAACGAATGCGGGCGTTTGGAAACATTTTACATTAGACGTTCATTAGTCATTATAACTAATGGCTCACTAGGCCTCGACGACGGTATTTTGTAATCATTTCTTATTCACATCCTTCTTGCATCGTTCGACGAGTGCGTGGGTTCTTATTGAAATAAAAACGACTTGACGGATCGAATTGATGGCATTCTCACGTTTTGGAAGCGATTTTGCGGTGAATTTAGGATGAAATCCACGCAATGTATCAAAATGAACTTGACATAAACCTTTTTGATCGTTACTTTTTCGTAAAAAAAAAAAAAAAAGGAAAGAAATTTATACAGGCTGTGCCACGAGTCGCCACCCCCTCCCCCCACTCGAAAAAATTGTCCAAATGGGAGTTGACAAGAAAAATTCTTTTACAATCTCCATTTTATGCAAGGATCTCAAATATCTTAATTGCGCAACCTGCGCAAGTGACACTAACTTTTCTTATTTTAAATGAGAACCCCAATTTTTTATTGCAGATTCAGGTTCTTCCCAAAAAAAAAAAAAAAAATTTGATAAAGTCAGTAGCGTCCGGGCAGTGGTACGATGAACATCGGTTCCCGTAGCAGTGAGTCGAGTTGATTGTTTATCCTTTTTCTGAGTGGTTTCTGTCTTTATTTTGTTCCGCTCGTTATCTACGGATCATATTGCAAACTCCGAGATAGTGAGGGTTCTCACTGTCCTATAGCATGGCCCCTGATCCAGCTGATTCACAAACATCGGAAAAAAAGAGAACGGTAAACAGTGACCAGCCGTTTATCACAAATAATCCTTTCCAGCCTCTTGCCAACCTTCAAGATGATGTCATGATAACTGAACCTATTGTTGATAAACCAGTGAAACCACCTCTGATCTTTATAAACAATGTGAATAATATTAATTCTTTCTTGAAAGAATGCCAGAGATTAGAAATAAAAAAATTTCGCCATCACTCTAGCGATGGGAAAGTTAAACTCAGTTTTGAAACGATTGAGGACTATAGAAAAATAGTTGCTTACCTACAAACTAATAAGGCGGAATTCCATACCTTTCAACTAAAAAATGAGAGGTATGTTCAGAAAGTGCAAACAATACAAAATAGAGTACTGAGAATAACGACCGGAGCTCCATGGTTTGTACGAAACTCAGCGCTGCACACTGATATGGATATGCCCATCGTTTCCGAACATGCTCAATTACCCAAATGCCTTGATTCTCGAAATCGCTGAACGTCCGCCACCATTACCACCTGAAAGGAGGCTCAAGAAAAAACGACCTCAAGATCTGATAATCACTCCAGAATAGTTCGACCAGAACGCGAATGCAAAATAGTTATTTATCGTTACCTACAAAAAGTGATCACAGATGTTAGTCAATTATTATATTATTGTTAAATTATTACATTAAGTGTTTATATCATCTACTGTTCGATTGTTATTAGTATTAATATCTAGTTGTAGGACGGTCGCTGGATCGTACCTAACCTCAAGTTCCAAGCGAATTAAGGCTACGCTTTACTATGTTTTTTGTGAAACTAACTGTAATATCCTACGGATAATAAAGTTGTCTTTGAACTAAAAAAAAAAAGATAAATTCATAAAAATTTGATCCATTAATCAATAATAAAATAAATATTAGTAATAAAATAAATATTAATAATAAAATAAATAAATAATAAATAAATTAGAAATAATTATAACTAAATAAAATAAAATAAAAATTTGATAAATTTATAAAAAAATTTTTGCAAAATAAAATAAAATTATTTGAAGGTTTATGTAGAAACACACGCACTAAAAACGATGATAATAAGCCAGTTTAAAATAAGAATTTGTGTTGCGCAAATATGATCTTTGAAATCCTTGCAAAAAAATATGAGGATTCAAAATAAAATTTCATTTTTTGTTAACTTCTATTTGGACAATTTTAGGGTATGGAGGGATGATGGGGGGGGGGAGGGGGGCAACTTGTGGGACACCCTCTACTAATGCCAACAAATATTGGGTATCAATAAATTATAAAATGCGATCAATAAAAAAGTGAAATTAAATGTGATGTTTTTGGAGTTAGTTGTGCCAAGAATGTATGTAAAAAGAGGAAAAAGGAGTCAAACGATTGTTTATCTTCCAAAAAAATCAATACTTAATTTAGTGAAAAATGATAGTTAACCTAAACCTAGAAAACCTAAGGTTCCCATCTTCCCATCAGAGTCTGAAATATGTATATCTTTCCTCCTCTGTTTTGGGCATTTGGGCTAAAGAGTCTCGACCTAGTATATCACTAACCAAAACGTCACATTTTTAATAAAATTCTGAAGAGGCTGAATAAAAACAGCGCTGGTCGGCCATTTCGGTTTTTGATGCCAGCCATTATGGAGCAGAAAAATGTAAAAATTGACTTGAGGCATGAAAACAAATTCTGTTGTGAATAATGAACCAAAATGAACAATCCGAGCTCGCAGTGATAACTTGAGCGACCATTAGTTACAATAAACCGGGCCTAGTGCGGGCGAGGCCAATGAGGGTGGTTCTCCCCCTGAACCGTTGGATATCAGGGTGTTTACCCCCTCGGGCCGAATATAGCTTTTTCAATGACAAGGGGCGTACAGTGAGGTGGGGGGGACTCCCTTCGAACAACGTCCGATTACAACTTATACTACACCTCCCGCTCCCCTTTTATTTCTTACTAGGTTGGTACCCTCTCGTTTTTATTGTTTCCTCACGGCCTCGTTTGATTCTCAGTGTGTAAAATATCACCTTCTTTTTCGGAGTAATTCAATATTTTGTTATACCGCGTGGTGGTAGATTTGCCTATAATTTTGACTATGTGTTTTTTTATAGGTTTCTTATAAAATAATAAATTCTAAAAGGCTTCCAAATAGCACGGAGCAATTGAAAAATCTCTTCTTTAACCCTCGTTCAGTCACTTTTGGTTGGTTATTCCTCGAATAATCAACCTATGTTTTCATGATAATGGTCAACCTCTCCGATTTGGCTCAAAATTTTTTTCTGGACGTTTCATGATGTCCTGATCAAAAAAGGTCGATGTCCGTACGCCGTCCATCGTCCGCGCCCTTTTTGGTAGTAGAAAATTTTCTAAAAATCTGGAATTCGGGTCAGGTGTCTGTTCCCAGCCGAGACGGGTCCTCGAAACTTTTCAGCCCGATCGGACCAAATTTGGGGGAGGGGGGGGAGGGGTCAAAATGTGTTTTTTGAAAAATGGATTTTCGAGATTTTGGACGATCTAGGCGAGTAGGGTGTCATTTTCCACTAAATTTTGGACGCTGAATCCAATGAAACGGGTCCCAGAACGATTGGCACCCACTGGAAGAAGTTATGGGTCAAATTGGGTATTTATTACCCATTTTGAATATGTGTTTTCGGGATTTCTGCTACCTAGGCGTGTGGGGTATAGTTTTCCACTAAATTTTGGACGCTGAATCCAATAAAATGGGTCCCAGAACGATTGGCACCCACTGGAAGAAGTTATGGGTCAAATTGGGTATATATTACCCATTTTGTATACGTGTTTTCGGGATTTTTGCTACCTAGGCGTGTGGGGTATCATTTTCCACTAAATTTTGGACGCTGAATTCAATGATGTGTGTCCCAGAACGATTGGCAACCACCGGAAGAAGTTATGGGTCAAAATGGGTATGTATCCACCCATGTTTTGTGTGTCAGGATTTCTGGTGCCTAGGCGTGTGGGGTATCATATTCCACTAAATTTTGGACCCTGAATCGATTGGAATGGGTCTGGGACCCGCCACACCCACTGTTTCCCCCATTCGAGGAATAACCAACCCGTGTGTAAGAATTTGCAGATTTTTTGCTTCTGAGTCATGATAAGACAACAATATCAAGGGCCAATGTGGAGGGGGATAGGTACTTAGTTATTGGAGGTGACGCCTCCTCACAAGTTACGCCGCTCCTTCGGGACTGGTGAAAACGGGATGAGATGGTCGTCTGCGGAGAATGGACGGCGGAATTGAAAGAGGGGATCGTTCAGCAGCAACGGCGGTGTTCTTCGGTATTGGCTGTAGTACTTAGTTATTGGAGATGATGGCTCCTCACAAGTTACCCAGCATTGCCCGCTCCTTTGGGACTTGTGAAAACAGGATGAGGCGGTCGTCCGCGGAGTATGGACGGCTGAATTGAATGAGGGGGGTATCTCTATCGACCCGCACACGCCTCCTCTCGCTTTTATCCGAATCTCGAGCCCGAATTACATTTTACTCTTCATCTGTAGTCTGGCGGAGTTCAACAGGGTCATCTGTGAAGTAGCCCGCATTCGACACCTTAAAAACTGTCGAATATATATATAAGTTATATTCGAAAGCCCAGCCGAGTAGGCGTAAAACCGTACGCTGCTGCGTCAGCGCTAGAGCTTATAAAACCATCCCGTGAGCCTCTCCAAGGCAGTCGTGTTCTCCCGCTAGCTAAGTGCGCATCTCGTTATACTCACTGTCACTATCTCCATTTGATGTAACATTTGTTTGTATTCAAAGAAATAAAGTTTTTTTTTCTTTGAATCCGGAAATAACGCAGTTAATTTTATATATATATATATCTATATATATAATATATATATTATTTTTTTTTTTTGGCAAATTACTTCGAACTGGGTATAACCCCTTTTTTAGTAAAATATCTAATTATATATATACAATAGAATGCCACCAACCGCACTTGATTATTCTATCCCGCTCGCAAACAAAATTAATTTTTATAAGCACTTAATTTCAACTAATTATCTTAACAAATTTAATTTTGTTTCTGTCATACAAGCTTATGCGTTCAACGTTTAGTAAATTCTAAAATTTCCCATAGCAATGTACATAAGTTTGGCGCATCTACACTTGAAGAAAGATGTAATAAAATTGATTTTGCAATTTCGAAAATATGAAGATCCAGATAGAAAAGTTTCCTGTTTACCTACACTCATTTGGGTGATTTCAGAAGGATGAGCGGGGGGGGGGGGGGGGGCTCTTCTCTCTGTGAGACACCCTCTATACGCCTGCGCTAAGGTGCAAAATCGTGCCATGTGGTATGTATATTACATGGCTTTTCATTTTATTTAACGTAGAGCTGGTTCAAATTTACCAAGAAAATATATTTACCTAGAAATGACCTGCGATTTTCTAAAATGGACTCAAGTTGGTATTAAAGATGTTTGAGCCGTGAAATTGGCAATGCAATAGTTGCAGTCCCAGTTGGTCAAAAATGATCCTTAAAAGGTTTGAGTTGTGTAAAAATGTTATAAATTGGCTAAAAAAAAAAAATTCAGATAGTTTGTATCAAATTTTATTTGGTTTGAAAAACGTTCATATCGGTTTTTTTTTTTTTTTTTTTTTTTAATATAAATATAACTTTATTTGTACAACGTACATTTCAGTTTTCTCATATGACATGTTAATAGGCAAAGCCTAATTCACTTGGAACGTGACGTGAGGTGCGTGTCCATTGATACGCCTCTCAAAAATCAGGTACTTTATGTGTTGAGAGTCTTAACAGTATTAGTTTAAATAGTTAATAGAAAATAAATTATATGTTCAAGAGGTATGGTAATTTTGATTAACACATAGATGTTTAACACGAGTATGTCACATTGAATTGCACTAAGCAGGTATTAACGGTTAGATCAATTGTTCTTTTTCACTTTAGCCTTCTTTGGTCTCAAGCAGGTGGTTGATTAATCAGTAGATTTTGGAGTTACATGTTATTATGGGACTGAAGAAGTTCGAAATGGCGATGGCCTGTCTGCCTGAGAACCTCCATTACCATAGGCACATCGAGGTCAGAATGAAGGGTCTAGTTTCGGATGTACCATGGAGCTTTCGTGTTCTGAGGATTCAATTTTGGAGTGTCTGCACCTTTTTTTTATTTGGCTATCTGAGGCTGATCCCCAGATATGGCATCCATATTGCCAAATAGGCCTGATAAGGGAGAGGTATAGCAATCTCTTCGTGTTAAGGGTTAGGGCAGTGCTGGCAAGTAGAGGCATGAGAACGTGCATCCTGGTGCGAGCTTTCTTGACTATTGATTTCAGATGTTCATGCCAGATAAGCTTCTTGTCGAGTATCAGACCCAAGTATTTAACATCGTCAGCCTCAAGTACGTTTGATCCGTTCATGGTAATTTGGTGGTGTGTTAAATTTCGACGGTATGTGAACTCAACAAGAGTTGATTTAGAGGGATTCACTTTGACGCGCCAGTTACGGGACCACTCTTCTATTGAATGTATATGCTCCTGCATCAACCTACATGAACCCTCACATGTATCGCTTCTCGATAGAACAGCTACGTCATCAGCAAACATGTCAGCAACTATATTATCGCTGCTGGGAAAGTCACTTGCGTAAATTAGATAGAGGAACGGGCCCAGCACACTGCCTTGCGGTACTCCAGCGTTAATTGCATGCGCACGTGACTTGGCTCCTCCATATGTAACCGAGTATGTTCTCCTTGATAAATAGGACTGAACGATCCTGAACGATCATGTCTGGAAGATGAGGCTTCATTTTGAAGAGCAGGCCGGAATGCCAAACCTTATCGAAGGCCTTTTCGTTGTCGATGTACAAACCCATGCATACTTATTTCTGTTCTTACGTGTCCAATATTTCGTTTACTACCCGATGAAGCTGTTGAGGACACGAGAGGCTGGGGCGAAAACCAAATTGCGTAGTAGGTAGAAGTGGTTCTAGATACTGGAGGAGTTTAGGAAACAGTAGCCTTTCGAACACTTTGGAGAAGATAGAAAGTGGACTAATAGGTCTATATTTATCTATGCTGCGATGGTTCTTTCCTGGCTTTGGGATCATAATAATTGATGCGTGTTTCCAATTTGATGGGAAGTGAGCTAGACGGATGATACCATTGTAAATTTGAGTGAGCAGAACAATAGCTTTCCTGGGGAGTGCTTTTAGGAGAGGTTGAACTATTTATATCGGTCTAGAAAAGGAATAAATTGAACTTGAATCGTTAGAGTTGGACAGAAAATGGTTTCAGTTGGTGTAAATCTGATCTTGAATAATTTTAATTTTATATAGGATTGTTAAGGATACGAATATTAGCTTTGTCACCAAATGTTGAGCCTTACTGCCACCACCCTATTAATTTTTTAACATTTCCTGAAACTGGCACTAGCAGATGAGAAACATATACGAAAATCAGTTTTTCCTCGTAGCGGGTCTCATTTATAATCTCAAAAGTGCTGACAACGTTAGGAACTTCTCGAGTTCCAACTTCTAACAACCACCACCCCCCTACCCCCTAAGCGATCAATTCATCGTGAATAATACAACCTCTGTCCATCAACGGGTCGCGATGAGTTTCTCATTTTTACTTCATAACTCTCGACACTTAATCAATAAATAATCCGAGATCGATTTGAACGAGGATCCGCACGCTCGTTCCGTTGGCGCGGTTACGATACGAATTACGTATTGGAGACGCCCCTGCGGCTTTGGCTCCGATCGAGTGTGTAATATTTGACCGCAGTTCGATCAATACGGCAATACACTATCTTGCTGAGTAATAATGCGTCGGAGTTCTGAGGAATCTGATCGCAGCGCGCTCCTGCGGCTTATTGTGGCGAAGACCTGGATGGGAACCCCGTCAGTCGGGGGTTTGGAAAAGGTTGGAGGTATTTTCCAAATGTTTTCCTTGACGTGCGACCCCAAAAAGCTCAAAACCAAATTTAAAATACACATTTTTACCATCCATCCCTAATTAGGCTACAAATAAGGCACCACTAGGACTCAAGCAGAGTTTGTGGGTAAAATTGCCCGAAGCAGTTCAAAGGTCTTTTTGGCCTTGGCACGTCGGACATCACGGGTTTGAAATCACCACCACCATAAAAAAGTTAATTTTGGTTGTCACAAGTACATAGGCGAGAATGATAAAAGAACGCAGCAAATTCTTTCACAGGGGTTGGTTATTCCTTGGACCAGGTGCTTGGTGAGTCATTTCAATCGATTCAGCGCCCAAAATGTAATGAAAAATTATACCCAACATGCCTAGGTACCAGAAATCTCAAAAACCCACATTCAAAATAGGTAGACAGAAATGGGTATCTGTCCCAGATACCCATTTTGACCCATGCTCTCTTCCAGTGGGCGTCAATCGTCCCAGGACCCGGATAATTGGATTAAGCGTACAATATTTAGTCAATAATGACCGCCAAAAAAAAAAAATTTTTATCCGATTGGGCTGAAAAGTTTCGTGGGCCAACTACAGCATGAAAACAGGACGATTATTAAATCAACCAAATCAAACCAAAAGATAAAATCAACCAAAAGAGATAGACTGATAATAATAAACCAATAACAGAAGCGTTTTTGTATTTTGCGAGCAGTCTTTAATCATTTTTAGCTTAAACACGCCTAGGTCTTCAAAAATCCTTGAAATATATTTTTTAAAAAAAGCATTTTTATATCCTGGTATGGTGATAAGGCTGAAAATTACGCCACGAGCCATCAACTGAAACTCTAAAAGAGTCCGTGTGTCCAATTTCTGATTCATTGAAGCATTTTAAAAGCCTTTTTCGGGCCTGGTTCGCATTGAAATGTTAAAATAATATTTCGTGGTCAATATCTCCAATTTGCTCTAAATTTGACATTGTGGAGTCAAGATTTCTATCAATATAGAAATTCCAAAACCTCGTAATAAATTCAAATGTTGTCCATTGATGAGGTTTTAGCGTTGAAAAGCGAGGTTTTTTCAGAATTTGTAATTCTCGACCTAAATAACTTGATTCAAAAACCGATATTTTAATCAGCTCCGTTTCCCAAAATGGAAGCACTTTCGAGTTATACTTGTGACTAACTCTTAATCTTTTCTTAGTTCGATAACGCCAAATGGAGGGTAAAAATGTTCACTTTGGTTTTTTTATTTATAGAAAATTATTATTTTATTAATAAAATTTTTATTATTAAATTATTTATAGAAACTTTCACGGTTTGGGTATTATTTTCCACTAAATTTTGGACGCTGATTCAGATGGGTCAAGAATGACATGATAAAACAGGTCTGAATATCCATGGAATGCAGTAAGGCTGTGTTATTCCAGTTCCTCCCTAGGCTAAATGAATAAAATGGCTTCATCTTTTCATTTTATTTTATTATGGTGTTATTTTTGTTATATTATATGGGCATTGATGTATATTTTTCTAAATTTTGTAGTTTCAAAGGAAACCGATCACTTTAGTCTCCGCATCACATTTCGACTAATTCATTCTGTACCGTGGCGCGTTCAACACAGGCTTTGTCAGCTTGGCGGTTCTCACCCGGTGTTCGCCCGCTTATCGCCAAAAGCGTGAATCACAAGGAAAACCGCCCCAAGAAGGAGGTAGCACCGATCGGCCGTGGCAGGATGACGGGGGAAATGACGAAAGGGGTTTTCCGGTGCCCTCGTTTTCCGTGCCATCCGAAGGCGGAGCAGCGCGAGAGGAGTTAAGAGGTATTGATTGAGGCAAAAGGAAAAGGAGGAGACCTCAACGAGAAGCGTCTTGACTTCCCCCATTCCCCCGCCGTTATGGACTTTTTTTTCTTTCTCCTTTTTCCACCGTTCCCGAGATATGAAATATTGATTGCACTTTGTAAATAGTACCCGGAGCTTATCTGCTTCTGCCACCCCCGCCATCGTCGTCTTCACTTTTCCTTCTAAAGTTTATTTCTCCTCCCGCCTCCCCCGTGATTGCTGTAATTGCTGGACGACACAAACCGCACTTTTCAACCTCTTCCTTTTCTTTTCTCCGTCACTGTTTTTTCCTCTCTCCTGTGTTCGTTGAAAGTTTCTCGTCGAGCCGAAGAATACTTTTTGCCCGTAACAGGCGCAGTTTATTTTAAAATTTTTTTCTTAAAGGAAATGAAACGACTACAACCTTCTACGGGCTAATGCGGCGTTATGTGACACTTCAAAGCCGAGTTACCCCGCAAAGTTTATACACGCGTCAATATCGCCATCGCCCATCTCTCACATCGCAGGCTCCCGGCGCCATTATTGACGGAATCAAACCATTTTTCATACATGTTCGTATTTTTCATTTTGGTTAGTTATTCTGTGAATAATCGACCTATGTTTTTATGCAGAAAGTCAACCTCACCGATTTGCCCCAAAAAATTTTCTAGGCGTTTCAAGGTGTCTCGATCAAAATTAGCAAATGTCCGTCCGCCGTCCACGCCGTTTTTGGTAGTAGAAAAATCTGAAATTTGGGTACGTTTCCCGGCTCTAATTGGTCCTCAACACTTTTCAGTTCGATCGGACCAAGTTTGGGCGGGGTAGGGGTAAAAATGTGTATTTCGAAAAATGGATTTTCGAGAATTTCGGCAATCTAGGCTTGTGGGGTATCATTTTCGACTAAATTTTGGATGCTGAATCCAATGAGACGCGTCCCGGGACAATTGGTGCCCACCCGAAGAGGTTATGGATCAAAATGGGTAGATACCCATTTTGAACGTGGGTTTTCAAGATTTCTAGTACTTAGGGGTGTGGGGTATCAATTTTCACAATATGAAGGGCGCTGAATCGATTGGAATGGGTCCGGGACACTTCAGACTCTGTTTTTTCCCGTGCTCCTGGTTCAAATTCTTTTTGGGATTAAATCGAGCTGTTGTGTTGAAAACGGGATATTCCGTATTCACTTGAGTGATCTCGCTTACTGTATCAGTGGGAGCACCCGTCTTACCTAACATATTTGGTGTAGTGGGCACAATCAACTAATCTCACCCCCGGTGAAACAATCGCGTCACAATAAATGTTGCAAAGAGGCTTTATTCGCCCCCTGAACAAGGTGTTAATATTCAGATTCTGAATTTGGCCTGAAAATTGTACTTGGCTGTTCTAGGAAGCGTCTTGTACGAAATGAGAAGTACAATTTCAGGGTTATTATTAAGCCCAGAGGGTATACGATCAACTTATCAACTCTATTCTGAAGAATTCAATCAGGGGAAACATCCTCTAATATTGTTTGTGCCACGTATCAACCAGGTTAACCATTTTTTTGTCTTATTTTTTAAAGATATTGATTCGCCGGAGGAGAAAGAGAGAAAAAAAGGATTGAAATACCGTCGACTTGGAAAGGTTCGCGGGGTTGGCAGGGCCATTACCTTCTCGAATCCACTCAACTAGATTAAATCCCGTGGTCGTCAATAGCTTCAAGACAGTTTGAGGCCACGTTTCCGTTTTTGAGAATGAATCTTTTTATTCGGGGTGAAAGGAAAGTAGCGCAAAACTCGCTGGTTGAAGATGAAATTGAATGCAGGGGTAGTCGGTATTACATGGAACAAAAGTATCTGAGAAGTTCAACTAATAATAATAATAATTAATTATTATTATTATTAATTGTTATTAATTATAACTAATACGCTGAAGTTGACCCATTCACGTATGAGAATTTCAAGTCCCTTAAATGCCTTGGGTTTTTGTGTTGTAAATTGATTTTTGTGGAAGCTATTTCTTGAATAATCAACCTATGTTTTCATACAAAACGTCAACCTCTCCGATTCGGCCCAAAAATTTTTTCTGGACGTTTCAAGGTGTCTAGATCAAAAAAATCTGCAAATTCTTACACACGGGTTGGTTATTCCTCGAATGGGGGAAACAGTGGGTGTGGCGGGTCCCAGACCCATTCCAATCGATTCAGGGTCCAAAATTTAGTGGAATATGATACCCCACACGCCTAGGCACCAGAAATCCTGACACATACAAAATGGGTGGATACATACCCATTTTGACCCATAACTTCTTCCGGTGGGTGCCAATCGTTCTGGGACACACATCATTGAATTCAGCGTCCAAAATGTAGTGGGAAATGATACCCCACACGCCTAGGTACCAGAAATCCCGAAAACACATATTCAAAATGGGTAATATATACCCAATTTGACCCATAACTTCTTCCAGTGGGTGCCAATCGTTCTGGGACCCATTTTATTGGATTCAGCGTCCAAACTTTAGTGGAAAACTATACCCCACACGCCTAGGTACCAGAAATCCCGAAAACACATATTCAAAATGGGTAATATATACCCAATTTGACCCATTACTTCTTCCAGTGGGTGCCAATCGTTCTGGGACCCGTTTCATTGGATTCAGCGTCCAAAATTTAGTGGAAAATGACACCCTACTCGCCTAGATGGCCCAAAATCTCGAAAATCCATTTTTCAAAAAACACATTTTAACCCCCCCCCCCCCCTCCAAATTTGGTCCGACCGGGCTGAAAAGTTTCGAGGATCCGTCTCGGCCGGGAACAGACCCCTGACCCAAATTTCAGATTTTAAGGAAATTTTCTACTACCAAAAACGGCGTGGAGAATGGACGGTGGACGGCCTACACCAAAGTACCTTGGAGTTGTCCTTAGCGTGGGGTTTGGCCCATCAGAGCACATCCAGTGTGCCACGGCCAAAGCACTGGCAAAGTTCGGCCGAACAAGGGCTCTCTCATCGGTCACTTGGGGCACTGGTTTTTGGAGCTGGAGACTCATGTACAAGTCCCTATTTGAGACAGTCGCGCTTTATGCATGCCCAGCCTGGGCCAGGTACACAAAGGCAAGGGACCGGCAGAAATTGCTCAGGACCCAGCGAAGTGCCCTCCTCATGGTCAGTCAGGCATATAGGACGGTGTCACACGAGGCCCTCCACGTCCTCACAGGGCAGATGCCATTGGACCTCAAGCTCCAGGCCCTGGCATCAAAGTGGCACATCAACCATGGCCAGGAGAGCATGATAGCCGGATGCACAACTGAGGCCGAAATCACCGAATGGAGCCTAGACAGGTGGCAGGAGCGATGGGATGCATCCACCAATGGCGCACACCCACAAAATCTGGCCAAATGTACGAGTGCGCCTGTCACAGCGCTACGTCGACGTGGACCACTATGTCTCACAGTTTGCCACCGGCCACGGCGACTTCAACGCCAAGCTCCATGGCATGAGACTGAAGCCCTCCCCCCTCTGTGAGTGCGGTGAGCCTGAGACGGCGGACCATGTCTACCTCCAGTGCCCAAAGTACGAAACTGCGCGTAGGCGATGGCTGGCAGTCCTGGGTCTGGCCGCAGATGAAGAGAGCCCATGGCAGGCTGCGTTTCAATCTAGGAGCAATGCAGAGGGCACAAAAAAGTTTGCCCATCAAGTAATGACTGCAAAAGGATGGCCCACACGTCAATCACGCCAAGAAGCCCCACCTGGTCCCAACCGTGCTACCTCCGCGAGATCCATCCAGGGCACTGCTGAATAGCAGTGGCGAAACGCACGGCAGGAGAGAAGGCGCAACCATCAGGCAGTAAGCAAGCCCCGGTAAAGCCGCAAGGCGTAGGAACGGGAAGAATGAAAAGACCTGGTGGACGGTGGACGGCGTACGGCGGACGGAATTGACCTTTTTTGATCAGGACATCATGAAACGTCCAGAAAAAAATGTTGGGCCGAATCGGAGAGGTTGACCATTATCATGAAAACATAGGTTGATTATTCAAGGAATAACCAACCAAAAGTCAAATGTCAGTCCGCCGTCCGCGCAGTTTTTGGCCTGACCCAATTTTATAAAATCTGCAAATTCTTACACACGGGTTGGTTATTCCTCGAATGGGGGAAACAGTGGGTGAGGTGGGTCCCAGACCCATTCCAATCGATTCAGGGTCCAAAATTTAGTGGAATATGATACCCCACACGCCTAGGCACCAGAAATCCTGACACATACAAAATGGGTGGATACATTCCCATTTTGACCCATAACTTCTTCCGGTGGGTGCCAATCGTTCTGGGACACACATCATTGAATTCAGCGTCCAAAATTTAGTGGAAAATGATACCCCACACGCCTAGGTAGCAGAAATCCCGAAAACACATAATCAAATTGGGTAATAAATACCCAATTTGACCCATAACTTCTTCCAGTGGGTGCCAATTGTTCTGGGACCCATTTTATTGGATTCAGCGTCCAAAATTTAGTGGAAAATGACACCCTACTCTCCTAAATCACCCAAAATCTCGAAAATCCATTTTTCAAAAAACCCCTACCCCCTCCAAATTTGGTCCGATCGGGCTGAAAAGTTTCGAGGACCCATCTCGGCTGGGAACAGACCCCTGACCCAAATTTCAGATTTTTAGAAAATTATCTACTACCAAAAACGGCGTGGACAATGGACGGCGGACGGACATTGACCTTTTTTGATCAGGACATCATGAAACGTCCAGAAAAAAATTTGAGCCGAATCGGAGAGGTTGACCATTATCATGAAAACATAGGTTGATTATTCAAGGAATAACCAACCAAAAATCTGAAATTTGGGTCAGGGGTCCGTTCCCGCCTCTAGTTGGTCCTCGAAACTTTTCAGGCTGACCGGACTTGATGTAGACGGGGTAGGGGTCAAAATGTGTTTTTTGAAGAATGGGTTTTTGAGATTGCTGGCAATCTAGGCGTGTGGGGTATCATTTTCCACCCGCCATACTCACTGTTTTCCTTTTTTCTCCATGTTGAAGAAATGAGTCTCCATGCGCCTGGTCCGAGGAATAACCCTGTGTAAGAATTTGCAGCGTTTTCAATCATGTTGTAGGAGAAAAAAATGGATAATTATTTTCTTATTAGAACTATTAGGTACTTAATTAATCAATGAAATGCTCAAGGAGTTTCCAGCATCTAAATTAGAAAAATAAAAAATAAACAGAAGTGCGTCGGAGATGTGGGTTGCTGGAAGGACCCCTTTCAGTAGATACCTACGTGAGCTACTTACCATATCAATACAAAACTTATCATGAGGGCCATATAATAACCTTCGTTTTTGTTTTATAATGTAACAAACTTAATGACAATGATGAAAAAGAGAAACATGCAAGAAAAATCTGAGTACATACCGTTTCTTCTCCATAGTCGTCTAAAAATGAGAAAAGGACACGATACATGTGAATAACATGGTGACACTGATGTTTGGGAGCTGATTAGAACCCCTAGTAGTCCGTTTGCGGTACCTATATATAATTTTTTCCTAGTTTCACTACATTGCTGGAAGAATGCAAAGCGAGCACCCCAAGTTATTTTATAAATTTACGCACATCTGAAAATGGCTGCACCCTGGAGGGTGCATTGGGAACTGGAGGGTTGAAAAGGAGTTTCATGGATTAAAACGCTGCAAATTCTTTCACAGGGGTTGGTTATTCGTCGGACCAGGCGCATGGAGACTCATTCCTTCAACATGGGGAAACAGTGGGTGTGGCCGGTCTCCATTCCAATCGATTCAGCGTCCAAAATTTAGTGGAAAATGATTCCCCACACGCCTAGGTACCAGAAATCTCGAATACCTACTTTTTAAGTAGGTAGATAGATATCCATTTTGACCCATAACCTCTTAAAGAGGGCACCAATCGTTCCAAGACCTATTTTATTGGATTCAGCGTCCAAAATTTAGTGGAAAATGATACCCAACACGCCTAAATCGCTTAAAATCTCGAAAACCCATTTTTGAAATGGGTAGATAAGATACCCATGAACCCTTCGGGTAGGCGTCTTTCGTCCCGGGACCCGTATTATTGTATTCAACGTCCACAATTTAGTGGAAAATGATACCCCTCACGCGTAGGTACCAGAAATCGTAGAACACGAATTTACTATGAAATACCTATAATTAATTATTGCTCCTAAGTATCGTTCATTATGTGCTCTCGCCACAATAGTTCTACACAGTAAAATTATAAAGTCTCGTAATACTATTTTTATTTGAATCTATGTCCTAAATCACCGCAATGGCAGTGTATGTTTGATTAGTGATCGAAAATATGAATGTCAATTCCTTGGTCGAAAATTTGGAATTGGTGAAGCTTTCGCAATGGTCGGACATGGATTTAGAAGTTGATAGAAAAGTTGTATCGAAATGTATACACGCTTTTGTTTTGTGGGGGAGCTAGTATTCACGTTTTCACAGGCATTTTGCTGTGATTTGAAGACATTCGATGTATTCAATGTTGCAATCTGTACTTGAGAAGTGTGTGTTCCGGTCAATCACGACCTCATGGGAACAACCGTATCGAACTCGATCCACTGCCGAGGATCAGACCGCTCGAATCTTCACCCATCGAACGAAGGAAAGTCGCTCGAAGCGGCCGAAGACCTGAAGGAGTCGTCACGATCTAGACGGCCGTGGCTGAACTCTGGGAGATCCTAGCGGGTCGTTCAACCGTCAAGACTGCCATTTCTATCCACCGCAAAACCGACCTCATCTTCCTCAGCTCTCGATCCATCTCGTCTTTCATAGTTCTGTTCCATTATCATCCGTAAGGCAACCCCCCCCCCCCTCCAAATAACCCCCCCTTGGACGGGCCTCACTTCATCGTGCGCCTTACTTTCGCCTCTGATTACTGCGTCACAACTGGGTTTTTCGGAGGAGGTTTACTGAGCGGTTCACCTGCGGATCTCAGTCGACGAGATGACCTCAGATGGTTGTTCAATCTCAACCACACGATGCTCAATCAAACTCCTCCATCAACTCCGCCAGATGAGTTGCCCCAATTAAACCCAAAATGGCTAAGTCATGGACATTCCTGCTATGGAAAATCAGGAACTTCACCCTGCAATTCCACGTTCCACTTGAAATCAGCCGATTTACTTTGGAAAGGCCATCGAAGTCGAACCGAGAAGGGTGGTTTTCTAAAGTTGGCGCAGGGGCCGTCCTCTATCGATCTGATGTACTAACAGGTAGGCACTCACCCCTCCACCAACAGGTGGTCCTTCTGTACTGTCCAAGCTCATCCTTACGGCATCGAGTTGTATTATCAGTTCCACGCTGTTACAAATTTTCCCCTTTTACCCGGAAGGGGAAAAACAGTAGATTGCATCTTATTGTTAATCGGGGACAACACCACGCGTCCAAAATATCAAAAACGCTACAAATTCTTTCACAGGGGTTGAATATTCATCGGGCCTAGAGCGTGGAGACTCAGTCCCATCGATTCAGCGTCCGAAATTTAGTGTAAAATGATACCCCACACGCCTAGGTACCAGAAAGCTCGAAAACACATTAAAAATGGGTAGATAGGTATCCATTTTGACCCATAACCTCTTCCGGTAAGCGCCAATCGTTCTAGGACCCATCCCATTGGATTCAGCGTCCAAAATTTAGTTGAAATGATACCCCACACACCTAGATCGTGAGGGGTTGGATGCAGAAATATCGCTTTTGCGGAACAACGGAACTTTAATTCAAACGTAAACGGAGTGACAAAAATCATGAATTATCGTTATCAAGGTAGCGCGCGGTTTCTGTCGTCGGCTACGACTTCAGGTTTGGCAGGAGAGAAAAGTTAATGTCCGACAGATCGCCAATAATCTCAAAAAATCCATTTTTCGAAGAACACCTCTAGTTGTATGCCGTCCACGCCGATTTTGGTAGTAGAAAATTTTCTAAAAATCGGAAATTTTGGTCTGGGACCCGTTTCCGGCTTTAGTTAGTCCTCGAAACCTTTTAGCCCGATCGGACCAAATTTCGGGGGAGTTAAGGGTCACTATGTGTTTTTCGAGAAATGAATTTTCGAGATTTTTAACGATCAAGGCGTGTGGGGTATCATTTTCCGCTAAATTTTGGACCCTGAATCGATTAAAATGAGTCACTTATTCAAGTTCTAAATCTTGCCAGTACGGAAATAGAGTCCTGAGAATGCGTTTTGATGAGTTTTAGCCGAGGATGAGTGGTTCCTTACCTAGTATTCAACTGTTATTTTATGATTATTATTGTTATAATGATAATAATTATTATTATTAAATCCTGATAATACCCTACGATCTGGAGTTCACATCCACTGTTATTCTTTACTCGATCTTCTGAACCAATTCATAAACACGTTTACATTTAGCAGCCGAGGAATATCAATAACTACACCCACTTCGACCCCATGTTTTGCTCCTGGTTCACACAAGTCAAACAAACTCAGCCACCCATGAGTACAGTGTAGACACCACAGCAGTTCTACAACTAGACACATTCGACATCGGAATGCAGTTTTTTCTCTATTTACTGCCCGATGCGAGCAGCCTTGAAACTCCGCTGTAAGAAGATCGAGCTTTTCAGTTATCGTTCCGCCAAGTTACGAGATTGCTTCAACGGTCAAGTGAGGATTTGAAGGGGTTTTACTACTTGGCCGAGACGGGTTCTTCAATTTCTACAGAAAGCCATTTGTCCGAACGTTTTGTCCGAAGGAGGTACGTCGATCAGACGATCTTTATACCGCGCGAGGGGAAATCAATTCGAGGGAAATGCCGGCCATTTTATTGATAATATGCAGTTTATTACCCAAGTTTCCGCCGAACAAACTCGGCTACTGGAATTGAAAGCGGATGCCGCTTTATTTGAGTAAAATATGCCTTTTCTCCCCCCCCCCCCTCCCCCATTCATCACATCTGACCACTTCGGAGCAAAAAAATCATCTTTTTTTTAACATTAATTAAACATTTTGTAACTTCTGAGATCCACACAAAGAAAATAGCTACTACCGAAAGTAATCGGAAAAACGCTGCAAATTCATTCACAGGGGTTAGTTATTTCTCGGACCAGGAGCATGGGGACTCACTCCAATCGATTCAGCGTCCAAAATTTAGTGGAAAAATGATACCCCACACGCCTAGGTACCGGAAATCTCGAAAACCCATTTTGACCCATAACCTCTTCGGGTGGGTCCAATCGTCCCGGGACCCGTCTCATTGGATTCAGCATCCAAAATTTAGTGGAAAATGATACTCCACACGCTTAGGTACCAGAAATCTCAAAAACCCATTTTCGAAAAGGGTGAATAGGTACCCATTTTGATCCATAACCTCAATTAGAGGGCGCCAATCGTTCCCGGACCCATTTCATCAGATTCAGCGTCCAAAATTTAGTGGAAAATGATACCCCACACGCCTAGATCACCAAAAATCCATATTTCGAAAAACTTATTTTGTTGGTCCTCGACTCTTTTGAGTCCGATCGGACCGAAATTGGAGGGGGTAGGAGTCAAATTTTGTATTTCGAAAAATGGGTTATCGAGAATTTTGGTGATTCAGGCGTGTCGGGGTATTGTTTTCGACTCAATTTTGGACGCTGAATCTGATAAGATGGTTCCCGGAATGATTGGAGCCCACTGGAAGAGGTTATGGTTCATAATGGGTATCTTATCTACCCATTTCGAATGTGTATTTTCTAGATTTCTGGAACCTTGGGCGTGTGGGGCATCATTTTCCAACTATATTTCGGACGTTTAATCGATTGTAATGAGCCCGGGACACTCCACACATTTTCCTCATATTTTTGCTCCAAGGAATGATCAACCTTTGAGGACCAATTTGTAGCGCTTTTAAAATAAGTATTCGTAGGAAGTTAGGAAATGAAATGTGCTTTATTGTAGGCACCGGTTTTAACAAGTTACAGCAGTCAATCGATTCTCAAATTAATGGAATGTGACTTACAAACCACCTCGAAAATAGAACGTTCCTTAGTAACACGAGTAGAAATTCCTAAGAATAGGAGAATCACCGTGGAGTTTACCGTTAGAACAGGCCGTCAAGAAAAGTAATAACGCGACAGCCCGTTCAAGTTTCCTGATGTATTTCACTCATTCGTCATCTAATTTGGTTTTGTCTCGTATTCTACTAAGTGCTGCTTCTGATACTGTCGTCTCGAACGCGACAGTCTGTCCCCTCGCTGTCCAACGTGGTAAATACAACATTTTTCCACGAGAGCCATAAATAATTGAAATTATTTCCTATAACGTGCTCCCATTCCGGTCTTATGACCCAGCAATGGCAGATGCCTTTTGAAGAGATTGCGGGGCGAGAATATATTACATATTTCCCACCCCACCGTAAAATACGTCACAATTGATTGCAAACGACGTACGTCGGGAAATTTAAACGATAAGTACTATTTTCCATTGTTGTCGTACGAACTTGTTTTGAGCTCTAGATAGGGCCGATATGGCCCTCAAAACTTCAACCAAATCGGACCAAATTGTGTGAGGGAGGAATGGATAGGGGTCAAAATGTGTATTTCGAATTATATATTTTAAAGATTATCGGTGATTTAGGCGTGTGAGGCACCATTTTCGACTAAATTTTGGACGCTGCATCCAAAGAAATGGACCCCGGAACGATTGGCGCCCTCTGGATGAGGTTATGGGTCAAATGGGTGCCTATCTACCCATTTCGAATGTGTGTCTTCAAAATCTCTGGTACCTAGGCGTGTGGGGTATCATTTTCCGCAAAATTTTGGACCCTGAATCGATTGGAATGGGTCCGGGACCCACCACAACTACTGTTTTTCCCATGTTGAAGAAATGAGTCTCCATGCGCCTGGTCTAAGGAATGACCTACCCGAGTGAATGAATTTGCAGCGTTTTTGACCTAGACACCAAGAACTCTTTTTTGGGGCCGAATCTGAGGTATTGACTTTCTGAACCAACCAACCAAAAATTGAAGTGAGCCTTTGAACATTTTTGTTTGTTATCATTTTATTTGTCTTGTCCTTGTAGTAGTCCATATTTTGGTTGGTTATTCCTTGAATAATCAACCTATGTTGTCATGCAAATGGTCTTCTGGACGTTTCATGGTGTCTAGATCAAAAACGCTGCAAATTCTTACACAGGGGTTGGTTATTCGTCAGACCAGGCGCATGGAAACTTACGCATAAAAACATGGGGGAAATGGGGAAAACGGTGGGTGCGGCGGGTCCCAGACCCATTCCAATTGATTCAGTGTCCATGATTTAGTGGAAAATGATACCCCACACGCCCAGGTACCAGGAATCTCATAAACACATATTTAAAATGAGTAATATATACCCAATTTGACCCATAACTACTTCCAGTGGGTGCCAGTCGTCCTGGGACCCACTTCATTGGATTCAGCTTCCAAGATTTAGCGAAAATGATACCCCACACGCCTAGGTTCCAGAAATCTCAAAAACACATATTCAAAATGGGAAATATATACCCTATTTGACCCATAACTTCTTCCAGTGGGTGCCAATCGTCCTGAGACCCATTTCATTTGATTCAGCGTCCAAAATTTAGTGGAAATGATACCCCACTCGCCTAGATCGCCCAAAATCTCGAAAATCCATTTTTCAAAAAACACATTTTGACCCCTACCCCGCCCAAATTTGGTCCGATCGGGCTGAAAAGCTTGGAGGACCGTCCTAGGCCGGTAACAGACCCCTGACCCAAATTTCAGATTTTTAGAAAATTTTCTACTACCAAAAACGGCGTGGACGGCGGACGGCGTACGGCGTACGTTTTTTGATCTAGACACCATGAAACGTCCAGAAAAAAAATTTGAGCCGAATCGGAGAGGTTGACCATTTGCATGAAAACATAGGTTGATTATTCAAGGAATAACCAACCAAAAAGGTCAATGTCCGTCCGCCGTACGCCGTCCGCCGTCCACGCCGTTTTTGGTAGTAGACAATTTCCTAAAAATCTGCAATTTGGGTCAGGGGTCTGTTCCCGGCCTAGGACGGTCCTCCAAGCTTTTCAGCCCGATCGGACCAAATTTGGGCGGGGTAGGGGTCAAAATGTGTTTTTTGAAAAATGGATTTTCGAGATTTTGGGCGATCTAGGCGAGTGGGGTATCTTTTTCCACTAAATTTTGGACGCTGAATCAAATGAAATGGGTCCCAGAACGATCGGCGCCCACTGGAAGAAGTTATGGGTCAAATTGGGTATATATTACCCATTTTGAATATGTGTTTTTGAGATTTCTGGAACCTAGGCGTGTGGGGTATCATTTTCTGCTAAATCTTGGAAGCTGAATCCAATGAAGTGGGTCTCAGGACGATTGGCACCCCCTGGAAGAAGTAATGGGTCAAATTGGGTATATATTACTCATTTTAAATATGTGTTTTCGAGATTTCTGGAACCTGGGCGTGTGGGGTATCATTTTCCACTAAATTTTGGATCCTGAATCGATTGGAATGGGTTTGGGACCCGCCGCACCCACTTTTTTCCCCATTTCCCCCATGTTGAAGAAATGAGTCTCCATGCGCCTGGTCCAAGGAATAACCAACCCCTGTGTAAGAATTTGCAGCGTTTTTATTATTTTTTACCAGTACTATACAAGTTCTGATCGATCAAAACGATGAATTGAGATGAAGCCTTGACGCTTAACTGATGACATGGATTCCATGTAGTAGTAGTAGTAGTTTTGATTTATCATGTCTGACTTAACGTATTCGACGTTAGATGAAACAGTGTCATCAGAGAAGGCTCCACTTAGGATCCGCCTTCAAAGCTGTGAGCCAAGCAATCAATTTCGTAGCTATGTAGTGGGACTCGGTGGGAGATATCAGCGCGAGATAGACAGTGCCGTCCCTGATAGATACCCCACCTGAGTTAGATTCAATTCGCGCTTCTAGGATGCGAAATACTCCCTCGGGTCGTAGAATTTCATCTCATGACTCTCATTGTCGCTCATCGAGGAGGATCAATCATGAAAACGTGACCCTCGGAGCGTTTCATTATTCAGGCGCACCGTAGGATTGGAATGATTATCGGGGAGGATTGGTGGGCCGTTTTTAGAGGAAACTCGAGGAATTGGGATCCCGTTGTGCGCCAGATATGGCAATCAGCCGAGGGAAAGGGGGAGGGGAGAGAGAATTCGATTAGACACCCCATTTTCGATCTTCGGGGAGGATAACCTTCCTGCCGATCATCCACCGGCTGATGTGAAAAGTGAGAGAAAACGCTGCAAATTCATTCATAGGGGTTGGTCATTCCTCAGTCCAAGAGCACTAGGAATGTCCCAGATCAGGGCCCATCTAACTCCCTAGCGGTGTCATCAACAAAAAGTCAACAGAACCCACTGCAATAGATAATATCGAGAAGTAACCAGTTTTTTGTCCTTTTGGTTGATTATTCAAGGAAACCTTTCATGAAAACCCCAAGGTTTTCAGACCAATTGGACCGGATGGGGGTCTAGGCGTGTGGGGTATCATGTTCGACTAAATATTGGACGCTGGATCCAAAAAGAAGGGTCTCAGAACGATTGGCGCCCTCTGGATGGGGTTATGGGTCAAAATGTGTATCAATCCACATATTTTGAATGTGTGTTTTCGACATTTCTGGTACCTAGGCGTGTGGGGTATCATTTTCCACTGAGTTTTGAACGCTGAGTCCAATGAGACGGATCCTGGGACGATCGGTGCTCACCGGAAGAGGTTATGGTTAAAAATGGGTATTCATCTACCTACTTCAAAAGTGGTATTTCGAGATTTCTGGTACCTAGTCGTGTGGGGTATTATTTCCCTCTAAATCGGAGGAATATCCACTCCCTGTGAATAAGTTTTCCATTTGTGACTTTTGAATTTTTTCTAATAATTTGATGCGTTGTTTTCGGGGTTTTACGAAAGAGGTGAGTTTTGTGCTCTCGACTAAATTACGTAATGAAATTATGCTAGAATTCCGCTGTCAGACTCTGTTGTTTTCTGCATTACCAACCCTGTCTGAATCATCCCTGAACACTATAGGTCGGTCTTAAAATACAGAGCATTCAAAATTAACATGTTCGTCTGTTATCACTTGGAAGGGGTGTTTACGGTGTGTTCACGTCTTCTTTGAGAAGTTGACGGGAATATTCGGTTCCTCTTGTATCGATTGACCCGCTGCCAAGATAATAAGGAACCCACCAAAAAGTGATGGAACATTGAAGCAAAAAGCGACCAGCTGACAGTAAAATGTTAAATTTCCCTCCAAGTTTTTACTCGGGAACGTTCTTCATTTTACCACAGCGACCTCTGCCTGTAGTTGGAAACCCCTTTGCCAGAGCTCCGAGCCAGTAATAGCCTGTTCGTTACCGCCGTCTAAAACGAGGGGCCCACCGTTGGCGCCAATTACATCTTGATTTTCACAAGAGACGCCACACCGGGGAAACTCATCTGTTTTTCTTGTGGAAAGGGGTTTTCATCAAGGCGAGTCCTGGATAAATGTAAACGACGTCAGGGTTGGTGGGGGTAGGGGGTGAGGGTTGTAGGGGTGAAGGAGGGAACCATTCAGGGCAGCGAGGGACTTCATTTCCTTGTTCATCCGCAGGCCTTTTCCCCCTTGTTTGTTTCTTGCTGGGTTTAGGTGGCAGGTATTTGAGGGTTGAACCTGTTTCGGCAAACATTGCCTTCAATCTCTTGAGTTTTGGCCCAGTAATGTACAACGATACAACCATGACCTAAGTTTTAAGGTTTTTCTTAAATGAATACACCCCCAAAAATCAATCCTAAAACAGTAATATATATCATCCAAGTGGCACATCTTACAGCATGTCGGTAATGAAAAGAATACGTTTGAGTCGCTGCTGGAGATGAAGCGAAACAAAAAGCGAGAAAAATTCCTCGTTTGTACAATTTTTCTCTCCTACAAACGTCAGCACTGAATCAACTCCCAAGAATTGGGAAGCACCGCTCGGCGCACACAAGCAACAAATGGCGAACCAGGGTTGCCAATATAACAACAACAATTTCCTATTTTGGTTGGTTATTCCTTAAATTATCAACATAATTATGTTTTCATGCAAAAAGTCAATCTCTCCAATTCGACCCAAAAAAATTGTTCTGGGCGTTTCAAGGTGTCTAGATTCAAATTAGCAAATGTCCGTCCGCCATACGCCGTCCGCCGTCCAGGCCGATTTTGGTAGTAGTCAATTTTCTAAAAATCTGAAATTTTGGACAGGGACCCGTGTCCGACTCTAGTTGGTCCTTGAAACTTTTCAGCCCGATCGGACCACATTTGAGGTAGGTAGGGGTCAAAATTTGTATTTCGAAAAATGGATTTTTGAGATTTTGGGCGATTTAGGTGAGTGGGGTATAATTTTCGACAAACTTTTGGACACTGAATCTAGTAAAACGGGTCCCGGAACAATTGGCACCTACCGGAAGAGGTTATGGGTAAAAATGGATATCTATCTACCAACTTCAAAAGTAATTTTTCGAGATTTCAGGTACCCCGGCGCGTGGGGTATCATTTTCCACTAAACTTTGGACGCTAAATACAATGAAATGTGTCCCGGGAGGATAAGTGTCCACCAGAAGAGGTTATGGGTCGAATTGCGTATCCGTATACCCATTTCGAAAGTTAATTCTTGAAATATCTGGTACCTAGGCGTGTGTGGTATCATTTTCCTCTAGACTTTGGACCTTGAATCAATTGAAATGAGTTTTCATGCGTCTGGTCCGAGGAATAACCAACCCTTGTGATTTTGATCTAGACACCTTGAAACGCCCAGAAAAAAATTGTTCCGCAAATCGGAGAGGTTGACTTTCTGCAAAAAAACATAGGAATAACCAACTCAAAAAGTAACCTTCAAAAAATGATTGATCATGGATCTCCATTAATAGGCTCATTTAATGGGGATACATACATGCTTGCCTAAGTAATATGAGGAAACAGTTTCGTTCCATAAGCATAAATTTACAAATTAAATCTAAAAATGATATCTTCTGAATGGTAGCGTCGCAATTTACTATGATCAGAATAAAAAATTCACGGTTCAACATTGTTTTTCGTCATCTCTTCCATGGAACCAACGTCCCATTCTGCGCTATTTACACTACAGCAACTCAATGTTTTACGAGGCCGCTCAGCCCTTGAATAAATAAAGCTCAGCGCTGAATGTCAGCTACCAACTACGTTCATTTCCCGTAATTCTGAGGATGTGGCTCTAAACAGCCGAACTCTGACGGCTTACGGCTATGAAAACATTTTTTTCCCTTACATGTTTTGGGGTTTTTGAGTTTTCCTTTCCTCTCAACTGCTAGTAAATCTGTCCACATTCCAAATCTACACTTTATTTGGAAACAAATTCCATGTAGAAAGAATATAACTATTAAACCATACGCCATCAACGTAAAAAAATTTTTTTTTACAGAGGTTTGGTTATTCCTCGGACTAGGCGCAAGGAGACCCATTTCTTGAACATAGGGAAAATGGGGGAAACAGTGGGTATGGCGGATCCAGGACCCATTCCAATTGCCTGAGGGTCCAAATTTTGTGGAAAATGATACCCCACATGCCTAGGTACGAGAAATCTCGAAAATCTACTTTCGAAATGAGTAGATAGATACCCATTTTGACCCATGACTTCTTCCTTGGTTGCCAATCGTTCCGGGACCCGTCCCATTGGATTCAGCGTCCAGAGTTCGTGAAAAAAAAGCCCACAGGCCTAGGTACCAGAAATAACGATCAAGAATCCTCCCAAAGTGTCATTGAACTTGCTACGTTTATCATTATGTACAGTCATGTCTTCATTATAACAAAGGGGGTATTTTAGTGGATCATTTTGAGTTACAGCTGGAAGATTGCAAAAATCCTAATGTGATCGCGGTTTTCAGTTCTCTTTAAGAAAACAATTTAAAAGATCAGTTTGATTTGATGTCAAATTATAGTGTAATAAATATACACAATATACAAATTATTATCAAATTATTTGTGTCACAAATTTGTGACGGGTCGGAACAACTTGACATGTTTACAGACAGACAATCATTAGAGTATATTTTAATGAAGGTACGAATTAAAATGATTCCTAGTTATTGCCGATTGGCTTTTTTATCATCTCCAACGACCCAACAACTTTAATCTCAGCTACTCAACATAATTAAGAAGGTGGGGCAATTCCAAGTAGTTTCGTACATTGACATTGGTGAAGGGTCTGCATGAAATGAGCATAGCTATGAGCTGTAATGTGTAGTAGAATAGGAAAACGATTTTTTGTTGCGAGAGGACATCCAACGGATTCAAAAACTTCGTGGAGAACAAAAATCGGCTTTTGCGTGAAAGGCAAAAGACTGGGACTATGAGAGATGGTCACGTCTGGATGAGACCAACCTAACAATCAGAGAGCAATAAAGAATTCGTCATAGGAGGGGGTTGGAGTTGGAGCTGGATAGAACGTGCTGCCATTACTCGGGACTGTAGAGGAATGTTTAGATGTGGAAGAGTTGAGGTCCCTTTCTTACTTTATTGCCCTGCCTGCTATTATTCATAAGGGGTTGCCTTCAGCTTAGCTTTCGGACTAAGCCTCCTCGAACCTAAAAGGCGATTCGCCGCATATTGCATCCAACTCTGCTCAACGGGTCACAACTTGAAATCGAGGATGCTAGACTGAGAAGCAGTGAACGAATTCAGGGCCATGAATGACACTGAAGGCTATGAAAGCGTGGTGGATGAGCGAGTCTGCCGATCCATGGCCAACGTGTATTTCAGAAAATGAATTTTCGGTATTTTCGGTATATTCGGTATCGATCTAGACGTGAGGGGTATCATTTTTCACTAAATTTTGGACGCTGAATCCTAAAAAATGGGTCCTGGAACGATAGCCGCTTACCGGAAGAGGTTATGGGTCAAAATGGGTACCAACCTACCTATTTTGAATGTGGGTTTTCGAGATTTCTGGTACCTAGGCGCGTGGGGTATCGTTTTCCACTAAATTTCGGACACTGAATCCAATGGGATGGGTCCTTGGACGCGCCCACCGGGAGAGGTTATGGGTCGAAATGGGTACCAATCTACCCATTTCGAAAGTGGGTTTTTGAGATTTCTGGTACCCAGTTGTGTGGGAATCATTTTCCACTTAAATTTTGGACGCCGAATCGGTTGGAATGAATCTCCATGCACCAGGTGCAAGGAACAACTTACCCCTGTGATTCTTTTATAATGAGCTTTCTTACGGATGCGAAGTATGTGGCAAAGGAATGTGTGCAAAAGGATATTGGAGTTGTCGATCATTAAACACTTTTGGAGTATTGTAGTTAATACCTTTGTGTTTGTCAAATGAAAAGAGTTCTTTTCATCGTGGAATTTTTTTTTTCTATACGTGTGAAATCACCAATGGTCATTTCTGTTCTGATTGGTGATTCAACTGCCACCAAGTTCTCTTTTTTGACAAATTTCGAACCAAAAAGCGCTCCTATATAAGACAACAACGTCCACTTCTATGATGTACATGATCATCGGTATAAGCTAAGTCGTATTCAACGCCTACTTTGGCGCCCGATACCTATGAAAATTAATGAATATTCAGACTGCGTTGTCCACTTTTTTCTGTGGTCTGTGGGACTTCTGTGCCTGATGCCATTTGCGCTTGAGATGACCCGACTCTTTCTGCAGTAGCTTGTTGACATAGTTAGTTGTTTGGAGTCCAACTAAATTCAGTCTCCTGGACAAAATCCATGACTTTTTCTCTATTTTGACAAATTAGACCACTAGCTTGAAATGGGGGGAAACGGTAAAGTGTGAAGTGTCCTAGACTCATTCTAATCGATTCCGACATTCAGTGGAAAATGGTACCAGAAATCTCGAAAACCCATTTTAAAAGTATGTTGAAAAGCATTATTATAATGCTGCACGGAATTGAGATGTAAATTACGCTACTCTGATGAACGCGGTCGTCGATATTGCCGCTGAATTGAATGCCCTCGTTTATTAACCGCGTTATCGCAGCACCAATGGCCGGTCGCGTAGGTTACCAACCTCAATGGAGTTTTCGCTTCGTTAAATTATTGGAAAGAGACCGTCCACAAACGCGTTCTACAAATGTTTTGACTCCACGGTTCGAAACGCATCGAGGATTCGAATTTAATTTAATCAACGGCGAGTACGATGGAAAGGGGGAGGTTGTTTTATGTCGACCTTGCAGCAGAACAACCTGTTGGCAAAACAACGTAATCATAATAATCTCCTCATCTGCACCGTTTAGAATTAGAATATGAGCGATCTTCATTGCTCCATTGGGAAAATAATTGTAAATTTAAAATTGTTCTATCTCACAACCAGCGACTAATCTTCTAACCGTAGATCAAATAGAAAACGCTGCAAATTCTTCCACAGGGGTTGGTTAATCCTCGGACCAG
Organism: Cyrtorhinus lividipennis; assembly: GCA_019603395.1. Lineage (NCBI taxonomy): Eukaryota > Metazoa > Arthropoda > Insecta > Hemiptera > Miridae > Cyrtorhinus > Cyrtorhinus lividipennis. The sequence continues at coordinate 3,492,152 of CM034004.1, read as the reverse complement.
GCGCATGTACACTCATTTCAATCAATTCAGCGTCCAAAATTTAGTGGAAAATGATACCCCGCACGCCTAGGTACCAGAAATCTCAAAAAACACATTCGAAATGGGTAGATAGATACTCATTTTAACCCATTACCTCTTACGGTGGGCACCAATCGTTCCGGGACCCAAAATAATTTAGTTGAAGGAGAAACAACAACGGATCATTCCTTTATAAATGAGATGGAACGGAAGAAACGACGCCAACGAAAAGAAACAATTTAACCTCGTGAGAACCTAATATGCAAAATTATTTCTTTTTTGATTGACCCAAAACCGGAAACCGAGTAGATGATGAGAATTGTTCCCCGGAAGCTTGGATAGCTCTAGGAATGGAGTGGAGTTGGGTCATTTCCCGCCTTTCAAAAGGAAGAGAAACGGTGCTTGGGATGATATTCTGACTATCATATCCCGAGTGTTTAGTCAGAATTGTACGCTTATAAGATGTAGTATGCGTCGTGTGGAGGTAACTTTGCACGGAAGATCATATTAAGTGCACAAATCCGTTAGTTATCCCGATTTGGTGGTTCATTGGCATCATCTGAAATTATCTTGCCATCCAGTTCTCGTCAAACACAAGAACTATCATTCTTGGACAGATTGCGATCGCTCCAGGGAGTTGGGGTTCTCTACGAACGAGTGTTACACTTTATTGTGACTTTATGCTGTCCTATTTTTATCTGCTGAGTTTTCATCGCTCTTGTGATAAATTCAACCGACTTTTGGTTGGTTATTCCTTGAATAATCAACCTATGTTTTCATGCAAAAAGTCAATGTCTCCGATTCGGCCCAATTTTTTTTTTTTTTTTTTTCTGGACGGTTTAAGAGGTCTAGATCTATATAAGCCAATGTCCGTCCGTGCGCCGTAGTAGTAGTAGTAGTAGAAGTTATTCAAAAGATCTGAAATTTTGGTCAGGGGTCCGTTCAAGGCTCTAATTGTTCCTCAAAACTTTCCATGCACCTGGTCCGAAGAATAACCAGCCTTTGTAAAAGAATTCGCAGCATTTTCTAATGGGCTTAACTCGCCTCGCATAGAGTAGGCACATATGACATGGATTTCCCTGATTATGGCCAAGATGATCCAGAATTATTAGTAATACGAGTAAAACACATTCGGAGCTTATATCATTACAACCGGCACATGATCAATTATCTGCATTTTACTGTGTATTTTAATGCGTAGGCAATTCAAGTTTGACGTTCATGTTCCCTTAAAATTATCAACAATATTCGTAGTAAACCACGAAGTTTTCTTATTTGTATCATTTTCTGCTGATAATTCAAAATAATTTTCGGCTGATGACTCGTAAATGATTCCTGAAAAAAAAAAAAAAAAAAAAAAAAAAACGAAAATCAAACCGATCAAAAGCAACCCTCCCTCCACCCCATCCAACTCAGTACAATTAATTTAGTTTGTCTCCATCACCCGTTAGTCGGAATACTACAATAATAAATCATTTTCGGAATAAATTTAGGCGATTTGTATACACATTTCGTGCCTCATATCCGGTTCAGTCTCCGCTTTCACAATCCTCGGGCAAAACAACCATTAACTAAACGTCCCATTACACGGCTAACTACTCGTCCAGTATGATTGTCGTCGTTTTTATCCCGCGGTTTTTCGATTTGCTGTCCATTCCGACTCACGGGGATTGAATCCAGGCATGTTTTGTCAATCCACCCCTGAAACTATTATCTCCTCGGGCGATAAAGTGGTTTCATTCTGCCATTTTGTTTTCTGTAAACTTTAGAATTTTACGATTTCATCGTTTTGAGGAACCTCACAATTTTTACTACATTATCTTCCACTTCGGATGTTTCACCGCTTTTTAGTCGAAAAAAACGGGTCAAAAAAAAAAATTGATTTCTCAAAAGATCCGCAACATATCACAGGAAAAACGCAGCAAATTCATTCACAGGGATTGGTTATTCCTCAGACCAGGAGCATGGAGACTCATTTCAATCGATTCAGCGCCCAATATTTAGTCGAAAATAATTCCCCTCACGCCTAGCTCGCAGAAAATCTCAAAAATCCATTTTCTACAAACACATTTTGATTATGGTTTACACAGGTTGATCATTCAAGGAATAACCAACCAAAAAACGGGCCAAAAAAGAATTTCAAAACCTCAAAAGGTCGTATTTTATTTAGTGAGAACATTGGCGATTGTGCTCTCTTGAATCCTCGAAATATCACATGAGAAAATACCACTCAAGTGCATCGATTTGTTTTCGGAAAATCATTCCGGAAGAACCTTTAAAAAGATCGAACTTCTTGCGGCATCAGTGTTACGTTGGCCCAACTAAACCAAGGTTGTTTGAGTCATCAAGTTTTATCACCGATCGTTCAGAACTTGTCAGATGTCACTCCTGATTTCGTATTTACAATACTCTTACGTAACTTTTGCACGCTCCAACGCTCACTCCGTCAATTGCCACAACGCCCGATGTTCCCGTTATAAAAATATCGAAACATTCTATAAATACGCGAAATAAACGAGCGGTAGATGAACACCGCGCCATTTTATCTGCGAGAATCGTGGTAATTATTTGTCGAGCGAAATTCCCTTCGTAAATAGAACATCGCGATGAGCCGAGATTTATGTGACGCAAAACGGCTTCGACACATGACGAACGTGGCCTGATTTCAATTTGGAACTTTCTACCAACGGTAAGAGCCACCTGCGACCAATTAGTCCTGTCCAAGCTGTAAGCCTGGTTGCGCTGCTCAATCTGAACGTGAATTATTATCATAAAAACGCGGCAAATTCTTTCACAGAGATTGCTTATTCCTCGGACTGGAGCAAGGAGACTCATTCCAATCGATTCAGCTTCCAAAATTTAGTAGAAAATGATACCCCACACGCCTAGGTAACAGAAATCTCGAGTACCCTTTTTCGAAATGGGTAGATTGGTAGGACCTATTTTGACCCATAACCTGTTTCGGGTCCCGTTTTCCGTTCTAATAAAATAGCCGAGAGTATGAACCAAAATGCGAATGCGCAATGACCTTAGCTAATAAAACGCAGCTAATTCTTTCACCAGGAGTATGAAGACTCATTCTAATCGATTCAGCGTCCAAAATTTAGTAGAAAATGATACCCCACAGGCCTAGATCACCAAATATATCGAGAATCAATTTTTCGAATTACACATTTTGACCCCCACCTACCCCACCTTTTCCCCCGAATTTGGTCAGATCGGGCTGGAAAGTTTCAAGGACCAACTAGGCCCGGAATTTGGAAAAATGCTCACCTACCTCACCTAACTTTTGATTTGTTATTCCTGGAACAATTAATTATTAATCTATGTAATCATGCCAGAGATCTGAATACCTTTCATGATGATGGAATGGTGGGTTCCGTTTTAAGGTAGTGTTTACCCACCTAGTATAAGTTGTTGCTGTTGTCCATGCCTGGTCATTCCAGTGTAAATGATACTCAAAATTTATTGTGTTTCATTTATTTGTATTCTCTTACGAGCCCTTTTACGTGTGGTCTAAGTAATTAATTAGCTGAATCCCCTCGAGAGTAGGAGAATAGTTAAGTGAAAGACAATTGAGACGGTTCAATGAAAAAGGGAAGAGCCTCGTGGGTGGAAAATGATCTGACCTACATTTCCCTCCAGCCCCATTCGCCCTCAACAAAAAGGGTCTTTTCCTACGGTTTATCTCAAATTTAATCACTGCCCCTGCTCCCGCCAGAACCCCTCGCGTTAAACCACTGTCTCATTAGGCCCACCCCCTCTCCATTTCTTCCTCACATTCGCATTGATTCTGTGAGGGTGGAAATCTTACCAGGCTCCTCCGTATTGCCCTTTAAAACTCATCCGAACGCTGATAAATGAAAGCGGTTGTATTGGCAAGGACAATAGAACTAGAGGGTGGAAAATACCTTGATGGCCCACGATTACTGGGGGCAGCACACCCGTTCTAAGAGTCTCGAGCCCATGTACGGTGGTTGTCTGTTATCTGAACAAACTATACTGAGAGAAAAGCGGCCCTTTTTCTCCCGGTTAAATCTTTCCCACCGAGAATTCCAAATTAGAATTAATTACTTTCGGTTGTTTCGTCGAAAAAGAAAGAAATAAAAACGCTGCAAATTCATTCATAGGGGTACATCATTTCTGGGACAAGGAGGATATAAGATTCATTCCAATCGATTCAGCGTCCAAAAATTAGTGAAAAATCATACCCCTCACGCCTCGATCGCCAAAAACCCAGAAAATCGATTTTTCGAAATAAATTCTTTGACTCCTACCCTGCCTAAATTTGGTCCCATCAGGCTGAAAAGTGTCGAGGACGAACTAGAGCCGGAAACGGACCCCTGACTCAAATTTCAGATTTTTAGACAATTTTCTACTACCAAAATCGAAGTGGACGGCGGACGGACATTTGCTAATTATGCTCTGGACACCTTGAAACGTCCCGAAAAAATAGGAGTGACCGACTTTTTGCATGAAAACATAGTGAAAGGTTCCTTGAATAATCAACCATAATTACGGTTAACTGAATTGATTTACGGTTGTTTCTCATCTCTCTCGGTCATTTTCGCTGCAAAACACAATAATGTATGATCAAGCTCTTCCTTCCCTATTGCGTGGGTCTGCCGCCAAAAATATTACTCTATTGGGTTGTGTCAATAAATTACCACTAGTAAAGTCCCTTGTCTTTGTATCAGCGGCTGCTGTGAGCGCAGTATAATGACGTCAATGAAAACAAGAAAGCGTATTTGGTTCGTAGATATGATATCCCAAAGTAATCTCTTAAAGTCTTCTCGTCCATTAAAATTCTCTCTCTCGTCCACGCGGCTCTAGTTGGTCCTCCAGAAAGTTATAGCCCGAGCAAACCAAATTTGGAGAGGGGGGGGAAGAATTTGAAAAATAAATTTTCAAGATTTTTGGCAATCTAGGAGAGTGGGGTATCTTTTTCGACTAAATTTTGGACGCAGAATCCAATGAGACGGGTCCTGGAATGGAATTTTGAATGGGGGTACTCGAGATGGTACCTAGGCTAGGGTATCATTTTCCACTAAATGTTGGACGCTGAATCGATTGGAATGAGTCTCTGTGCTCCTGATCCAAGGAATAACCAACCCCTGTGAAGGAATATGAAGCGTTTTTCTACATACTCTCGGACTCCTCCGTTCAATTTAGAATGAAATGATATGTTTGCATAAAATATCAGTCGATCTAAACTTCGTATTTTCAGTCATCAACTTGTGACATGTAAGCAACACGTGGTACCTACTCTTTTGCATCATGGTGTTCATTATTTTTTATTTGAATATTGGTTGTTGTTTTAGAGGCAACGACTTGGGCTTGTTCTCTTAAACCCTTCGTGGTATTATCCATGAATACCACTTTGAGGACTACCCGTTCAGGGTTGTGACTTGAGTAGACAGTAGACCCAACCCCGAGCCTGCGATAATGAAAGGAAATGTGCTTTCGGCGGAGTGGATGCCGACGTAGATGAGTATAAACGCGTTCGAAAACCTCTCGGTCATGATTGATGGTGAAGAACGGGAGACGCATAAGTGAGTCTTGATGAATGACTCATGGGGGTCTCTCCTCTTCTTGTTAACGATTAATCAGTTCCCGCGGCGCTCACAAGGGGGACGGTAACTGTGTTTGAGCGCACGCACTTCTCGTGGACCTAAATAGGGGAAGAGTTCGAGGTCGAGTAGCGGAAGATGGGAGAGGGAATCTCTGCGTAAATACACCCCAGTCCTATTATAGGCTGTCTACTGTCTACTAGGGTGTCTACCCTTATCGCGATAGTTTTTCTAGGCTTTCAAATGTGAGGAAATTAATAGGCCACCTGTTGGTTGCGGGATGTGGACTCAATATGAAATTCATTTGGTGTATCACTGGCCTTGATTTTTTAAATATCGATGTATACAGCCTAGCGTCCATCTCCCTCAATTACAGTTTTTTTAAATAGATTTATATGAAAAAAAGTTATAAAAACTGCGATGTTTCTAAATAATTGTTTTAAAGTAAAGGAAAAATGACAATGAAAAATGATGTATTGGATTGAAATTATTCTATTTGATATAAGTAGATTGGTTCACTATCCATTCCAACTTTGAGGGAGGGTGCTAGGGGTGATATCCTACAGCTCAGGGAGATTCGCCCCAGTGTTGTATGCCACCGGAGTTGATGGATACTATGATACCTTGCGAGTTCTTGTTCTTATAATGGCCCAGTGTTGAAGATACATTAGAAAGAGAATTCACAATTTATTCCTCGGACCAGGCGCATAGAGACTCATTTCTTCAACTTGAGGAAAATGGGGGAAACAGTGAGTGTGGCGGGTATCGAACCCATTCCAATCGATTCAGAGTCCGATATTTAGTGGAAAATAATAGGTACCCCACACGCCTAGGTACCAGAAATATCGAAAAAACACATTCAAAATAGGTAGATGGATACCCATTTTGACCCATAACCTCTTCTGGTTGGTGCTAATCGTTATTTTATTAGATTCAGTGTCCAAATTTTATCGGAAAATGATACCCCACACGCCTACATCGCCAAAAATCTTGAAAATCCATTTTTCGAAATACACAGGTTGACCTCTTGAATAAAAACATAGGTTGATTATTCAAGGAATAACCCACCGAAATAGATCAAACCTCAGTTTTGCCGACTCCTCTCGAAACTAACACTAAATACGGGCTCAAAAACTTGTTCAACTGAAATTGAGGAGTCATAAACCCGAGGATCGGCGCGGCATTTTCTTTCGTTTTTGAAACAGACGCGTTGAGGCAAACAATCGGAGGGGATTTTCATTACTCAAAATGGTCGGCTGCTTTGATCCATAAAACATATTGTGAAAGGCCTCCCGCTGAGTTTAGAACGCGCCATAAAACAGAATAATACTGGAACAAATTACAGTCGTTTTGTCTGGAAACGGTTCGGTATTGATAAGAAGTGGGATAATTTCAAACCGACCGGAGTTCTTTATAGAAAGTAAATGAGTCAGAATCAAGTGGACGAAATTAGTTGAGTGCACGGCAGACGGATATTTTGGTTTTTTTTGTACTAATGAAACACTAAATGTCAATTATTTAGCCAGAGGGATACCAAAACTGCGTGATAAGTCTAATTTACTTAGTTACTTTGGATTTCGTAACATATTTGGTGCCCACTGTACCAAATTAGGAATGGAACATCGATTTTAAAGGCCCTATGTCCGATGTGCAACATCGATGTCATCAATAATCGATGTTCTTGCCTTGCACATTCGATGTTTATCTGCCAGAACTTAACATGAGAGAAGAATATTGAAATGGTGTTCAGTTGAATGATTATTATTCTCTCTTCAACCCTTAACAAGGAAAAAATATACCCAATTCAGGCAGAAAACCCTAATTCCGTACTTGGCATTCAAATTATCAGATACCTGGCTGATACAACAACATGGCAATGGGCATCACTGGTAACTGTCGTTTTACGTGACATTTTTGACATGCGTAGATCGCCAAAAATCTCGATAATCCATTTTTCAAAATACACTTTTTTTCGTTCTTTTAAATTTTGAAAGTACACATATATTTTTTGCATAATATTACACACATATATTTCATTTTGTATTTTATTCGTTTTTCTCACAACGGGAATTTATTCCTAAATTTATACGCAAGGTGGGTTATTAATTTATTATACTGTTAGATTATTACCCTACTATTAGAGTAATAATTATAAACATAGTATTTTTCATCTTTTACTTACCTGAAAATTGATAATAATTATAGTAATAATACCTGATAATAACAATAGATATGTTCACCAGAAATTATTAAGAGAAAAAAGATGTGTAGCCCAACATCGATGCATCGATATTTTGGGTTTAAAACATCAACATTGAAAAAATCGATGTAGGCGTAGCGATGTTTTTACTATATCGATGTGTTGCATTTGATATTGACATCGATGTTCCACGCATACACAAAATGCGGTTCTGGATAGGGTTTCGCTTGAGAGCAACCTGATTGGGCCTCATTTTGGATTACCTACTTACAGAGGTTATCCATTGGGAAGACATACCTAGGAGTAACATTGTCAACTAAACTCACCGCTGTGCACCTTGGTATTTCTATGGACCTCCCTCTTTTGTTCAGCGCATCTAACCTCTTATCTATATTGTAGAAAAATTTGTTAATTACTATATAATATATAGTTATTGTCACATGAAGCCATAGTGACTTGACTTAATAAAACAACAATTTATTTATAATTTCATTCTCTTCTTTTGCAGGGTGGTGCGGGGTCTGGAGGACAGCTGAAATTCACCATCGCGGAGACCTGTGAACGAATCAAAGAAGAATTCAATTTCCTTCAGGCCCAGTACCACACGTAAGTGCCAGCACCTAATTTCTGTTTTGCAACGTCCTGTGGGTTGTGTGCTGTCGTAGGTTCTGATGCATTGTTCATGAAATGAGTACACAAATGGACTGCCCTGATCCTTGATGATATCTGATTGGGGGGGGGGGGGGATGTTTGTAATGTTGCAAGTATTCTGATAAGAATTTCAATGTGTTTGAAAATATAATTCATCAACAACCAGTGTTAAGGATCAGGGCTGTTTACAGAATAATAATCTACGAATTTGTAGGTTTCATTTTACCATGTTAATCCTAGGAGTATAAACAAAAACAGTAAAAGGGGACTAATATGAAATTATACTTCAGTATATCTGAAGGGGGTCACTACTGGCAGCAGGCCATTTAGGGTCGCGAGTACAACGTCTTTCAAGGCTTATTGACCATGATGGTCGCTAGGTTGTTGATGATAAAATCAAAGACTTTCTTTCTTCAAAGGCAAAGTATGGTGGCTACATGGCCACTTGCTACTCCCTGGTCGCTGGTCTGCCATTGTCCTTTTCATGCAAGTAGCATCCTTCTTTCACATTCCTCCAGTAGATGTTTGTGCTTATTGACCATAAGGGTCGCTAAAGAAAGTCTTGATTTTATCTTCAACAACATAACGAACCTTATGGTCTAAAGAAAGTATTTGATTTTATCTCCAACAACATAGTGACCCTTATGGTTGATATGCACAAACATCCACTGGAGGAAGGTGATGGAAGGGTGATACTTGCATGAAAAAGACAATGGCGGACCAGGGAGTAGCAAGTGGCAGTGTAGCCACCATACTTCATAGTTTACCAGACTTTATACTTCCCCCAGCAGGATGGAAAACTGTTCAAATAATACGCATATAGAAAGCCACATTTTATGAGGGAGGTTAATGGAGCGACCAATTTTAGGCCAAGGTATGACGTCGCATGTACAAAGTCTTTAAAAACTTACCCACCATAAAAGTCGCTTATTTATTGAAGAGAAAACTAAAGAAAAGTATATGGTGGCTACACTGCCACTTGCAACTCCCTCAGTGATACTCCATGGTCTGCCATTGTCCTTTTCATGTAAGTAGCACCCTTCCTTCACCTTCCTCCAGGGGATGTTTTTGGCTTTTAACAGCCGTCAGCAGTGACCACTTTCCAATATATCGAAGTATAGTGTATTGATCAGCCAACCTGATGGGCAGGCAGATCACAAATCACAATTAATTAGGTATTAGAGGAAAGTGGTCACATACAACCCACCCAGCACCATGGACATGGGTGCTCCCTTCATCACTTGGAGTGCATTTCTTCCCAACCCACCATCCACGAGAGAACCTTCAAACTTGCAATGGCGGACCAGGGAATATCACCAAGGGAGCAAAAATGGCAGTGTAGCCACCATACACCTTTCACTTGAACAGCTTAGCAACCCTTATGGTTAACCGTTATGGCAAACCCTAGCCTGAGGGCTTGACCCAATGTCGGTACCAAAATGGGGAGGCCTGTGTTGCATACACTCGTTTAGAGTGTACCAACATGGACCGGCTCTGGGAGTTGAGACGTAATACTCGGGTACCACTCTGCTTAAGTGGTAGTGCAAGCTAGAATGCACGAACCACCGAAATTCGGTAGTTATCTACTCCCCAGCTAAGCCCTGCTGAATGAGGGGATAGTCAGTCCGGCCTTATGTGGCTGACTCCTTGCTGCTTGCATCAAAGGGAGCAGCATAACCCGTGGGGTGAGCTCTCCTAATAAATTTTAATTTACTCTCTTGAATTGGGGTGAGAAATATATTGGACACTGGTCGATAAGCCCGATAAGACGTTGTACTTGCCACCCTAAAGGGACTGCTGCCAGTAGCGACCACTTTCTCCTTGCACCTAATATAATTGTGATCACCTGCTCATCAGGTGGGCTGATCAGTAAATACTTTGTCATACCTTGGCCTTAAATTGGTCGTTCCATTAACCTCATCTCATTAAATGGGGCTTTCTGTATGTCCATCATTTGCACAGTTTTCCCTCATGCTGGTGAAAGTATGAAGTATATCTGCATAGCTTCAACTCAGAGAAACATAATAATTGTGCATTTTCAACTTACACCACCAAAAAAATTTATCTATGAGCTGAAAAAATAAGAAAATTATTCGCAATAAGTGGGTTTTTAAGGGCGCTACTTGTGATTTTTGTGCAACACAAAATCGCCTATATTCCTTTTCCTATTGTTCCTAATTCATACCTTATCTTCGGTTTTCAGGTTAAAATTGGAATGTGAAAAGCTGGCAAGTGATAAGACTGAAATGCAAAGGCATTATGTGATGGTAAGTTCAATATGCGTTCTAGAACTCGTATAAATCGATGAAATGTGACGTTTCGACTAAAAATTGTATTATTTTGCAGTACTACGAGATGTCATACGGGTTAAATGTAGAAATGCACAAACAGGTGAGTTCTTGATGGTTTATTGTTCTTAGTTAGATCGTATATTTAAGGTTGGTAGAATGAAATGATTCATCGCATTTCCCAGTCACTAGAGATTAGCGTATTCGTAGTTCGTACTGATAATTGAAGATGACATTAGTGTAACTTTAGCCTAACAGAATGAGTCAAGTAATATTTTAAGGGACACAGTCAGTAAAAAAAAAAGTATGTTATACATTATTGAACCTATAGACACCATGAAACGCCCAGAGACAATTGTTGGGGCAAGTTGAAGAGGTCGACTTTCTGCATGGAAATATGTTTTGGTTATTCCTTGAATAATCAACCAAAACCAACCAATATAATAATTTATATTATAAAGCTCATTTTCTCGGCAAATTTTGCGTCGATTGACCATAGTTTTAAAAACGCTGCAAATTCCTACACAGGGGTTGGTTATTTCCAGGCGCGGATTCAAGGAGTGGGGTCACGAGTGTCATGACCCCCCCCCCCCCCCCAAACCAGGTAGAATTTTGAAAATTTTTGAAATTTTGAGATGAACTAAATTTTTTTAAACCAAAAATCTAACAAAATGAAGAAATTGACTAGAGCAATTTTTTTTGACAAAAACGAGTTTCATTCAAGCATTATCCTCATTCACAATCACCACAATCAAAACAAGCTGTTTGTTTTGATTTTGTACACTCTGAAGTTAGCAACGCTGCTAAAAAGAGCGCCACTTTTTTTAATGTATTCAAAAATTTTATATATACAATAAGGCATGTTTACATTCGGAAAAAAAATTAAGTAAAAACATTCATTTACTACAAAAAATTGGAGTAGAGTTTTGACATAAACAATCAAATTATGAATAAATATTATTATTTTTAGCTTTTGATTTTACCCTGTGACCCCCTCCGAAAAAAATTTCTTGATCCGCGCCTGGGTTATTCCTCGAACCAGGCGCATGGAAACTAATTTCAAAATAGATTTAGCGTCCATATCTCTTTCGGTGGGCGTCAATCGTTCCGGGACCTGTCTCATTGGATTCAGGGTCCAAAATTTAGTGGAAAATAAAACCCCATATGCCTAGGTGCCAGAAATATCGAAAACACATATTCAAAATAGGTGGATGGATACCAATTTTGGTCCATAACCTCATCCAGAGGGCGCCAATCGTTCCGGGACCACTTCATTGGATTCAGCGTTCAAAATTTAGTGGAAATAATACCCCACACGCCAAAAATCTCGAAAATCCATTATTCAAACTACACATTTTGACCCCTACCCAGCCCAAATTTGGTCCGATTGGGCTGAAAAGTTTCGAGGACCAACTAAAGCCAAAAACGGGTCCCTGACCAAAATTTCAGATTTTTGAAAAATTTAATCCAGACACCTTGAAACGCCCAGAAAATTTGTTTGGGCAAATTGAAGAGGTCGACTTTCTACATGAAAATATAAATGTTATTCCTTGAATAAACAACCAAAACCCACCAATGCAATTATTTTAATGCTCGTTTAAATTGATATTATATATGTTTTTCTTTCTCATTTTTTTTTCAGACTGAAATAGCTAAGCGGTTAAATACTATCATCGCGCAACTCCTTCCGTTCCTCGCTCAGGAGGTAATATCGCTGTTTTACTCGTCATATTATTCTCATACGCCTACACCGACACTTTCTTTTTAACAACAGTTTTCCCTTTCCTCTGAATTCTCGTCGATTGTACAAGGTTATAATACTAATTGTATTTATTCATTTATTTTAGCATCAACAACAAGTGGCTTCTGCTGTTGAGAGAGCGAAACAAGTTACTATGACGGAGCTCAACGCCATCATCGGGGTAAGACATCATCCCTTAAGCCTTTCGTTTACGTCTGTAGGTATTTTATGGGGAGGTGGCATAGCGTGTGGGAGGATAGTATTATGATTTGTATAGATTGCCAGATATTCTACTGGAAACCTCATTGAACATTATTAGATGTAGTACTCACAAAACTCATATTTTTATGCCGTAAAGTGAGGAATAAACGATGAATTTGCAGAGGCAACAGTACTACGCCCTAATGTCAGCATTTATTGTTTGAGGGATTTCATAAAAAACTTCTTTTCTTGAACAAACTTCGCGACCTTGTAGGAAATTTGATGCTGAACCAAAAACTTCCTCTTCAACATGGTCCGATTCCTAACCGTTTTCCAGATATTCAGATTTTTCTAGGTTTTTCAAGAAATTCACAACTTACTGACGAAAAAACCCCATAAAGCCCTGAAAAATTAATTCTATTTAATATGTAAGGGCATCATTCGAATATACGTGAAAGTTTCTGCTAAATACAACCTTGTTCGATACAATTTTTTAAGAGCTCGTGTCAATGCCGTGTCATCTACAAATAAGACTGCAAATTCTTACACAGGGGTTGGTTATTCCTTAGATCAGGAGCATAGAGACTTATTCCAATCTATTCAGGGTCCATAATTTAGTGGAAAATGATACCCCACACACCTAGACCGCGTAAAATCTCGAAAATCCCTTTTTCCGAGAAATACATTTTCACTCCTTAGATTAGATTAGATTAATTACACAGGGGTAGAGGGGGTGTGTAAGGGGAACCCGAAGGTTCTGAAATGCCTGTGTATTTTGACCCCTACTTTACCCAAATTTGGTTGAGGGGGTTTTGAGGACCAACTAGAGCCGGAAGCAAACCCCTGACCAAAATTTCAGATTTTTAGAAAATTGTCTACTACTAAAATCGGGGTGGACGGCGTACGGCGGACGGACATTTTCTAATTTTGATCTAGACACCTTAATACGCCCAGAAACAAATTTTGGATCAAATTGCGGATAGATTGACATTTTTGCATGAAAACAGGGGTTGATTTATTCAAGGAATAACCAACCTAAACGCCCAAAACAGAAAAAAGATTTTCTGGTACCAAGGCGTGAGGGGTATCATTTTCCTCGAAAACCCACTTTCGAAATAGGTAGGTAGGTACTCATTTTGACCAAAACCCCCCTCTGGGATCCATCTTGATAGATTCATCGTTCAAAATTCAGTAAAAAATTATAATCCACACGCGTAGATCACCAAAAATCTCGGAAAGATATGAAAAACAGCAAAACCAGAAAATCACTTTGCTCACATCAACTTTTTCAAATTGTATTAAACATGATTAAAATACAATAGATAATTATTTAAAATACAAAATGTGATGAACTAGATACCTAACAATCAATAAATGGGCTCCTCTAATTCCAGTTCGAGTAAATATTCCAGGAGAATACTTCTCTCTTTTATTTTGTATGATGTCATATTTCGCTTTTAAAACCACTACAAATGAACGCGTTTTTTGTCTACTGGAGCAGTTGGAATAGATACGAAAGTACATTTATTATTGATTGAACACATTTCTTAGATTCAGTTCTGTTTGAACAACCTACAGGGCCTTTGAATTTTTTATTTTACTCAACTACTCGCCTGCTCATAGTCCTCATTATTCAATTAGCTATACGAAATTAATAACATTATGTCATTCGCATGATTTAATTTCCTTTCCCATTCTTCTTTTTTTCAGCAACAGCAGCAACAGGGTCTCCAGCAGCTGTTGGTAAGTAACGCGTGAGCCATTTCATTTTGAGCAAAAGAAATCAATAGATTGTGGTTTATTACTAATTTGAGGGAAATTTTATGTAATTCAGCTCAAATATAAAAGCCATTCCGATTTCAGGAAGCGCTTTTAGAGACGGTTTCAACATTACGCTTCCTGGAGGTGTCTACCCTCGTGTCCTACTAGTAATTGTTTTTTGAGAATCAATTTTGGTTGGTTATTCCTTGAATTTTGGACGCTGAATCCAATGAAATGGGTCCCAGAACAATCGGCACCCACTGGAAGAAGTTATGGGTCAAATTGGGTATATATTACCCATTTTGAATATGCGTTTTCGAGATTTTCGGTACCTGGGCGTGTGGGGTATCATTTTCCATTAAATTTTGGATCCTGAATCGATTGGAATGGGTCTGGGACCCACCGCACCCACCGTTTTCCCCATTTCCCCCATGTTTTAAATAAGTTCCCATGCGCCTGGTCTGACGAATAACCAACCCCTGTGTAAGAATTTGCAGCGTTTTGAATATGTTTTCGGGATTTCTGCTACCTAGGCGTGTGGGGTATAGTTTTCCACTAAATTTTGGACGCTGAATCCAATGATGTGTGTCCCAGAAAGATCGGCACCCATTGGAAGAAGTTATGGGTTAAATTGGGTATTTATTACCCATTTTGAATATGTGTTTTCGGGATTTCTGGTGCCTAGGCGTGTGGGGTATCATTTTCCACTAAATTTTGGACGCTGAATTCAATGATGTGTGTACCAGAACGATTGGCAACCACCGGAAGAAGTTATGGGTCAAAATGGGTATGTATCCACCCATTTTGTATGTGTCAGGATTTGTGGTGCCTAGGCGTGTGGGGTATCATATTCCACTAAATTTTGGACCCTGAATCGATTGGAATGGGTCTGGGACCCGCCACACCCACTGTTTCCCCCATTTGAGGAATAACCAACCCGTGTGTAAGAATTTGCAGATTTTTTCTACTTTGAGGAAGTTGAAATAACGTTAAACTACACACAAATTGAATTGCGGCTTCATTTATTACGTAGAGATATTTTTCTTCTCTTGCTTACTGATATGTTCTTCAAAGACATGTCCCCACTCTGCGTTTATTCATTTTATTTTTTATGATCATTACAAGACTTTTGAAATTATCGTACTGCGTATCTAATACATTTATAGTATTTTATAGGTTATTGAAACCGTCTAAACATTTAATTCTACTCTGAAATCCTTCGAAACTTGTTTTTCATTGCATATTAGGATTTTAGTCAAAAATTCATGAACATTTTGACCCCACAACCAATTTTTTTTATTGCGCGCAACGCGAGGACGCAAAGATGCGCAACCCCAAAAATGTCAGATAGTGGATGATGGTGAACTCCAAAGTGTGGCACATGCATTGTTTTTTAATGCTGATTGATTCACAAGATACTATCTGTTACTTGATTCGACTCCATTTTCGCGGAATAATGAGCAAAATTTGTTTATTTCATGTGAAATAATCACATTTTCTGGCGAGTATTTGCACATAAAATAACTTAGGTTTGTTTAACTATCCATTTTATTTTTCTATTAAAAGAAAATGAAACCAAAAAACTCGCTAGAAAAAATGATTTTAACGTATAATGAACGAATTCTGGTCTTTATTCCGCGAAAATTGAGTCAAATCTATAGTATCTATAGTATTTTGTGAATCGTCG
This sequence comes from Cyrtorhinus lividipennis, assembly GCA_019603395.1. Classification (NCBI taxonomy): domain Eukaryota; kingdom Metazoa; phylum Arthropoda; class Insecta; order Hemiptera; family Miridae; genus Cyrtorhinus; species Cyrtorhinus lividipennis. The sequence continues at coordinate 3,476,035 of CM034004.1, read as the reverse complement.
CCACACATTAGATTTCATTGTTATCCACTACTTGACATTTTGGGGTTTGCGAATTTGATATTTGAGATCCTTGCAAAAAAAAAGAATTAACAAAAAAAATTTTTGTTTACTCCCATTTGGACAATTTTAGGCCCGAGGGGGGGGGGGGGGTGACTTCTGGGACACCCTGTATTTCACGAGCTTCACTTTTTATTACATTCATCGTCACACTCTCATGTGCAAAACCCATGATGGCAGGAACTTTTACTTATAATTCAAAGTACGAACACTCAAATCATGTGCAACACTTGAGGTTTACCTACAGCTCAATTTTTGAAAATTATTGGGCCAGCAATCGAAATAGATGTTTTAACATTTTTATTTTTATCTTTTATTTTTATTTATTCTTCTTCTTATTATTATTTTCCACGCACTTGTCATTGTGCATGGCCTAAATAGCAAAAGTACTTGTTATTATAAATAAGTAGATAAATAAATAGAACGAATAAAGTATTTTCACACATTTATGGGGAAAAAAGCGGAAACACGAACATGAAGTTCGTTTGTTTTCGGTGGAGAAACTCAAACGCCGCCGCAAACTCTCTACCGAGCCTTGTGAAGCACTTACTTTCCGAATAAGTGCTCACCTCGGAAGCACTCACCCGGCGACGAGTGACATCTTTGTTATCGTTGTTTCAGATGCACGCCTCCCAAGTGCCTGGCGGCCTTCCCGTAGGACCTCACCCCGGTAGCGGCCTGTTGGGGTTTCCGGGGGCAGCGCCTCCGCCTGCCCCTCACCCGCTCCTCAAACAGGAACTCCACCCGGCGCCTGCGGAGCACAAACCCGATGAGCGGATAGTTAGCGTAAGTTTTAACTCCCGCTCCATTGATACTCTCCCTCCTCCCTCCACCCCGTTCGGTCCAGTTCCGCCCAATCGGAACAACACACCGTGGCGTATCTGTGATTTGCCCCACATTGGGGGAGAAGGCATTAGCATCGCATCTGAACGGTGACGTCATCACTACCCCAATGTGGGAAGATTCGTTCATTCGACGCCCGATCGGTGGCGCGACTCTCATTCTAATTTCGCAATAAATAGTTTTAAATTTTGATTTTGTAACGCATTCCATGTTTATTCTCTAAAAATTCGCATCTTTTGCCATTTAAACTTACAATTACACTTTTTGAGTTCTTGAAAAAAAAAAAAAAAAAAATAATAATAATACCACATTGCAAAAAAAAAGTAATTGTATAAATTTCACTTTCATAAATTAATTAATTGATTTTTTTTTTTTTTTTTTTTTTTTTTTTTTTTTTTTTTTTTTTTTTTTTTTTTTTGAGGGGTTGTTATTGGGGATGTTTTCTATTTTCCTACTTACAAATATTTGTAAGTATTGAGAAAAATTTGTATTTCAGAGGAGTCCAATGTCCCCTGCGGATAAATACCGTCCGAGATCTCCAGAACCTGAAACCAAAAGGCGGAAAACCGACAAAATCCCTACGTCTCACGTGAGTTATTTTTACACCGCATAGATGTCTTCCCGCTCTTCTGACTTTGGGCTGTAGATGGGACTTTCCGCATGTGTACTACCGATACCGTGCCAGTGGTTTTTTTTAAGGTGATTCCCTCAGAATGCGTGCCTAATACTAATTTTATTAGTACAAATTTCAAATTTTAATGCTGGTAAGATCAAATCCATCTACTCTCAACCCCCTCACGCCACCATTGTATTGACTTTATTCATTATTTCCTACCAAATTTATAAATACTCTGGCGTCCTCATTGTCACCCTTTGGTTGTAGAATATTATGTTCGTTTTGTTCATTAAGACTCTGAACATTAAACAGCTTATTGCTCACAATTTTTCTTGAATTACGTTACCTACGTCCCATGATTGCTCAAAAACCACTTGTTTTGTAAATACCCGAAAACAGAAAACGAGTGGGAAAACAAGTCGCCATATACCAGCTTCACTAACTAGTTTCCTTCGAAGTAGAGGCTAAATGTCTGAAGCACAATGGTAGCTATTTCGTTGCAAGAAGAAAATGATAAAACGCTGCAAATTCATCCACGGGGTTGGTTATTCCTCGGACCAGGAACATGAAGACGCACTCCATTCGATTCAGCGTCCAAAATTTAGCGGAAAATGATACCAGACACGCATTGGTACTGAAAATCTCGAAAACACATTTCCGAAATATGCACATAGATACCCATTTTGACCCATAAACTCTTCCAGTGGGAACTATTCGTTCCGGGACCCGTCTCATTGGATTCAGCACCCAAAATTTAGTCGAAAATGATACCCCACACGCCTAGGTACCAGAAATATCGAAAACCCTTTTTTGAAATAAGTATATAGATGCCCATTTTGATCCATAACCTCTCCTGGTGGGCGCCAGTCGTTCTGGAACCCATCACCCTGGTCCCAGACCCATTCCAATCGATTCAGCATCCAAAATTGAGTGGAAATTGATACCTCTCATGGCTAGGTACCAGAAAGCTCAAAACCACACCTTCGAAATAAGTAGATAGGTACCCATTTGGACTCTTAACCTCTTCCAATCGTTCTGCAACCCCTTTCATTGGATTCAGAGCCCAAAATTAAGTCGAAAAGGATACCCACACGCCTAGATCACCGAAAATCTCAAAAATATATTTTTTTAAATACTCATGAATGGGATGACGGAATAAAGAGTGGGGGGACTAAAGTCATAAGCTAACAACTTAAGATTTAATCTCTATTGATTGGTTCTAAGGTATACAACCATGCACGGTTAGCTGGGTCCAGGTCCAATCATGGACCGGTATTGCTCCGCAAAAGAGGCCCTGCAGGAACTTTACTCTTGGGATTGAAGGCATAGGCCATTAAACTGAAAAGTGCATGAGAGAATCCAGAGCTGGCAACACTCAGCGGTAAACTCCAAAGCCAGACCACCCCACAGCAATGCGACCTTCATACTTACCCACCTGTATTGTGAGGGGAGCCTGGCAATGCTGAGAGGTCAGTCTTTAGCTAGCAAAAATCAGAATTTTTGAGATTTTCGGCAATGTAGGCGTGTGGGGTATAATTTTTCACTAAATTTTGGACGCTGAATCCAATGGGACGGGTCCCGGAACGATTGGCGCCCACCGGAAGAGGTTTCGGGCCAAAATAGGGATCTACCTACCCATTGTGAATGAGCGGTTTTCGAGATTTCTGATACGTAGACGTGTGGGGTATCATTTTCAACTAAATTTTGAACGCTGAATCCAATGGAATGGGTTCTGGAACGATTGGCGCCCACCGGAAGAGGTTTCGGGCCAAAATGAGTATCTACCTACCCATTCAGAATGAGTGGTTTTAAGATTTCTGGTACCTAGGTGTGTGAGGTATCATTTTCGACTAAATTTTGGACCCTTAACCGATTGGAATGAATCTCCATGCTCCTGGTCTGTGGAATAACCAACCCCTTTGAGTGAATTTGCAGCGTTTTTCTAACGTTAACATTAGTATTTGAAAGGAAGAAAAAGAAGATCCTTAGCCCCTTGGATGGTAGGTATCTTGGAACTCAAGACCTTCAAATGTTTCAGGAAATATGGTATTGATGAATCGTGCTTTAAATCAAATAAAATAATAATCGTACGTAGATTTGGTTTTGATTATGTGGTTACGCTTTCTGAGGGAATCATCACTGTTGATTGGAACTGGAGAAAGTGCGTCATCATTTGAACTTGGAATGGGGGGTTAAAATACAAAAAAAAAAAGTGGAGAGGGTTTTTTCGAACTCGAAAGAAACGCCATACTTACTCAAGTGTGAGGGATGAGAGAGCTCCGTGAAGTGTGATCCACTTGAAAAAAAAAAACGAAAAGCCTTCACCTTTAGAATGACAACCCGAACACATGCAAAAGTGGTTTCCATTACATTTCCATCAAAGATGAATTCATTTTGAGTTGACGAGGGGCTTGAAAAGGGGTCGTCGGGGGGGAGTTTGGAAGCGTGATTATAAAAAGAATCTCGCACTTGAGCCCTCAATCCGCTCTTCCATCTTTTATACCCTTCCTTCTCTTTGCTCTCGAACAAAAGTGGAAACAGAATGAGAAGAAAGTGTAACGTCCTATTGGTAAACATCTCTGCTGCCGCTGAGTGAGCGTTGAAGGGGGACGAACTGGGATGTGGAAGTTGAAATTCAAGTGGGTTGGCTTTGGCATTGGTTGGAAACTTTATCGTACTCCCCACCAAAAACATCAACTTCTTATTGTGTTTTTTAGATAATTTCAGATAGATAGACTTTTCAGTCAGCTCGGACCAAATTCGGGCGGAGTATGGGTCAAAATGTGTATTTCGAAAATGGATTTTCGAGATTTTCGGCGATCTAGGCCTGTGGGGTGTCATTTACCACTAAATTTTTGACGCTGAATCCAATGAAATGGGTCCCCGAACGATTGGCGCCCACTGGAAGAGGTCAAGGGTCAAAATGGGTATCTACCTACCTATTTCAGTCTATCTTCGAGATTTCAGGTAGGTACCTAGGCTTGTGGGGTATCATTTTTATCACATTGGACGCTGAATTGATTGGAATGGGCCCGGGACCAGCCACACCCACTGTTTCCCCCATTTTCCCCATGTTAAAGAAATGAGTCTCCATGCGCCTGGTCCGAGGAATAACCAACCCCTGTGTCGGAGTTTGCAGCGTTTTGGTTGGTTATTCCTTGAATAATCAACCTATGTTTTCATGCAAATGGTCAACCTCTCCGATTCGGCTCAAAATTTTTTTCTGGACGTTTCATGGTGTCTAGATCAAAAAAGGTCAATGTCCGTCCGCCGCCCACGCCGTTTTTGGTAGTAGGAAATTTTCTAAAAATCTGAAATTTGGGTCAGGGGTCTGTTCCCGGCCTAGGACGGTCCTCCAAGCTTTTCAGCCCAATCGGACCAAATTTGGGCGGGGTAGGGGTCAAAATGTGTTTTTTGAAAAATGGATTTTCGAGATTTTGGGCGATCTAGGCGAGTGGGGTATCATTTTCCACTAAATTTTGTACGCTGAATCAAATGAAATGGGTCCCAGAACGATCAGCGCCCACTGGAAGAAGTTATGGGTCAAATTGGGTATATATTACCCATTTTGAATATGTGTTTTTGAGATTTCTGGAACCTAGGCGTGTGGGGTATCATTTTCCGCTAAATCTTGGAAGCTGAATCCAATGAAGTGGGTCTCAGGACGATTGGCACCCACTGGAAGAAGTAATGGGTCAAATTGGGTATATATTACTAATTTTAAATATGTGTTTTCGAGATTTCTGGAACCTGGGCGTGTGGGGTATCATTTTCCACTAAATTTTGGATCCTGAATCGATTGGAATGGGTCTGGGACCCGCCGCACCCACTGTTCCCCCATTTCCCCCATGTTGAAGAAATGAGTCTCCATGCGCCTGGTCCGAGGAATAACCAACCCCTGTGTAAGAATTTGCAGCGTTTTTTAACGTTCATTCGAGGGATGCTATCAGTTTCTTGGTTCGAATTAGGTTTTGCGGAATAATGATCGAAATTCGTTTACCGTATTTTTCGGACCATAAGACGCACCTGACCATAAGACGCACCTGGTTTTTAGAGGAGGATTTTTATTTAATAAAGTATAACAGTAAAGAATAATATTTGAACCATATAAACTGAACAGCAGTCAACAGTGGCATTGAGAACCATTATCACTGTCATTAACACATAAAGACAAAGGTTTGAGTACTCTAGTCTTCTGAAAACCCCAAGAACTCTTCTTCGCTAGAGTCAGAATTCATGAAGCTCATTTGGTCACAATCACCCTGCTCCTAATATTCCCGTAGACAAAATGAGAACTAGGTCTACCCCCTCTCCACTCTCCCTCTCCCGGGGGACCCGCTGCTGCTCTGCAACACGGACCATAAGACGCAGGCTTCTTCTATTCGGACCATAAGACGCAGGCACTTTTCCTCCTACTTTTTGGTGAAGAAGAAGTGCGTCTTATGGTCCGAAAAATACGGTAATTTGCGTGAAGAAAATAAACATATTTAGCGCGTGTGTTGCACATAAAGTTTCATCCTGTTCTGTCTTTTTATTTATTTATTTTATTTTTTTTTTAACGTAAAAATTTAAATTTTTGATAACTGGCGCATAAAATAAAACTAAAAGACGCACGCAGAATAATCAAATTTTGGTCATTATTCCGCGTAAATTGGATCAAGATGTTTGGTACATCTTTTTGCACTGAATTTCGGGCGCTGAGTCAATTGGAATGAGTCTCAATGCTCCGAGGAATAACCAACCCTTGTGAAAGAATTAGCAGTTTTTCCCACTCTAAACAAATTTTTACTGATATAATGAGAAATGTCTAAATGGCAGCATGATTCTATTCGACCAACTATTTTAGCATGACAATTTTCTCAAATCCAACAATTTGCGTCAAATGTCAATTGAAATGAAGGCAATTTGTTGATGTAATATCCAGCTAACCTTACTGCTTTCATCAATATTTTATTGGTTTCGCTTCCTTAGAAATCCGCGAATTTCAATTTCTCCCGGTACAATGAATGTAAACAAGTCAAGCGCGCTTTAGAGGGAGGGAAGATAATTTCTTTAATATTTTTACGCTGATCGAAGCGGTGGAAAAATGGACGAAACATTCGATCATGGGTTGCGGTGATGGGGTGGGGTGAGGGTGAGGTGGCTCTCAGGTGGATCCAGTATATTTGATCAGGTTCCGAGTGGTAGTGACACGTTCGCTACCCCCCCCCCCCTCCCCTTCACCACCACCACTACCCTACATCGGTCGGAGCCAAAGCAACTTCGGCAGTCCTTTTCAAAGGGTGAAGAGAATGACGGGTTCGAAGGGGGTTGAGGGGGGGGGGGGGGGGTAAAAAAAAGGGAGAGCTGATCGATCCGAGGACGGGAGTTTGAAGGGCTGGCACTGATGAAAAAAGAAAAAAAAAAGTGGAGTTGAAGGAAGAGTGGAAAAAATGATTGGTGGAGGCTGTATTTACACGCTTCCCCGTTCGATGAAGGGATTTTACGACCAAGCGTTTTCCATACTATAACGGAATCCTTCAACTCGAACTTCCACCGGTACGTTGAAATGTAATCGTTACATTGAGGAATGATTACATTTCTGATTACATCTACCATAGCAAGAAGAGATTCCAATAAATTAATAATCCCAGAGTTTTGGAGTTGTAAATGTTATAGGAATAACTGCAATTAACGTTCCAATTAACAGTAATCGTGATACAGATTTCAATTGCTTCTTCGGGTTACAAGTACATAGTACTTAATGAATACCGAAAAAAATGTCATCCCTGATTACCATTACAGGGAACGAGCCATTTCACTTCGTTTTGGATGGTTACTCGTTGAATAATCAACCTTTGTTTTCATGCAAAAAGCCAACCTCTTCGATTTCTAGGCGTTTCATGGTGTCCAAAAAGTGATTTTCGGCGATCTAGGCTGGTGGGGTATCATTTTCCACTAAATTTTGGACGCTGAATCGATTGGAATGATTCTCCATGCTCAGATTCGAGGAATAACCAACCCCTGTCAATGAATTTGCCGCGTTTTTTGAAAAGTTTATTGCCATTAAAACGATGATTTTAGAAAGGCCTTCAGAATGCTCCAAAAAATGTAAAATTTTGTACGTACTCCTTTGTGCCTAATTGATTTTCAGCCCAAGAGTTCTAAACTGTGGTAAAGTTGGTAATGGCAATGTGACTTTTGAAAATGAGCCAGAAAAAGAGTGACTTTGAATTACCAAGTGTCATCTTCCACAAGGCATTTGAAGCCGAATTAATTCAGATAGAATATTTATTTAAATACACCCCTAATTTGCACGTGTATAACAATCGGCTCAGAACCCACCTTAATTTATTCAGCGCCCAAAAGGTAGCGAAAAGTGATACCCCACACTCATAAGTCCCTAAAAATCTCGAAAACTCATCTTCAAAATGTACATTTTAACCTATACACTGCTCCTTTCCGGGTAATTATGTTCACGACCAGGCACAACTAGGTTTCGGAGCACATTGAAGGCAATTTTTGGCATAACCAGACAGTTCGTAGGTTTTGGTTGGTTATTCAAGTACTTTGGGCTATTATTCCGAAAAATTGAGTCGACTCAAGAAACGGATCGTATCTTGTGAATCAGCGGTGAAAAACAATGAAAATTCATGTGCCACACATTAGAGTTTACCTATCATCCACCATTTGACAATTTTGGGGTTGCGCAATGTGCGCTCGTTGCGCTCGTTGAACCGGTTGCACGCTATCAAAAAAATATTGTTTGAGGGATAAAGAAATCTTGGGCAGAATCTGAATCCGCAATATAACGCTGCAAATTCTTACACTGGGGTTGGTTATTCCTCGGACCAGGCGCATGGAGACTCATATCTTCAACATGGGGAAAATGGGGGAAACAGTGTGTGTGGCGGGTTCCAGACCCATTCCAATCGATTCAGGGTCCAAAATTTAGTTGGAAATGACACCCCACACGCCTAGGTAACGGAAATCTCGAAAACACACATTCGAAATCGGTAGATAGATACACATTTTGACCCATAACCTCTTCCGATGGGTGCCAATCGTTCCGGGACCCGTCCCATTGGTTTCAGCGTCCAAAATTTAGTCGAAAATGATACCCCACACGCCTAGGTACTAGAAAGCTCGAAGATCCACATTGGACATAGGTAGATAGATTCCCATTTTGACCCATAACCTCTTCAGGAGGGCGCCAATAGTTCTGGGACCCATTTCATAGGATTCAGCGTTCAAATTTAGTGGAAAATGATACCCCACACGCCTAGGTACCAGAAATTTCGAAAACACACATTAGAAATGGGTAGACAGATTCTCATTTTGACCCATAATCTCTTCGGGTGGGCTCCAATCGTTCCGGGACTCATTTCTTTGGATCCAGCGTTCAATAAAGTCCATTCTATGTATCGCCAAACTGGGTTCTTTAAGCATCAAAATGTTTTTGCAATGTTTTGGAAATATACCATGTACCTATCTAATTTGCTTAAAATATTTGCAATTTTAAAATCTCTCGTGTCGAAATTGGGACGGTTAAGGTGTATATTCTATGTGAGCCTCTACCAAATAATACATTTCCTAAGTGGGATCGCCTGAAACGCAAGTGCAATTTTCTGTTTCTGTGTTTACAGGACAGTGATGGCGACAAGAGCGACCAAGAACTAGTCGTCGATGTGGCGAACGAGGTACGCAGTCCTAGTACCTTTCATATTTCTCTGAATGCTTTCCTCATTGGAATAACATAGTTCAAGAGTAGAGTCATTCACAGAATGGATTTTAATTTGACTCAAATTACATATATTTAGGATTTTGGATGAAAATTGATTCCTATCAGGGGAGAAGCTGAAGCGCTCTTCTTAAGGGGTCAGAAACACGATCGGGAACGTTCCCAGTTGTGTGGAGGACGATCAGCAGAGAGGTTGCTGAACGTCATAAAGAGCGGATGCTTGCTCACTATGATTTCCAACATGCTCGGCTGAACCTTGTTAGTGGCCTGAATTATAACTTTTATACAGGGTGTCCCACGAGATCTCCCCCCCCCCCCTCCCCTTCATCCTCCTTCTAAAATCATTCAAATGGGAGTAAACAGAAAAGGTCTGACACCAACCTTTTTATTTATAATGGGAACCCCAATTTTCTATTCAAATCCTGCTCAAAGTTCATGGTTTCAGCGTTTATGCGTTTAAAATTCAGTCGAAAATAATACCCCACACGCCTAGGTATCAGAAATCTCGAAAATTCATTCTCCAAAGTTCACATTTTGACCCATACCCCTCCAAAATTTGGCCCGATTGGGCTGAAAAGTTTCGAGGATTAACAGTCAAAAACGGGCTTAGTAAATTTTCTGCTACCATAGTCGGCGTGTAAGAAACTCTAGAAGGGTGGGCTCGGCTGGCTGGCGGGGATTCTTCCCCCTCCCTACCGGCCAGGTGGTGGGTTTGCTCAGGGTTAAACTAGACCTGAGCTTTAGGGGAGGGAGGAATAACAAGTAGTACTCCCTTCCCCCTTAGATTTCAAACAAAGTCATATGTGCCTGTGATTGTGTTTAGGCTAGTTAATTATAATTTTTAATTTGGGAATTTTATCCAGAAAGGGGAGGAACATCCTAGTACTTGCCCTGCCTACAGCATTTTAGCAAAAGACTTCTTCGCAGGACTGTGGAGCACACAGAAAATGGGTGAAGAATTAGCTGGAGTGGAGGACACAGGTGGGGTGTTTTCCTACCGAGGTATCCCTACAAAATGCCTGTACATTCGGTGATGCCCAGTAAACCACTAAGTCGCAACAGCTCCACATCCACTCCCACCCTAATGCCAATGATGGAAGACCGCAAGCTTAAGAAGAGGCGCGTTAGTATGGAGGCTTAGCAAAGCAGATCAGCGAACCAAAAGACTCCTTGCAAAACCCGGCACCTCCATGAGGTCCATCCTGGGCTGCCACAGGCAGGCGAACGCTGGAAGAGGGAGTGGCCACGGGAAAGCCGCAGAGCAGGGCTCTTAGATGATCTAGCGCGATAACATGACGGGGATAGACAGTAATGGGTCACATGGCCTCAGGAACAGTCTAGCGCAGGTATATCAGGACGGAAATTTGCTTATTTTTATCTATGAACCTTGAAATGCCCAGAAAAAATTTGTGGGCGGAATTGGAGAGATTGCATGAAAACATAGGTTGTAGGTGAAAACATAGGTTGATCACCTATTCAAGGAATAACCAACCAAAAACCCGAATGTCCGTCCGCCGTACGCTATCCTCGCCGTTTTTGCCAGTACATAGAGTATTTTGTGTTAATCTTAAATATTGGTTAGGGACTTGTTCCTGGCTCTAGTTGGTCCTTACAACTTTTCAGCCTAATCAGACTGAATTTGAGGAGAGTAGGGGTCAATATGTGTGTTTTTCGAGATTTTAGGCAATCTAGGCATGTGGGGTATCATTTTCCACTAAATTTATTTTTCTAAATAATAAAGTTCAAAAATGGTAAATAGTTTATTTTTATCTGAAGTTTTATTCTTTCAGGAAGGAAGTTCGCCGCAGCAAAACGGCGATTTGGCTGGCGAAATTCGAGAGAATGGCTCAGAAAAAGGCAGTTTGCTCGTGAGCAACATCAAAGTAGAACGACCGCGCAGCCGAAGCGGCTCCTGCTCGTCCAACAGAAGCACCCCCTCCATCAAGAGCAAAGAGGTTCGTCTACCAATTCAATTCTCTTCTTCGGTGGACTGTTATTTCGGTAGTGGTTTCGCTGTACGCTTTGTCTCTTCTTTCTTCTTCGTCTTCCCCTGCCCACGAATTTACGCGAATATCCTTCTCCTTCCCGCCCAGCCAAACACTCTCGTTCTTCTGATTGTTTCAGATGGACAAGCCGGGTACTCCCGTGTCCAAATCAAGTACTCCGACCGGCAGCAGCAGTGGCGGAGGAGGGGGTAGTAATCTAAGTGCTAGTAAACCTGCGTTACCCCATTACCCAAGAGTTGACCCATTCTCTCCTTATTTAAGACCCGCGGCCATGGTAATCATGTTTATCAAAATTTCTCTCCCAACTTTTCCTGGCTCTCGCCAGAATTTTCTTCTCGCTCTCCATTTCTCTCTCTTCCTCTTCCTGGTTGGAAATTTCTTGGCTATGTCATTGGGAAAATCGCAGCTGCCTCTAACATTTGACACTCCCAACTAACTGAAATAATTCGCTGTGACATCGTTTGTCAACGATAATACTCTTCCTTTGATTCCAGATGGGCTACGATGCGCATCCTCATGCTCGAGTGTCAGCGGTGGCTAGCAACGGTCTTCCTATTCCTGGAGGCAAACCGTTAGTATGATTGTTCTTGTAGTAGTTGCTTCTTGTTGACACGTCCTGGATCAGGACTCTGGTCAAAGCGGTTGAAGGAATGCGCTGTCTCTTCTATGGCACAGTAAAGGCACGCAAGGGGTTTAATAAGACCTATCTCCAACAGGGCCTAAACCAACAAATTTCCAAGAGAGGCAGCTATATACCGCCACTATAGCTACTCGGGGATTCACATCAGGAGCAGAACTCTGACGACCTCCGGCTCCTGATGGTACCATATAGGGGATTAATTTCCATAATTGTGACAGGCCATTAAATGGCCTGTGCTGCATTTTTGTTTGTATCCCATTCTCTGTTCTAAATTAAGAAAAAAAAAGAAAGAAGCTGACGATTAAGGATTTTACAATACACAATCCTTGATTGACTTGATTGAAGACTGTCTGGAGAGAGTAGTAATGAGAGCGGTAGTAAGATGGATTCGCGCATTTAGAAGGTTTCAGCGAAAGACCATTGAATGAGCACCAGCAAGTTAGAGCATCGAGAGAGTTGCGGTACATTAGTTGAATTACATAATTTATTACCTCGTTGTTGTTGGATCTGAGGTTCGATCAATTTTGAACGAGGTACGACGGGTGCTACGCAAGGAGTTGCGTGGGGAGCCACCTTGTTCAGGCAGCAGTTGATGGACATTTATATACACACCTGTTGGCAGCGCATTCTATCGCTTTCATATTCCCCACGTAATAAGTACATAATTTCTTTCCTCGTCAAAAAACTTCTCCTCACCATTGCTCCTTAAATTTCAGGGCGTACTCCTTCCACATGAATGGAGACGGCCAACTGGAGCCAGTGCCTTTTCCAACCGACGCTCTCGTTGGACCTGGAATACCTCGACACGCTCGTCAAATCAACAGCCTCGTCCACGGCGAAGTCGTCTGCGCGGTGACCATCTCTAATCCCACAAAATACGTCTACACGGGCGGTAAGGGCTGCGTCAAAGTATGGGACATCAGTCAACCAGGCGCCAAAGCCCCCGTATCCCAATTGGACTGTTTAGTAAGTGTTGATATCAGAAATTAACCTTGGTTCATGTTCTATGGGCAGTTGGAGCGAGAAGAATAATGTTCTTTTGTTTTCAGCAACGCGATAACTACATCAGATCTGTCAAGCTGCTTCCTGACGCCAGAACGTTAATTGTTGGAGGGGAAGCGAGCAACCTGAGTATTTGGGATTTGGCGTCTCCCACACCTCGTATCAAAGCCGAACTGACGTCCAGCGCACCTGCCTGTTACGCGCTGGCCATCAGTCCGGACTCAAAGGTAGGAATCAATGCCTCCACAAGCCGTTTCTATCAGCCACGCTTATGACTACAAACCCTCCGTTTTCCCAGGTGTGCTTCAGTTGCTGTTCTGATGGGAATATCGCGGTTTGGGATCTGCATAATCAAACACTGGTCAGGCAGTTCCAAGGACACACAGATGGCGCGTCCTGCATCGACATTTCGGGTGAGCCATGAACCATCGTTCTGTTCTGAAATAGACAGTAAACGTCACAATGGACACTGGAAAATCCCAGTATCTCTACCTGATGTACTGAGCCCAATTTGCATGAAAAGTAGGAAAAATAGAGGTCGAAACGAGCTTCTTCAACTGGCTACTTAGAAAAACACTGTGTGTTGTCTCACTTGATACAATCGTCACCAATGGCGTCATAATTGGAAAAACCATTTTATTTCCCTTTTTTCACGACAGCTGCCGTCTAGTTTAGTATCAGTGGTTCTGTTACTTATTACGACACCTATAAAATGTTTACTAATTGTCCAATGACTTACTGCAGCTGACGGCACGAAGTTGTGGACTGGCGGCCTCGACAATACTGTGCGGTCTTGGGATCTCAGGGAAGGAAGACAGTTGCACCAACATGACTTCACTTCTCAAATCTTCTCCTTGGGTTACTGTCCGACTGGTGAGTGATCCAATTTTTTCAGTTGATTCAATACCAAACGCGAATATCTTAGACGGCAGACCAACAGCAAATAATAGAAGCCTGTCGTTGCAATGCTAGATCTGGCAAAGGCTTTGACACGGTATCTTATAATATACTCTTTCAAAAACTGGGACGAAATGGTGTTGATGTATTGAAAATTGTATATGATGCTCTAGTCATTCATAACATCCTTTATTAATCATTTTCTGATATAAGGGTGAGTTGTCAACAGGCTTGGCAAGAATAGTTATAGTGCTGGCATAATGAATTAGATCAAAGTACACTGGGTTATCAAGACTTATTGAGCAAACTATTAATTACTCGAATTGTGTGAGTTATGGTTCATAATATAAAGCAGAGTAATAATATTAATCTTGTCATGAAAGGGGCAGTTCACTGTCTCTGATTTGCCCAGCTTACCCAGGTGGTACCTGAGAGGGCTGTGACCAGTGTACATAGAGGTGAGGATTCTATGCTCCCTCCTGCTCAACTTGAGGAGGGTCTTTGCCTTTTTTGAGTTTGGTGAGATAAGGAGCTTGGATTGCCTGAGGCTTGCTTGCCTCTGCCAGTATGCAGCCTCTTGTGAGCGCTCCCACAATTTGACTATTTAACCCAGCCCCTTCACCCCCAGATCAGCCCGACCATCCACCAGTGACCCATCTGTGTACCACCTCTGTGAGCCCTTAGGAAATAAGGGTGAAGCATCCTCCCTGTGCTGTCGCTCATTATTGACCACTTTGAAGGGTATGTGGAAGTTGGTCTCCTCTGGCATTACATCAGAGACCGCTAGGGCGGTTTTGTCAATTTTGACCCTGTTTAGGATTTCAGTTAGGCCCTTCAGTTGGAACTTGTTGTGTCCCGTAAACGCCATCCTCCCCACCGCCTGGAATGCTCATTGTTGCACGAACAGGTGAAGTGGGGTGAGGTCCAGGAGGAGCAAAAGACCATAATCAATATAATAACCCATTCAGGTTGCCGCACACCATCTCAGCCCCTTTTCAGGAAGAGGAAATATCGTTTTCGGTGTCTGGTGTTCAGAGAATCATTTCTTTAGTTCTTATCTAGGGACATGATCATCATTTTCCCCACCGGTGACCAGTCCTCGTCATAAACTGAGATCTCGTTTCCCATTTTCTGGAAGTTGATTCATAAGGCGGGGGGAGGTTCACTGTTCAGTCCTGGTCACAGCATCGACTGCACTTTATGCAGCTGAGGTTTGGGAATGAACCACACCGAGAAAATTGAAAGAGTCCAAGTGAGAACATATATGGCGCTCTATGGCGACCACTTTGTGCGAACGGAGTGCTACCTGAGTCACAGTCAAAGCAAGGCTCTCAAGCAGGC
Organism: Cyrtorhinus lividipennis; assembly: GCA_019603395.1. Lineage (NCBI taxonomy): Eukaryota > Metazoa > Arthropoda > Insecta > Hemiptera > Miridae > Cyrtorhinus > Cyrtorhinus lividipennis. The sequence goes on along the minus strand of CM034004.1, from coordinate 3,460,913 downwards.
TTTGGGGTGGTGGATGAAGCTGGTGGAGATGATCCCAGAGAGACTTCCCCATATTTGCTTCCAGGGTCTTCTGGCTCTCCACGGACGTCAACCGAATCCGAGGTATAATTGGGTGTCGTAGCTTTCAGCAATGTTCAGGGACGCGGGTTTGACGGATGTATGGGACACTCAAGAAGTCGCTCGGCTGCGAAAGGTGGTGATTGAGGTGATGAGGATGACTTCGAGGATGGTGGACGAAGAGAGAGCGCGGATTACAGGTTTACACAGTAAAGCCCGCTGGTCTTGAAAGCGCACAGTGTCTCTGCCTGGACGCTAGACTGCAGATGAAGAGATTGGTGGCCCAGATTAGACTTGGAGGAGAGAAGTTTGCACGCCTGAGCATCCTTGAAGGCTCTGTGAGGTTCAAGAGAGACCAAGACTGCCCCCTGTGCGACCTGTTGGAAGTAGACACTATTGTGCACCTCCTCTGTGTAAATCCCTGGTGCGGGAAGAAAGGCAGAGATTTTACAACGAAGATATGCTCTCAATTGGGCGTTGGGCGTTTGTATGGTCTTCTTGGAAATGTAGTTACCTTGGTCGAAGTGATATCATTTTCCACTAAATTCTGGACGCTGAATCCAATGAAAAGGGTCCCAGAACGATCGGCACCCACTGGAAGAGGTTATGGGTCAAAATGGGTACCTATCTACTGATTTCGAATGTGTTTTCGAGATTTCTGGTACCCAGGCGTTTGGGGTATCATTTTCCACTACGTTTTGGACCCTGAATCGATTGGAATGGGTCCAGGACTCACCACACTCACTGTTTCCCCATTTTCCCTATGTTGGAGAAATGAGTCTCCATGCGCCTGGTCTGAGGAATAACCAATTTGTGTGTAAGAATTTACAGAGAGTTTTTAATTATGCGGCCACATGCATACAAACCAGACTACTATTTTGAATTTAGAATTATTATTATTTTACCTATTTTGAATGGAGAGATATGTTTTATTCGAGATATGTATCGCACTGTATACTTACCAACAAAAATTCTCTTCGTCAATATAAATTTCTTCACCGAAATATTCACTTTTCAGGTGAATGGCTTGCAGTTGGAATGGAAAACTCCAATGTGGAAGTTCTCCATTCGATAAAACCTGACAAATATCAACTTCATCTTCACGAGTCCTGCGTCCTCTCGTTACGTTTTGCCGCGTGCGGGAAGTGGTTCGTGTCTACGGGAAAAGACAATCTCCTCAACGCTTGGAGAACTCCCTACGGTGCCTCGATATTCCAAGTAAGTTAATTCAGTTTTCTCAGCTAAAAGATCGAGCGTAGTCGTTCTTGATCACCAGTAAACTCTGATGCTCTACCAGAGAAAGCGAGATTGATTGGTTGAATTTTGGTTGGTTATTCCTTGAATAATCCACCTAATGTTTTCATGAAAAGTCAACCTCTCTGATTAGCCCCAGACATTGTTTTTGGTAGCAGGAAATTTTCTAAGAATCTGACATTTCGGGTCACGGACCCGCTTTTGGCTCTAGTTTTGTTCCTATAACATCACAGCCCAATCGGACAAATTTAGGGGGGGATTAGGAGTCAACATTTGTTTTTCATGAAAAGGATTTCCAATATTTAGGCGTGTGGAGTATCATTTTTCATTAAATTTTGGGCGCTTATTACAATGGGATGGGTCCCAGATCAATTAGCACCCAGAGTAGAGGAGCGTTTGGGTCAAAATGTATGGGTACCTACCTATTCATTTCGTGGGTCGGGTTTCGAGATTTTCGGTCCCAACGCGCTTGGATTATCATTTTCTACTAAATGTTGGACGCTGAATTGATTGGAATGAGTCAGGGACACTCCACTCTCACTATTTCCTCCATGCTCCTGGTTCAGGGAATTACTCATTTTTCCTCATTGCACTCAGAATTGCTTGTTAAAATCACAGGGGTTGGTTATTCCTCGAACCAAGAGCATGGAGACTCATTCCAATCGATTCAGCGTCCAAAATGTAGTTAAGAATGATGCCCATACTCCTAGGTACCAAAAATTTCGAAAACCCACCATTGAAATAAGTAAAGGCATACCCACCTCCACCCTAACCATACCCACCTTAACCATAGCTTCTTCCAGTGGGCGCCAATCGTTTTGGGACCCGTCTAATTGGATTCAGCGTCCAATTTATTCGAAAATGACACCCCACATGCCCAGATCCCCGAAAATCTCGAAAATCCATTTTTCGAAATACACGTTTTGACCCCTACCACACCCAAATTTGGTCCGATCAAGCTGAAAAGTTTTCAGGACCAACTAGAGCCAGAAACGGATCCCTTGAAACGCCCAGAATAAAAATGTTGAACCAAATCGAAAAAATCGACTTCATTCCATAAAAACATAGGTTGATTATTCAAGGAATAACCAACCGAAATTCATTGTCTAAACCAGGGATGGCCAACCCGCGGCCCGCCTTAAATATTTGTACGGCCCGCGAGACCGATCACACTTTTATAAAATATATTCACTTATATATTATAATGATCAAAGTTGTGAAAACTAAGGTATTAAAATATGTATTACTTTTGCAAAAATTAACCTTTTATATTATGAGGTTTATGGGCCATAAAAATATACATACGAACACCAATTACGAATTGCAAATACCCAAATTGAGATCGATTTGCAAAAGCTAAGTGAAAAAATGGAGAAACAAATATCGCACTAATAAAATATATTTTTCAACTGATTTCACTTGGTTCTTTTTTTCATTTTTGTTTATATATTACTTAGATTTACGTATATATTTCTTTACAATGTTCGTAAAGTATCATTATTATTATATCATCTATTTATCCTTGTAAAACAGTAGTAAACGCTTCAATAAAAACTCATTAATGTTTTAATATTTCACTAAAAAAAAATCCCTATACTCTATAGTCTATATCTAAAGTCTATATAGTGTATCTAAATCTTATATAGGGATGTGGCCCGAGGAGTTGTGATGCATTTCCAAAGTGGCCCTCAAGATCGTTTGGGTTGGCCACCCCTGGTCTAAACTGATAAAAACGCAAAATACAGCAAATATGTTTCATGTTCGTCGTCTTCTGTTCACAGTCGAAAGAATCATCATCAGTGCTGAGTTGTGATATTTCCGCCGACGACAAGTACATAGTGACTGGCTCGGGTGATAAGAAAGCTACAGTTTACGAAGTTATCTACTGAACAGTTTTTACATTGTCTCGTTTCAATTTGTCTTGCCCCTTTCGGGCATTTCTCTTTATTATTTTTTGAAATTATGTTCCTGATTTTATTAAATTATGACGACAAATGGCTTATGTAATTTAATCATAATTTATGGTGAATTGATTTTTTTTTTATAGAAATTTTTATAACGAATAATTTTTTATTTCATTGTTTTAATAGTCATCGAACAAAAGAGCAACTTTGAACGAGGTAGAAATTAAAAATCGCATGATCTTTGTAACTTGATAAGTTCTTTGGAGTATTCATGCAAAAATGAATTCTTGAATCTCCATTGTTTCAAGTTGAATTTGAGGAAAAGTCGTATTCAGAATCACTTTCGATCGAACGATCGTCTAAAACGCAATGGTGAATATTCGGGTGACATTATTGTGGTAGATAAAATATCTCCATATTCTCTTTGAAATTAAACCGGAGTAAGGATGAACGCCATCAGTGTATTCGGGATGGAAAGGGGGGGGGGGGTCAATGTTGAGTATTATGCTGTATTATATACTTGTATCTTCAGAAATCATAAGTTTTTGTGATCTTTGTTTGTAAATGGAAAAATAATTAGGCAATGTGTGTTACAATTGAAACATGGCACTTGTAAATACAGAAATAAACTAAAAAATATAAAAATAGCACTTCCTTGTATCTATAGACAGTCTTGTACTTACATAAAAGTTCACGGTGCAAGATGTTGTCTGATTTGACCTCCTTTTCTCCGTCGATGTGTGCGAGGTTTTGTTGAATGTGTGAATGAATGAATGAAGATGTTCTACTGGATGCTTTACTTTATTCATGCATCACATTGATAATAGTTTATGAAAAAACATCAATTAGTGGCAAAGGATACACCATCTGCCACGGGTTTCAGCTTGTGGTTTTGGTTGGTTATTCCTCGAATAATCAACCTATGTTTTCATGATAATGGTCAACCTCTCCGATTTGGCTCAAAATTTTTTTCTGGACGTTTCATGATGTCCTGATCAAAAAAGGTCAATGTCCGTCCGCCGTACGCCGTCCATGTTCCGCGCCGTTTTTGGTAGTAGAAAATTTTCTAAAAATCTGAAATTTGGGTCAGGGGTCTGTTCCCAGTCGAGATGGGTCCTCGAAACTTTTCAGCCCGATCGGACCAAATTTGGGGGGGGTAGGGGTCAAAATGTGTTTTTTGAAAAATGGATTTTCGAGGTTTTGGGCGATCTAGGCGAGTGGGGTGTCATTTTCCACTAAATTTTGGACGCTGAATCCAATAAAATGGGTCCCAGAACAATTGGCACCCACTGGAAGAAGTAATGGGTCAAATTGGGTATTTATTACTCAATTTGATTATGTGTCAGGATTTCTGTTGCCTAGGCGTGTAGGGTATCATATTCCACTAAATTTCGGACGCTGAATTCAATGAAACGGGTCCCAGAACGATTGGCACCCACTGGAGAAAGTTGATGGAATATCTTATACATTCCATGTAACATACGAACTACATATTGCTCTCCTTAGACTGTTAGTGGTCATGAGGGTTTGCAGCTCTGTTCATTTAAGTCTCAAGTCACTCCTTCTTCTAGAGTTGTAAGAAAGTGAGTACAAAAATATATTGTTCAAATTGTGATCCGCGAGTTATAATTCCCATTTTCTCACCAAGAAAGTTGAAGAGAAGTAATGGGTCAAATTGGGTATTTGTTACCCAATTTGAATATGTTTTTTCGGGATTTCTGCTACCTAGGCGTGTGGGGTATAGTTTTCCACTAAATTTTGGACGCTGGATTCAATGATGTGTGTCCCAGAACGATTGGCAACCACCGGAAGAAGTTATGGGTCAAAATGGGTATGTATCCACCCATTATGTATGTGTCAGGATTTCTGGTGCCTAGGCGTGTGGGGTATCATATTCCACTAAATTTTGTACCCTGAATTGATTGGAATGGGTCTGGGACCCGCCACACCCATTGTTTCCCCCATTCGAGGAATAACCAACCCGTGTGTAAGAATTTGCAGATTTTTTATTTCATGAAACTATGTTTTCATGTAAAATTTCAATCTCTCCGATTCGGCCCAAAACTTTTTTCTGTGCGTTTCAAGGTGTCTAAATCAAAGTTAGCAAATGTCCGTACGCCGTCCACGCCGACTTTGGCAGTAGAAACTTTTCTAAAAATCTGAAATTTCGGTCAAGGGTCCCTTACCGGCTCTAGTTGGTTTTTGAAACTTTTCAGCCCGATCGGACCAAATTTGGGCGGGGTAGTGGTCAAAATGTATATTTCGAAAAATGGATTTTCGAGATTTTTGGCGATTTAGACGTGTGGGGTATTGTTGTCCACTAAATTTTGGACGCTGAATACGATGAAATGGGTATCAGAATGATTGGCACCCACCGGACGAAGTTTTGACCCACAGTATCGAAATGGGTATGTCTACTCTGTGGAGTATCATTTTCCACTGAATTTTGGACCCTGAATCGATTAGAACGGGGGTTAAAGAAATCTCCATGCGACTGGTCACATTAACACAGTAAGATTAAGGCGACAGGTGCAATTTCATCTAAGATGTTGAAATGTAGGAAACTTTTTCACACCTTAAAACGTCCAGAAAACAATTTTTGGCCGAATCGGAGAGATTGACTTTTTGCATGAAAACAGGTTGATTATTCGAGGAATAACCAATCAAAGTCAAAGCCGACAACAGTTTGGACAACGTGTTAGTACCTACCTGCTAACATATTTTTCCATGATGAGAACATGTATTCAGAACCTTTTTACGCTTTGTTCGCGGTCTGACAAATAAGATCTAAACCAGTCTATGAGAGAGAGCTTATTGAACGGAGGATGCTAATAACTATGTCCGCTCTTACTAGATCAAAAGCTGAAGAAATTTTTATTTAAGTCATGATACATACTTTCTTCTGGTCCATACCCCGCCTAATATCGAGCGGTTTCAGTGCTAAAGCCGACCCTATCTGCAGACTGATGTGGATCGTACAGCCGCAGAAGTCATAGCCGGACGGGCTAGAGTTTTACAAACTTGACTCAACAAGGAAGGTAATATTCACATTGACTATTATATTAACCTAGAGTCAACCAGCATTGAACAGGGGGGAAACTGGATTAACAATGAACTATTCAAAATACTTTCTCGGCGTCAACTGGCCCCAACTTAATAAGCTAAGGGATTGTTGTTAGCTTCTTGTAGGCACTTAAGGTTACACCAATTGGGTTTCTTAAGGTGGCGGGCAAAGAATTTAACACAAGGTGTATCGAATAATGAGGGCTTCTAGCTGGGAGAGCTAAGTTTAGTCTGGGATTGACTACATTTTGAAGGAGTTGGAAACGAGTGGTGTATGAGTGAGTATACGGAACATTAATAATACTGGGGTTTCTGTGGAGGAACACTACTAACTGCGGAGTGTAAAACCCCTCTAATTTCCCTCGTTGGTTTCTCTAAAGTTTGAAATTTGCTTGTATTCCCGTGTATTCTGTATCCTTACGTTTTCAGTATTCCAAAACTGTCTTAACGGGCCAATTTTAAAACCGTTTTTAAAATTTCTAAAAGCAAAATGATACCTGAAACATTTTTTTTCACACACTTAATCCGTCACATTTTACAACCTGAGCTACATGAAAGAGGTATTCCACACTTGCCCAACTCAGGTAGGGTAAGTGGGTAGTAAGCACAAGAATCGTACAACTGCTCAGATAACCCTAATCATTTGAAAAACTCAAAAAATAACTGCATAACTGGATACAGGATACTCCCAGGAATGCAATCCAGAAAGAAACAAAGATCCATTTGTAACAATGGATTCTACCGAGTTTACCATAGTTGAACTATGCAAATTCTACTCTGCACTTCCCCCAACGTATCCTACTACTATGATTCAATTAATATTCTTCTATCAACACGTTTTTTAAGATTTTTTCTGAATGTTTCAGTTTTTTCTTCCAGCTTAAAGAAGACATAATATATGTTGAAGATATTCGTGCCTTGCACCAAAAAGTACCGTTGAAACATCACTGTTTGGTGGCTTGGGATTCGCAACATTCTCTCTCTCTCTCTCTCTCTCTCTCCTAGCGTTCCTGCCAAGGAATATCAGGGCTAAAAGTCCGGAACAGGCCACTTTTCACTTGAGATTTTTAAAAACCATCGCCGCTATGTACTGTTGCGAGCTCGCACCTGCGCCAGTCAAATGGGCTGCTGGTGTCGCAAGGTCAACGACCTGTGGAGGATTAAGGGTCTCGAACATTCGGGAACCTCCCCGATTGCTCCAGACAACACGTCGAGTTCTCGGAACCAGGGAACGTTCTGGAAGGTACTCGACCGAGAGGCAGCAGGTATAAAAACGGGCCCAGAAACGCCGTGCAGTTCAGTTCAATTTGGAGTCCGGATATAGACGCTTCGGGTTATAAATTGTGCCGTGCCGCGTTATAAATAGTGCGACAACCGCGTTACAACCGCAAAAGAGAGCGCTCTTTACCGCATGTGTGCCGCTAATTTCTATAACCACCCCAACCTGTCCCTATCGCCCGGAAACGCCCCAAAACGCTCAGAAACGCCCCAAATTGTCATACTATACCCCATTTACCCCCCCCCCTCCCCAAAAAAAATTTTAACTTGATATATGAATTTCTATCATTTCTACAAAATTTATATACGTATAAATTATTTACTAAGAACATAAATCGTTACAGTACAAAACGTTAAGTTATCTGATTTTAAGGATACTGCATTTTTATATGCAGGGGTAACATTGTCGTCGAGCCTTAGGCGCATGACGAACCAAATGACACATTGAAATCTCATCGGGGCCTTTCTAATGGTTTCTTCAGGGGTCGGTGATAATGAGTTGGCCCTTTTGCAATAATGTTCATTCAGCTTTTCGAGATCTACTGAGCTTATTCCATTTTCTTCTTCACCATTGCCAAGTTCGTAATGGAACCATTTTCCATAAATAGGCCTTCAAGTTTTCACACAAAATTGTGTGATGATTCTCATTATTCCGAATCATTTGTTGGATCTTATTTCTCAATTTCTTATATTTATTATATGCTTCCCTGCGAAGATTAGTACTGAGAGAAGTGTTCAAGGCTCATCTCCAGGCCCACAATTAAAAACACAAACTAGCCCTATTCGACCAAAGTATATTTATCAATCTAATTACAAGATGAGACTAAAAAATAGGATAGACGCACATCAAACAAGATTATACAACTGGGATTCTCGCTTCCTGTACTCCCTCGGTGGAGTGATAGTACTTTCGTCCCAGTACATGTTGAATTTCTTCCATTTCTTTCTCTTTTGAGGATCTTTCTTGCTGGTCGCGGGTGTCAGATTGGACATCAAGCCTGGAATTGGACAAATCGTCAGTATTGCACGTAGAGTCAAACCAGAGGAGTACTAAGTCGACGGAGGACTCACCAGCTTTTTGAGCCATGGTCACCATGCGGGAGACTCTCTTTTGTTGAGTTTTACAGAGACCGGTGACTCGGCGAGGAAGCATACATCCGTCCGACCTCACGTACTGGCTCAAGATCAATACATCCTAGTTGGGACATGAAGAATAAGTATCGATTAGAACCATATAAACGTGTCGGACAATACGAGAGAAATTAAAAATCTTAATCAACTGAAGAAAACCCGACATCCTCAAAAAGAGCTGCAAATTCTTTCACCGGGGTTGGTTATTCCTCGGACCAGGCGCATGGAGACTCATTAGAATCGATTCTGCGTCCAAAATTTACTGGAAAATGATACCCCACACGCATAGGTATCAGAAATCTCAAAAACACATATTCAAAATGGGTCGATATAGACCCATTTTGACGCATAACCTCTTCCGGTGGGCGCCAATCGTTCTGGGACCCATTGGATTTAGCGTCCAAAATGTAGTGGGTTTTAATTTTAATGGGAACGGATAACGCCCACCGGAAGAGGTTATGGGTCAAAATGGGAATCCACCTACCTATGTTGAATGTGGGTTTTTCGAGACTTCTGGTACCTGGGCGTGTGGGGTATCATTTTCCACTAAATTTTGGACGCAGAATCGATTCTAATAAGTCTCCGAACTGCTTGTCCGAGGAATCACTAACTCTGAGAAAGAATTTGCAGCGTTTTAAATTAATTAATTAAACTATTTTTACTACGCTCACGTACATCATTTGTGCTTATAAAATTCCTGCTTCAACTTCAACTTCCAAATCAAATCAAAACCAAGCCAAAACCACCAGACACGACGTTTTAGTTACCATTGAGTTACCATTGAGTCAATTCTTTGACTGCGATTTGTAGACATACCGTATGCTTGATGTCAAGATTGGTGGAGCATAAAACACATGCCTTCCCTGGTTCAGATTTTATCAACCTCTTCTCCCAAGGTGCTGGTTTCAATTGACCTTCGATCACAGTCACTTTGTCAGACTGCGTGATAACAACTGAAACAAAATGGAACAAATTGATGAGTGGACTTCAGGTAGGTAATGCGACTGCTGCTGATACTGTAATCAGTCATCTGTACCTAGGGTAGAAATTTAGGGTAAATCTTGACATCAGTGCACGCAACCCAAAAAATCGATATAGAGTTACAATCGATATATCGCTCCCTGGCCCTCAGTAAGAGATAGAAAAAATTATAATAATTAGACAATACAACTATAATCAATAACTAATTTATCCAGAACCCCCCTGATACCAAACAAATCATTGATGAGACAGTGCTGACACTTGCTACATTATAATGTCCTTAGTTTGTGGTTGGTAATCTTCACATAACCCTTCTCAATTGATCCGAAATTCATGTTGAACTCAAACTCCCCACACAACTGGGTCTCCAGAAATCGCCCATCTCCGATAATTGCGTCTCAATCGATATATCAACCAACAAGTAAACTTATAGACCCGTGTAACCACAGTAGAGATGCGACGTATCGATTATCCTAGGTGCATGCACTGATGTCAAATTTAGAATCTGGGGCCGCGATACCATCAATTGATACATCGATACCAATAACAATCGATTGATAAGGATGATAAGGACAATGTGTTCACAAAACAATATCGTCATTATCGATCTTACTAAAATCGATAGTATTATGTTATCAGCAGCCAGAGCCGCCGGTGCCGGGTTCTAAACTTCAACCATACCTTATATCACCATACATTATACTATAGGGACCACAGTATCGTACTTACTTTCTTTCAAACGTTGAACTGGAGTAGTGGTGATGGTTCGCACTGGTTGCAGAAGCTTGGAACCATATCTGACTGAACCTAGTAAAGCACTGAAGATGCCTGATGAAGCCATTGACGCCTGTAGAAAAACAAATTGGTTCAAAATGAGTCTAGTTTAAAAAAAAAAATGTTTATACCACTTCTGAAAACCTTTACACATACTAAGGAGTAAGACTATGCCCTGACAAGTTACACTACCTACAATATTGTTGCAAGCTGGCACCTGCGCCCATCAAATGGGCTGCCGGCGTCGCAAGATCAATGACCTGTGAAGGGCTAAGGGAGTCATTTCGAGAAATTGTGCGTCGTATCGAATTGGCTGGAACCTTCCAGAACCAGGGAAGGTTCCAGAACGTTCTCGGCCAGGCAGCAGGTATAAAACGGGCCCAGAAACGCCGCGGAGTTGAGTTCAATTCGGAGTCCAGATATAGATGCTTTGGGTTATAAATCGTGCCCTGCCGCGTTATAAATAGTGCGACAACCACCTTGAGTATTGTGATTCTGTCATTGTGTAAGTGCGCGAATGTGAACAGTGTATTCAAGTGAACGATTGTTACGAAATTATTTACTAAGAACATAAATCGATTACAATATTGGTGGGAGCATCCACCAGCCAACATATTTAGCAAAGTGAGCGCTTTCTACTTGAAGACAACATCGTTTTCATTGTCTTTCATCGAAAGCGCCCGTCTTCTACATTAAAAAAAAAAAAAAAAAGTAAGTCGGATGCTCCTAGTAATACATTTACATGGCTTAACAGAACCAACCCCTTGCATAAAGAAGGGTTATTCCTACACCACCTACAGGTTTGTTGCAGCGTTCAATTCGAGTAGGTTGGTTAATAGGAGAAGGATATCGTGAGTAAAGTTTACTGAGTGCTAATAAACTTTTCGTGATTATGCCAAGACTAACCTTCTGCCCAAGCCTTCCTCAAAGCATTGCTCTCTCTGGTCATTGCATCAGCCTTAGGACAGACAACATCCTGACATCAGGTGCAACGTGCAACCCTTCTGGGTGTAAGTTTTGAGAACCCAATGAGTAAAATTTACAGAACGCGATGGGAAACTAAGGTTCTAAGGTTGGTAGACATGTTGGTAGAGAGGGGAAGAATTGGGAGCACAGCAGGGAAGAGGAGTGGGCAGTCAGTTCAAGTTTGGCGCCAGGCGAGCATATTGTGTCTACCGCATAAGTTTTGGCAAAATTGGTGAGCTGTATCTATTCTTTTGGATTGCTGATATACAAGTGTCCCATCTGATCTCCTTGTTTGGGTGTTACTCTCTTGCTTGTTTTTACTCACATCTATTGGGTCTAATCTAATCTAAGTGTGTCCATCCTGTAGCAAGACTACTTACTCAATTATGGAGGTTCCTTAACTGACTACATATTGGTTACTGACATAAAGGCTCTGTGAAACATTCAGATATGTATAGCCTTTCGTGGACTCATAATAATTCTGGATTGGTTGTACCTACAACCCTGAATGGCCCTGTGAAACAGTCAGATATGGCCTTTTGTGAACTCGTACTAATTCTGGACAGGGTGTACCTCCAACCCAGGAAGGTCTCTGTGAAACATTCAGATATGGCCGCTTGTCAACTCATACGAATTCTGGGTTGGTTGTACCTCTGACCCAGAAAGGCTCTGTGAAACAGTCAGGTATGGCCTCTTGTTGACTCCTACCAACTCTGGACTGGTTGTACTTAATTAGGACTGGCCCTGTGAAACATTCAGATTATGGCCTCTGGTCTGATCCAGTGATAGGACTAAATCGCTTGAGGTACCTACATTACGGAGGACACAATAATGGACGGCTATTGGGAATGGTGGAGGCTGTAGTAGCACATCAGTAAACTCTGATGCATCTAAGTTATATTCGAAAGCCCAGCCGAGTAAACGTAAAACTATACGCTGCTGCGTCAGCACTAGAGAACTAATAAAACCATCCCGTGAGCCCCTCCGAGGCAGTCGTGTTCTCCCGCTAACTAAGTGCACATCTCGTTATACTCATTGTCACTATCTCCATTTGTTTTTATGATTACATTTGATTATACTTATACATGATTATATTTGATATCCTTCTAGGGTTAAGAAATGTATTGCAAATGGGATACAAAGGCTTCATACCGCAGAGATACCTAAGTATAGGAAATTCAAACAAGAATTTGAACGATACTGACCTGCTTATTCAATGAAGATTAACTTTATTTACTATTGTTCATCTCAGTTGGGGTAGTTTTACGCAATATTTAGCTAAGAAGAGGATACTATGTGGATTGAAATTTCAACGAACACTTAATCACCAATTTTGTTACCTCAAGGAGTCACGGCCTCACGGCACATAGAATGATAGTACTTGATAAGCTCGTGATTTCGTCTTATTCCTCTTCAGGTTGCGTGGCTCACAATAAGAGACCCTAAAACATCAAAAAACAGTATGAACCAAGAGAAATTTTTTCGTAATCATACTTAATTCTATTTTGAGAAACGTCTAATGAAATGAAATATCGTGGATAGTAGCACGTAAAACGCAAGTGTAAAAACCATAATGTACATTTTCAGGCTCATGGCGACGCTAAGTAGGAGCCGTTAGGGTCGCTACATTCAACCTACTAATTGATTTCGGTTGGTTATTCCTTGAATACTAAACCTGTCTCTCTGATTCGGCCCTAAAATTTTTTCTAGACGTTTTAAGTTTTGAATGAAACAGCCAAATTCCTTACCTGCAAGAATACCTTTCAACAACGGTTCGTGAAATACGGAATAACAAATATATTCACTATCATTCCGGTCTTAGTAGGAGTGAAATTATAGTAGTAGGTAATGTTTTTCAAAGGACCGAAGAAAGAGATAAATTATGTAGTAATATTATCAAAAAATCTATTAGTAAATAAGTACCCAGAAACTCACCCGAGCGTGTTCTTCATTATATAGATGCAGTGGATACCAATAGGTATCTGACCACCTAACCAACCCTCTATAACTTATAATCGGATCATTTTTGATACATCGAATAGGAACATCTATTAATGAATTAGAACCAGCCTTCCCTCCCGCAGTCATCGAAGAACACAACAAAATGCACAAAATGATAATAACAAGCAGGTAATGGAGAGCTGCCTTTCTACGCATCTGATTGAGATAAAAAGGTGGGTAATTTTATGCTGAAATTTGTAGACAACGTATCGCGGGCTGAGAATAATGTCCGTAACTTGCAGGGGACGCCTTAGAGTACCTACCTAATCTTACAATACAGACCTGGCCAAGGAAGCCCGTTAATTACATCACAAAACAACGAAAGGAAAAAATCTGAATGGATTAATCGGCCTAGATCGCCGAAAATCTCGAAAATCCATTAAAAAAAATAATAGCCTCCCTCTCCCCTCCCTCATGTTCGCCTGACTGACATGGTACGTTTTGGTTGATTATTCCTAGAATGTGCAACTTATGGTTTCATGACAGGGACTAACCTTTCAGATTCTCCCAAATATTTGAAAATTAGCGTTTCAAAATAGTGGAAAATGATATCTACCCTACGCGCCTAGATACCTGAAAACTGAAATCTCAAAAACCCACTTTTTCAATTGGTAGATAGCACACCCATAATATCCATATCCGTGACCAATATACAGATCCAATCGTCCTGGGACCCGCCCCATTGAATTCAGCTTCTAAAATTTAGCGGAGTGATACCCCACACTCGCAGACAAATAAGAATTTGCTTATTTTGAGCCAGACCATGTTGAAACCATGGGGAAACAGTGGGTGTAATGGATCCCGGACCCATTCCAATCGATGCAGGGTCCAAAATTTAGTGGAACATGATACCCCACAAGCCTAGGTACCAGAGATCTCGAAAACAGACATTCGAAATGGGTAGATAAGAACCCATTTTGACCCATAACCTCATCCAAACGGCACCAATCGTACCGGGATTCATTTAATTTGATTCAGAGTCCAAAATTTAGTGGAAAATGATACCCCACACGCCTAGGTACCAGAAATCTCGAAAACACACATTCGAAATGGGTAGATAGATACCCATTTTGACCCACAGCCTCACACCAATCGTTCCGGAACCCGTCTCATTGAATTCAGCGTACAAAAGTTAATGGAAAGTGATACCTGACACGCCTTGGTACCAGAAAACCTCGAAAACACATATTTAAAATGGGTATAAATAGATACCCATTTTGACCCATAACCTCCTCCAGTGAGTGCCAATCGTTCTGGGACCCTTCTAATTTGATTCAGTATCCAGAGTTTAGTGAAAAAAATATACCACACTCACTTAGATTGTAAATAATCTCAAAAAATCCACTTTTTGTAATATACATTTTGACCGCTAACCCACCCAAATTTGGTCCGATCGGGTTGAAAAGTTTCGAGGACCAACTAGAGCCATGAAAGGACCCCTGACCAAAATTTCAAATTTTTAGAAAAATTTTTAAAACCAAAGTCGGCGGTTGGACATTTGCTTATTTTAATCTAGACACCTTGAAACGTCCATAAAAATTTTTGGGGCGAATCGGAGAGATTGACTTTTTGCATGAAAACATAGGTTGATTATTCAAGGAATAACCAACCAAAATCCCATACATTCGAAATTAATGTATCGTTAAAACGTTTCGATGTATCACCTACACCAGTCGACAAGACAAGTAATGCCTTTTCATCACCACCACCGCTTGCCAACGCGTCTATGTTCGATCTCAACAATCGACTTGGTACAGTGCAGAATGGGGATGGGACAAACAAGACATCAAAACTTCAACAAGGAAAAAGTTGTCATTAACCAATTAAGCCTCGCCATGTTTTTCCCTTGCATCCTCTCTTAATGTTGCCAAATGTCATGTTTGCAGTCATTTTGAACATAACGTGTTAGTTGATAGCCCAGTAAACATGAAAAACGACAAGAAGTTCATGATGATAAGAACACTGATAATGTGTATTTCTGTAGTGCCTCGATTCAAACAAATCGATTCTTTTTTAATTTATAGTTCATATTATAATAAACAACCAATAAAACATTTTAAAAACAAGAAGAAATATTGTGCTGCAATAAAAGTAGTAAGGTACTAACATTTATACTTGAAAAGTGTATTTAGTTATTTTGAGAATAACATCGATGTCTGGCGAAAACATCGAATATTCAATGCATGGAAGAGCGTACATCGATTGTTTGGATCAACATCGATATTTTTTTAATACTGATGCATCGATTCCCATCTCTAGTGTAGAATGTAAACATAGGCATAGAACGACATAATGATACGTATGTTGGCGTGTAAATAGATGGTACTTTATATTTCAAACTCGTTTTCTTATCAGCATTTCCAGACGATAAAGAGAAAGATGAGCAGGTCATCGCCGAGTAAATTGATTGTCTGTGGAACGTGAAGGTGTGAAGCCACGTACGTATGTTTGACATTATACGTACCTTTTGTGATACAGGTTCGTACATTTTGATCACCTAGTAGAAATAAATATATACTATAGGGTATTCTTTGTTGTTGATGCGGCTATGCTGACCCAAAAGTAAGCAGTACTTTGCTGAACCGGTCTAAATTGTTTCCGAGTTGTTGCCATAAATCAGAGTAAACAGCTTTGCCTTATATTAAGTTATGAATTTATCAAGTTTGAGTGTATAATTCTCATCGCTGGACAATCGAGATCCATTTGGTGAGTAGGTTTGTTCCTAGTAACTGGTGGCATTTCGTCGTTGGTTCGATAGTGATGGGTTGTCAGTTCCGAGAGTGGGAGTTAACATGAAAATGCTGAGAAATACTCAAGAAATATAGTAATCGGTTTGTTTATTCATATGGACGGATGCCGAGTTGACTGCAAAAATAGATTGTCCCTAGGTAGATTTCTGATTTCAGCATAGTTCCTTGGCCGTTCAAAGACGCAATTCTTCCTTTCAGCTCCCACGTTCAGACTTTCTGACTATTCAAACGACAACTAATGCTCCAGAGATGAATAAGACCAAAGACCTGAGTTCAATAGACTGGTCGAAGTTCGGGCTGGGCGAAGAGTCTTTGGCTGAAAGACCCAGAGAACAAGGGCAGTACGGTGTTGGCGGTCATCGCCCTGCCGGCCCAAACGAATTATTCGCAGGTGAAGAAGTAAGTACTTTTCGAGAATAATTTCTTCATTGGAGAGGAGTGCCTACACGATCCTGTGCGTCAAACTAACATCTTTCCCCTCTTGCAGAATGACGTCCCTTGGTGGAAATCGCAATTCTTCATTTCCGAGCCCATCCTTTTCGGCACGTTGGATGGCGTGTTCACATCTTGTCTCATCAACGTTTTTGGTGTAATCGTCTTCTTGAGGTCTGGTTGGATCGTCGGACAAGCTGGCTTATTCAATGCCATTTCCATGATATTGGCCACAGGTTTGAAAATATTCATTGTATCAATTAACCATACCTTGTTACTAAGAAGCGTTCTATTTTCATCGCCCATTTTGTTGTTTCGAGCCAGAAAAAAACGCTGCAAATTCATTCAAACGGGTTGGTTATTCCTCCGACCAGGCGCATGGACACTAATTTAAATCTCGGACCAGGCGCACGGAGATTTATTTCTTCAACATGGGGAAAATGGGGGAAACAGTGGGTGTGATGGGTCCCGGACCCATTCCAATCGATTAAAGGTCCAAAATTTAGTGGAAAATGATACCCCACACGCCGAAGTACCAGAAATCTCGAAAACACACATACAAAATGGGTAGGTACATACCCATTTTGACCCACAACTTCTTCCGGTGGGTGCCAATCGTTCTGGGACCCTCCTCATTGGATTCAGCGTCCAAAATTCAGTGGAAAATTATACCCCACACGCCTAGGTACCAGAAATCCCGAAAATACATATTCAAAATGGGTAATAAATACCCAATTTGACCCATAACTTTTTCCAGTGGGTGCCAATCGTTCTGAGACCCACTTCATTGGATTCAGCGTCCAAGATTTAGTGGAAAATTACCATTTTGAATATGTATATTCGGGATTTCAGGTAGGTACCTAGGCGTGTGGGGTATAATTATCCACTAAATTTTGGACGCTGAATGCAATGAGACGGGTCCCGGAACGATTGGTGCTCTCTGGATGAGGCTATGGGTCATAATGGGTGCCTATTTACTTTCGAATGTGTGTTTTCGAGATTTCTGGTACCTAGGCGTGTGGGGTATCATTTTCTACTAAATTTTGGACCCTGAGCCGAATGGAATGGGCCCGGTACCCGCTGTACCCACTATTTTTTTGATGATTTGAAATGACCTTTAGTTGACCAATGATTTTTTGAGCAATTAACTGGGGGTACTTGGGGCAAAGCCGAGCCCCATAGGAGAATTAATGTTACGTCAAGAGCAAGGTAAACAACGCCAATATCAGTGACCTTGGTTTATATTGTAGATTTATATCGTTTCAGAATAATTCACCATTTAAGATTTTCCTTTCGTGTGTTGACCTGACGTCACTAACACGGCCATAACTCCCTGTTCACTAGATAATCTCAAATCTGAGTACACCGTTGGAAAGAGCATCAAATGTCTCCCATCTAATGGGCCCCTCAACGTCTTGAATAATTGAGTATGGTATTCACTAATTTAGTCAATAGTTAGGAAATGAATGAAGACACAAGACCTCGTCAACATTCAGCCGGGTAAAGGAAACATTTTCTTCGGAAAAATTCCCGCGCTCATTCATTGAAAAACCTAAAATACCAGGGTTTTAGACTTGGTGGACGAAAACATGATAAACTCCCAAACGAGCGTCAATGGCTGCTTGAAGACTTGTAAAATTGATTCGCTGCCTATTTAATAACAGCCCACTTGCCTATTTCAGTGGGAATTGCCCTTATTACTGTCCTATCTGCTGTCGGTATTTGTGAAAGATGTCGAATGGAAAGCGGAGGCGTCTACTTCCTCCTCGCTCATGTGATGGGACCCCGCGTTGGCACCGCTTTCGGTTTGCTGTACGTGTTTGGTCAGGTGAGTGGTGCAATACACTGCATGCTGCTTCGTGATATTAATGTGTCTGTCATGTGTGTGAAATGCAAGCGCATCTCAAGCAATTTAAACTGCTTTTCAGGCTGTTGGCTGCAGTCTGTTCGTCCTCGGTTTAGGTGAATCGCTTGCCGGTTTTGTCGGACTGGAAGGTAATTTGATTGCCAAACGAGGTTTCGCTAGTGGAGCTGTCCTACTTCTATGCGTTATCAATGTCGCAGGTGTAAAATGGGTAAGGATTCATACCTACGTAGGATATACTTTGTGGTCTGCTCTTGAAAGTCGGTGGACCACGAAAATGGTTGACAGTAGCTACTGTTGGTCAGCTCAATCTTCGTTTGTGAGGGCTAGTGGTGAGTTCTACTCTTGCAAATGATGCCGGGCCGAGACTTTGCCTGCCTTGCTTGAACGGTTCTATGCTGTCAGATATTTTTGTGTGCGTGGGACGACCGTATTCGTTGTGGTCAAGTGGCGGTGGCCTGGATTTCAGAGGAGTTCCCCAGACCAGCCGCATTGAGACTCATTTCTTCGACACGGGAAACAGTGGGTGTGGCGGATCCCGGACCAATTCCAATCGATTCAGGGTCCAAAGTTTAGTGGAAAATGATACCCCTCACGCCTAGGTACCAGATTCTCGAATTACCGGAATCTCGAAAACACTAATTTAAAATGGGTAGATAGATACCCATTTAGACCCATAACTTCTTTCGGTGGGCGCCAATCGTTCTGGAACCAATTTCATTGGATTCAGCGTCCAAAATTTAGTGGAAAATTATACCCCACACGCCTGGGTCGCAAAAATGTCAAAAATCCATTTTTCGAAATACACATTTTGACCCCTCTTCCGCCCGGATTTGGCCCGATCGGGCTGAAAAGTTTTGAGGACCAACTAGAGCCGGGAACGGACCCCTTATCCAAATCTCAGATTTTGAGACAATTTTCTACTACCAAAGTCGGCGCGGACGGCGGACGGACATTTGACTTTTCTGATCTAGACACTTTGAAATGCGCAGACAATTTTGTTTGGGCCGAATAGGAGAGATTGACTTTCTGCATGAAAACATAGGTTGAATATTCAAGGAATAATCAACCAAACGTCCGTTTGCCGACCATATCGTTCTTGGTGATAGAAGATTTTTTAATACTTGGTCGGGGGCTCTTTCAGGCTTTTTAGTCCATTTGGCACGAGTTTAGTATGAGTAAAAAATAAATGTGTTTTTGAAACTCAATTTTCGGAATTTTTCGAGAACTAGGCGTGTGAAGTATCATTTTCCACAAAAATGTTGGATGTTGAATCAATTGGAATGATCCGTGGATTTTTCACAGTTTTCCCCATACTCTTGCTCTAAGCAATAATAAACCATTACGAATGAATTTGCAACGTTTTTTGGTCATTCTGCGTTCCTCTTTTGAACCTAACCCTCTTGTTCTATGACAAAGTGAACGTGACACAATTCAGTTCAGCTTTATTGCTTTAAATTTCCAAAAAAGCGTTCTTTTGTCCGTCTGCTAACTTGTCCACGCTCTCACAAGTGATGATTTCCTCAATAGATGTAGCTCAGAGCGCTGAATTGACTGAAAAGGATAATCACCATGATTCTTGATTGCTCATCAGGTAATCAAGCTCCAGTTCGTCCTCCTCATCATCCTACTTTTTGCCGCGTTGGATTTCGTCGTTGGCAGTTGGATACACACTGATTATAGTAAGTCACGAAAGCCAATTTCGTTCAGCTGTCATGGGAACGCCATGGGTTTCTCCATCCCGGTTGACTTCACTATCGATTTGATTTCAGAAAGCGGCTTCATGGGTTGGTGGAGTGGGATGATCGAGAACAACTTATACCCGGACTACTATGGTGGTTATAACTGGTTCACAGTTTTTGGCGTCTTCTTTCCCACCGTTACTGGGATATTGGCTGGAATTAACATGAGTGGAGATTTGCGAAACCCTTCAAAGGACATCCCTAATGGGTCACTGGCGGCGCTATTTACTGTGTAAGCCACCAATATTTCATAATTTTGTCCGGTTGGTGAATTGGCCATTGATTAAAAGCCATATACGGTCAAGATGTTCTAAATGATGGAGAAGAAACGCTACTATGATTTTTGGTTGGTTATTCCTTGAATAATGAACCTATGTTTTCATGCCCATGGTCATGGGGGGTCAACTACTACGATTGGCCCAAGATCTATGGAATAATCAACCAGAAAAGGTAAAAGTCCGTACACCATATGCCGTCCACGTTTTTGGTAGTAGGAAATTTCCAAAAAACTTGATACTATTGGTATGGGACTCGTCTCCGGTTCTACTTGGTCCTCAAAACTTTTTAGACCGATCGGTCCGAATCGGGAGGAGAGGGGGAGGTGTGAAAATATGTTTTGACAAATGTATTTTTGAGATTTTTAGCAATATAGGCGTATGGGGTATTATTTTTCTCTAAATTTTGGTCGCTGAACCCATTGAGACTGGTCCTGGACCGATTGATGCTCACTGGGATTGGGTATGGGTCAAAATAGGTACATACTTACCCATGTGTTTGGCTACCTAGCATTCAGTCGGGTATTATTTTCCACGTGTTTCAAAACTAAGCTTGTTTGGTATAATTTTCCACTCAATTTCGGAAGTTGAATCGATTGGAATGAGTCCGGGACTCATACTCACTGTTTTCCCCATGCTCCAGATCCGTAGAACAGCCAACCTCTGTGAAAGGATTTGCAGCGTTTTTCGTCCGGGGGGAGGGGGGTGGAATGATGGTTCGATGGGGGAGGAGGATCGTTAGGTACCGATCCTCGGTCACACTTGGGGTCCAGTGGCAGGGAGATGGACAACGTTTTCAAGATTGTAATACAAACGGATATCTAATAAAGCCAGCCGCATTCATTCCATCTGCAAACTGTAGGTGGTACGTATTAGACTCATTCCTTTGTAGCAAAACGTGGTTCCATCCACGGACCTCTGGGTTATGGACGCTTCCACTTGAATATGGTTGAAGTACCACTTATCTGCAATCCCGTGTTGAGGAATATGAATGGGAAAACGCTCCATACTATTGTAGAGAGGAAAGGGAATGTATTCTTTCAATATAGAACTTGTAGGAGTAATTACCATGATAATTGACGTGCACAATATTGTCACAAAGATGTTAGGGTGGAAGTCCTGGGAGGATGAACTTCCGCTCCAATCCCCACCCCCATCCCTTAACGAGAGGGGACTGCTAGAATGCTCCGGCTGCTTCCCTCACGTTACAAAATTTCACATTTAGGGGATGCTTTTTTTATGCTAATATGTAGGTATATGTTTTGCATTTCAGGCTTGGTCTCTACTTGATGTTCGTTCTCGTCCTTGCTGCCACGTGCACCCGTGAAACATTGAAAACTGACTTCATGATTGCCGCCAAAGTTTCTGCCGTTCGTAAGTCCATCACCTTCGTTCTAGTTTCCGCACTTACTTCGTAATGGTGCTGTTTACTAAAAGTGAGTTTCGTCGCAGGTGTCTTGCTTCTCGCTGGTTTGTACGTTTCGTCCATGTCGAGCTGCTTAGGGGCGATGTACGGGACCCCTCGTGTCCTGCAGTCGATCGCTAATGAAAACGTCATTCCTTTCATCAGAATACTTGGTCGTGGCGTAGGTTTCCCTATTCACTTATTACCTATATCAATGTAATCAAAATGACAGTTTTGCCTAGTACCGTTTACTAATATTATTCTACTAAAATGTCTAATAATGGCTTTTTTATTCTCAGCGAGGCCCTAACCGAGTGCCTGTCTACTCCTTAGCGGTTGTGGCAATTGTCACGATACTTTTCATTTTGATCGGGGACATCAACACTTTGGCGCCGGTCGTGACCATGCCGTTCTTGATGATGTACGCCATAATCGATTACGCCTACTTTGCTTTGGCTCAAACCTTTGACATTCACAGTCACCGTGAGCTGAGATTTAAGTGAGTGGAATTCCATTTGGGTATTTTGCAAATTTCCTGCTGTTTTGAGCTGCCTTCGTTTCTTATTCTATAATTTTTTTTCTAAAAATTTTAAATTTTGATTAGGGGTCTTTTTCCGGCATTAGTTGGTTCATAAAACATCTCAGCCCGATCGGGCCAAATTTGGGGGAGGTATGGGTAAAAATGTGGTTGATTATCCAAGGAATAACATAGGACTGAACTAAAGAATGTTATCATGGGGCGTTACCTAACTGACTCCCAAAGAATCAAAAGTGAGAGGACGTGGTCTCGTGATAGACCTAACTGACTCCCGTAGGCCGTCAGCCCCGACGAAAATGCAAACCCCTCAGATCCCAACAGTTGGGATCAGTTACTGACTCCCAGGAAAATGCGTATTTGTTCGGGAAGAGAGCTGTAACAACGGAAAATCCAGAAGTTGGAACTTGTCACACATTATAAGAAGGGTAAGAAGGCTAGCAAGTGGCTGAAGTGGGCGTTCAGGCTGCCTTATTGTGATCCCGGTGAAGTAGCTGATGTCTACTGTGGACAAACCATCAAGGCAGGAAGAGAAATTTCAACTGGTTGCTGAATACCCGCACGATAAGTACGTGTCGTCAAACGCTTAATACCCTCCCGCTTTTTGGGCGTCCAAGTCAGCTGAGGTAACGTTAACCACGAACGCCTGCAAATCCTTTAATTCGTGGTACAACAAAGAATTCAACCATCCTCCTATTTTATTTATGTAGAGTGGCTTTTGTACATATTTTTACGTATTTGACGATAAATGTTGTTCCACATTGATAATTTGTATTGATTAGGGTAGGTAGGCTTGACGAGATGTTTGCTAAGGCCGGGTACACACGTTGAGGATTTCCGGAGAGGATTCCCCGTTGAGGCCAACCTCTCCGGCCGACCGGACCGTGTGGACGGGTCGAGGCCTTCAGTTCAGGCGGACTGTACAGGCCGCCAGGCCTTTCAAATTTTTGGAAAGGCCGCCTGAGGCCGGGGTTCCGGCCACTACAACTACACAGTTTTCCTCAAAAGGCCTCGCGCGTCGTGTGGATGTTCCGTCCGGCTCCGGCCGCCTCTGAGGTTTTCCTCAGAGGAATTCCTCTTTCTGTGTAGTCTGTGAAGTGGGAAGGAAAGTTTGTGGAAAAAACTCCTTTATACACTCAGGGAGTCAGCTAGGCTCTTTCACCAGTTTTGTTTCCCACCGGGAGTCAGTTAGAACTACCCTCTTCGAGGGAGTCAGTTGGGACTTACAATTTTCGCTCTCTTTTGGAGTCAGTTGGGCCTTTTGATGTCCCTCGGGAGTCAGTTAGGAAACACCCTTACCATGCAATAGTCGATTCTGCTCACAAATTATTTCTGGGCGTTTCAAAGTGTCTAGATCAAAAAAGTCGAATGTCCATACGCCGTACACCGAATTTGGTCGGGGAGGGGGGAGGAGGGGCCAAAATGTGTTTTTTGAAAAATGGATTTTCGAGATTGCCGGCGATCTAGGCGTGTGGGGTATCATTTTCCACTAAGTTTCGGACTGGAAGAGGTTATGTGTCAAAATGCGTATCCGTCTTCCCATTTCGAATGTGTGTTTTCGAGATTTTGGTACCTATGCTAGTGGGGTATCATTTTCCATTAAATTTAGGATACCGAATCCATTTAAATGGGTTCCGGATCGATTAGCACGCACTGGAGGTGGGCACGAGTCAAAATCTGTATCTATCTGTCTTATTTCGAAGATTTTTGGTTGCTAGGCTTGTGGTGTATCATTTTCCACTATAATGTTGGATGCTGAATCGATTGTAAGGAGTCCCACTCACTGTTTTCCCCATTTTTAAATATTTGTTGTAGATTTCACGAAAAGAATCATTCCGAGTCGTCCCCGTCGCTTCAGCAGAGTGATTTCAGCAACGACCTCGACACGTTGTTTCCAGAGCGGTCACAGCACAGGATATACTCCGCTGTAAGTGTTCCTTCTTGCCCAGTTCACCCTCGAATAAAACAAATTTAAGGGAAAATGAACTGGTTATTTGCTGAGCAGGTTTCTACTTCCTGAAGCTCCAATCCATCTCTAATAGCAGGAATAGTTTATGATACAAAATTATATAGGCTTCAATTTTAAGTTTGTGTTAATGCAAGCCGCTATCGGTTGCGCCGTTCGGCCCAGTGTGTGGGTGACTTGCCTGAGCCTGTAATGTCTGTGCACTGCCTGTGTTTCCTCATATATCTTTGTACTCGCCAAGCTTTCCTGTTCAATCCCCATTCACCTCCGGATTTACAGATAACAGCAACGCCTAGCCCAGAACATCCACAGCCACCCAGCCACATCGTTCATAGGAAGACGATAAGCTGGTACTCGAATTGGTGCAATCGTTATTTGTCCCTTTTCGGAGTAAGTGTTGTTTCTCTACCTACTACTACTTATCAAATACTTGACAACCTTCGGGCTACACTATGAAGGAAGCTGTAACAGTTCATTGAAAACTAAACATCTTTTTCAGGCATTCCTAAAAGTTGGCATGATGTTGATGATCAATGTAACCTACGCTCTGACTTTCATGGGCACGGGTTTTGTCATTTGGGTTTACGTTGGATTGACGAATCCGGCCGTCAAACCTGGAGCGGCGACAGAATTTAATTTCTTGAAGTGGCTCAAGAATGTCATTCTACGAGCTTGTGGGTATGTAGCCAACAGTTGTCAGTTAGTTGAAGTGGCAATAGGTCTTTAAAAGTCTGCTAAATTTCCCAAGATCTCCCTTATAATTAAATTTTGAATGGCCTATCTGACTGTTTTACTTGGGTACCGAGTTTGGCCGCAGGAGTATTTACTAGGTGCCTGAACGTGTTCTCTATGGGTATACAGCTACGCTACATGGTTGTCAAATCGACCCTTTTTTTAGTGATCGTTTCGACAAATGTAGCCCAACGAGTCTCGGGTCGTTTTGCCTAAGGGACCTTAATCTGAAGAGACTTATATTGAGATGTAGATCAATATTGAAGAGCTTTGTTGGAGGCTCACACGTAAGATGGCCGGTGAAACAATACACCTGGGTTGGAAAAATCTGCTCATTTGGCCATGACCGAGCTGATCCCATGCAAATTAGAGTGTCACATTCACTTGTCCCTTGCTTGGTGCAGGAGAATTTTAACGGATAAGGCAAGCATTATAAAGAGAAAACTAATGTTTGTCTGTGGGTGAAAATCTTCTGTGGTCCTGCTTCCTCCCGGCTGACATGGTCTACGAAGCCTTTACCACGATCAAGAAAAATGCTCCTTTGGATGGCCATTCCTTCAGTGTGCTAAGCGCTGACTGCGCACGTGGAGAAAGGCAGCACTTTCCCCTATTACAAAATGGGGCATGAGTTATGAATGGGGTTTGAAAGGATATAAAGATAGGTAACTAGTCAATATAGAAAAATGAAACTTAATTTATTTTAGTCAGGAAGTAATCCCGTTTTGGTTGATTATTCCTTGAATAATCAACCTACGTTTTCATCCAGAGAATCCAATGAAATGGGTTCTAGAACGATTGGCGCCCTCTGGATGAGGTTATGGGTCGAAATGGGTATCTATCTACCCATTTTGAATATGTGTTTTCGTGATTTCTGGCATCCAGGCGTGGGTTATTATGTTCCACTAAATTTTGGACTCTGAATCCAATGAAATGGGTCCCGGAATGATTGGCGCCCTCTGGATGAAGTTATGGGTCAAAATGGGTACCTATCTACCCATTTCGAATGTGTTTTCGAGATTTCTGGTGCCTAGGCGTGTGTGGAATAATTTTCCACTAAATGTTGGACGCTGAATCCAATGAAATGAGTCCTAAAACGATTGGCAACCACCGGAAGAACTTATGGATCAAAATGGGTACTTATCTACCCATTATGAAAGTGTGTTTTCGAGATTTCTGGTACCTAGGTGTGTGGGGTATCATTTTCCACTAAATTTTGGACCCTGAATCGTTTGGAATGGGTCCGGTACCCACAACACCCACTCTTTCCCCCATTTTCCCCATGTTCATCGACATTGGCGTGTGGGGTATCCTTTTCCACTAAATTTTGGACGCTGAATTCAATGAGACGGTCCCGGGACGATTGGCGCCCACCGGAAGAAGTTATGGACGCTGAATCTATTTTTAAATTAGTCTCAATATGCCTGGTCCGAGGAATAACCAACCCGTGTTTTTGACCTAGACACCTTGAAACGCCCAGAAAAAAAATTTGGGCCAAACCTTTTGCATGAAAAATAGGTTGATTATTCAAGGAATAACCAACCAAAATGAATATTTTTGTATAATCTTATCGTCGAGAAAATTGAAGCATATTCTAGTCCAAAGACAGGACTCATCCTCAGAGTGGATATCGCTGTGATTCTATTTCGTCTTCATGTTTTGACTTTCAGACGGCGTAACATTGACTACGAAGAGATCATCGTTCCGCCGAGTATGCCCGGTGTTGAGATGTCACCGTCCCAACTAAACGAAGACAATGAAGATTTTTCAAGCCGGCAAAGGTTCCACCAGACAGCTTCCGTTCGGCCGCTTTACCACGATGACCCTGACCACGCTAACATCGAAGTTCTCCGCTAAATCCACGTTCTGTGCGATTCTCCAAAAGCGCTTTGCGTGAATATTTTTAGGATAAGAGAAAAAACTCTGTCTATTTTTAACCAAAAGGAAATTAATTTTGTAAAGATTGAGAAGTATGGGGCGGCCCGAGCCTCACTCCACCGTCCGATTTGTAGGGGTGTGCAATTTATGACGTTAGCTTAGTTGCATAATTTTTGGTAACTCATAAAATGAAGTGAAAATTAATTTTTCTATTAGTGACGAGAGCTGACTTTGTATGTAACGTTCAATTTGCCGTCTGGTGCAGCATAATTTAAGGCAAACCATCAAGAATCTCGATTTTTACACCGATTTTGTTTAGTTATTCCTTGAATAATCAAGCTATGTTTTAATGCAAGAAGTCAATCTCTCTAAATCGGTCAAAAAAAAAAAAAAAAAAAAAAAAAAAAAAATTCTGGACGTTTCAAGGTGTTTAAATCAAAATAAGCAAATGCCCGTGCACAATCCGCCGTCCGCCGTCCACGCCGATTTTGGTAGTTGAAAATCATCTGAAAATCTGATCCCGATTAGGGTCCCCTCTAGTAGGTCCTCGATACTATTCAGCCCAATCGGACCAAATTTAGGGGAACAGGGGTCAAAATGTGTATTTTTGAAAAATGGATTTTCGAGATTTTCGATGATCCAGGCTTGTGAGGTATCATTTTCAACTAAAATTTGGACGCTGAATCCAATGAGACGGGTCCCGGAACGATCGGAGCCCACTGGAAGAGGTTATGGATCAAAATGAGTATCCATCTACCTATTTTGAATGTGGGTTTTTGAGATTTCTGGTACCTAGGCGTCTGGGGTATCATTTTCCACTAAATGTTGGACGCTGAACCGATTGGAATGATTCCCCATGCTCCTGACCCGAGGAATAACCAACCCCTGTGAATGAATTTGTAGCGTTTTCGTGATTTTCTCGTACTCGGAGTTGAATTTACCGCTAAAACTGATCGGAGCGTTGCGGTACTGGATCGGAAGGCGGTGAATGAAGTTGGCGAAGAGGGGAGGGGGTTATTATTGAATAATCAACCTATGTTTTCATGCAAAATGACAACCCGTCCGATTTTCCCAAAAAATGTTTTCTGGTCATTTCACGGTGTCTAGATCAAAATATGCAAACGTCCGTCTACCGTATGCTGTCAACGCCGTTTTTGGTTGTGGACAATTTCCCAAAAATCTGACATTTTGTTCAGGGACCCGTTTTTGTCTCTAGTTGGTATTTGAAACCTTCCAGTTCGGGAGAAGGAGGGGGGGACGACGCGTTTTTTTTTTTTAAATGGGCATTTTTAGCGATCCCCAATCGTGTGGGGTATCATTATCCACTAAATTTTGGACTCTGTATCCAATGGGTAATCCACCGGAAGAGGTTATGGGTCAAAATGCATAGGGTTTCGAGATTTTCGGCGATCTATGCGTGTGGGGTATCACTATCCACCAAATGTTGGTCGATAAATCGATTGAGAAAGAAAGAGTTCGGGACATTCCACACTCGCTGTTTCCCCCCATTTTATCCATGCTCCTGATTCGAGGAATAACCATCCCCAGTGGGGCGCTCGGTAGTCTAGTGGAATAGACGAAGGATTGGTGTGGTACTCCGAGCGGCCAGGGTTCGAATCCTGGCTAGAGCAACTTGTTTGTCTTGACCCTCATATTCGTCCTCTTCACTTAAGGGGGTGAGGCAATAAGTAGCCACGAGCGAAATCGTCAGATCAATTTACGATCCTCTTCGGAGGACGGCTGACGACGTCCGCGACACCTGACCAAGGTAGTCGGACGAAAATCCAAGGTGAAAGTCCTTGTTTACTTTACTTTACTTTACTAAGTCCATCCCCAGTGAAAGAATTAACAACGTTTTACCACTTAAATAATGTTATCAATAAACAATTTTTTTTTTTTTTGCTCGCTCTTCGGAGTTGCAATTTGTATCCAAGGGGTTGATATCTTTGAGTTTTGTGGCAATTGCCTCCTTAACTTAATGTACGTTTTTTTTCTGTAATCGGCTCATTTTGCATGAATACCTTAAATTAGGGTGCATAATGTACTGGAGTTACTATTTTTGAGTGCATGGTTTGGACAAATAAACGTCATAAAGTGACCATCCCTACTGATTTGCTGGCCAATGCAGCGAAATAAGCAACTTTGTTCTTCTTTAAGCGTCTTTCCAGAACATCAGTTGCGAGAAGTGACAAAATCAACCCTTAACGTTTCCAGGGACTAACAAAAACGTCTTCACTGCTTCTTACTGACTGCTTTGTACAAAATGCTAAATGTTTCAATATGATTGGACCAATTCGAAGCAAAACCAGTATCGCTTCCCTCATCGCGTCCCATTCCTTATTTAGCGTTGAAACTCCTACAGTTCCATCAAAACTTTGATGACGTCACGGTATAATTTGTCAAATTAATCGCATTATTATTTGACCATTTATTACATTTGGAGATACATATAAGATTTAACAATGATGAGACAATAACGCTAGGTTCTGTACTTAATGAATTTGTGGAATCTTCAAGTAGTCATTTATTTCTTTATCGGTTTTCAAATGTTTGGCTGTCGCTTTGTGTCTTGTTGGCTTGATTTATAAACTGTAGGTCTATAATAGTCGAGCTTTTCGCCTACTGGCGTATTTTTGTTCAGTTGTATCGAGTGTAATGCAAACGTCCTTTGACATGCCATGTATCCTTTGTCTATCACTAAACACCGCATTGTAATTAATAAATACTTGACCCACTGCCAGTATAAGTTGGTAATGAAAATGTGGTGAAATGTGTATCCGAATAATGACCGTATCAACCAATTGTCGGGATCAATGTGTACAAAGTCTCATAAACTACTTCTAGACTGAATTTCGTACTACTTAACAATCGCCCAATCTTATGGTCGGGCAATGTTCTCCCTGTTTGGGGCGCAATTCCGACCATATCGTGTTTTTATTTCTTAAGTAAATGAATATTATTTTACCATACTGCATAATATCCTCTATCCACTCACCATTGCTTCTTCTTATTTATTGATTATAGAGTTTGAGAAACTTGTCTAACATTAACCGGATGGATTAAGGAAAAATAAATTGCATTCAAGATGGAATAACATGTAATTCAAAATTATTTGATAATACAAACATGATGTGATAAATGTTTCAACTTACTTCGACTGTTTATGCCTTTATGTACCGTACCCTGTTCCTAAATCTTCACCTCACTTTAATCAGTTTGGTACTACTGGTGGCAGTTTCAAGAAGGGAGCAGAACTTATATTGATGCGCAAAAAAATCTGTTTACTTAAAAGTTGAAAGAACTACTCTTAGCAAAAGTCTCCTGGCGGTGGCCAGGCTCATTCTATTATGGAGTATAGGAGGGTGCTGAATACCGATTAGTAGCAGAGTTTGAAACTAAGAATACTATTTAAAATAAAAGGTTTGGTATAAGACAATTTTGACAG
Source organism: Cyrtorhinus lividipennis (assembly GCA_019603395.1). Lineage (NCBI taxonomy): Eukaryota > Metazoa > Arthropoda > Insecta > Hemiptera > Miridae > Cyrtorhinus > Cyrtorhinus lividipennis. The sequence goes on along the minus strand of CM034004.1, from coordinate 3,430,483 downwards.
TTTAAACGTCATAATACCCATTCCTACTGATTTGCTGACGAAATAAGCAACTTGTTTCTTCTTCAAGCATCATTCTAGAACATCAGCTGCGAGAGTTGACAAAATCAATGCTTAACGTTTCCCGAGACTTTCAAGAACGTCATCACTGCTGCGACTGGTAAGAAAATTAAAAATGTTGGTCAGTTGCCTTTCTGGCATTAGTCGGTCCCTAAAACTTTTCAGCTTGATCGGCAATATTTGGGAAGGGTATGGATGGAGATGCGTTTTTAGAAACTAAATTTTAAGCATTTCTTGAGGAACTATTCTTGTGGGGAATTATTTCCCACTTACATTTGGACACTGAATCTATTGAGACGGGTCCTGAACCAATTGGTGCCCACTGGAGAAAGGTTTTGACAAAATGAGTACCTGTTTACAGTAGTACACAGTTTTGAACATGCATTTTCTGGGATGGAAAATAAAGCCACCAGTAAAACAAACTAACTTTGTTGTTTTTGAAATGAGCTGAGTTTGTTCAACTGGCTTCTGGGACAATTGGATGGGATGCCACCACAAGAAGCAGTTGTTTTTGATAGAACCAATATGAGTGAAATTATGTAGCTACAGCACATAGAATGCAACTTATTCAGAACTACCACAAAACTCGGTAGTGTTTGGTTTTGGCTTAAAAGAGGGAGATAGTTTTGCATTAACATAATGTGATGTAACAGAATCCAATGCTACATGCACAAGCAACTTGAATTGTTAGGATGTAACAATTTCAAAGTTGCAAGAACTGTATACATGTTTTCTCTGAGGGATGCAACTAGTTCCAGACACCACACGAATGAAACTAAGAACTTTCTTATTCTTCCTATCATAATTTTGCCTTCTTCATTTTCTGCACTCGGGGAAGTCTGTCAGCGACGACAGCAACATTATCGGCGAACAGCAATCACTATGTCGGGAGTTTTATTATAGCACTCAACACAAGTTCAGTATCAAACCTTAATATTTTTTCTAAAATGTGTATAGCTAGGAGTAAATATGACGAACTACATTTGAATGAATCTTTTGTAACAAGAATATGTTGAAAAGAAGGCAACTCCACAAGCTAAAATGCTTGTAAAAACATCACAGTTTTTACCTACAGGTCCATTTAAATTTAAAACTCATAGGTGAGTTGAAGACTTTCGATTCCCTGTTCAACATGAATTGTGCAAATTGATGTTGGAAAGGCTCCTTAAGTCTAAAACAAAGTCTGAATGTACCCAAGCACTTGGTACAGAACAAAAAATCACAATTGCTGTACTCATATCGATAAGTATTGCTATATACTTATAATATGTGTAATTATACACTACCGTTGTATCGATTCATATATTTGTCAATATATTTAGCAATGTTTTTTGTTTATTGTTGACCCATTTCATTCATATAATTTAGAAATGGGTATCAATTAACAAAACATCGCTGTTTCGATTAATCGATTGTTTCATGGAAGGAAAACTATAATCATTGATGATTAGCCTAGGCACGTTTTAAGTCATTTCATCCTCTTATAATGTAGTGGAATGTCATTTTGAAAATGACATGTAAAATATACAAAGAAAGTTATGCAAAATGAGGCAACAAGTTTGAGGTTAGCTTGACTTAAGCTTGACAAGCAAGAATGGGATAATGGAAAAGCGGTGGTTCATGATAGGAGTTTTCAAGAGCAGATAATAGGATGCCTGTGCCTGACCTAGGGAAGGGCTTGGGCTTGTCTCCCCAGCGTAGGCTTGGGTCTCTTCTCTCTTGCCTCTCTTATCTCTATTTATTGCTTGGTTGTTTCATTCAATTCTTTGTTAACTGGCCAAACACCTACTTATTGGAATAAGTCCACAACACTCCACACTCACTGTTTTCTTCATACTGTTGTTCTTAGGAAGAATAAACCATGGTGGAATTTTGACGCTCCACTCACCTAACTGTTTCTAAGTAAAAACAGAAAAGTTTTTTAATTCAGTCTCGATCCTGCAAGTCAAAATCCGCAATTAACTTCCGACATTTTAGTTTGTTTCTGCGCCAAATAAAAAAAACTTAAATCCAAAATTAATCCTTCATAACCGCTCAACTAGATAGAGTTCGAGTTTAAATCAGCTCTGCGTCCATCTCTACGCAAACGCTCGTCCAGAAAGGATGTCGTCCAAAGTTGATTTGTCCAAAGTTTCTTTAGTAAAACTTCTCACTCGGTCTTCTACGAGATTCAAAACTTGATTTTTAAAAGCGGCGATGACCCAAGTGACGATTCGTGACACGACGACATTCAGAAGTCCCAGCCCAGTGATTTTGACGTCCACGTTTCTGAAATATGGGAATAGAAGGGAAATCACTTACTTAATTCATTGAAGAATTTGTTTCCCCAATTGGAGAGTGATTTAGTTCTTCTAACAACCAATTTGTTATCGCGTTAAACTCAAATTATATTAATTTTTTGTGAAGTTTTGTCGGTTTTACGCGAGTAATATAAACACACTGTGTGTTGATTCAATGACCTACCCCAACTCTGCTATTCGCAAACGGTCCAGGTATGCTTTACTTTTCACGAAGTCCACGTGGACCATCACCCTGGCTGCGACTGGTGCCAAACTGGTTGTGATAGATCCAGCGGGGCCCACTCCAACGATTCCAACTTTGTACCGCTCGTACATCACCTGGGAAGAATTTTAGTTAATATACGTTAATGTATCCTGACATTCACCTTTACAGTCAAGGAATAGGTGGCTTGAGGATTAGTCCAGAGCTACTTTTACGGGCTGTTATTAATGTTTTCAACCAATCGTTTCGAGGCAATTGTTCAACGTTGACGGGATGAACATCCCTCTCATCGCAGCTCACTTTTTTCTTCCCTAAAGGCGTTTCCTTCGAGAGCGTGTACTTTGGTAATGTAGACAAGACAACCAACACAAGAGTATCAGGTAACACCTCGGTATGTTTCAACGGTTATCTGATCTCTACACAATCCCCTGAAGCTACCAGGCCCAAAATGTCACGATTTCGCTGTCGATAGAAAATTGGTTTCTCCTCCCCGCCCTGGTAATGATACGAATCGAGATTCTCGTACGTGGCAGATTACAACTTTCCAAGGCGAAAAACGTGCGAATGTGTGACCAAGGCAATCCCCCCCTCCCCCCGCTGTCCTCCACATACTCTCCTCCAAATCAATGAATGAATGTACGTACTGACATCCTTTTTGTTCGTTGGAGATCCAGCGAGAAAGTACTGTCTTTTTCCCATTGCTAGGAATGCTAGTGGGCCTCAGAATAATCATGTTTCAAGTATTCTACTTCACTCGCCTACCTGCAACAATCCTTTATCTTACAGTGAAGTCGAACTTCGGAGAGCTTGACCATGGCCATAGAGGGAGCGTATTAGAACAGGACACTGAAACAAAACTATATCGGTCTAATTTGTCGATGATCGACCATGGTCGTTACAAGCGGACTTGCGGCTAGATACAGAGCTATACCCTATAGCTATAGCCAAATACTATATGTTGTACCCTTCAACACTAGGTTCCGTTGAGGTAAACTTTAAAAAAGTGCCATACCAAGTGTCATACCTCGGCATGACCACCGTTCTGGAATTAAATAGAACTTGCCACAGCAGAAGTATGTGTGGTATCAAAAACCTTGGAGGCAACATAATCATTGTGGCTTCAGCAATGATAATTCATCACTCAATCCTAGCCTCAGTTATTTACAAATCAGCATGAAGCGCTTGAACATCTTGGACACCTATATAACGTAGTACCTACTGAGGAGCATATGGCAAGCATGGCTCTGGAATGGAGGGTACTGCACCAGAAGTTGAACTTGAGGATCTATGATTAACATACACATGAGCTAAACAATTGACTAACTAAATGGAACAATTCACGCAAAAACTATCAATTTTTGAAGGAGCTAACTGCCAAACAGTTGCAAACAATACAAGCTAACCAAAATGAACAATCAAGGTCAAGAAAACGGATGGAGTGAACTGAAATTCAAACTACCAGCTTAAATGGCATTGATAAAAAATAGCGTGATCATGAGAGGAACCACACAAACCCTGTGGTGACTCGCACTCTGGACAACCCTCAGACAAGACATGCTCACACATTCAGAATAAATACAAGGAGATGTACCTACACATGCAATGAGAGATGTAATACACAGGCATGGCCAACAACCTTTTTTCATTGCATCCAAGGCCTAGTACCTACCCCAAACGGCCAACAAATAAGTATTGCTCAATCATTTCTATCGATCATTTCGTAGTACATATTGATTTTCAGATTTATGGGTGCTGTGTTTCCGACAGTACGGAATTTCAGGGGAGTCGAAGAATTTTGGCCAAAAATTCTCAAAAACATGGGGATTTTCCTGGATATCTGCAGTCATATTCAGTCATTGTTTTGAGTACGCATTTGGGATGAATTTAGTGATAACAAAGAATTTCACAGTCAGGAATCAATGTTTGTGCCACAGCTAAGGTCACTAGATAAGTTCTGAAGTGGTGCAATCTGTTGGAGCCACTTCACTGAAAGTTTCATAACATACAACCACCACATTCCCTTTGATGCCAAAACTGTTTGCTTGCGACTCCAGGCGTCTCCCACAATCGATGCAACATTTTAGCGGGATAGCTCATAGGGAAATATGAGTTAATGTAGGGAAAAGTAGGGATTCTTTGCCACATGGTAGGGATTTTTTAGGTTGAAACCACTGGAAACACTGGTTGGGTATTCCTTGCTTCTATCTGTTAGACCCGTGCATAAACGTCCAAGCGTACTTTATTACTAATTTTATTACTTATTACTCACGTATAGCTTTTTGAACCGAAAGGTCGAAGAAAAATAAACGCTCGATCCGTTCCTATGCAGACGGGCAGAGCCCACACGTTCAATGGAAGATACGCCGTACGCGCGCCCATGGGTAGCCAAAAACTGGGCTCCAATCGTAACCACTTGTAAAATCTGAAACAAAATTTAGAGCAGCTCAGAAGATCATAGTGTTTAGCTACTTACATTTCATCTATGTAGGTACCCCTCAAAGGCAATTACGTGTGAAAACTAACCTATTTGGTAATTTATCTTGTTGATATTAGGAGAAACGAGAATCTTTTTATGAATAAAGAAAGTGAGAAGTGCCAAAATTTTCACGAAAGTCCGCGAAAATTCTGCAAGAAGTAAATGTGTTGAAGTAACCAAACCAAAACCTAGCTTGTTTTACTAAATACTAATTTAAATAGGTAACTATGCATCGTGAATATCCTTGGGAATCATTGAAGTGTTGAAGAAACTGACTGTTAGGTTTTTAACCTCCCATGAACCTTCTGTCCGAGTGTATTCTGTGAACAGATCTACAAATCACTGGTGTACAACCACACTATGGTCAAAGCCTCTAAAACAAACCTCGAATAAAATGGCGGCCGGCGTTGTGATGTACTTTAGAAAAGGGAGTGGATTAGTCCAGAAATCTGCCTTCGAAGATCTCTAACGAAACATTAAATGATTAGCTGTGGAGATGTAGTAATGTGAATGGTGAATGTTTGTACAAAATAAATTATGATCTTGATTGTCAACTACTAAATTATGATCTTGATTGTCAACTACTAATAATTTCGACTACCACCTTGCTCACCCTGTGTTTAATTATGATCTAGCTGGTTTTGAAGCAAGATCTCGTCATGGTAAAATGAAAACGCTGCACATTCTTTCATAGGGGTTGGTCATTCCTCGGACCAGGCGTATGGAGACCCACTTCTTCAACATGGGGAAAATGGGGGAAACAGTGGGTGTGGCGGGTTTCGGACCGATTCCAATCGAATTGGGGTCCAAAAGTGGAAAATGTTACCCCACACGCCCAAGTACCAGAAATCTCGAAAACACACATTCGAAATGGGTGGATAGGTACCCATCTTGACCCATAACTTTTTCCGGAGGTTGCCAATCGTTCCCGGACCCATTTCCTTGGATTCAGCGGCCACAATGTAGTAGAAAATGATACCCCACATGCCTAGGTACCAAAAATCTTGAAAACACATTCGAAATGTGATATAGCGTCCAAAATGTAGTGGAAAATGGTACCTCACATGCATAGATGGCCAAAAATCTCGAGAATCCATTTTTTTAAATATACATTTTGATCGCTAACACACCCAAATTTGGTCCGATCGGATTGAAAAGTTTCATGGGCCAACAAAAGCCGGAAAAGGTGTTTTGACCGCGTGGGCGGCGGATGGACATTTGACATTTTTGCTAATTTTGATTCAGACACCTTGAAACGTCCAGAATAAATTTTTGACCCGAATCGGAGGTGTTGACTTTTTGCATGAAAACATAGAGTGATTATTCAAGGAATAACCAACCAAAACACTGCCAATTGTTCCACAGTGGTTGGTTGTTTTACTCCTCATACTGGAGCATTGGGAGGGAAAATGGGGAAAAACAGAGTGTGAAGTGCCCCGTTCTTATTCTATTTATACCCCACATACCTAGATCGCCAAAAATCGTGGAAATCCATTTTTCAAAAATTGTTTAGTAAGTTATTCCTAGAATGTGTTATTTGTTGGGATGTGTCCTATGAACCTGTTATTATGCTCAAGGTCACAGGGTGGCCCCAACATTTTTCATAATGTCCAGAAAAAATAAAGATTAAAAAAAAGTATCTATAAAAAAGTAGTAGAAAATTTAGTAGAAAACAATACCACACACTCATAGGTACCAGAAATCTCATTAAGACCTTTTACCCACATTCGAAGAAGGTAGATAGATATCCATATACGTAGATAGGTAGTTAGATACTCGTAGTAGACATAGGTAGATAGATACCCTTTTTGACCCTTAAACAATTTCGGTGGGCGCCAATTGTTCTGGGGCTCGTCTTAATAGATTAAGCGTCCAAAATGTAGTGAAATATGATACCCTAGATCGCCAAAACTGCTCAAAAATCCATTTTTCGAAAAACACATTTCAACCCCTACTCCCCGAAATTTGGTCCGATTGGGCTGAAATATTTTGAAGACCAACTTGAGCCGTAAACGGGTTCTGCCGGTCTTTCCTCCCTATGTTTCATCTTGCTCGTTATTTCAATTGTTTCTATTCGCCCGCCTGGTTCGCTCCCGGTCGGCCTTCATTATTTCCGTTCTAAGTGCATACCCTCCACTTCACTTTCTTCTTCTCGGACATCAAAGAGGAAACCCGCCGAAGAAAGGAATTCCGATAATTTTTTGAAATGAAAAAGGGCGAAGAACGATTTCGTTACTCACCCGAGTTCAAATTGGTTGTTAAAAGTTGAATAATGAATATTCCTGACCAATTAATCGAGTTCATGAATATTGCTTTCGTAGCTCATCGGCCATTGTAATCCTCGGCCGGAATCAAAGTGAGCAGTTGTATACTTGAATCGTCAAACTATCCCAACCGCCTTCCAAACCACAGGTCTATTGGTTTTGATTATTCCTTGAATAATCAAAAAGTAGTTAATCGAAAAATTTCATTCAAAAAATTATTTTTTTAGATTTTTGGCGATTTATGCGCGTGAGGTATTGTTTTCGACTAGGTTTTGGACGCTGAATACAATAAAATAATGAGTCCTGCAATGATTGGCGCCCTCTGGATGAGGTTATGGGTCATAATGGGTGCCTATCTACCCATTTCGAATGTGTGTTTTCGATGTTTCTGGTACCTAGGTATGTGGGGTATCATTTTCCACTAAATTTTGGCCGCTGAATCCAAGTAAATGGGTCCGGGAACAATTGGCAGCCACCGGAAGAAGTTATGGGTCAAAATGGGTACCTATCAACCCATTTCGAACGTGTGTCTTCAAAATTATTGGTACCTAGGCGTGTGGTGTATCATTTTCCACAAATTTTGGACCCTGAATCGATTGGAATGGGTTCGGGACCCGCCACACCCACTGTTTCCCCCTATTTTCCCATGTTGAAGAAATGGTTCATCATCAGTCTGGTCCGAAGAATACAAGAATACAATCTCTGTAAAAGAATTTGCAGCCTTTTTTTTCCCCTGTAATTTTGCGTAGGAACTGTTAGGCTTGGTACTACTTCGTCTATTGGCTACAAACAAGAATTGGAGCAACTACTCCCATTTAGTTGGATACCTTCATGACTTTTTGCGCGAGCATTGCCCTCTTTTCTAAGGTCAGTCACAACAGTCTCTTTCTCTTCCAAATGGACACTCAGTGAAAAGTCTTACATTTCTCTCAAAACCTTCGCGGATATCCGGTATCCTTATAGAATCGTTGTAATTCTCCTTAATTAAAGCGGACGCAAAGGCCAGTATCCCATCCAGCACATCGTTCGCTTCCACGACTTCTTTCTTCGTTGCTTCTCTGTAAAAAGCCAAATAAATCAGTGTCACATGTGTCTCTCTCGAGCAAGTAATTTACTCATTATTATTGTCCGACACTCACTGATAAGCTTGGTTAGTAATGATCGATGAAAGTCGTGTGGAAGAAGATACGAGGTCGATCCTGGATTGGAGCCAAGAGGAAACCAGCTCCTCCAACCCGTTCGTGACGTCCCTTTCCATGACCTTCTCCAACGTGTTTCCTACTCAAACAAATTTTTTTTCCACCACACTTATGATTGTCATGGGATAATTGAGCCCGGATAAACTCAAAATGATCTTATTCCTAGTCAGAAAAGAGAAATACGTTTACGTGATCACTTACCAAATCCTCCATGAATGAAATCATCAAGCTCTTTACCCCAAATCGGTCCTTCAGTTTCTACCTACAAGACGAACCGTTTCCTATTAAATGTTCTTGCTAAAATTCGTTCATCCTTCATGTTGGTTTGTAGAACACTTGAAAAAGCTCCTCAAGGTGTAAATTATGAAAAGAAGATGAAAGACTTCAATATTCTACCTCGGTCTCAATTTGAGCAGCATCGGTGTCGCAGAATAATTGAACCCATTCAATGGACGGTTTCGAGTCAAACTCCAGGGCCGCCAATCCTTCGCATTTGAGGGCCTTGTAGGTGGTTCTGAAAAATTTAATGCCCGTTTAAGAGATATTAAGCCGTTTTTGGCGCCAATGTTCATTTAGGCTGTCGGCCTTCAATTAGGGTTCCCTCATGACCTCAGGATGTTTGGGAACAATAAAAACGTTAAAAAATATTAAAAAACTGGGAGCATCTGTCTCAAGAACTGGTTTTCTTAAAACTATATGATGGAATTTTCATGTGGGATTTTTTCCTGGTCAGCTGGGTTTTGTACAAAATTTTGTTGTTGCATCAGGGTCATCATTTTACTATCTTCATTAAAAATTAGCTGACCCGGCGATCTTCGTATCACCAACTAGGTTATAAATGCAGTGATAGCTTAAAATTTATTATTTTAAGCTATCATCAGCGCATCAGTAGACGCACACCCGGATGGCCTAAAACAGCATCGCCTTGCTTCCGGCGATACATATTCTGTTAACCAGTTGTAAGCCTCTCTCGAATTAAAATCTGTTATAATTTAATTCGGGTTTCTTCGGAGGTTTTGAATGGACCTAGCGAGAGGTTACACAATGTAAGTCCAAGACTTACGGCTGAGCAACTAGGGATACCAAGGATGAGCATAAAATACATTGATACAAAATGAATTATAATTATTGAAAACAAGGACACGTTGCAAAGGAGAATATGCCTCAACCTGGGCTAGAATTGATACAAGACAAAGTAATTTGACAAAGTAAATAAGACAACATGTGGAGCATAAAATACAATTAATACATGATACATGAAATGATGATATACATGAAATACAATTAATGAACAAGCGCAACGATACCGGCTGACGAAAACGGCGTCGACGTCAAAGGGAAAACAGGAGGGGGCACGCTGTCCCCAAGGTATGCAGCGAGGCTTAATTAACTTGAGTCCTTTATCATCTCATGGCATGGGGAACACAATATTACAGCTTTGGTCGACTTCGACATAGCAGAGTTCACTTCAGAGCGAGCACAGGACAAAGCCAGGATGGACTGAGTGAGTTGCACTTGCAAGACAGGTTACAAAATATAAATGACTCTGACATGTTGGGCGCCTTGACAACAACCGCCTGGTTGGGCGCCTTGGCAACTAGTGAAGCCCTGGAGCTCTCTCCAAATGCGACGTCCGGGCAGGAGCTGCGCGCCCATCCTGGCGCATGCTCCCTCCCTTCTGGCCTTCTGGAGGCAGCATGCCTGGGGGCTTACACAGTGCTGTAATGATTCAAGCTAATCCAAATTCATCATAATCCTTCTCAAGTTATAAACAGTCCTACTAACACCACTCTCTTTTGGTTGGTTATTCATTGAATAATCAACCTACTTCGTATGTTTTTATGCAATAAGTCGATCTCTCCGATTCGGCCCAAAAATGTTTTCTGGACGTTTCAAAGTGTCTGGATCAGAATTAGCAAATGTCCGTCCGCCGTCCGCACTGTTTTTGGTAGTAAAACATTTTCTAAAAATCTGAAATTTGGGACAGGGGTCTGTTCTTGGCCCTTGTTCGTCCTCGGAACTTTTCAGCCCAATCGGACCTAATTCGGGCGGGGTAGGGGTCGAAATGCGGGTTTTCGTATTTCGAAAAATGGATTTTCGAGATTTTGGGCGATCTAGGCGTGTGGGGTATAATTGTCCTCTAAATTGTGGACGCTGAACCCAATGAAATGGGTCCTAGAACGATTGGCACCCACCGGAAGAAATTATGCGGCTAAAATGGGTATCTATTTACCCATTTTGTACATGTGTTTTCGAGATTTCTGGTACGTCGTCGTGTGGTGTATCATTTTTCGCTAAATTTTGGACGCTGAATCCAATAAAATGGGTCCCAGAATGTGAAAAAAAGGGGCCCTCTGGATGAGTTTGTGAGTTAAAATGGGTATCTATCTACCTGTTTCAAAAGTGGGTTTTCGAGATTTCTGGTACCTTGGCATGTGGGGCATCATTTCCCACGAAATTTTGGACGATGAATTAATTCGAATGGGTCCGAGACCCGCCACACCCACTGTTTCCCCCATGTTGAAGAAATGAGTCTCCATGCACCGGGTCCGAGGAATAACCAATCTCTGTGTATGAATTCGCAGCGTTTTATATCTATATGATGAAGCCAATGCACAATTTATCCGGCCACAGTCTTAGTCCCTCTAATCTCGACCTCCATTTTGCAGAAATATTTTACTGAAACTCCTTGAAATCCGCGCAATCTTCCCACACTTCTCCCTATTTGTGATGGATGGCCGCAATTTATTTTTCGTAGAAACGTCGATCGAGCCACTGAAGGCGGAATATCTTGCCTAACACAGGTTTTGAATTAAACGGAGATGAGTGAGAAAACATCTGGGTGTAGAAAGGGGTTCAATGGAAAATTTCCCACGAATCTCAGCTGAACAAGAGTTTGAGTAGAGTGGGCCAACGAAAATTTACCGTTCAAACGCTCCAACCTGTTCGTGCTACCAACTCTTCTTTCATTGACACCGTTCAGTATAAAACATGGAAATAATAGGGGGGGTGGTACGTACCTGGTTGAACCGAGAGCTCTTGACGCCAAGTCACCAAAGGCGAGACGATTAGCGCGAAATTTGGTATCGATTGTCAAATAGTCTGGCACCATGGTTATGAGAACTGTTTTCCTCCGTAGATCTGTATGAGTCTTTTTCCCTCTGCCGTTGTAGTACATTCGTCCTTCCCACGTCCTCCTAAAACCCGGAGCTAGATATCACTGGCTGCCCGTTGAGTTAAGCTGCATTTAATTGGAATACAGTTACTTCAGTTTCCTAAGCTCCTGAAAGAAGATGACGCGCACCCTAATGAATATTTTCAGCGAGAGTTAAGTATGAGCCTCACTTTTGGTTGGTTATTCCTTGAATAATCAACCTATGTTTTCATGATAATGGTCAACATCTCCGATTCGGCTCAAAATTTTTTTCTGGACGTTTCATGATGTCCTGATCAAAAAAGGTCAATGTCCGTCCGCCGTCCGCCGTCCGCCGTCCGCCGTACGCCGTACGCCGTCCGCCGTCCATTGTCCACGCCGTTTTTGGTAGTAGAAAATGTTCTAAAAATCTGAAATTTGGGTCAGGGGTCTGTTCCCAGCCGAGATGAGTCCTCGAAACTTTTCAGCCCGATCGGACCAAATTTGGAGGGGGTAGGGGTCAAAATGTGTTTTTTGAAAAATGGATTTTCGAGATTTTGGGTGATTTAGGCGAGTGGGGTGTCATTTTCCACTAAATTTCGGACGCTGAATCCAATAAAATGGGTCCCAGAACAATTGGCACCCACTGGAAGAAGTAATGGGTCAAATTGGGAATTTATTACCCATGTGGGTGACTTCAGCCGAATAGACAAACAAAACACATCGTCATATCCTGTTGTTTATAACCAGCTGTTAAACTTAGCAACCAATTTTGAGCAGTTGCCTACAATTCTTTTTACTGTCCGAGCTTTTTATTCGTACCATTCAATTCAATTTAATACAATTATTATAGCCTTCTAAATTACCTACGTTTTCTCAATATTATATTAGTAAATTAGTGTCGTAGTGCCCCATAGATACACCCATCTTGAATATGTGTTTTCGGGATTTCTGCTACCTAGGCGAGTAGGGTGTCATTTTCCACTAAATTTTGGACGCTGAATTCAATGATGTGTGTCCCAGAACGATTGGCACCCACCGGAAAAAGTTATGGGTCAAAATGGGTATGTATCCACCCATTTGGTATGTGTCAGGATTTCTGGTACCTGGGCGTGTGGGGTATCATTTTCCACTAAATTTTGGACCCTGAATCGATTGGAATGGGTCTGGGACCCGCCACACCCACTGTTTCCCCCATTCGAGGAATAACCAACCCGTGTGTAAGAATTTGCAGCGTTTTATATTAACACTTCAGCGAATATTTGACTCACAATTGCCACCAACTCACATTTTTCGTCTGAAGAATGGCCCTTGAACATACGTTCGCATTATGAACGGGTCTTTCCTCAACGTCGCGCGTTCAATGAGTGGAAAGAAAAGGAAAAGGAAATCCTCATTCAATATTCAACTTGACATTTGTACCCGCAGAAATTTAACCCCTAACACCTTCCTATTATTATGAAATTCCTGGACCTTAGAGGAAGGGAATCCGTAATAAAAGGCACCCTCAGGTTTCCACCTCCGGAAAGACCCCCTAACCCCCCACTTTGCCCTATAATCGCCCTCGGAAACCAATGATGTCAGGACAAAACCGAGTTCTCGTTCACTCCAACTATTTAATAAATGAAAAAGACCTCCTCTCCATTTCGATGTCTTCTTCGAACCCTATGCGTGGTATGACTCCTCTCATCACCCTCCCACATAGAATTGCACACTTCAAATTAATCTTGGCCTCTAAATATTATTGGAAACCCGGGAACGAACACAGACTATTTCAAACTTACACGGTGCAGTTGTTTGAATGAAAGTAGAGGTCTTCCAAGTCATAAGATCTCAAAATTGAGTCGTGGCTGTTCGTCACCTCCTAAAATCAGAAAATTTCTTTGTTCCAGCTGCCAAGGAAAACCTTCAGGTGTTATTCGCCTACCAAATGTAATCAATGAATAATTGGAGAAGGCAGGAGAAGCTGTGAGATGAAACTGGATTGGTTAGAACCTGTTACAACCTGCGTGAGCGATGCGGGTCTACCTGAAATGTGAGGAATCCAGTGCTTTTATCACGGCTCAGCCTAAAAAGTGCGATTCCCCCTAAAAACGACCCTAGGGCTGGAAATTGTTTAATGCACCTTAGGGAACCTAAAGCAAGGTTTTTGAGTCAGTTACTAGATCCTGTTTCAGATTTATGAGCCACAAAACCGATAAATGTTTGCTTTTTTTCCATTTACATAGAAAGAGAACGGCCCTTTCTCGAAAGTGGGAATTTAAAACCTGAAGGTTTAATTAAATATCAATAAATTCCACGTAAAAAAAAAAAAAAAAAAAAAAAAAAAAAAAAAAAAATGCATTTAACCGTTCAAATACAATCAGAGACCATCACTTGAAATGCATCTGTCTATGAAGCCTGTGATTCACAACTGCGCAGCAAGTCCACGCTGCAGAGCCTTCCTGTCAACGGAGAGGTACTTACTTCACTGAAGTGTGCATCGAATATAGACGCCAGAGAAACCAATTCAGAAGCCAACACGTCTTGCCCTGGAAAATAATGAAATAAAAACATGCTTTATGGTGTGAACTAGAGTCATGAAACATTGGCTGGTACAAATAATGTTCTATGGGTAGTTGGTGGAAATATTTGCATGCCCTACGATGATGAATCAACTGGGTCTCGTTCATTCTCCAAAGTCGAATAGTAGGGCGTGGTTACTACTTGGATGGATGACTGCCGATAAGTGGGCTGAACCCTCCAAATAGCGGTGGGGCGATGAGCCATGAGCGAAATGGTCAGATCGAGTTCCGATTTTCATATTGAAAGCCGGCTGACCACATCCACGACATTTACGAGGGGTGGTTGCAGACCAAACACTAGGTTGGGAATCCCACACTCATAACCACTAAATTGAGAAGACTCATGCCGCTATGCCGAGAGATCAGATTGTTCGATACTCTGAAACTAAGGAAACTTTTTTATTACGCTACAGTACAGTCGCTTCTTATATACGAGGCGTGTCCAGAGAGTAAGAGTACTGAGGCTCTCCCGGCCATTGGGAATATTTCTTTACTATGTTGGCTACACTGCCGTATAGATTTACTCCTGAACATTCATACAAGACCGAGTTAAAACGAGTTCAGTACGTTGAAAACTGTGGTCTCACGGATTTTTCATGTTAAACATGTCGATCGAGTCTGGCGCCAAGTGCGAAATCTGTGCCGTTATCCATTACCTCGTTACGAAGAAATGCAGCAAATTCTTACACACGGGTTGGTAATTCCTCGGACCAGGCGCATGGAGACTCATTTCTTCAACATGGGAAAAATGGAAACAGTGGGTGTGGCGGGTTTCGGACCCATCCCAATTGATTGAGGGTCCACAATTTAGTGCAAAATGATACCCCACACGCCTAGGTTACAGAAATCTCGAAAACACATTTGAAATGGGTAGATGGGCACCCATTTTGACCCATAACCTCATCCAGAGGGCGCCAATCGTTCCGGGACCCACTTCATTGGAATCAGCGTTCAACAATTCAGTGGAAAATGATACCCCCACGCCTAGGTAGCAGAAATCTCGAAAATGGGGGAAACAGTGGGTGTGGCGAGTCCCGGACCCATACCAATCGATCCAGGGTCCAGAATTTAGTGAACACATATTAAAAATGGGTAAATAGGCAGTCTGACGAAAATTCAAGGTGAAAGTCCTTGCATACTTTACGTACATTACTTTACATTCAGATCCTTCCACTCTACATTACACAACATGGCCGAGCATTCAGAATCTCAGACGAACCGCGCTAGTTTCGAACTATAATATATTCTCTCATCACCAGCCATACAGAAAAGGACGATACAGATGTATCGCAAAAAAAATGCCGCTCAGCTTATCAGCCTTTGGGCGTGCTTATCAAACCACTGGCCCAACAGCGGATTTTCACTCGCCGAAGTGAAAAGGCGTTATTCATTTCAACTCCATTCATCATGCGGCGGTTACCTTGCATCTCACGAGGTCACGAGCCGTGTTTGGAGAAGAAAGAGATGTTTCTGGGTTATAAATCACGGTATAAAAGATCTGACCAGGGGAAAGGGGGACAGAAAGGATTTTCCTTCCGTCCACAAAGGGCCCGGAGGCTGCGGGGGTGAATGATGCATGCAATTTCCCTCTCTTCCGTCCGCGTGAGAGCAAGACCGGACTTGTTTGTGGCTTGGGGACGACCATCATAGCGCCGATGAAGATCCCAATCCGCGAACTTCAAAAAGGTGAATCCGGAAAATCGGTATTAGAGAGCGAATTCCAGGCCGGCAGTGGATCGTGTTAGTGATTCAGAGCGCCCATATGGGTATATCTCAAGGTTTCTCATCATACAATGATGTTGGTGAAGCCGCATGTACACGATGCCAGTAAACGGTCCAGTTGACTGGTGCCAGCAGCTGGCCTCGTGTGAACAGCTCTGGCGTACATTAGCTCTCCAGACCAGTGGAAAAAGTCGCTCCTATCGACTGTCTATAGTGACATTTGGTAGCTAACAGTCGTCGAAGTATTGAGGAGACAAAATTGACACAGACGCACGATTACTCTCTTTACATCGACTTGAACTAACTGAGGGTTGTTTTTAACTTTTTAGGCAAAGAAATCTCAACCAAAATTTCTCGTTTTGCAGAATGAGCGAGTTTTCAGTTAATGCATACATAGAGTAAAGCTATAATAAGGATTTTTATTAAAGATCAATTTCATATTTTTGAACGTAACGTTTATGAATCTAACTCATATTCAGGCCGGCCTATGCGGATGTATACAATACCTAAGGGAGATTATGGATTATATTGAAAAACACTGCAAATTCTTTCACAGGGGTTGGTTAGTCCGCGGACCAAGAGCATAGAAATTATTCAACGTTCATAATTTAGTGGAAAATGACACCCCACACACCTCGGTATTGAAAATCCTGAAAACACACATTCAGAATAGGTAGGTAGGTACCCACTTTTTGACTCATAACCTCTTCCGGTGGGTGCCAATCATTCCGAGACCCCTCTAATTGGATTCAGCGCCAGAATTTAGTCGAAGATGATACCCCGCTCGCCCAGATCAAAAATTTCGAAAATTCATTATTGAAAAACATATTAATCTTTGAACCAGGCGCCTGGAGACTCATTTATTCAACATGGGGAAAATGGGGGAATCAGTGGGTGTGGCGGGTCTCGGACCCATTCCAATTGATTCAGGCTCCAAAATTTAGTGGAAAATGATACCCCACTCTCCAAGGTACCAGAAATCTCGAAAATACACATTCGAAATGGGTAGGTAGAAACCCATTTTGACACATAACCTCTTCTGGTGGGCGCCAATCGTTCTGGGACCCTCTTCATAGGATTCAGCGTCCAAAATTTAGTGGAAAATGATACCCCACACACCTAGATTGCAAAAAATCTCGAAAATCCTTTTTTTTTTAAATACACATTTTGACCCCTACCCCGCCCAAATTTGGTCCGATCGGGCTGAAAAGTTTCGAGGACCTAATAGAGCTGGGTACGGACCCCTGACTCTAATTTCTGAATTTCAGAAAAGTTGTCTACTACCAGAATCGTCGTTGACGGCGGCGGACATTTGCTAATTTTGGTCTAGGCACCCTAAAACGTCCAGAAAACGTTGTTTTTCGTTGCTGTTGTTGGACCGAATCGGAGACATTGACTTTTTGCATGAAATTCAAAGGTTGATTATTCCAGGAACCAATAAACCAATA
The DNA here is from genome assembly GCA_019603395.1 of Cyrtorhinus lividipennis. Taxonomy (NCBI): domain Eukaryota; kingdom Metazoa; phylum Arthropoda; class Insecta; order Hemiptera; family Miridae; genus Cyrtorhinus; species Cyrtorhinus lividipennis. The sequence goes on along the minus strand of CM034004.1, from coordinate 3,413,118 downwards.
AACGGGGTATCTTGTTATACTGGTTTACCCGTTACAAACGTTGCCCATGGCCATCTTTACGTACTAGCCTGGCACTACTAATGACGAACATGTTACCCTGTTTTGGTATGTTTCCCCACGGCTCAATATAAATGGTCTACTTACCCAAAGTAGTAAAAAGCTGCTGAAGCCTTGATCTCGCCGATGCGCTCACGTAAAGTGCACAGAGGAAGCTCAACACTAAATAATTCATTATTGATTCCATTTGCATTTGTTTAGTTGTTTCAATAAAAGTTTATCTCTTGATGGCCCACACACAAATTATTTTGAATCGATTTTCAGTAGTCATGATCTTGATTGCTAAATTACAAATACAAATATAGTTTGTATAAGGAGAAGACACTGTGAAAATAACAAAAACAACCAACCTATCAAGAGAAGTTGGTCTATCTATATTAGAGAGATTTTACCCGTAGACTGTTCCTCCCGTAGGTCCACTCTAAACTTGACCTTCCCCTAACGCACCGTGAATGCTACGAAAAAAAAGCGACGGATGTGACCGACACAATCACCGTGAAAAATCTCCGACTGAAAACGTCCTCTGATCCTGATGCAGATTGCCTTCCCCTTCCACACAAACTACAGTGAAAGAATACCAACAGAAGTTGAATATCGCTTACGTCAATTTGACGCGACGTTTGTCTTATTAAATAGCAGAATACCGGTGGAATTTGACCCAGTGAAGGATCACTGAACTCACGTTGGTGAACAATGAATTAAGCTGCGGTTTTACTGCCGAAATTTGAAAATGCCGACAAATTGTAAAGAGTAGCCTGTTATTCATAGTCTGCCAGTCCATAGCTGCACACAATGTAAAAAAATGCTTGCATGTGCATTTCATTGGATTCAGCGTCCAACATGAAGTGGAAAATTATACCCCATACGCATGATGCGCATGATACGTACATGAAATCCCGAAATCACGTATTCAAAATGGGTAGATCGATACCCATTTTGACCCATAACTCCTTCCGGTGGGTGCCAATCGTTACAGGGCCCATTTCATTGAATTTAGCGTCCAACATGTAGTGGAAAATGATACCCCATACGCCTAGAACGCCAAAAATCTCGAAAATCCATATTTCAAAATACACATTTTGACCCCTAGCCCACGCAAATTTCGTCCGATCGAGCTGAAAAGTTTTGAGAACAACTAAAGATCGGGAACGGAGCTCAGACCCAAATTTCAGAAAAATTTTCTATTACGAAAATCGGCGTGGACGGCGTACGGACATTTTGACTTCTTTTATCAAGATACCTTGAAACGTCAAAAAAAAAAAAAAAAAAAAAAAAAAAAAACAGATTGAAGAAACCTAGGTACCAGAAATCATGAAAACCCTTTTGTTGGTTATTCCAACACAGCAAAAGGTCAACCTCTCCGATCCGGCTCAAAATTTTTTCATGGCGTTTTAAGGTGTATAGATCAAAAACCAACATGTCTGTCCGCCGTACGCCGTCCGCGCCGTTTTTGGTAGTGGAAAATTTTCTAAAAATCTGTAATTCCAATCATTTTACACTACATTTTGGACACTGAATCCAATGAAAAGGGTCCCAGAACGATCAGCACCCACTAGAAGGGTGAAATGGGTATCTATTACCCATTTTGAATATGTGTTTTCGAGATTTCTGGTACCTGGGCGTGTGGGGTATCATTTTCCACTAAATTTTTGGATCCTGAATCGATTGGAATGGGTCTGGGACCCGCCACACCCACTGTTTTCCCCATTTCCCTTAATTGTTCTGAGACTCCATAATTTAGTGGCATTGATTTTTCAAAAAACACATTTTGTGAGGTCTAGAGGAATACAAAATAACGGTGTTTCGTGCTTGTTATTTTGCTCTGTGAGTCCGGACTTCAAGGTTTTGGAATGGGCCTCCCTAATGTGTGAATTGGTCAAAGCCTCAACCTATTTCATAACTAGTGACAAAATAAAAATTGTTCGCCATAATAGTACCCTTCATCATATTCCTATCCTCGCTATTATTTCTGTATTATTAATGAATATGCTTCAACATGATTGATGATGAACAAGATGATTCAACACAAAACCATTTTTCCTCAATTTCGTAATATCCTACTAAATGCTATCCAACCTATAAAATTCCATGTCCTCTCTCAAAATGAATAATACGAGTATTCCTAGAAAATAGATTTGTGTTGTGTGTAGCACGACACGTCTCAAACATAATGGCTTCGTGTTAAACCGCTTCCACAAAGTATCCTTGAAACTCACTTCAATTACTGGGTCAGTCAGCGGAGTTGTAATTGTGTAATTAGTCAGAGGTCATTCCTCCCTACTGACTCATCAGAAAAAGAGGAAATTCGCCTCAAGCTGTGGTGGACAAAATAAAATTAACATTTTATTTTTATTACTAACGCTCTCTGGAAGTTGCCTCCCTTCACGTTCTGATAATGAATGGGGTTTTCGAGAATACAAATTCCAGGCCTTTGTCCTCGTTCCCTTTTTAACTCTTGTTAAATCAACAGTCTTAGTTTAAGTATTCCGGGTTTGTCAGAGATGACCAATTTTATTTTGCCAACCTCATATTCATTTCATCGCATCAGAATTGTAATTGAAGAAAATGTGTGGCTGTTTCAGGTTGGAGTAAGCTGTCAAGCTGACCCGAGTCCTGTCCTCTTCCGCCTCCTATGAAAGTGACTCATGTCCTGTCCTCCTCCGCTTCCCCTGAGAGCGACAGATGTCTTGTCCTCCTCCGCCTCCCCTGAGAGAGACAAAAGCCCTGTTTTCCTCCGCCTCCTCTGAGAGTTACCTGAGTCCTGTCCTTCTCCTCCGCCTCCTCTATGTGTGAGCCAAGTCCTGTCCTACTTCGTCTCCCCCGAGAGTTACCCAATTCTTATTCTCCTCTGCCTCCCATGAAAGCGACCCATGTCCTGTCCACCTCCAACTCCTCTGAGTGTGACACAAGTCCAGTTTTCCTCCGCCTACTCTGAGAGTGATACATGTCCTGTCCTTTTCCTCCGCCTCCTCTGAGTGTGACTTGAGTCCTGTTCTCCTCTATGTTCGCAGTGAGTGATTGGGTTCTGTTCTCATAATCCCCTTCCACTTCCGCCACCACAGACATTGATCTGGGTCCTGTCCTCCTCTCCTAACAGTGACCTAGGTCTGGTCTTTATCCTCCCCCTATGACTCCTTAGAGAGTGTTCTACGTCCTGCCTCCGTTTGCGTCCTCAAAGTGTGTCCTCAGTGATCTGGGTCTTTTTCTCCATCTCCACAGCCCCCTCAAAGAGTGATATGTGTCCTGTCCTCCATTTTCGCCTCCTCAGTGAGTGGTTTGGGTCCTGTCCTCACACTCATCCTTCTCCTTCGCCTCCCCAGAGAGTGATCTAGGTCCTCCTCCTCCTTCTCCCTCATCTGAGAGTGACACAAGTTTATTATTTCTCCTCCGCTTCCTCAGAGGATGATCTAGGTACTGCCCGTCACCTCTGCCTCCTCAGAGAGTGATCTAGGTCCTGCACTTCTCCTCTGCCTCTTCAGAGAATGATTCAAGTCCCGCTCTTTTCCTCTGCCTCTTCGGAGAGTGATCTAGGTCCTCCTCTTTTCCTCTGTCACCTTAGGGAGTGATCTAGGTCCTGCCCGTCTTCTCTGAGAGAGATCTGGGTCTTGTTCACCTCCACCTTCTCCTCCTCCTCCTCCTCTTCTAAGAGAGAATCTGAGTTCTCATTGTGCTGTAGCGCGGATTGAAGAGAGGATGTTTGTGAGAAGTCTCTCATCAGTGAGGTTTCGCTTCTGTGACTCCAAAAACTAGCTTCCGCCAAAGAAGGAGAAATTCCCCAGAATCATACTGCAAGTTGGATTCTACCCCATCTAATCTTGACTTGTGCGCCACTTCAATGCTGTAACCCCCCCCCCCCTCTCACCACTAATTGAGGGAGGATATTGCCTTTTCTTGAGTGTTGTTTCGAATGTCAGTCATACGTCTTGATCCGGGGTGTCAACTTGCACACTGTTCCTGGGGTGGAATCTACCCCAAAATGCACTGATGGGGGAGAGTTCCTGTAGTTTTTCAAGTTTTTTGTGGTTTTCCCGGTGTTTTAGAGAGGTAAGAAGGTCAGCAAAAAAATATTTAAACCTGGAAATTCGCGGAACATTTAAAAACAATTGGCGGAGGAAGAAGACATGGGCAGGGAATCCAGTAAGTCAGATGATGAAATCCATGTTCAAGCTCCTTAGACATGAGAGAGATAATGACCATGGAAATCCGACTAAAGGAAGGATTTTCTTTTTGGACTGAGGATAGATCATCAAACCCTTTGCACAAGGCCGGGCAAATATAAAGAACATCTCCAAGCCCCTCAAGATGACAATCCTTTTTTTCGTTTCAACGAAAATCATGCAGAGCGACAACTTCCTGCAGATGGAAACCTATCCAATTACTTGGAAAAATTAGTCAGGCATGCCTGACTTTCCTCTGTGACAAAAGAAAACAAAACGCCTTTGCATCCAGAGTGAAAAAGCGTTCTGCAACGATCACAGCCCACGAAAATTTGTAAATGCCCATGGAGCCATAGAAGAGATCCCAATTTATATTTTGTTCATATCATTTCTGTTCAAAACCCAGCTCAGAAGACACAAAAAAAGACACGAAAGCTGTCGAGAATTTAAATAATGTGTTTAAGAGGAGAAAAATCTTCATACTTGTTCAAGTTGTTTTGAGTTTAATAAATATGTATATTCGTTGTTTCTTGATTTTCCTTGAATCCTTCGATTATTGAGTATTATTAAAACACGGGTTGTTTATTCCTCGGACCAGGATGTGAACAGGTGGTGGTGGCCTCTCACATCATCGATTCAGGGTCCAAAATTAAGTGGAAAATGACACCCCCCACGTTTAGGTCCCGGAAATCTCGAAAACACACATTCGAAATGGGTAGGTAGGCACCAATTTTGACCCATAGCCTCATCCAGAGGGCACTAATCGTTCCGGGACCTGTCTCATTGGATTCAGCGTCCAAAACCCCCGTCCCCTACCTCACTCAAATTTTTCCGATCGAGCTGAAAAGTTTTGAGGACTTACTAGAGCCGGGAACGGATCCCTGACCCAAATTTCAGATTTTTAGACAATTTTCTTCTACCTAAGTCGGCATGGACGGCGTACGGCGTACAGCGATTGGACATTTGCTTATCTGCTTATTTTAAATTGAAGCCGAATCGGAGAGATTAATTTTTTACATGAAAACTGAATGATTATTCAAGGAATAACCAACCAAAACACGATTCGCATTAAAAACAATGTTTTAATTTTTTTGAAAAGGTGAGGTGGCTTCTACCCCATTCAAGGGTTGTATCGCTCTTTTCTCCGCGTTTGAGAATCCAAAAAGAACCTGCAGCGGTCTTTTTACTCCTCCATTTCCTTCTCTGAGAGTGACCTGGGGTTCTCATTGTGACAGGAAGGCGGAATGTTGTGCTGTTGCTCGGATTGAAGAGAGAAGGTGAGTGAGAAGCCTCTCTTCAATGAGGCGTCGCTTTTCACTGCGAATCCAAAGGGATGACAGCCCCCCGCCTCGCTCAAAAAAGGGAGAAAAAAGGTCAGGGGCGGGTTGAAAGATTCGCGGGAAAAGTCCGAAGAAAGCTGCGCGCTCGGGGAGGTGCTCCGCCGGCGGGGAACGGGAGGAGGTGGAGCCTCTTGTGCTCAGTGCATCTCTCGCCCCCTAACGCTCGACTCCTTAAACGCCCCACTCGGCCCCCGATTGACTTACGAAGTCCTCGAACGCGAAAGGTAAAACGAATTGGCCACTTATGGATATTTTAAAAAAATAATAATAATTGAAAAATGAAGGAGAATACCTTATAGCGTGAATATCATTCGAAAAATTAGGTGTCCGTCAGACATTTGACAAAAAAAAAAAAAAAAAAACTGCAGAAATTTGATATAATTGTGCCCGACATTTTCGGTTATTTGTTCGTTACTTATGTATTATTATATTCATCTATTATCAATCCGTACGCGTAATCATGCTTTACTCATTCCACACAGAATAGAAAATTTTCAAAGACCTCTACGATTCGTTGGGAAAAAATGGTAGGGTAAGCCTCAAAATGTTGTTGGATGACTGTACACCGGAAAATCGAAGCGCATTTTGAATTTATTTCGTGCTTACGAGATGATAATTAATACAATCTGCATCCGGGTATAGCTAACATCACCCACTACAGAGTCTGAAGCGGAAATTTAAACATAATTTGATTGAGTTCGTTCAATGGTATTAATTTTTTTTGAAAAAATGTGCGATCTAGCTAATATTTGGCCAGTCAAGGCTATCTGAAGTCTCTAAATGAGGTTTTGGGGTGAGAGGAGGAGGAGGAGGGTGAATTATGTGATGTGAATACAAATAAATTATTTTAATATTAATAATGAAAGAAAGTTGATTATACATAAATGTATGAATGTATACCTACTCTATAAAGCTGAAGGTTGCAAAAGGAAAACGGCAATCAT